>CM070828.1:15347846-15947846 GCA_036326025.1 Chrosomus eos | reverse complement strand
TGTCATCACTCTAGCTTGTTTCTGATTGGAGGAATTGAGTGTGTTACAATTGCCCCCGGTCTCCCCTATACTGTGAATTCAGACATAGGCTACTTCTTTTGTCACACACTGTTTTCCGCCTACTTTCGAATGCATGTTGTTTTTACTGATGCAATACTTTTATTCTAAAATAAAAAATGTATATTCTTCTGTCAGACACATGAAGAGTGCCTGGGAAAACCGCGTTGTCCTGATTCAGTATCTGTGGTCAGATGAGAGTAGTAGTAGAGTAAATTTTACGATAACTCACCAAAAACAATTTTTTTTAATCTTTTTCATTGGGATTTGCAAATTCAAAAATTTTGATTCGTGTATAATTCCCAAAGCTTAACACATTCAAGTATCACAAACATTAGGTACTTCAAACACTTTCCACAAGAAGACTGATTTGGGTCATAAGAGGCCATAAAAGGGTAAAAAGGTAAAGTAGTGAATGAGATTTTGTGTCAACAGATTTCATGCATTCCTTTATCCAAGACAGAATTCCCCAAGTGCGTCAAAAATTTTGCCAGACACTTGAACCTCCACTCAGTCATGCACCACTGCTAAACAAGGTCGAGTTATATTCAGAGCACGACCATCGTTTGTCAGTTCATATACCAGAAAGACATTATACACAAATTTACATATCCAAACCCAATTGTAACGTTCCATATGAACACATCTGTCCCTCACAGACATTCACCAACTTGTAAAGTAAAAAGGAAACAATGTCAGAAGTGTACTCATAATTCAAACTCATAAATACCCGTTTGTCCACATACTTTGATTCGTAATTGATTTGATCCAAATATCAAATTCAGTGTTTATGATATTATTAACAATTGTGATGAATGCACCATGATTTCATTGGTTCCAATCGAACATATACTTTGCCCTAAATGTATTCTTATAAGATTTGGCTTTGATTGAAAATCGTTTGTAAAACTTGCTTGTAAAAGGATGAGATCACTATAAAATGGAAAAAACGTCGATCATCTATGTTCATCATCACTGTGTAATGAAGAGCAAGCCCCATTCAATATGTAAAGAGCATTATTTTACGACTAAGAAGAAACGAGGTGACCAACTCACAACAGACAGCCATTGACCCAAGGCAGAATATGCTGGCGAAAAGAGGTTGAGGACTAAAATCTTTAAAGTTTAAATGAAACTACAATATTATGAAGTTCATCTTTTTCCATGCAAGTACATGCATTGGCTGGTCAAGATTCGGAGCTTGAGCAGTTTGTTTAAAGTTACATTGTTTCACCAAGAAGAAAAACAGCAAGTGAAAAGGTTTCTTACGTGCACCTTATTTACATGATACTGCCCAAAAGTTATATAAGAAAAAGGACATAATACCACCAAGAAATTTAAAGCAGCTTTACCCTTTCAAGCCACTCTCACTATACATTTCCTTCTTTTCCTATTTATTATTTTCTCGTTAAAAGTCTCGTTCTAAGTTAAGTTTTGCTGTAAAGTTCGTTTACACGTCTCTCCTGCAACGCACTTCGAACTGTAAAGACTCTTGTTCATCCATCCGCCAACACATCACGTGACCGGCGGTTCAGAAACTCCAGCCAGGCACTCCAAAGACAACCAGCCACGCGGACCCGGCCGGGAAACCCCTCTGACGAAGCACCTCAAATAGGGAATTCCCTGGCCTAAGCAACGCAAAGGACAAGTAACCTCCAGACTCTAGCTGAACTGGTGTTATTTAATTTAAATTGAATAACCTGTCTAAGAAACGAAGGTTTCAATTAATGCTTGGTGGTTCGTTCAGGTTTATGTCTTACAAAGTGCATCTCACTCTGAAAACTCACTCTTTCTCTCTCTTCCTCTGCGCCTTGAATGAATGTGTGTGTGTGATTGGGTTTAGACATTAGTTTTATGTGTTTAGAATAGTTAATAAAGTCGTCCATATATTTGAAAAGATATTCGTCTTGTGTTTTGCTTACACATTTAATGTCTTGTACTGCCGATCTAAAGTTACCTTGCTAATACAAGGTGTTTCACTATAAATTGGATAAATATCTGTTGCCAAGGTTAAAATTACGGCCCGTTCAAATGAACTCTAAACGAGTCATTTGCTCGGTTCCATAGTGATTCGGTCAATGATTCATTGCAAATCGATGAATCATTCCCTTTGAGCTAAATTGGCCTTCCGGCCCCCTTAAATACATTTTATGTATATTATTATTATGTAGGTTCGCTACATTATTTGGTGGAGAATGCGGGCAGTTCAATCTAAAGTGTAAGCATATTATCAAGATTTATCTTTTCATTTTGTTTCGGATGCAAGATCCGATTCTCTGAGAGTCTGTGTGTGACGCGCGCAGCGCGCGCCCCGTTTGAATGAATGCTGCTGCTGCTGTTGTTGTCTGTGAGTGAAGCTCCCAGAGAAAGCTGAAAAGTCTAGTCTGCCGCCCTATTTGCTTTCTTGTTAACTGCAGTAAATAAGATATGAAACCTCGCACTACGATAAGGTAAGAATTGAGCGTGTTCCTCATTTCCAGAAATACCTCGTTATGGCTGTTCGATTTCTGCGTGTTCCAGAGTCTTTCAGGAAAGCTGTAACGTTGTGTGTGTGTGTTTATATCAGTTAGAGAACTGAACGAAATCAAACTGCAGTAATTAAAATAACCCTAACGTTATAAGGACTAATATTCTCCTCACAGAGCGATGAGCGTGTTCCTCATCTAAGTTAGTCATAAGCCTTATATTTATTTATCTGGTTCAGTGCGTGTTCCACTGCGATCCCCGTGATAAACAGCGAGGCTTAACTAATCTTATCTGTTTGTGTCCGTTCAAATAATTCTCGTGTAACATTGCGCATGTCCGAGTGTAATTTGAATAGTGGTTATTTAAATTCGTTATCAAGTAAAGCTTGCCATTGAAACTGAACCAACAGTTATTGTTTTATGTGCCTAGATAAACTTGCACAGAGACGATCCGCCGAGGTCGTCCTAATTACATCTATTAACGCAAAGCTGTCGCTTGCTTAAAGTTAATATCACTCTTGACAAACTGAGTGAAGCCCCACGTCGTAAACCCAGCTACGAGTGGTGTATCTTATTTGAACAGTGTGAAATGCGCCGACATTTCCCGTAATAGGATCGATTGTTACTGTACATGCATGTTCTGTGGACATTGAAATGCTCCCATATTGCATGGAACTGTAACAAATTGTTTTCCAACTGTCTGCAATTCCCGGTTCGCCCACTAGCGTTCGTTTGGTCGCTATAGTTACGATCGTGACACGGAAGTCTTGGCCAAACGTTTCCGGGTGAACTTTGACCCAACCCTCGGTGTAAACAAACGCTAGCTAATAGTCAGGTTCACTATATATTTTTGTGGGAATTTTTTGGGGATTTGCTAAACTATACATTTTTGGAAAGATTATTGTATAAGGAGTCAGAAAATCAATGTTTGCATTTGCCCAGATGTCTATATGGTGGCCATATTGATTTTTTTAAAAATTGCCGCCGTAAAACTTTAATTTGTAATATCTCGGCTTCTGAATAAGCTGGAATGTTGATTTTTACTGATAAACCCACATTTTCCGGGTCAGCGAATCCAATGGTGCTAGTTAAAAAGCTACAAGACGTTACAAAAATTAACCCATAGATGCATAAGTGGGTTAAAAATTACCCGGTGTGGTTGTTTTATTGCAATATCATTGTAATAAAGATTTGTTCTCATTTAATATTTCATGTTCCTTAAAAAACATGTTTTTTTATCATCCCATTGAAATACATCCACAATATGGGTAAAAAAAAACTACACATCACAAGCAGTTGACGTGGATGTTCGGGAACTATCGACATGAACATTTAGATCACAGTATGATTAAATGGGTGGTAAAATGCCATTTTCACAAGATGTAAAATAAATCTCTGATGTCCCCAGAGTGTGTGTAAAGTTTTAGCACAAAAAACCCCACAGATTTTTTATATAGCATGTTAAAGTTGTCACTTTTTGAGGGTTTGCAAAAACACACCGTTTTGTGCCTGGCCCTTTAAATGCAAATGAGCTGCTGCATCGCCAAGAGGGCAAGGTCCGTCGCCGTACGCAGCTCTTGGAGCACCTCTGGGTCGGTACCACTCTCCTGCATGTCACAGAGTGCCTTGGCCTGGTGGACCTGGAGGAGCGCCATGGCATGCAGGGCAGAAGCATTTCTCAGTCCTGATCTGGTACAGTGGCTGGCCATTGTCCTTTTGGCAGAAGAAGCACTCTTCCTTATCCAGTGGATTTGTATGGGATCGTGTGAATGGCAATGAAGAACCAGATGTTGAGTGATCTGGCTCAGCCGTTTCTGTGCTTCTTCTTTTCTGTCCACGCTTTTTGGCAGTGTAGTGTCCTGTAGCTAAAGCATGTGCATTGCGGTCTCTTGCACGTTGTATTTTAACCGTATTAGTTGCACTTGAGTGACAGGAGCAAGGCCAGACTGCCTTCTCTGTGCACATTGTTCCTGGTGTGCAGTTCTGCGGTCTCATTTGTACTTGGACATAGACCCCATCATTCAAACTGGCCCTCTCTAGAACTACCTGAAGAATGAGCCCATGGGACTCTAATACTGTAGTCATATACACTCACCTAAAGGATTATTAGGAACACCATACTAATACTGTGTTTGACCCCCTTTTGCCTTCAGAACTGCCTTAATTCTACGTGGCATTGATTCAACAAGGTGCTGAAAGCATTCTTTAGAAATGTTGGCCCATATTGATAGGATAGCATCTTGCAGTTGATGGAGATTTGTGGGATGCACATCCAGGGCACGAAGCTCCCGTTCCACCACATCCCAAAGATGCTCTATTGGGTTGAGATCTGGTGACTGTGGGGCCATTTTAGTACAGTGAACTCATTGTCATGTTCAAGAAACCAATTTGAAATGATTGGAGCTTTGTGACATGGTGCATTATCCTGATGGAAGTAGCCATCAGAGGATGGGTATATGGTGGCCATAAAGGGATAGACCTGGTCAGAAACAATGCTCAGGTAGGCCGTGGCATTTAAACGATGCCCAATTGGCACTAACGGGCCTAAAGTGTGCCAAGAAAACATCCCCCACGCCATTATACACCACCACCAGCCTGCACAGTGATAACAAGGCATGATGGATCCATGTTCTCATTCTGTTTACGCCAAATTCTGACTCTACCATCTGAATGAATGTCTCAACAGAAATCGAGACTCATCAGACCAGGCAAAATTTTTCCAGTCTTCAACTGTCCAATTTTGGTGAGCTCTTGCAAATTGTAGCCTCTTTTTCCTATTTGTAGTGGAGATGAGTGGTACCCGGTGGGGTCTTCTGCTGTTGTAGCCCATCCGCCTCAAGGTTGTGCGTGTTGTGGCTTCACAAATGCTTTGCTGCATACCTTGGTTGTAACGAGTGGTTATTTCAGTCAAAGTTGCTCTTCTATCAGCTTGAATCAGTCGGCCCATTCTCCTCTGACCTCTAGCATCAACAAGGCATTTTCGCCCACAGGACTGCCGCGTACTGGATGTTTTTCCCTTTTTGACACCATTCTTTGTAAACCCTAGAAATGGTTGTGCGTGGAAATCCCAGTAACTGAGCAGATTGTGAAATACTCAGACCGGCCCGTCTGGCACCAACAACCATGCCACGCTCAAAATTGCTTTAAATCACCTTTCTTTCCCATTCTGACATTCAGTTTGGAGTTCAGGAGATTGTCTTTACCAGGACCACCCCCTAAATGCATTGAAGCAACTGTCATGTGATTGGTTGATTAGATAATTGCATTAATGAGAAATTTAACAGGTGTTCCTAATAATCCTTTAGGTGAGTGTATGTATACATATGTTGTTGAAATGTATAACATATTTTCTAAGGTAAAATTAAGATAATACTTACTATACAGGTGTTAGATGCTCTGTAAAACAATGTTCTTAAGGGATGACACTTCTGATATAGCAAGTCTGAGGAAGAGCCATTGGCTCGAAACATCACTGCAAATAAAATCTTTTAACAGGAACTACTTTGTGTGTGGATCACTCTCAAAACCTCTAGTAGGTTTGCAATGTGCATATCTTTGTAATCATTCCCACAACAGCTGGAATATGAAATTATAACTTTTCATTACAAAGATATTGCAATAAAACCACCACACATGGTAATTTTTTACCTACTTATGCATCTATGGGTTAATGGGTAACATCTTGTAACTTTTTAACTAGCACCATTGGATTCCTTGACCCTTACAGTGTGGGTTTATCAGTAAAAATCAACATTCCAGTTTATTCAGAAGTCAAGATATTATAATTTAAAATTTTACTGCAGCCATTTTTTGAACTTCAATATGGCCCCCATATAGACATCTGAGCAAATGCAAACATTGATTTTCTGACTCCTTATACAATAACCTTTCCAAAAATGTATAGTTTAGCAAATCCCCAAAAAATTCCCACAAAGTTTCAAATCTGAATATAATGAACCTGACTATAAGCTAAGCTAACCTGAGCAGTTGTTCACATTGAGGTCTGTGCTAAAGCCTTTAGCATCAGTTATCAATACTAACCCCAGCAGTTAACTACAGTGTCTGTTTGAACAAAGTTAAATTGATTTAACCATTTAAACACCTCGACTTTTAGACCTCTTTTCTTCGTTTTTCTTTTACCTCTCTCTTTTACTTTACCTATATTTTACTGGAAAAGGAAATATTGGTTTACAATTATTAATTACTTTACCTGCATGTTACTTGAAAAAGAGAATGCTGGTTAACTATTATTAATTGTCAATTTTGAATTTGATTTTAAAGAAAGGGTAATATTGGTTTACAATTATTAATTACTTTACCTGCATTTTACTTGAAAAAGAAAATGCTGGTTTATGATTATTAATTGTCAAATTTAGAATATGTTTTGAAGAACAAGGAAATGTTAAAATAAAATTGAAATTCTATTTTTCTAGACAGGTCATTT
Organism: Chrosomus eos; assembly: GCA_036326025.1. NCBI lineage: Eukaryota > Metazoa > Chordata > Actinopteri > Cypriniformes > Leuciscidae > Chrosomus > Chrosomus eos. The sequence continues at coordinate 15,940,880 of CM070828.1, read as the reverse complement.
TTAATGATTTCTAGATTTATTTTTAATAATTCTAATTTCATAATTTCTAAATTTCTCGTTGAGATCTAATCACTTTAGGTGAATAAGTCTTGAACTCTGAAAGTTAAAATTTGAAAGTTGTTATTACTATTACAAAAATAGTGTTAGACTCAGACTTGCTCATTATTGTCATTGCGTTTTATCCTTTCGTCCTGTTGGTTATAAACTTAACCACTATATTTGTTCTGATTAATTAATTTTCGGGACGCTTCAATAGGGGACATTACCCTCTCCATACGAGTTTCAAATAAACCAGAGACAATCGTCTTTTACAAAAGTTTATTTGTGTGTTTAGTTGTTCCTCAACTATCAATTCTATACTCGTGGTAGACGTAAAGGTAGCGGATCCAACCTCCTTGCTTCATTTCTTCCTCATCACGTCTTTCCTGTTCTGTCCTGCTTTATTCCATCTTATTCTTCACATTTGTAGGAACAAACCTGGAAGAACCACCAATCGACTCTAAAAGAGACAAATATAATCTGTCCCAACAAACAGATTATTAGATATTTGATTTTTAATCAAACCCTCTTGTGTTCTTCATACTCTCCCTGCATTTGTAAACGCAATTTAAACTTTGACATCTTATCCAAGATCAAGTAACAGAGACAAGTACTGAGCCAACTCCGCCTTCACAGCATCCCTGCTGTAATCCCTGCTGTAAGCGGTCGAACTGAAGGTGTGTGGTGTCAATCCTGTCAAACTCAGAGAAGAGGTATCAACATCATTATTGTATTATTTTTCCTCGCAAACATAAGCAATAATATTGTTTACCTTTCTGGAAACAGATTTTCATTGATAAAAAACATTTATGAGAAATTAATACTTCCCCTAGTGAATAATTTTTCTTTTGTTTTTTCCCTCATTGAAATTGGTTGTTAACTTTTCTCTCTTTTCCCCTTACTCAGTTGAGCGACTAAGTCCTCACACCACGAGTTGAAACCAGCTTTTCATTGATAGAAAATATTTATAAAAATATTTCTCCCATTGAAAAAAAAAAAGGGTTTCTTTCCATTGAGATTTGTTTTAACCTTTTTCTCTCTCTTTCATTTACCCAGTTGAGTGACGAGATCTTCGCATCACTAGCCTCACTGTGTACCCTTAGACCAACACTTAGTCATCACGACACTTCACTATTGGTGTACAATTACTGAAACGACACTTAGCCGTTCAACCACATATAGGCTTATACACACAGATCTGTGTCAGTCTCTTCACCAAGCGTGCCAACATGTCGTGGACGACAAACCCCACTGCCCAACGGGAAGACGTGGACGCCTGGCTCAGAGGCATTACAGACTGCCTCACACCAAAGACAATTGAACTGTTATTATTTTTAATAATAATCATAATTCTGAGAAGATTCCTGACACATGATTCAAGCCAGAACCAAAACCACGTGGAACTAACCAAGATAACCTGTTCCTTAAGTAATGCCTTCACAGCCCAGCTAAACCTAAGCCACCAGCACGTCACCCACCTACAGGAGGAGCTGACACGTGCCCAGAACCGCATAGACAAGCTGGAAGTGAAAGTCCAGGATGACTCCAAGACCACCGAGTTCCTGAGAGAGCTGATGCACACTCAACACTGCAAAGACCAGCTCAAAGGTAAAGCTCAAGACAAACTCAAAGTGTCTGACGAAGCGGAGCAAGAAACAAAGACACAAGTTGACAAGCTCCAAGAAGCCCTTGCAGTCACTGAACGTGACAAACAAGAGTCAAAGACTGTCCAGAAACACCTGGTGAACCAACTCCAGGCTGTTGAACATCAGCTAGAGAAAGCCAAAGCTGACATTGAAAGTAAGAACTCTAAAATCACTGCTCTGGCAGACCACCTGAAAATGTGCAAAGCTGACATCGACCATCTGATCCAACAGCGAGACGCCGCCAACGACGAGCTCTACGCGGTCAGAGATGAACTCCAGCACATTTTCCAACAGAAACCAGAGCCAAGAAGGGAGAGACCTCCCTCAGCATCACCCCCTGCTGAGCAGAACAGAGTCCTCCATCCAAGAACTGGCATACAGTGAAAGAAGTGAATGGCCACAACCCAAAACGTCACCGGCCTTCACCACAGAACTGTTCACTGCCAACAAACGAAGAGAGCTCATCCAGGCAGATGCCCAAGCTGCACATGGGATGACCGTTAAAGATCTCAACCAGCTGGTTAAGAATATCACTCAGTTCAACCCGAACTCCACAGAGGGTCTCGACATCCAGGCCTACCTCCGAGATATCGACTTCCACCTCGAGGTGAGACCCCATATGACTGACAGAGACAGGTTCTACCTCCTCAGATCCACATCCAGTCCAGAGGTACGAAGCTTCCTAGACCGACAACCTGCTAATGTCATGTCAAACTACCAGCTACTACGTGAGACACTGATTAAAGAATTTACAGGTCCAGAGTCAGAACACGGTGTGTTAATCGCCTTGGAAACCAAACAAGGTCGACAAGAGACTCCCCAAGCCTATTTTCACCGCTTTCGACAAGCCTACTTAGGTGCACATAACAAACCTGAACTTGAAGAGGATGTGAACTTCAAAACCCTCTTCCTGAGAAACCTGCACCCTGGTTTGAGTCATCATCTTGGCATCATGGCCTGCCCAGGCACAATGAAAATTCAGGAGCTACGTGACCTGACACACAAGGCCTACATCAAACAAAAGATGTCCTCCAAGAAAGGTTTGAAAACATCCACAGTGTCAAACTCCATCAGCCAAGACACAAGCCTTGCACTGGAAGACACCCAGTGGCATGACAACACCACAGTCCTTCGTAAGGAGCACAGAGAACGTGACTCCCATGCCGATGACAGCTACCACTCCAACCACATGGAAAAGTCATGGGACCCACCAGAAGGAAACAACTGGAATCAACGAGTGCATCCAAAAGCATTCTATGTGGGTAAGCGACAACGAAACCCACCTCCGCACCACTCAGCCAAACACCCCACTGAGTGTGCCCAAGAACACGACAGTCTCCCCGCAGAAGACATGGAGCAACTACGGAGGCAACTGCACGTGCTCATCAAAGACAAGCTGAACACAGAAGACCAGTGATCACCTTGTACACCTTCCTGAGACGACCACCTGTTCCACAACAACCCAGAACAAAGTAGTCTCTCACAGTCAACCACTGACAAACACCCCGAGGTACCAGCAAACACCATCCTGGTTACCCATCACACCACAAGCTCCAAACTCAAGAACCATGTGTGTGCTACAGCAACGACAGTAAGCACAGAAGGTCAGAAAGTCTGTCACAACCAGAAGGCATCACAAGAGGAAGGCAACAAAGGAGACCACGTTTTGCACTACAGCTTCACGCATCCATGCCAAACCATCTCCCAATGTCTGCCAGAGAACTTCCTGCCTTACTGGACTGACCCCCAGCAGATCACAGAAGATCCCTTTCCAAGGCAAAGATGCAACAAGCCCATCAAAGCTTGACCATCAAGCAAAAGGGGGAGCAAAACAGACTGAGACAGATCTGACATACATACAGTATACATGCAGTACATGCACTACACTACACTGTACCACTAACTACACAAGTTAAACACAGCTACCATGAAAAACATTCAACAAACATGTTCTTCCCACAGGTAGACACTGAAATCGCAACACTGACTTAGCTATCCTTTCCATAGGAAACATGTAGCAATACACCCAACAAGTGTAACCCTCTCATTACATTGTGACACCTGACACTGCACAACAGTAGCCATACAGGAGTCACTCAACTGCTTTGTTTTGTTTTACCTCTTCCCTTTCTTATTCTTTTATTAGGTAAAATCCCTGTTACCCCCTAAGGGTCAAGGTTACCATATAAGGATTGACGCACCACGCCTGATGTTTGCAAGTCACCTTAAAACGAATGTTAGCCTAGAGAACTCTCTGCATCATTCGAATCAAAATTTGAAAGGTAAATTGGTCTAAACCTAGAACAATTTAGAAGAGAATAAAACAAACAAATCAAATTTAGTCACAAAGTTGATCAATCACCGTTTAAAACAAACTAGAATAACGGTCCTAAAATTGAACTAAACTTTTTCCACATGATTGACTATATTGAGAGAGTGAACCTGTTTAGGCCTAGATAATCTAATGCCCTGCACCAGTAAAGGGACCAGTCATGGAGGTGTTTGCCTTGTTGTTTGCTGTGTGTGTTTGCTTCTTCTGTTTCTCCAGCGTTCAATGATGTCTTCTCTCATCAACCCATCATCGATCGAAGGGGGGAAATATGTAGAGAATTTACGGATGAACCAAACACAAATTAATCTTTCTAATCTTTCATGGGATTCATTCAAATGTGATTCAGCAATCCAGATCTGAACACATTCCAACGTCACAAAACTGGCTCCAAAACCCCCTCAGAAAGGACTTTTAGGGCTCCGCAGGCCATAAAGGGATAAGCCAAAGCAGGAAGAACTTGTCACTGTTCATTCTTAACCAAGACAAATCTCCTCACAAATGGTCAAACAGGCCTGACCACCTTTGACCTCCCTCAGCATCACCACTGCTAAACAGGACAGAGTTATTTAACAGACCACGCTTTCATTCAGAGACCAGAAAGACTTTTACACTTTACATATCAAACCACATTAATTCTGCACATTCTGCAGAAAACAACTCACACAGAACAATGCTCAGTGGACTCATAATCAAACATCATAATTCTTGTTTTCCTACAATTCATGTTTGTATTATGCTTAGATTCCATATAAATCATGTAATGATGATTATAACTGTGTTGTATGAATGAACGAGTATCGTGCTTCCAATCGAAATAATCGTATGCCCTTAATTCTTAAGATGGCTTGAGTGAAATCTGTGTAAAATGCTTTGTATGATTATAATAATCTAAAATGTTAAACTGTGATCTCTTGTTTCTCTCTGCTTAATGTTGGAGAGCAAGCACATCATAGATACCGCCTGATTTACGATAAGAAGAAACGAGGTCCACCTCCTAAGATGATGCCATTGTCCAATTGGTCAGAATTCTCCAAAAGAGGTTGGACTAACTTTAAGTTAAAGACCCGAACAAGGCAGTTCAGTTCAGTTCAGATAGCAGTTCAGTTTCGGTTCGGTTCAGTTCGGTTTTGAGTCGGTTCTGTGTTAAATTAAGTTTGTGCCTCTCTCTATGATCAAACAGCAAGAGAGTGTTCATGTTCGTACGCTTTTACATCGACCAGACCAAGTTAAATTAGACCAGCAGACAAACCCATCAAGATCGGAGTTTAAACAGCTTCATTCAAGCCATCTCATCTCTTACTTTCATTTCTTCCTTTATTTTATTTTATTTTCTCGTTAAAAGTCTCGTTCTAAGTTAAGTTTTGCTGTAAAGTTCGTTTACACGTCTCTCCTGCAACGCACTTCGAACTGTAAAGACTCTTGTTCATCCATCCGCCAACACATCACGTGACCGGCGGTTCAGAAACTCCAGCCAGGCACTCCAAAGACAACCAGCCACGCGGACCCGGCCGGGAAACCCCTCTGACGAAGCACCTCAAATAGGGAATTCCCTGGCCTAAGCAACGCAAAGGACAAGCAAGTAACCTCCAGACTCTAGCTGAACTGGTGTTATTTAATTTAAATTGAATAACCTGTCTAAGAAACGAAGGTTTCAATTAATGCTTGGTGGTTCGTTCAGGTTTATGTCTTACAAAGTGCATCTCACTCTGAAAACTCACTCTTTCTCTCTCTTCCTCTGCGCCTTGAATGAATGTGTGTGTGTGATTGGGTTTAGACATTAGTTTTATGTGTTTAGAATAGTTAATAAAGTCGTCCATATATTTGAAAAGATATTCGTCTTGTGTTTTGCTTACACATTTAATGTCTTGTACTGCCGATCTAAAGTTACCTTGCTAATACATAGTGTTTCACTATAAATTGGATAAATATCTGTTGCCAAGGTTAAAATTACGGCCCGTTCAAATGAACTCTAAACGAGTCATTTGCTCGGTTCCATAGTGATTCGGTCAATGATTCATTGCAAATCGATGAATCATTCCCTTTGAGCTAAATTGGCCTTCCGGCCCCCTTAAATACATTTTATGTATATTATTATTATGTAGGTTCGCTACAAGATGTTGTCAGGCTATATGTCAGTTTTTTTCATAACTTGTTACGAAATACAAAGCCTCACCTCAGAAAAGCCAACTTTTTTTTTTAATTCTCTTTTCATCATTGTGCTTTTAGCAAATCTCTATAAATATCATCTTCTGATTCTGGTGTATAACCTTTTTTTTTTTCTCAAAAGCTTTACTAATTCAAGGTTTTTTATTTCCAAACCATTTTATGTTGTATAGGCCTATCAACACACTTTCTCACAAGAAGATCATGATTTGGTCATATATAGATGTAGCCCAAGTACAAAAGGTTATTTGTACAGAAGCTTTTTTTTTTTTTAGGTATAACATGTTCAGGTGTTACATGTAAAGATTCCACCAGCAGTGCATAAGTTGTAGCAAAAGGCCTTGAGAGCCAGGAATACAGCCAGAAACTGACAGGAAGTTCCCCAGCTGTCATGTCATGACAAATTTGTGCCAGGACACTTGATCCCAATTCCTAGAGGTCCGACTCCTAGTAAAGACAAGTTGCAGCCTGATGCCTGGCTAAACCAAGGTGAGCTTAATATGTGTCCGAGAGGCACGATCTCATCATGTTTGAATCAAGTTATATACCCAGAAAGGACACCTGACTCAGCACACAAATTTACTAGTCCCAAACCTGCTAGATCTCGCTAGTCGTCCAAGTAGTAAAGAACACAAACATCACTTGTCCACCCTCAGCAGAGCCATTGCCACCTCCATGCACTTTGTAAAAGTAAGAGAAGGTAAGAAAGTCAGAAGTAGTAAGTCAGAATTCACAGTACTCATAAGAGTACCCGTCCCTGGTCACCAACTACTTTGAATTACAAAGAATTGATTCTGAACTGCCAAAAGTAATCAGCAATTCCAGTCTTCCTATGTTTCATATCTATGTAACAAATTTGCATAATGCCAGCCTATGATCTTCATTGGTTGCCCACGAACATCATCTACTTTGACCCGCTCTCAAACACTGTAGTTGTAGCTGTGGACTGGAAGAGCTTGGTCCGTGTTGTTGATATGTCAAGAAGTCAGTTTTCAGCACTGCAAATCCACTTTGCAAACGCTTTAAAAGGATGAGGACTCGCACTGGAATTGAAAAGGAAAAAAACGTCGCCATCATCATTACTGTTCATATCACTGTGTATGCAAGAGCTGACGTAGCGCCCCAGGTGAAAAAATTCTGATATGGTAAAGAGCATTTATTTTCCGACACATGCTGAAAGAGGTAGACCAATCACAACAGACAGGGCCATCTGACCCAGAGCAGAATAGGCTGGGGGAAAGGAGGGGTTTGGAGAGACTTTAGAAGGACATTACTGCTTCAAAAGTAAGTTTATGCAAAACTACAAAATTATATTTATGAAAGTCTGCATCTTTTTCCCACCTGCAAGACAATAAGACAAGTGCGCTGTCAAAATGCAGAGAAAGCTTGAGACAGATTTATTATTGGTTACATGTGATTATACACCAAGAAGAGAAAGAAAAGCAAAAGGTGAAAATGCGTTTCCTTTACTTGCAGCTCTTATTTCTTGATACTGCCTTGCAATGAAGAACTTTATGAAGAAAAAAAAGGTACATCAATTACACCAGAAATGCTAAAGCATGGCTTCCTTACTCATTTCAAAAGCCACTGCTCACATGAGCAGTTGGCGCCCTTCTGATTGGTCCATAAAAATTACGCATTGCCATGCCATTGGTCCAGGTGTTAGCCAAATTGAGGTCTCTCTCCCATATTTACACACTAATGCAGGTCTTCCAAGATGTGATGTGAAGCTTGACGAATCTAAAGACAAGGAGGGGCAGGTGTCAGTCAATACAGCATTCTGCTTTTCAAATCAGATTTATTTTTGGTTTTCTGTTCCCCATGAACAAAAGTAAAGTTTTCACATGGTCAAGAGAGGCATAATGCTTAATTATTACATCTTTATTCGCTGTCAGCCCAATTCCAATGGCTCCAAGTTTTACAGATCATTCTCCTGTATTAAGAGATTTATCTAATAAGTAGATCAGAGACCAAAATTCATTTATATCGTCCTCTGCATATAATATCCACACACAGTCATCCAAACACCTGATACTAGTCAATTTATCAACACAAGAAAAGGAAGCAGACATATTGTGAATTTCATTTTCTTAAATCACCACCTTGGTATTATATTACAGTAAAAATATATTTCAATATTTTTGCTGGAAACAAATGTTTTTTTTAAAGTGGAGAACTTTAAAAAATAAAAAAAAATAAAACATGCAAAGTACTATAAATGCTCAAACTAATACAGTTTCCTTTGCATCCTACTTGAGTCAAAAGTCATTAATAACACTTCTCTACAGAAGACCAGGAGAAAAATCATTCAAAAGTAAAGGAACCATTACAAATCTTTCCATTTAGTAGCTTATGACTTTTCAATTATTTACATAAGATTAAAGTCCTAGATGATCAAATCAGATTTAAGTGCTTAACTCCATGCATAAGAATTGAAGCATTAAATTAAAAGTGGAAGTACTGAATAATTCTCTTCAACTCATTACTTGGCTACTGGAGTCACTTATTAGCATACATACCAGTAAAAGAGTCAAAACACATTTCAGAGTGCATGTGAACAGTGCCCCAAGTGGCCAGGTTTTTTGTTTTGTTTTTATCCCAATATGTGACCCTGGATCACAAAACCAGTTATAAGTAGCACAGGTATATTTGTGGCAATAGCCAACAACAATACATAGTATCGGTCAAAATTATCAACTTTTCTTTTATGCCAAAAATCATTACGATATCACGTAAAGATCATGTTCCATAAAGATATTTTGTAAATTTCCAACCATAAATATATAAAACATTTATTTTTGGGAGTGCATGCAGCACAATTGCAAACATAAATGGACAACTTTAAAAGCCATTTTCTCAATGTTTCGATTTTTTGCACCCTCACATTCCAGATTTTCAAATAGTTGTATCTTGGCCAAATACTATCCTATCCTAACAAACCATACATCAATGGAAGGCTTATTTATATATTTCAATTTTAAAAAAATTACCCATTTGATTGGTTTATAATCCAGGGTCACATATGTGCATGGGAAATTCTGTACACAATTTTCAAAGCTTATTCTGTGTGTGCACACAATGTTTAAACATCAGGCCCCAGAAGTTTCAAGAACAGTATATTCTTCTTTCAAACAAAAATTGATTGGACAGATAAAATAAAATATGTTAGCGCATGCTGTACATCCTAATTTCTAGCTTCTTTTATTTTAATAAAACTAATTTTAAATCATTCAAGTTATCTTATGCCTCAATTAGAAGTTTGCCGAGAGCTCATAGCAGCCCTGGCATTCTGCTTGAGAACAACTAAAATCAATTGAATTATGAAATAGAATGGAAACACAGCAAGATTTATGAATATTACTGCAAAACAAAAAGATTCATTCCTAGTAAATAGCTACTTTCCAAATATGGTTGATTTATATAGTGGCTTTCCACTAGTAACCAAATAATTCACCATTATACTCAATGAGTAATACACTCAATCCTTAAAGGTGCCCTAGAATGGGGTTATTTTGGGTTGCCCTTATAGTGTTAGTAGGGATGCACCGAATGTTCGGCAACCGAAATTATTCGGCCGAAAATAGCAAAAAAAGCACTTTCGGTGTTCGGCCGAACAAGTAAAAAGGCCGAATAAATTTGACCGAACAATGACGTTTTTGATGACGCGATCAAATAACCAGCGTAGAGTGAAAGGCACGCGCTTTATAAATGCAGCCAACATGCCCCCTTTAAGGAGAAGACAAAAGAGAAGCTCATCTGATGCGTCTGTGGCAGACGTTGTTACTTGCAGCACTAAAGCGTCTTTTAACCCTCTAGTTGACAAATGCGCCGCTGCGTTTTGCTGGATTTTTTTCACATAGCAGCAAAATAGACTTAAATACTCCGTCATTTATGGTCACTTAAATGCAGACTTAAGAAATATGAAAAAATAAACTGTTAAATGACTACTTGTGTCCACTTACAATCGAAACAAAACTGTGCTTTTGTAAAATAAAGAAAATAAACAGGGTGTGCTTTCTGCCTCTGTCTCCGTTAACTTTTTTTTCTGGAGCACGTCTCTAAAAAACTCAGCCAATACAATACTAGTCACACAGGCAAAGGCATATCTTTATAATCATTTAATTGTCTACTTTTAAACGATCTAATTCAAAACGAAAACAAATATTCTCTGTTTATGTAATCTGTATGAAAAGAGAGAGATGAAAAGAGTCGTTCTCATGGCAACTCCTTATCTGCTAATCGCCACGGAGAGCGCGCGCTATATTGAAACCCAAGTGATCCAGACAATCCATGCAAACCTGTCAACGCCCACGATAAAGTTTATGTAAACCGCAAAAGTATGTCTAGGACAGTTATTCATTTGTTGTGGGTTCATCCACCTTTTTTTGCACTTTTCAATGCACTTTTTTAGTTATATTCTTTCAGCAGTCAGTTATAGGCCTAACATAGGCTATTCAAGAAGGGGGGGCTTCAAAGATGGCCAAATAAAAATATAGTTTTTATTTTACTAATTTATTTATTTTAAGTTATATTGTGCTTTGTTTAAATAATATCTGCTGGAATGTTAAAAAAAAAAAATCAGTGTTAAACAAATTGTATTTTTGCAATTTGATGTTTTTCTCAAGACAAAATAGTAAAAAAGCATATTTTTACTATTTAATTAAATGCAATGGTGAAAAAATTGGCAAAATAAATGGAAAAAATGTGAAATACCGCATTCGGTATTCGGTATTCGGCCTTCGGCCAAGCGTTTCATTATTATTCGGCTTCGGCCAAGAATTTTCATTTCGGTGCATCCCTAAGTGTTAGTATGTTTTTTAGATAAAAAAAAGTGTCATAATTTATAAATAAAAGGCATTTTTCCTAGCCTGATTTTAGCCTCTGATTTGAACGCTCTGTTTGAAGGGGCGTGTCTGCTGTGGGATTCAGTGTAGCCGGCCACTGCTGTGATTGGCTGACATGCTTGCAAATGAAATAGCTACTATTACATGTGAAACTCTCTCGAATACTTTTACTACAGCTATTAAACGTTTTTACTATTACAGCTATCGAGATTAATGAATCGTGAGATGTTTATAAAGTATTTAAATCTATTTTTATCACATAAAATGTTGCCGTGATGAGCATTGAGCAAGCAGATGACAGTCTGTTGATCGTGAGACTGAAGATCTTAGCATTGTGTGATCTTAGCATTGAGTGCAGAAACTGTGTTGCAATGATGTCACCAATGCGAACACGATGATGTAAATACAGTAAGAGCTTCGTGGTGCAGTGTAACATCCGACATTGATTTCATAACGAGTTTGGCAAGTGTCCAGATAAACTCTCGCTGTGTGGAAAGATTGTTCTTTGATCGCTTTCTGTATATAATTTATTCACTGAGAGAAGCCTGCTTGATATTGTCCTAGGTTAGAAAATAAGTCCGTGGTGAAATGGGCAGAGCAAACTAACAACTTCGAATTAAACTGTTGTGGTATCCGATTATAGATAAACATCAACCACGCCTGTCGACATTTCTTTTCTGTGGGAAGGGTATGAAAAGTCCTCACATCCCCTGCACAGCCTGGAACATAACATTTATCTGCTATTTTCCCTATGATCCTCGCTTGTTTCTTCACCTGCAGAACTTCCGATGATTCGGCTGCACAGTTCCGCCTGGCATTGAACATGGGCTGGCATATGCAAATTTTTGGAGGCGTACATACATATAATGATCCCGACTGTTGCGTCACAGTCGGTGTTATGTGGAGATTCGCCTGTTTTTCAGGGGTGTTTTTCAAAAACGAGATTTAAATAAGGAGAAAACAATGGTGTTTGAAACTCAATGTATGTCATGTCCATGTACTGAACTTTTGTTATTTAACTATGCCAACATAAATTCAATTTCACCTTTAACATTTAATTTTGAACTTAAAGTCCCCGTGAACCGGAAGTTGCAAACGACTTTTCTCCAGTGCTGTGACGTATTTCCGAGAGAAACGGAATACTAAATGAGGCAAAATAGTGAGCGTGGCTTTTTTTTCCAACTAGCACCTGATTGGATCTAGAAAAATGCACCTCCTCGCCATCTCTCCTTTCACACGCTGTGTGCCTGTCTACTGTCAGTTGGAGGGGCGTGATTACGGATGTTAAGCAGACACCTAAACCGTCAAGCCTACGTCATCGGGCAAGGTCCTCCAACGCAGAGGGGAGGGGCATTTTCAGAATTTGATTAAAGATTACAAAGCCAAAAAATTTTTTTGTGTGGATTGACTTGCATGGATGAATTGTTCACCACAAAACGATCAATTTAGGCAAACAAAGTATGTATGGTCAATTTTGATTTCATGGGGACTTTAAGTAAAATCTCCTTTCTGTATACCATTTTAAAAACGATTGTGCTCCTTCAGAATTTATCCCACTAACCCAAGGGCAACTTATTTATCCATCATGAGATACCATAGAACTCAGAAAGCATCACTACTGCACAAAGTCTGCACAAGTCAGAAAGCACACCGGCCCTTGCCCAGTGAAAGAAAGTCTCCACAGTAATGGACATCCCGCTCTCACCATTTCTTGTTCCGTGGCTTCAGTTCCTCAGCCGCATTCCTCAAGAAGATGTAATTCTTTTTCTGGGGATTGTAATATTCATGTCCCTGTTAAACAAAACGGGGGAGGGGTGAGCAGAGGTCACACTGGTTGTCACTCGAGTTCAGTAGAAAGACATAGTTCTCATTTCCATCCTTTATCGTAATTGTATCCAAGTAACAAAGACAACACCAAATCAACATTCTAAAGGCCTGTTCACAGTTCACACCAGGGAAACGAAACTACCCATATGTTGAAGAATATGGGTAACCAAACAGGCTCCATTGACTTCCATTATATGAAGAAAAAAAAGAAAAGGAAAAAAAAAAGGTCAATGGGTCCTATCAACTGTTTCGTTAACAACATTCTTAAAAATATCTACTTTTGTGTTCAGTAGAAGAAAAAGAAATTCATACAGGTATGAAACAATTTTCATTTGTGGGTGAACTATCCATTTAATGGCGATTTAAATTCTTATTGCATATTGCTACCTATTGGGTGGTCGTGCATTTACTTATTTTTTAATCTTAAAACAGTTTTTTTATAACTGTGAATGAATCACATTGTTTGTTTAATGCTAAATATACATATAAATAAAAAAAGTAAGATTTTTGTGAAAAGGTTATTCATTTTTGTCACTCATTCATTCATTTCTCTCATTTCTCTCTTCAACTCATTAACAGAGTGCACTTTACCGTATTTTGTGACAAATTAATCCAAATATTTAATGAATGGTGTTAAAAAAAAAATTCAATGAATTATCACTAGAATTTTCAAATAAAATTATTTTCTGTTGAAAACTAGATTTTTTTCAACCAAAGTCTCTTTCCCCCAAAAATAAGTCTGGAAAATGGGGGGTCGTCTTATATTCGGGTATATACGGTAATCTAAAGTCAATTATCTGATGTTACAAAAAAAATCTGTTATTTTATTTTACTGTCCAAAACGCTCATATTATTTCTAATGTTAATAACATACAAATGTTAAATATTAATTGAGAATGTACCTTAGACCAGTCATAGCTGGAGGCGTAGGCAAATATGTTCCCATTGTTATTGAAGCAACAGGCTGTTATTGGTTGATCTAATTGTTCAGAGGTCTTCAGCTTAGTGCGGGCATCTTTATCCCAGAAACTGAAGCGCCCATCAGAGCCTACTGTTGCCAGAGTGCCATGGACAGGGTGAAAGGAGATAGCATTTACCTACAACAGACAAACAAAAAGCATGACCATTTTCAGTTAGCTTGAACAACAGGCAAATCAAGCAAGATGTATTGTTTTTTGAATATTGTTTTGATACAACACTGGCCAGCCTTAGACTAGACGAAATACTCTAGCAAAATTTGCATTGCATTTAAAAAGTACACAAAAACTAGAAAACTCACAGCATAAATATCTTGGGGTGTTGCAGTATTGGTTCCATTTGACCTGTGGCACTTAAAGGTGAAATTGTCCTTGGCTCTGGGTTAAAAGATATATATTAGATAAAAAAATATTCTGTGTTACTGTATTAGATGTTAAATGTATAAAACAAATCAGATACAGACTTACGGGTTAGGTGGGTTTATGTAGTGAATGGCAACTCGGCCCTCAATGCTGCCCAGTGCAAAACCAGTAGGTTTACTCTGCTTGTCCTTAAAGATAGCCACACAGCGGTGCTGTTAAACAAAACACAAGTTTAATTTACTGTTTGCAACAGTATCTGCATTCTGCAGAGAATAAACAATATAAAAGGTGAAATGGGCAATACATCAACACAAAAACATTTCAGAGAAGTTATGCAGGGCAACTACAGAAATGTTTTAAAGCACATTGTAAAGTGCTTTGGGTGTACAGTAGTACATATGAAAGCGCTATATAAATGCCTCATTCATTCATGTTGGTGAACTTAAGGAAGAGATTGCCCAAAATTGAAAATGTTTTGACCCCCAAAAAAAAAAAAAAAAGCACCATAAAAGTAGTGTAGACCATAAAGAGTATGTGCTATATTCAAAGTCATCTGAAGCCATACAATAGTATTTCTCACACAAAACTAAAACAACTAAAGTAGTTATTCACCAAATCTTAAAATCCTCAAATTAATTAATTCCTCCATATATTCAAACAATAGATATGAGAGAACCAAAAGGTGAGTAATGATTCACTCAAAGGTTCAAGCATTAAGTGCCGAAACCCTATTGATATTGTAAGGATTTTTACTACTAGGGGTTCAAGCACGTAGCCATGAAACCCTAGCCTGACTTTGTCATACTCATATTCTAGTCACAATGTGAGTCTGATACTGCTCCATAGGGCTTTGATTATGAGGGCGTGTCTTAACCGAACCAGGAAAAAAAAGACCTCTGCACTTAATTGGATAGACCTACAACCAATCAGAGCAACGCAGTAAGTTATGTATGTTGAGCGACGCATAGTTGTCAACAGAACTCAACTGCACACACTCTGGAAAAAGTATTTAAAAAATACAATGAGTGTTGCAAAAAGAATTTAAGGATTCGTGGAGTACTTGCAAACATGAAAAGCATTTTTGAAAGAAATAGGTTTGATGATGTGATGATTACGTAACTGCAGATCATCTGTCCATCATCGTATAAAGCCCGCCCTGGCAATTTGATTGGCCCGGCGATTTCTGAACCGATCATAATTACTCCTCAATGGATCGAGTCCAGACCGAACTTCCCGACCAAAAAATTTTGTGGGCGGGTTCGGGCTGGCATCCAGGCTACTGAAACCCTATTGTAATTATTAATTTCCAATGATCAGCATTCTCACCTTAAACTGATCAGCCAGAGTGTCCTAACATTCGTAGTTATTGGATTTCAGTTTCTCAATTATGGTCAAAGGTGTTGGGAAAACCAATAGAACCAGAGTCAGACCCAGTTATGCCAATTTTTGGTGTCAGTAGAGACAATGTGGAGCTGTCTAAAAAACAGTGTATTGTGCTTGGAGTTGTCACACTCTTAGCACGTAGATTGATTTTGCTCAACTGGAAACAAAAAAAATCCACCTCACATCTCTAATCTGCCCTGTTATGCACCACCTTCAACTCGAAAAGATTAGATTTTCCTTAAATAAGACTGATAATTTTTATACAGTATGGAAACCCTTTATTAATTATTTTAATAAGACAGCAATAATTGAACCGTAACCCCATTACTACTACTTCCTCCCCCCACCCTTTTTTATTTTATTTTATTATTTCTTTCCTATACCATTACTTGTGTTAAAATATAAATTGTTTACATATATAAGAATATTACTGCAGTGCACACTGTATCTGTAAAGTGAATTTTGTTGGATGTTTTTTTTTTGTTGCGGCAATGTAGAAAATTCAATAAAGAGAATGTTTATAAAAAATTTTTTTAAAGGGTACCTATCATGGAATTTTGAAAATTACCTTTCATGTAGTGTGTAACATAGATCTAAGTGAACGAAAACATCCTGCAAAGTTTTAAATATGAAAGTTCACCGTATACAAAGTTATTATCTCTCAAAAGTAAGAGTCGACTCTGAGTCGTTGATATGAATCGATAGACGAACGATGCATTTTCTCTAACTTTCGTACGTCACTTGTACAAGTTATTTGAATAAGATACGCCCACTCATTGCATTAGGAGACACCAGGGAAAACATCATGTCGACGAGACGCTGCTGTGTTTTGAAGTGCGACGCAAAAGCAAACTTTTTTCATCTGCCCAGTGAGGAGCATTTGAAGACAGTGGCTACAGTTCATAACTATACCACAGAAGTATTATAGCCCGAACTTGTTCTGTGTTCGCGTCATTTTGAAGATGATTGCTTCACAAACCTAAATACTATAAAGTATGAATTTGCGAGCCGGCTGATACTGAAGGAGGGAGGTTCAGTACCGAGTTTATTTGGATCAGCTTCCTTCTCTGAATCACAACCTGTAAGTAGGCTGTTGCTTTTATGTTTGTATCATGTTCTATAATTATTTTGTGTGTTGTGTACGCACAGGCACAGCGCAGCTTCTAGCAACTAACTTAGGTCTTCAATGTCAATTGTATTGAAATATGTGAAGTGTTTGTCGTTGTTAATGGAGTTGTCACAGGGCTCTCGAGTGTCACGCATCACGCATTGAGCGTGACAGTCACTCATTTCGGTCTTTTGTCACGCTCTCCGGCCACACATTGTATTTCTCACGCTGAAAAACTATTTGTAATATATTTAATATGCTGCAGTGCCCAAAACTCACTCACTGTGGAACCGGCAGGATTCAAGCGCGTCTCCTCCAGTGTTGCCAGGTCCGTATGCCTGCACTGTTTCCGCGGGTTGTTTGTGTAGTGCACGCTGGTTGACGCGATTGTTTTATCCACTGGAACATGATTGTTATTGAGGAAACACCCGGGAACGCTATTTGAATATTTTTGGCCGTGATTGGGTTAGTTTGATGAGTAATTGGGCTGGTTTTGTTGTGCAGACCTGGCAACCCTGGTCTCCTCTGGTGTTGTTCGTCTGGTGTTGTTAGCCAATCAGAAAATAGCACTGTTGTATCTGGGTAAGATCTAGCGCAACAACCAATGACACCCCGTCGGCTGGGTGTCTAACATATCACCACAGATTAGCGTCACGCAAAGGCGGGGTTTGGAAAAATGACTCGCTAAACGATTCATATGGGAGTCGGTGAGCAAATCAGGTAAAAATAAATGCATATTATAAGACAACAAAAGTGTTTTTTGTCATTGCATGCTTGTAAAACTGTTGTTGGGGACTCCCAGAACAATATTAGGAACATTTTAAATGACATAATAGGTACCCTTTAAAAAAACTGATCGGGCAGACCAAAGAATCAATATTGGTCCATAAAAATGAGAATCGAATAAAATTGAGAAATCAATATATTTTTTTACCCAGACCTAGTTACTTCTTAAATTTTGCTAGAAAGTACTAAAATGACACTGAATATTTAGATTTCATGTTTTGTGCATGCGTTACATTTCACACGCACACAGTGAGTTCTTAGAGTATATTTGATTTGAATTGCCATAAGCAAATTGCATTTGCCGAAAAAAAGAAAAAGATTTATGGCATATGACCTAATCAATGTACAGTCTTTTTAGATTTATTGCAGTGAACATTGTATATTCATATTACATTGTCACAAAAATTTTATTATTATTTCTATGCTACAGTAATACATTTCAACAAGGAGTGCAGCTCACACGGATAATAGTAGAGAAGATTTCTTACCAAAAAATACTTTATTTAGACCTCAAATGAGAAGACAAAGCGTTTTTGATTCACATCGTCATCTGTATTGTGCGTTTTCAAATTGAAAATGTTTCATCTTTGCAAAGGTTTTTTTTTTTTTTTTGCAAGAAAACTTCAATTATGTATCTGAGCTCCTCTCCATGTTGAACTTTGATATGTTTTTTGAGCTTGCGCACCAAATACATTTTTATCTACTAACTCCTGCATTTTGCGCAGACATTTTTTTTTTTGGCTGCTTTTGTCGGGGTTTTTTTTGCTACGGTAATACCATATTCCCTTTTGTCTTCATAAAATTATATTATAAAACTTGAAGTCGTGAATTTACTTACTTTTTTGAGTGTTTAGATACAAATTGAGTGTTTAGAAATTAACTAATACGGACCTGATGCTTCAGAGGTGAATCTATACGTCGAAACTCTGAAGGCTGATTTTCCAACTGGTAAACAATAAGACCACGTTCTGCCGTAGCAACAACAGCCATTGGATATACCTATAAAACAACAAAGATATGCATAAAACGCTTTCAAGAAATAATTTCAGAAAAAATATATTTTATGTACCATGTACTCAGATGTTAAAATAGAAAGAGCTTCACTTTGCTGGACAAGTACACACACACAACATGAACTCAAGCCATCAATTACACTGGAAGAGTGAAAGAAACAGATAACCTTCTAAATTGATACTATAAACAAATAATTCAAATCGCACTCCTTTACCACATCTGCACAGTAACACCTCTCTGGCATCTGCAGGGACATCATGGGGTTTGGGGAACGTGTATCCCAAAACTGTCAAAAAAATAAAGAGAGGTAGAGAAACAGTTGCTAATGACACTAAGACTTAGGCGGCAATATTTGGTCAAATAAATATAATTTTGCGATTTTGTCAGATACTGCACACTGAACGGTGATACAATTAACAACTACAACTTAAGATACATTGGACTAAAATAGATCCAAGCAAAGTTGCAAGCCCAATTTGATGAAAATATATATTTTTTATGATCTTCAGACCAAGACAAACAGAAATGACCAAAAAGAAGTGTCATTGGACAAAGTTCCACCAAAGGATTGCAGTTTAAATACATCTTGGTCCATAAATGATAAGATATGCAAATGTGAAGAAGTGAATCTGGCATGCTTTTTGTGGTGTAATAAATTGCATTAGGCCATATGAGGATTTAGACTATATTTCAACTGTGCAGCCCTAAATACATCAAAGATGGGTTCCAGCACCTTCAGTGTTTTGTCCCAGCTGCCAGTCATAATACAGCTGTAGTTTGGTGCTTTTATCCAGTGAATTGTCTTGATTGGGCCTTCATGCTGGTCAGGGGAAAAGGTTGTAGAACCTGTTAATCATACTATAAACCAACACAACTGAGATACATATACTAAAATAGGCTTTGTTAATAATTTACTTTAATTAGCCTATTATACAGAAGCATAAGAATATAAATTGAACAAATGAACCGCTTACTTGCGCTATCTGAATGGTCTGATTGCTGTTCAGATCCCACATTTTGGCAGTTTTGTCACAGGATGCTGTAAATACTTTACTGCCATCCTGTTAATACAAAGCACAGAAGCAGAATCAGGTAAGAGGATGTATCATGTCAGTTAGTTATAAAAAGAATATGGAAAATAGGACTCTGGGTTCTTTGGTTCAAGATTATGACATCTGACTGACAGGTAGTAGCAAATTGTATGCAAAAAAAAAGTCCAACAATCTATCCATTTCTTATTCAGTATTATTAAGAACCTCCATTCAATTTGGATGGATTACAATAATTCTTGTGCATTTCAGTAGAACATTTTAGAGCTAAGTGAAAAACCAAATTCTGAAAAATTCTATGCCAGCTCTGACCCAACACCAGAAATAAAGTAAACAAGCATAACAGCCTAGGATCAGATGGAGTTTTGATGTATTTAAGTTGTGCAAATGTAATGTCTAATCTGAGTCAGTATTGTGGCTTTTATTGTGTAAATGAAATGCCTAATCTGAGCAACCAGCACGAGAAGTTTTGTGCACATTAGTGTATTTCTTGTTTCCTGAGATTGAGCACAAAAACAATTTGTGCATTTGCAAATATGTGACCAGTGAGTAAGATTCCCATTTATTTGCTTTAAAATAAACTTTATGGTGAATAATGTTGGATGGTTGGAATGTTGGAAGTCTTTAAGATGTTAAATGAACCCACTAATAATTATGTGTGCGCATGATCTTACATCACTCCAGCACACATCCAGAACTGGGCCTGTGTGCATCTGCTGGGCTTTAGGGACAGTTTGACCATTATCTTGAACCTCCCAGCACCGCACCTGAGTTAAACAATACATAAGCAAATGTATCAGTTGCAAGCTGAAAGAAGGGTTATTCAACTACTACAAACACATGAGATGCAATAACATATTTGTAAGTGGATATTACAGTCAATGTGGTACAAATATAAAAACACTGACACAAAGAAACACAAGTGAAAATTTATATTTAGGATAGGAGAAATGACAATGTTAACGGCTTACGTCATTGGCCCACGAGCCTCCGACGAGAAAGTTTCCAGGCATCGTAGGAGGACTGAATGCCAAGCAGCTTATGCTGTCATCGGGTGGCGATGTTACTTCAACATCCTATTAACGACACCTCCATTTAATTAACATGCACAAATAATAATATAAATATAAGATTTGTACGGATATATATTTGTGTATTCACCTTCATTGGATTATGACTATCTGTAGTGGTGGTGCCAAATACACCTGTTCCCGCGGACCCAAAACCCGTGTTCGTCCCGAATAAACTCATTTCAGTCCGTTAAGAGCTGATCAAACAACAATGAATCAGACCCTATACACGGAACATGCGATATAGTATTAACACGTGACAACAAAGATCATCCGATTGAATGCAATTTAACGGTAACGTTAACAAACGGCTACTATTTTGAAAGTGCCTGAAATGAATCTCATAGCCAGGTTATAAAAAGCAAATTATCACGTTCACATGCATTAAACCACAAACCTCACGATGGGTTTTAATAGCCTTCAGGAAATACAATTAAATTAGCAGCTATAGCCCTGGCAATATCTAATTATTGCTATATGCACAACATATCTTAACCATCTAAACTCACTAACTGCCGCGGTAATATTTGATTACTCGCATAAAACCGGTTCCCGCTTTAAACAATACACATACATACACACACTCTGCTGAAGGCACTTCCGTCGCTTCAGTTATTTTGGACGCACTTTGATGACGTCATCCGCTTCTTTTACTGTTTATGGTTTCAAAACCAGGTTTCAAACAAACCTAAATCTTTAATTTATTTTAGTTACTTCTTTGTTTAACATCACGGTTAAGGAGACTGTGAAATATTTAGGTATTTCAATTACCAGACATTTGAAGGTTAGTTTGGTTTTAAGAACCCGGACCAATTTCCCCTTATAGGAAAATTATGGGGCATATAAAACAGACTAAATGGACCACTTAAAACATGTTTCTGCCGTTGTTTTTTTAAATACAACCACTCCTTGTCAAAGATCTGTAATGTTACATATATCACATTGGGCGTTTATGGTGCATTTTTAATGTTACATATATGTCACATTGGGCGTTTATGGTGCATTTTTAATGTTACATATATGTCACATTGGGCTTTTATGATGCATTTGGAAAAAAAAAATTGGTCAGTTTTCTTGCTAAATAACAGTTTTTTCTGTTTATTTTCTTTTCCACAACATTTTCTAAATTATTACTTTTCTGGGAAGATAAATAAAAAAAAACTTTTTCAGAAGTAATAGTTTTTGCATTTTATTTGCTTTGCCACATATTTCAAAACCACACAACTGTGACCATTACATTTTACAACAACTGTTTTGTAACATCAAAAGTCAACCTTCTCAGGTATACGGTTTAATCATAAATACATTTTTAGATTATTTTTTCACAACTCGAAAATGTGCAAAATGAATAAAAATAAATAACTACCTCACACCGGAGGTCAACATGTTGAACATGCATGTAGTGCAATAACATTGCAAAATTCTACCTTTTCAGAAATAAGGTTTAACCAGAAATACATTTTTTGATTATTTTTTCACAACTAGATAATGTGCAAACTGAATAAAAATAAATATGGTGTTTTGTACCATATGTTGCATAGCTGTTTTAGTTACAAGTATGCAACATATTTTCATAATACATTTCATAAAAGGGTAAACCCTAAACCAACTTTCTTTAGTTAATGATCTGTAAGACTGGTGCTTTATTATTGCTGTTCATTGATTCAAGTAATTTTTTGGACATTTGGGTATAAAGTGTTTTAATTTTACAATATATGGTGTAAAAACATCTGAGTGCTGCACGCTTCAGGTTGAATGGTGGCTACTGCAGTTAAATTTTCAATTTGTGGTGCCCTGTGACGTAAGAAGGCACCAGCTAGTCTCGCGTAGCCAGACCTTCAGACTGACGGCTGAAGGTCTGGAATTCATAGCAGCTTTCTTTGGCCAAGGCCCGCCCATAAGGCCGTTTGATCGACATGTCAAACAACCAATTACAGTTCGTTTTGTTCAGCGTCACGTTTCTGGGCGTGGAAATATCCCCACAACAACAGACCGGCGTGCAACAAGTCAGCGTGCAAAACTCCTGGGGCCTGTTTCAATAAGGAGGTTCAACCAACTCTGAGTTAAAACTTGAACTCTGAGTTGACTTACCCTGAGATGGGAAACTCTGAGTTTTCGGTTACAGAACAGCTGAAATTAGTTGGTTCAATCAACTCTGAGTTGACTGACTCCGAGTTAAGCGCGTGCACCACAACTATAAAAAGCCATTATCAATGGAGCACAGATATTATGAGTCACCATGGCAACAGCGCCAGACAAAAAGAGGTGTTGGGTGTAATTAATTACCAAGTAATCTAAATATTGTACTTTAATTAAAGGAATTACTCTTAATTCTTCTGTAATTTAAAATAAAATATGATGCAATTACATTAAATAGGCTACTGCATAAACTATAGACACATTTAGTATAAAACAATAGTGGATTTAACATACATTTTTAAAAGGTATATTTTTTATGTAACCTTCTCTCTATACACACTTTGATCAATTCAAGAATAATTCATGCAATTGTATATTGTTAATTTGAAAGCATTAAAAGTGCAGTTTATTGTCTCTCTTGTATTGTTCAAGTGGTTGAGGTTGATATAGTATTTAGTAATTAGTAATATGTAGACCAATACTTTCTAAAGATAGAAATTATTACATTAATCTAATTACACTGTTGAAGATGTCATTTGTATTTAGTAATTCATAAATATTTTAGAGTAACTTACCCAACTGTTATAATATCAGAGGTGAAACTGGACCTAAACTAAAGTAGGCTACTATTACTTTGATAAAAGTAAAAGTACCAGTCTAAAAATCTACGCAAGTAAAAGTAAAAAGTAGCTAATTTAAAATGTGAGTAAAAGTTGCTGAGTTACTTGTTTAACAGTGGGGGTGTGGGTGGGGGACTCTCCCATGCAGGGTTGTAACATATGAGAGTTTCACAGTATGGTAACCGTCTCAGAAAATATCACGGTTAATAAATTAACAATTATTAAATATATAAACTGCATTATTAAATTACGGTTATTATTATCATCAGTTAAAATGACAGTTAAATAAATTAAACATTTGTTCAATAAAACATATCTAATCAACTAATTTCATTAATTGATTATGAATTAGATTAACAACTTATTTTTTTATTAATAACTTATTAATATGTTTAAAAAATAATTGAGTTCTATGAAATGTTTATTCCGATTTATTTTTTAATGATTTATTACAAATATATTATCAAAAACGGTGGTAATCAAATAAAAGTTTAGCAAACGTTTTAATCCCTTTATTTTTTGGCAAACTGCTCAAAACAGATTTAGTCAATTAAACCATGGGCAAACAATATATATTCCTTAAAGAATGTTTAAATACATTTTAGTTTTATTGTTGGTGTTTGAACACCACTTCCTCTTTAAAAAAGGGGAGGAGACCGCAAGAAACTCTGGGTTTACTGAAGAAAACCTGCTCCTGACCAGGTTAGGTTCACAGAGTAAGTTACCATGGTAACTGACTATGAGTATAAGTTACCTCTCTTTCAGAAACAGGCTTGACTTATGGCGCTTTTCGACTGCATGGTACGGTACGGTTCTGTTTGGTACGGCACGCTTTGGCGCTTTTCCACTGCATGGTACGGTACGGTTCGGTTCGGTACGGCTCACTTGTGGTGCTTTTCCACTGCATGGTACGGTACGGTACGGTGCGCTTCGGCGCGCTTTAATGGTACCTGATCTGTTGAGGTTCCAAGCGTACCGTACCGGTACTAAAATGTGACGTGAAACACTGCAGATCACTGATTGGTCAGACAGACAGAATCGTCACTACCAGCGTCATTGGATTTGCGACACGAGACCGCTATACAGAGTCATATAACCAGTAGACAACAGCCAACACGGTAGCACCTGTGTTTTACTTACTTGAAAAAAAAGAAGAGATCAACACTTTAAAAAGGAAATGGCTGAATCGTGGTCGAGGTGCAGACAATCCTCTCGTTGGTTGCCTAGGAGCGGGTCCAGCGAGAGCTGGATGGGGCAAAACAGAATGAAAAAGTGTTCCAAGAAGTAGCAGCTAGCTCAGCTCTTAGCCGCACACGGCTATCACCGGACCTACAAACAGTGAGTGTAACGATCAGTCCCACCCACTTTGAATGGGTACTAACTGCAGTGGAAAAGCAACCGAGCTAGCGAACCGAACCGTGCCGTACCGAGTCGTACCACGCAGTGGAAAAGCGAAGCCGAACCGAACCGTTCCGCGCCGAATCGAACCGTACCGAACCGAGCGTACCATGCAGTGGAAAAGCGCCATTACTCTGCTTTCTCAGGTTTGACTTACCTCCCTTTCTGAAACCGAAAACCCAGAGTTTCCCTCATTTCAGGGTTAACATACTCAGAGTTTTCACTTAACCTCCTTTCTGAAACAGGCCCCTGGACATCTCTTAAAGAGTCTATGCCGTGAACCTCGCATACTTTTGAGAATCCTACGTTTAGCTGATCTTGATAAATGCTCATTGTCACTCATATAAACACAACCGTTTTTCTTCCGCAATCACACGTCTGCGCTTTGTTTCCCAGCGGACCGAAAATAAATGCGACACTCGCGCCCCCCGGAAATCCGATAAAATTCAACCAATCAGATGACGACTTCGACATTCCTGAAGTGTTTTCAGTTAAGTGTACCATATGCATCAGACGTTTAGCCAACGTTCCGTGGGCGTGACATCTGAGGCTGAGACTAGGCACCAGCTAACCACACCCTTGCCTACAGAGAGACGTGTCTCAGGTGCACGCCCTTCCCTCCGCTGGGCTCTGCCCACATTTCCAGCATTTTTCAAATATTGCCAGTGGGTGGAGTCAGGCTCTGACCAGGGGTTTAGTTACCCTTTAACAATGTTATTAATTTGACATTTTTTTGTTTAAAATATGCTTTGAATAGAGCAGCAGAATATATATAATACTAAAAGAATTGAATCAGCTAAATTATTTGAGCAGTTCATTAGCATTTTTCTTAATGTGACACATACGTCACATCAAAATTCCACCTACTGTTTTAAGTTTAAAAGCCTGATGTGACACATGTCACCACAACATTTTCAAAACTTAATTTATATCAAAAACAAGTTTTTAAAAAAAATTGATGACACTGCAACATGTGCACACCAGACAGGCCACCATTTTGGAAACGTTACCATGGCAACAAAAATGCACACATTGTCACATGACTAAACCTGGGTGTTCCTTAAATGTCCCTTAGGGACTTCCTGGGTTGAAAGTGAGATATAATGCTTTAAAAAACCTTTCCAGATCATCACCAGTGTTTGTTACACCCACGTCACATTGGGTTCTTAAGGATTAATTTTGAAAATAAAATGCAAAAAGTCAACGGAATCTTGAATTGCTGGTTGCAGAGAGATTTTTTCGAAGAATTATTTTATCAAAGTTTAATATTTATCTAGATTGATTTATCCTGCTTTATTTTTTATCCTCGTTTTCTCCCTCTTTAGCTATTGTTATTGATGTGATTGAAATCGAGTATGAATATTTTGTTAAAACTTAAAAGGCTTCAAATGTTTTGGTACGTTGTGCCTTCAGCTCTGGTTTGTAAATGTGGAATTCACTTTCTTCTCAAATGAGACTATGATTTAACCAAACTCCCAGTGAAACTATCAGCATTCCACCAACAAGTTTTATTAGTTTGGAAATTAGCACACACACCACACACACACACACACACACACACACACACACACACACAACACACACACACACACACACACACACACACACACACAACACACACACACACACACACACCACACACACACACACACACCACACACACACAATACCCCTATATGGAATAACAAATTTATTTTACATAGAAACAGGACTGGTTAAGTAGGAATATTTGGTCTGTGCTGGACTGAATTAATAAAAATGTTAACATATTAGATTACAATGCTTTCACTTTAAAAACGGATTGGCCTGTCATCAAAAAACGTCTCGGTTACTTACGTAACCTCGGTTCCCTGAGAATAGGGAACAAGAATTGCGTAAGGCTAGCTTAAGCTATGGGAAAACTCCTTTTCTCGAGAATATTGAAGCCAAATTTTTTAAAATGCAGTGCAGCTGCCACGGAACGGATAGCGCGGTCATTGGCTGTGCTGCGGCAACTGCACGAACCTATGGCGATACACTCAGACGCGAGAACCAATCAGGCTGCTTCGCGCCTGGCGCGTCAGAGCCATGCCATTCTGACGGCCTCTGACTCGCCAGGGCGCGAAGCAGCCTGATTGGCAGGAAGCGCTTATTGACAGCGCTTGCAAATCGCACACTCTCTTGACTGAGGCGAGCGCCAGTAAGAGAGCGGTTTAAAGCGAGAGATGCTTCAGGTCCGCAGACCGCAGTGGCTCAAATGGGGCCTCTTTCAGTGCTCCCAGGACCGTGGAGAGGTCCCAGATAGGCACAGAAGGAGGTCGCGGGGGGTTCAGCCTCCTTGCCCCTTTAAGGAAGCGTACGACGAGGTCGTTTCTTCCTAGCGATTGGCCGCAAACAAGAGCGTGAGAAGCTGTTATGGCCGCCACTTACACTTTGAGCATGGAGGGATGCGTTGTCGTCGTGTCCATGCGATGGTCCTTCCTCAGATCTGGATATTGCCTGGATCTGGCAGTTTGCAGTAAACTCCCGGCTGATCTAAAGTATGCAGTTTAACATTGAATTATAGAAATCTATAATGTGTTATGTGTATGCTAAGCCAAATAGATGTGTTTTTAGTCTAGATTTAAGATTTAGTCTGACAGACTGTATCTGCTTCCCGGACCATGTTAGGAAGATTTGTTCCAAAGTTTTGGTGCTAAATAGGAAAATGATCTACTGCCAGCAGTTGATTTTGATATTCTAGGTATTATCAACTGGCCAGAATTTTGAGATCGCAATAGACGTGAAGGATTTTAATGCGTTAAGAGCTCGCTCAAGTACTGGGGAGCTAAACCATTTAGTGCTTTGTAAGTAATCAGAAATATTTAAAAATGTATACGATTATTAATAGGCAGCCAATGCAGTGTTGACAGAACCGGGCTAATATGGTCATACTTCCTGGTTCTGGTAAGAACTCAAGCTGCTGCGTTTTGGACCAGCTGTAGTTTGTTTAGTAAGCGTGCAGGGCAACCACCCAGTAGAGCATTACAATAATCTAGCCTTGAGGTCATGAACGCATGAACTAATTGTTCCGCATTTGTCAGTGAGAGCATATGATGTAATTTAGATATATTTTTAAGATGTAAAAATTATATTTTACAGATACTAGACACGTGACTTTCAAATGAAAGATTGCTATCAAAGAGCACACTCGGGATCCTAACTGACGACAAAGACTTAACAGAGCAGCCGTATAGAATGCCTAGGGCTCAGGATCAATGCTTCCAAGAGCACACTGTCTCCCACCTAGAATATCACGTTACCAGGAAAGAAATATTCTGGCTGGGAGACAGTGTGCTCTTGGAAGCATTGATCCTGAGCCCTAGGCATTCTATATGGCTGTGGAGCCAGGATCTGCGAGTTATCAACTGTTCCCCTTATTGGGCTATAACCAGCCAATTGTCAAGGTAGTTTAACACTCCCACTCCCCGCAGTCTCAGGGGGGTAAGTGCTGCGTCCATGCACTTTGTAAAAGTACGAGGTGCTAGTGATAGGCCGAACGGTAGTACTGTGAACTGGTAGGCCTGCCCCTCGAAGTCAAACCTGAGAAATGGCCTGTGATGGGGCGATATCTGGATGTGAAAATAGGCATCTTTCAGATCCACTGAGAAAAACCAATCCCCTGGGCGAATCTGGGCAAGGATTTGTTTGGTTGTCAGCATCCCTGAATGGTCGCTTCATAAGTGCTTTGTTCAGGTGTCTGAGGTCTAGGATGGGTCTGAGGCCGCCATCCTTTTTCGGAACGAGGAAGTAACGACTGTAAAAGCCCGACTCGCTTTGAGAAAATGGGACTGTTTCTACAGCACCCTTTTCTAACAGTTTCGACACTTCTGCCAAGGACAGGAGCCCCGTCTGTCTTCACTGTCGTCTCGACCACGGCTAAAAAGTGCGGAGGTTTACGAGCAAACTGTAGTGAGTAGCCTCGTTTTATTATGTTCAACACCCAATCTGATATACCGGGGATGGCCTGCCAAGCTAGGGGTTCAATGAGAACTGGGGCCGGGCCGCTGTGTAATAGGGACCCGGCCGCCCAGCTGTCCTGTGTTTGCACTGCATTGTGAATAGCGCTCGCGCTTATGGGCTCGCGCTTTACATTGGGCGCACCTTTTATCACTGTTTGGTGGTGCATACTTCATAGTTGGCACACAACTCATAACATCTCCCACACGAGCTGGGAGGAGAATTGACAGTATGGTGGCCGACGTGTTTATGTGTAGGGGTGCATACTTCATAGCGGCCACAAGCACTACATTCATTACACTTCCAGTGTGAGCTGGGGGAAAAACAGATACTGTGTGAACAGTGCTTGTATGTAGGGGTGCATACTTTGTAGTGGGCACATGACCTACATTTAGTCTATTCCCAGCATGAGCTGGAGGAAAGTTTAAGACTGTGGGGACAGTGCTTGTGTGCAGGGGTGCGTACTTTGTAGTGGGAACGTGACCTACATATGACACACACCGAAAAGTGCTCTTTTTGTGTTTTATTTGTGTTGCCGTAAAAATGGCGTTTGTTTGCAGATAAGCGTGTTTCACTACAGGCCTTTTACTGCTATATTAGCATTTCCAGCCACCTGAAAAGAGGGGACTGGGGAATGCATGAGAAGCTTTTTGGAGACTGGTCCAGCCTCGGCGGGCCTTAACATCCCCCACTTCCTTCCTATGGCTAGGAAGGCTTGCGGGGCTCGGGGTCCAACACAATCCTGGGTCGGGGTCCCCATCTCTCAAAGAAATGCTGGCGCTTCGCAGAGCGCGAGCGGTGACGGATGGGATAGTCGCTGGGCGGGGCTGAGAGACCGGTTTCACCTGCTGAGGTGGTGGTGCCTTCTTAGGGCGGCTCAAAGCAGAGCTGGTACACTTAGGGAGGAAGTGGTGCCTGCGACGCTTTATGAGTCTCTGTGTAGCCTTCCACGAATCATAACTGCTGGGCCAAACAGGCCGGTGGCCACGACTAAAGCCAGGTAGTTTTCTTCTTGCTCTATAGGTGACTTTTTACGAATTTATCTTTTATGGACGTTTATTTACCTTTATTTAAACAGGAGTATAGACTCACTGAGATTAAAATCTCTTTTGCAGGAGTGTCCTGGCCTAGATAGGCAATTTATTATACATCAAAGTTACAACATAGAATACTTTCCAACAAAAAACATATAAACATAAAACATACAACCAGTTAAAAACATTTACACACCATTAATTTTTTCTCAAGGTTACATAGTAAATTTTTAAAATGACTACAAAATACCAATTTTTTCAATGACCAATTAGTTCATTTCTGACAAAGGGCACACAAAGATTGTAATTTAATTGAGAATGTAAAGAGTATTGCCAGGCAATTTCCAAGATATTTTCGGTCACAGAACTGCTGCTCACTGGATATTTTTTCTTTTTGGGACCATTCTTGTATGTGAAAATCCCAGTAAATCAGCAGTTTCTGAAATACTCTGACCCCTTTATGGTATCTAATACGTGTGTGTTGTGTGTGTGTGTGTGTGTGTGTGTGTGTGTGTGTGTGTGTGTGTGTGTGTGTGTGTGTGTTGTGTTGTGTGTGTGTGTGTGTGTGTGTGTGTGTGTGTGTGTGTGTGTGTGTGTGTGTGTGTGGTGTGTGTGTGTGTGTGTGTGGTGTGGTGTGTGTGTGTGTGTGTGTGAACGGAAGTGATAAACTCTTCTGACTCTGGCCTTCTCTCTGTCCCTTGGTATCGCCTCTCTTTAATGAGGGGTAGATCATTCAGCGTGGTTGCACCCAAACTATGGAATTATCTATGGAACTATGGGTATGCCATTTCTGGGGATTAAGTGCTGGCTAACAGGTTAACTGCAAAAGACTTTAAGAATTAAGGTGAAAATTTAGATGTGAAACCATCTGGAACCCTTTAGTCTCCAGTGCAACAATTTTCCAGAACTGTCTCACCAGTCTCCAGAAGACAAGGTGTCGGGTACTCAAAGGCTTTGCTAAAGAATTCTGAAAAATGTTCACCTACTTACAGTTTTTTTGAATTTCTAACATCCTTTTGACCAATCTGTAGTCCCATTTTCAAAACTCTAAACACGAGTGAAGGGCCAGGCTAACGCAAGAATACCAAGGTACACTGGTAGCATATCCCAGATGGAAAATGTAACCATACCTACCCGCAGGGAGGACTTAAAATATACATATTTACCCGAGTATGTGACTTGCGAATGTGTTGGGTGTCGCCCAGCCTGAAGCTCTGTAAATGTCTCTTAGTGAGGTGCGATGCGCTAGAGCCCAAGAGGAAGCCACACTCTGGGTGGAGTGTGCCTTCACACCAAGGGGCATGGTAAACCCTGTGTCTGGTAAGCCAAGACAATGGCGTCCACTATCCAGTGAGACAACCTTGCTTGGAGAGAGTCTTTCCCTTCAGCTTCCAACCATAACAGACAAAGAGCTGGTCTGAGGTCCTGAAACACTGCGTTCTGTCTACATAAGCACGGAGGGCGCGGACCGAAAGAGCAGTGCCAAGGCTGGTCTGCCTACTCCGATGGCAGCACTTGCAGGTTCACCACCTGATCCCTGAAAGGAGTGATGGGAACCTTGGGCACGTATCCAGGCCGGGTCTCCGGATCACATGAAGTTAGCCGGCCCGAATTCCAGGCATGCTTTGTCATCTGAAAATGCCTGCAGGTCCCATACGTTCTTGATGGAGGCCAAAGGGACCAGGAGCGCTGTCTTCATAGACAGGAATTTAAGCTCCAGTGATCACAATGGCTCGAAGGGCAGATAAAACCACTGCGAGGTCCCAAGAGGGTATAAGAAGAGAGCGAGGATTTAATCTCCTTGCCCCCCTAAGGAACCTGATAACCAGGTCATGCTGTCCTACCGTCTTAGACTCCACAAGGTTGTGGTGCGCAGAGATCGTGGCCACATAAACCTTCAGGGTGGAAGAAGACAGCCTTCGTTCCAACCCTTCTTGGAGGAAGAAGAGCACAGACCCGATTGGGCATTTTCTGGGATCTTCTCGGCAAGATGAACACCAGGTGACAAAGAGGTTCCTCGTGGACAAGGCTCTAGCTGAAATGATGGTAGCCACCACCTGAGGTGGCAGGGTACTCAAACCTTCCGTGTCCTGTTCAGGACCCACACGTGCAGGTTCCAGAGATTGTGACACGGGTGCCAAAGGGTGCCCCCTCTCTGAGAAAGGAGGTCTTTCCTCAGAGGAATTGGCCAGGGAGAGGCTGTCGCGAGGATCACTAGTTCGGAGAACCAAGTCCGGGTGGGCCAATGAGGCGCAACCAAGAGGACCTGCTCCTCGTCCTCCCTGATCTTGCACAGGACCCATGCAAAAAGGCTCACTGGGGAAAACGCATATTTGCGGAGGCCCCGTGGTCAACTGTGCGCTAGTGCATCCGTGCCGATGGTCCCCTCAGTCAGGGAATAAAACAAGCGGCAGTGGGAAGTGTCTGGGGTGGCAAACAGATCTACCTATGCTTCGCCGAACTGTTCACAAATCAGCTGACCATGAGAGCTCGCCGGCTGCACAATAGGCTCCTTGCACATAGCAACCTGACGTCATATCCGCAACGGGTAAATACGGCTCGCTCTCTTCCTGTCTGAAGGCATACATACACAACGTAGACATTTTCCGCCTAATACTAGAAAACAGTACAACATTATAACACGCATATTCTGTCAGCCCGGGTTGTTTATTAGCCTAATGTAAGCTAGCAAACTAACGTAAGCCATAAAGTTTGAGATATATAGACTTACCTTCATATCCGTGGATATATGAAGAGGCATACATTTTAAAGCCATTCTCTCTAATTTGCTGGTAGGTGATTTGGAGGAGGACTTACAAAGGCGATATACGTCTGTTATTGTAAGTTTCGGCAACTCTTGTAAACACCTCATCTCATAGTGTAGAATAGCGCCGGAAAAGACGAGGCCGCATTTCCGGTAAGGAAGTAGTTACGTGCAAGGAGCCCATTCAGCTCTCCCGGGATGTGAATGGCTCGAAGTGACCTCAGATGCTTCTGACTCCATAGGAGGAGTTGGCGGGCGAGTTGCAACATACGACGGGAACGTAGACCACCTTGTCGGTTGATGTATGCTACTGTCGCCGTGTTGTCAGTACATGTTGGTCCTTGAGTAATGCCTGAAAGTGGTGCAGAGCCAAACGTTCTGCCAGCAACTCGAGGCAATTGAAATGCCAAAGGCGCTGGGGTCCTGTCCAGGAGCCCTTGGCAGCATGTCCATTGCACATGGCACCACAGCCCGCGGCAGAGGGATCTGTTGAGACAGTTGAGAGGAACAGACGGTCCTGGAAATTACACAGCTCTTGGATGAGCCCTGGGTCAGCCCTGCCCTCGTACATGTCCCTGAGCACCTTTGCCTGATGGACTTGAAGGATGGCCATGGCATGCAAAGCGGAGGTGGCCTGCCCCGAAGTGCTTTGAGTCACCATGCTAGATGGAGGCGTTCTGGGGACACAATTGCATTGCCACACGGACTTCCATGACCTGGTGACCTCCTGATGCAGGTCCGGGAAAAAAAAAATCGCCACAGGAACCATTGCTCGGACTCTGACCAAACACAGAATTCGAATGAAACTGTTGTACACGGTTCCCTTTGAGAGAAACAGTGATCGGGTCAAGGAACTCCGGCACCAATACGTTCAAGTATGGTGTCTATACACCATGTCTGATTCTACAGTGACTATTTTTCACTACTTTCTATTGGAGGAAACATGTGGACATTTGTGATTACATGGGACAATGTAGCATTACACCATTCACATGCAATCACAAACTGGTTGGCCGCACATTCAAGAATAATTTCCCTTTTTCTTCCTCCGTACTCTCCTTTCCTCAACACCATTGAGGATTTTTTTCTGCTTGGAGGTGGAAAGTATATGATCATCTGCCACATGACCAAATGTCCTTCCTGGATGCCATGCATGCTCCCAGCATCGGCTGCAGAGACATCTCAGTTGAAGACTGTCAGGAAGGCATGCCAAGCGTTTCTATCCAAGGTGTATAGCGAGAGACAACATACGATGTGATGTAGACGAGAACATGTGGCCAAATGCTGAAGATCGCATAGATTAGAACATGACTTTTTTTTCTGTGCCTCTTTTTTCTGTCATTTTGTTTTATTTTTGCAAACTTTACAGTTTTTTTCAATTGCTAACATCCTTTTGTCCAATCTGTAATCACATTTTCAAAATTCTGAATACAACTAGCACAACATTTGTCTGTTGTGACCATACCATTAACACAATTCATGTTGTTTTTCACACAAAATGCTGTCAATTAACACGTTTCTAGAATGCCTACATCTTCTTTACATATAAGCGTACCCGATACCAAAATCATAAATCTTTATAGTCTTTTTTACAAATGCTTTAACACAGCTTGCCAGAAATGAAGACCTAATGTTCCAAACCATAGATACAGTATAAACTAAGCCTCTACTTCAACAATATCCGCTCAAAAGTATTGAAACAAATATTGAAAAAAAAAAATCAAACAGCTGATAAGCATTTTTAAATGACTGATCATTACAGTAAGAAATAGCTGATTCCAATCTCAATCAGAGACATAGCCAGATGTTGAAGACTTTCCATTACATGGACATACACAATAAAAAATGCACTCTTTGGATTAGTTTTGTTCAAAGCAACACAGAACCAAACAGAGGAAAAAGAAAGAAAATGCCTGGACGATGGAGAGGACTAGTTAGACGATGGAGAGGACTAGTTAGACGATGGAGAGGACTAGTTAGACGAGGGAGAGGACTAGTGAGAGGGAGAGGACTAGTTAGACGAGGGAGAGGACTAGTTAGACGAGGGAGAGGACTAGTGAGATGGAGAGGACTAGTTAGACGATGGAGAGGACTAGTTAGACGAGGGAGAGGACTAGTTTGACCAGGACAAGGAAAGGGAAGGCAGAAGGAGAGCTAGGGAGAGGAGAGAAGGCTAGAAGAGGATGACGTGGTGCTGTTCAAAGGAGAGTTAGAGCTGTTGTCACGGATGAAATCAGAGCCACCATCATAGACTGTGTGATAAACCATGGTCTATCATTGAGAGAGGCTGGTGAAAAAGTACAGCCTAATCACAGACGGTCAACCGTTGCTTCCATTATCCTGATTTTTCAACAAACCAACAGGTAAGTCATGCATTTCATGAGGGCTATCAATGCAGTGGCTATTTACTGTATTACAGTAACTACTGGCCACCAGCATGGTCAAGACACTTGACCATGTATAGTCAAGTGCTGGTTTGGCCCTGCAGAAAAGCCAGATTGGTCCCTACAACACAGAGTGCCTTCTTTTAGACGACCTCCACCAACAACTGCTGCCAGAAGCAGAACAGGTGGGAGGAAACATGAGGACATTTGTGATTACATGGGACAATGTAGCATTACACCCTTCACATGCAATCACAAACAGAAAATCCAAGAATGATTTCCCGTTTTCTCCTTTCCTCTGCCCCATTGAGGGATTTCTTTCTGCTTGGAGGTAGAAAGTATATGATCATCGGCCTCAAGACCAAATGTCCCTCCTCGATGCCATGGATGCTGGCTGGAGTGGATAAGGCATGCCAAGCGTTTCTATCCAAGGTGTATAGCGAGAGACAACATACGATGTGATGTAGACGATAACATGTGGCCAAATGCTGAAGATTGTATCGATTAGAACAGGTCATTTTGTTTTATTTTTGCACACTTTAAACCAAAGGCCATGTATGTTTCTCTTTTTTGTTTCGTTTTGTTGATCACTGACAGCAATTTCATATTGCTAATAAAGCCTTTACTGCAGCAATTCTGTCACTTACTGTTTTTTATTCAGTTGTACATTCTATAAAATATTGATGACTCCTTCATATTTAGATATTATCTTGTACACATACTATCTATCTAATGAACCATGAATTCATGGATTCATGGAAAAATGGATTTTATACTGTATGACATACAGTGTATGTTCTATACAGATAGAACTGAAACATGACAAGTAATGCAGTTTTTGTAATGCCACCAACTACTAGTATTTTGACAGTCATTGCGCTATGATTGACTGTATGTTCATGTTGGATAGAAAATGAGTGCTAGTGTTTTGACCGAATGATTCAATTTTGAAACGGGTTTGCAGTGTTTTGATAGAGTTAGTGTATATAGAAAAAGGTTTTTAGCGTTTTGAAATGTAGAGTTTGTATTTATTTAACAAACTGTGGTTTCGGTAAAAAAATTTACTATTTGGCTAATTGTGTGATATAGGTGTTACACTGTGTTAAGAGTTTAGAAAAAGTATTTTAAGAATTGGCAAACGCTTCTTAGCAATTGAAAAAAACTGTAAACCAAAGGCCATGTATGTTTGTCTTTTTTGTTTCATTTGTTAATCACTGACAGCAATTTCATATTGCTAATAAAGCCTTTACTGCAGCAACTCTGTCACTTACTGGTTTTTTCAGTCGTACATTCTATAAAGTATTGATGACTCCTTCACATTTAGATATTATGTTGTACACTTACTATCTAATGGCGCTTTTCCACTGCATGGTACGCTCGGTTCGGTACGGTTCGATTCGACGCGGAACGGTTCGGTTCGGCTTCGCTTTTCCACTGCGTGGTACGACTCGGTACGGGACGGTTCGGTTCGCTAGCTCGGTTGCTTTTCCACTGCAGTTAGTACCCATTCAAAGTGGGTGGGACTGATCGTTACACTGTTTGTAGGTCCGGTGATAGCCGTGTGCGGCTAAGAGCTGAGCTAGCTGCTACTTCTTGGAACACTTTTTCATTCTGTTTTGCCCCATCCAGCTCTCGCTGGACCCGCTCCTAGGCAACCAACGAGAGGATTGTCTGCACCTCGACCACGATTCATCCATTTCTTTTAAAGTGTTGATCTCTTCTTTTTTTTCAAGTAAGTAAAACACAGGTGCTACCGTGTTGGCTGTTGTCTACTGGTTATATGACTCTGTATAGCGGGTTTAGTGTCTCGTGTCGCAAATCCAATGACGCTGGTAGTGACGATTCTGTCTGTCTGACCAATCAGTGATCTGCAGTGTTTCACGTCACATTTTAGTACCGGTACGGTACGCTTGGAACCTCAACAGATCAGTACCATTAAAGCGCGCCGAAGCGCACCGTACCGTACCGTACCATGCAGTGGAAAAGCACCACAAGTGAGCCGTACCGAACCGAACCGAACCGTACCGTACCATGCAGTGGAAAAGCGCCAAAGCGTGCCGTACCGAACCGAACCGTACCGTACCATGCAGTGGAAAAGCGCCATAATGCACCGGGTGCTTCTCATTTCTTATTTGTGCATCCTCGTTTCCTTTCCTCGCTTCCTTTCCTCGCGTCTCAGCTCCACCCCCTGTAGGACGCGAGGGAAGGCTGCAAGGAAAGAAAATGAGGACGGAGGAATCGAATGAAAGCTTTTTTATACATTGGAATACTTGATCACTCGAGCGTCATCAGCAGCGCTCAAAGGATCTGCCCTTATGTTGTTGAAGTTTGTTTATTTAAGAAATTCATAATAAATGACAATAAAGCAAGCTATCCTATTGAAATATGTGAGATGTGTGGTTTATATAAACTGCAAGGGTAAAGTATAAATTAAAATGATTGTGACAGATGTGAAGAGGGAGGAGAATTGATGCGTACGTCACGTTTAGTCGATAAAACACTTCCGCATAGGATACACCTGTCTATCCTCGCTCATGACTCCTCTGGAAGCCTCCTCACTCCTCGATCCTCGCCTCCTCGGTGTGCAATTAGAGAATTGAGATGTCCTATAAGATGGCTGAGCTCGATCGGTTACCGGGTTATAGGATGAAGGACGGAGGAGCGAGGAGACGAGGAGGGATATTGAGAAGCACCCACTATGATTTCACACACAAACAGCTGAATAAACAATAAAAAAAGGATTTCATACTGTATGTTCTATACAGATAGAACTGAAACATGACAAGTAATGCAGTTTTTGTAATGCCACCAACTGTTACATTGCGTTTGACAGTCATTGCGCTATGATGATGTGTTCATGTTGGATAGAAAACGAGTGCTAGAGTTTTGACCGAATGATTCGATTTTGAAACGGGTTTGATGTGTTTTGATAGAGGGTTTTTTTTGCATTTTGAAATGTAGAGTTTGTATTTATTTAAGAAAATGTGGTTTTGGGCAGAAAATTTACTATTTGGCTAATTATGTGATGTAGGTGTGTTGCTGTGTTAAGAGTTTAGAAAAAAAAATATTTTAAAAATTGGCAAACGCTTCTTTGCAATTGAAAAAAACTGTAATAATTATGCACAAGGCATTTTCACTTCCAGTCCTTGTTAACAATTATATATTACTCATACATTTTTTTTATAAAAAATGTATAGCTATTATGATTGATGTGGTTTGGAATTGGTAAAATGTGCTTTGGAAAAAAAGTATGATTAGACGATCGACCTGCATAATAGTTAGTACATTAGATAAATGTACACACTATGTATATTTACGTCACATTTACATTTAATCATTTAGCAGACACTTTTATCCAAAGCGACTTACAAATGAGAAATGAGTAAGTGTTAGTATTAATGTGTCAAGTGTTGTTGAAAAAGATACGTATTCAGCTGTTTCTTAAAAATGGCTAAAGGCTCAGCAACTTGGGTAGGTCATTTCACCAGCATGGAACACAGGAACAGTCAAGGCAAAGGTCCTTGAAAGTGATTTTCTTTGGGATTCACTTGCCATAAGCTTCTGGAGGGCACATAGGTCTGTAGTGAGTTTAGGTATGAGGGTGTAGAGCCAGTGGTTTTTCTGTAGACAAACATCAGTGGCTTGAATTTGATGCGAGTGGCAATTGGCAAACCAGTGCAATTTTATGAGGAGAGGTGTGAAGTGCACTCTCTTTGCCTCGTTAAAGACCATGCTTGCTGCAGCATTCTGAATCAGTTGCAGAGGTTTGACAGTGCATGTTGGAAGGCCTGCCAAGAGAGCATTACAAGTCCAGTCAGAACAAGAGCTTGGACTAGGAATTGTGTAGCCTATTCTGATAGGAAGGGCCTGATCCTCCGAATAAAGCAAATCTGCAGGAATCCAGCAAAGTGGTCTCTGTGAAGTTTAACTGATCATCAACAATCACAACTCTAGGGTTCCTGGCTGTCCTGGATGGAGTTATGGTTTGTGAACCTAGCTGAATGGAGAAGTTGTGATGAAGTGTTTGGCTGTCTGAAGCCACAAGCAGTTCTGTCTTTGCAAGATTGAGTTGAAGGTGGTGGTCCTTCATTTAGCAAGAAATGTCTGTCAGGCAGGCCACGATGTGAGCAGTTACTGTTGAATCACCCGGCTGGAATGAGAGGTAGAGTTGTGTGTGATCAGCGTAGCAGTGGTTTATGAATGACAGATCCAAGTGATGACATGTAGATGGACAAGATAAGTGGTCCAAGCCCTGAGGCACCCCAGTAGCTAAATGTTGCAACTTAAACACCTCCATGACACTCTGAATGACCTGAGAGGTTAAAACTTAAACCACTTGAGTGTGCGGAGATCCGCTTGGGTCATGCGTGTTGAAAGGAGGATCTGGTGGTTGACTGTGTCAAAAGGATTTGGAAGCTGCTTTTGCCAGTGTCAGAGCTTCAATAACAGAGAGCAAGTAAGTCTCAGTTGAGGGGCCACTTTTGAACCCAGACTGGTTGTTGTCTAGGAGGTTGTTCTGTGTAAGAAAGGTAGAGACTTGGTTGAACACAACTCTTTCAAGTGTTTTAACAATGAATGGAAGCTGTATTTTTTTAAAGTGCTGGATTTATGGATTTCTTAAGCAGTAGGGTTATCCGAGCCTGCTTACAGTTTTTCTGAATTGCTAAAACACTAAACTCCATTCACTGAACAAAATTCTCAATAGCCTAAACCAATTGTCGAATAAATCACTTTTTCTATAAAACAATAAACAAGTAGTTAAAACACTGTTTGCAAATCTCATGTACTCTTTTTTGCAAAACTCTAAACACATGCTCACTCACTTAATCACATTTCACACTGTGATGCACAAACACAAACACGCTAAACACAGGCAGGCAAAAGTTACAGTTTTTACCAACTGCTTACTCACAAAATCTTTTCATGTCACACGATTTTTGAAACCTCTCACTCAAAGTGCAAAACTACATGCCAAATCTTCAAAACCATAAGCTATTTCTCAGCCTTTGACTCAGTTTTCAATCGCATAAAACACTTTTTTCAAAACACTACACACTATTCTCTACCTAAAACACAAAGATCTATCAGGAAGTGAGTTGCTTTCCCTTTCCAAACACAACCAATCAAAATGCTACACTTATTCACCAGATCACACAGACACACTCATTACATGTGCAAACACTACATAATTGCTTACCTAAATGTTTATAGTTTTGTTATGCTAATGTATACAACAGTAATGTTTGGCCTAATAAATATTTTCTGTTTCTACATTGCATTGGCGTTTCCGGTGTACTTGTTACCAGCAGATTACTTTCACTGTAGAACATTGTATTGAATAGATATAAGCCTATGAAAGATGAAAGAGCTTTAGATTTAGAACAGCAGTGTTTACATGGTATATCCAAAAATGTATTATTATGAAAGAAGTGTTTGCCATTTGATGCAAATGCTTCATTCTGACATGTGTTTATGGCATTTTGAATGCAGTGTTGCATTTTGAAGGAGATGTGAGGCATTTTGCATTTTGTGTGTGCAGTTTTGATAATTGTGTGTAGAGTTTTGAAAAAAGGAGACTTAGTTTTGAAAACGTGTGTAAGCAGTTGGTAAAAACCGTAAACACAACAGAAAAACAAAAAAAACAGTTGTCATCATTTACACACAACGACTCAAAATTCTTCACACTTTTTTCTAATGATGGGACCAAACCAACTGTACAGAATACAAGTCAGTTCAGACTGAGTGCCAAAATTGACTCAAAATCTTGCACTGAATGTTGATACCATAGACTGTTACAGTTTTTCTCAATTGTTTACACACAAATTCTGGTACTTGAGACATAATGACCACAACATGTAACTTATTCACCAACCCCCTGAACCAATTCTGCTAAACTACAAGCACAATTCCTGCTTTACACTGAAATTGCAGTTCTAAAACACACGTTTTTCAAAACACTACACACAATTCTCTCCATTTGGCACAATTTTCATGCACAAAATCTCTTGCTTTCACAAGGAACACACTGCCATTCAGATCTGCACACTGACTTGTCACATGGGCAAAAACATGTCACACAGTTTTACAATTAGCAATCAGAGCTTTAGCATAAAAGACCGAAGCAGAAGAGAAGATGCAGTATAGTTATTTTTTTTATTTTTTTTTTTACTGTAACTGCATACAGTACATTTTTCTGTTGTTTTGTATGTAGACCACTGTATGTGCAACTTTGTGTTGGTTGGGATGTACGAAATGTGCGATCTATCTCCCATTGTTTTTGTGGGAAAAATAAAATATATTTGTTGCCGTGTATTTGTGTGTTCTGGGTATAAAAACAATATTCTCAAATATTTTACAACACACTTATGTATGTACTGTCTGTAGTAAGTGTAACACTGAACAAAAAAGGCCTGAGTCATTATGATGAATGGAGAAGAAGTGTTTTCCATTCATCACAATGTTTTACATTGAGCACATCAGTGTTCAACTGGTTCTTATAAATGTCTATTCATATGATGGTTTTTGTGTGTCATTTGAAAACAAAATACCATTTTGAGAAGAAATAACATTGTTTTGAATGTAAAGTTTCATTTTGCAGGAGAATTGAGGGGTTTTGCACATTGTGTTTGTGTTTCTTGATTTGTGTGTAGAGTTCTGAGAATATGAGGCATTCTTTCAGAAAATGTGTGTAAACAATCGAGAAAAACTGTAAAGGTTGATACCAACAATGGTTTACCAACTTGAAAAACCAAATTTTCAAACCACATTCAGAGAACCTCTGACTCTTCTGGTAAAATCAAACATTTGCCTCAAAACCATTGTATATGTGCTCATAATCAAACAATGCTTTCAGATCATACACACAGTCAGTCAATATTTTAAACATGGAGAACACTTTCATGGAGAAAAAAAAGATATATTGTAACTAAGTAAACACATTTTGCAATTATGTAAAAAAGTATAATAATGACAACTTACAGTATAAAGGTGCATAAATTGTATGATCACTGCAAGTATAGTATTGTACTGAATATTGTATAGTATTGAATGTCTGTATACTTGCATACTGTGAAAATAAAGTGACCCAAATGCAAAAGCCAAAAAGGTTACAGTAAAATACTCTAAATGAAAAGAATGTTACAGTCACTCAGAAGAGATGCGCAACCGCAGAATCAAGGTCAGTGAGAGAGATTGATTCTGCTTCAGTATCTGCTTCAGTATCACGTCTTCATGTTGGGTCCGGCAGGTGGACTTTGTCCACATCACGACAATGCTGTCTCTGCAGGCAAAGGGAAAAACCCTAAAGCAGATCCAGCCTTGACAACATTCTCCACACCTTGCTATTTCTCGTCTTCATCCTCTTCCTCCGTATACACCTCTTATACTTCTCCTCCTATATTGTTTCCAACCATTGTTGGTGTCAACATTCAGTGCAACATTTTGAGTCAATTTTGGCACTCTGAACTGACTTGTATTACAGTTTTTCTCGACTGCTAAGACACATTTCTTGAAAGCTGCTCTCCTTTTCTCTAAACTGTGAACACAAACCCCAATTTTCAAGCTACATTCACAAAACCTCAGACTCTTCTTGCAAAACCAAAATTTCACCTCAAAACAGTTCAATCTGTGATCAAAACTGAACTATGTTGTCAAATCGTGCCCCAAGTCAATCAAAATTAAAAACACTACTATGTAGAAAAATAGAAAACACAATGCTCAGGACATGAAGCTGGAGAAATAAAGGTTTATTGTTCACTGTAGGCTAAATACATGTTGCAAAAAAAAAAAAACCTGTGTCACCACAGGCAAGTCCCATGGCTTGCAGGAGATTTACCCTGGTAAGTGTTCATATACCTTCCACCACCATGAGGAGAAGAATTCCTCAATGGCGTTTAGGAAAGGGGAGTACCGTGGAAAGATTTATAAAACCTTGGTTCAAATTGAACCTGAATTGAAACCTGGAAGGCTCTGTGAAAACTTACATTGTCCCAAACAACAACATAGATGGGATGCTCATCCTGCTGCCCTAACAGGTGAGTGTTGTAGGGCCCCAGGTTGGCATGATGGTGGACAACCCCATGATTGCCATTGGCCCGATGGCCAATCACATTACAGCCTCTCCTTCTCCTTTTGGTGAGATTAAACCCAGCTTCATTCATGTAGATGTATTCATGGGGTCTTTCCATTGCATCCAGTTGAAAAAACCTCTGTAGAAATAGATATTTGTAAGTGATACGGAAAGTGATTTAGGCCACTACAGTAAATCACTACCTAGAGTAATCAACATTGAATGTGTCTGGATATATGCCAACCTGTACATACTGGAATCTTTTCTCTTTGACTCTGTCTAAGTTGCGATCAAAGAGCACTCTGTATAGCGGTTTCATGTGCAGTCTGTTGCGCTTGAGGAAAATTGAAATGGTCCTCAATGATCTTCTGCTGAATTTCACTCAGTTTAATGGCATTGTTCTCACGGACCATATCAACAATTAGGGTCTCTTGGTGTGGGGAGAACATACCTGTCCTCCCATCCCCATGTGGCAGTCTTTCAATTCTACAAAAAGAGAACATGGAGTTACAAAAAATATACATGGAATACTAGGCCTCCAAACACTTAGACCAACCCTCCATTACAGTGGTACAGTACAGTGGTACAGTATATAGCATGTTATACAGTATTTGCTGTCAACATTTACATACTGTACTATAATGTCAAAAAAAGGTAATTACCTGTTCTCTTCTCTAAATCTTCGGATTATGGTGGACACAGGGGAATCTACTGATGTTTGGTTGTACCCTTTGTCCAGCCTCTCTCATGCTCATACCATGG
The DNA here is from genome assembly GCA_036326025.1 of Chrosomus eos. Lineage (NCBI taxonomy): Eukaryota > Metazoa > Chordata > Actinopteri > Cypriniformes > Leuciscidae > Chrosomus > Chrosomus eos. The sequence goes on along the minus strand of CM070828.1, from coordinate 15,897,132 downwards.
ACAAGAACATGTTCAATCACAGTAGCTCTTATTTCATCAGATATTACTGTTCTTTGTCTTCGCTGACCACCTCGACCTCCTCTCACACGAACTCTTCCTCTCAGATTTCTATCCATTGTAGGGCCTCACAAACCAGTGCTCTCTGAACTGGCTTACTGTACATGTTCCCTCACATCATTAGCCACAAGTGAGATCAATTTTGAGTTGTTGTGTTCAAGTGGTGACACATGTGCTTTAATTGTGTTTGACTTTTGCCACCTGTGCTCACCATTATGCAGCACGGTTGCATCACAATGAAAATGTGTTGGCAAGTTGTGTCTAAACAGGTGAAAAGTGCTTATGGTTTTGCCAAAAGAGTGGTTGATTCAATCAGTGGGTTCAGGCAACTGAGCATTTGGTTCAGACAATAGGGTTTAGTGTTTTAGCAATTGAGAAAAACTGTAAAAACAGTTTCTCCAGTTGCTCCCAGTTCCCTGAACAATTTCTTCCTTTGATGAGAGTAGGCTACCTCCTGAAATAAGTAATAGCTACCTCATAAAGTTTACATTTAAAATTTTCAATGTTTTGAAACATAAATGCTATGTGAAATGTGTTTAGAGTTTTACAAAAAGAGTGCATGAAATTTGTGTTTTAACTACCTTAACTTAATGTTTTACAGAAAGAGTGATTCATTTGACAAATTGGTAAAGGCTATTGAGAATTTGGTTCAGAGAATGGGGTTTAGTGTTTTAGCAATTCAGAAATCCACAGCAATCCACAGTTCTAGGCGTATGAACCAAAATTATACCTTATTACCATAGACAAACCACATTCTCGTGTCACGTTTTGGTGTAAAACCACTGCCTGAACGTCAAGAAAGGCTACCAGGCTACCAAAAGGCCACCATGAATATTTTAAATACAAAATCAGTTAATATATTTGTACAATTGTAGTTAAATGCACCATATGAAAAAAGTGTGGTTTCAAGGCCATGCCCAAATAATCGTAATGTATTGTTTCATTTAATAAAAAAATGCAGAAGTACTTCTCTAGTTAGAGATGTCACGTGTTTCATCGCGAGATTTGGGTCTTGTGATCTCGGGTGAAGATGGCGGCTCCGCCTGACGAGCAGAGCTTAGAGTCCCGCATCAGTAAGTCAAACACATTTAAACTACAAATGTATTGCCTTCTAATGTGACAGTGCGAATATCAAGGACATGCATTAGCCTAAGTTGGTGCCTTGGCGCAGGCGCTTTGTTAAACGCAGATGCGGAGTGTCATGTTGTTGTTGGCAGTGGAGTTATTAGCTTGCTAACGACGATATACTAGTTAAGTTTCTGACACACTTTTGTTTTTAGTGTGTTTTGTGAGTATGTCTTTCCTGTTGTGGAGTGTGCGTTCTGTGATGGACAGGTAAAGAAGAGTTGTAAAATTGCTAGCTACCTCTTCGTGAGTCAAAAGGGAGGAGTCTCGCAGACTCGTATAATCAATACAATTTTGAATGAAGACATTCAATGACAGAACATTTTGTTATGCCTATATAATAAAGTCCTCATTTAAAATCTATTTCCGTACTGCCACCCAACATGTCAGTCAAGAAAAGATGATTCATTTGCCATTTCCTTAAAGGGGCCGTATCCGTCCTACACTTTTGTCAGTTTTATGTAGCCCAACTTGTGATGCAAGTAAAGATTACTTTATCCAAAAAAAGGGTAACGTTAATAATAAAATTACGGTAATTTAAAAAACAATACACAGCGGTCTTTTTTACCCTCCAACCCCTTTGAATTTTTGTCTTGGACCCTACAGCAGCAACATTACAGATTACATGTGCACTCAGTATTTATTTTTCATTCAAAAGTTGTACACAAATTATTAGTATTCTAATTAATAGTTTTAATGGCATCAAATCAAAAGTGATTTCTATTTATTGTCTTTAATTTTGTCACTGGTCTTATTTGTGAATGATTTATGATCCATGCACGTTTTTTATTTTTTAATTTATTGACCTCGTAGTCTAATAAAAAAAATGTCAAAAATTGTTCTTCCTGTGATTTGAATTCACTTCTCTCTGCTTACATTTACAAGGTCAAACTGAAGTTATTATTTTTGTTTGCTTTTTTGTCTTATAACTGTTGTTTTACAGTTCTCGTGATCCTTATGCATATATGCTTGTCATAGGTTTGTATGTAGGTTTTTTTAGTGTTTCTGACTTTTTTTGCTTAACTGTTCTGTCACCTGTAGACAAAGCGACCAACCCTTTAAATCGAGAAACTGACTGGGAGAGTATTCAACTTTTCTGTGACCAGCTCAGCAATGAACCTGAAGGGTGCGTGAACAATTCAATCATTTTTAAACTTAAATGTATCTCTTAAATGTGCACAGTAAGGATCTTTTCACACGGAATGTGTTGTTGCATTTTACTGTACTGATTTATTTTGCTTTTTAATGTAAACGTGCTAGACACGTCTTTGCATCTCACATTTCTAAATGCAAAACACATTCTTTGTGAATGTTCCCACTCCCAGAGACATTCCTGTACATATTTAGCAGATTAAAAGTGCTCACAAATTTATGAATGTGTATTGTTGAACAATTCATAAACCAAGGTCCACCCTCAGGGGTGTAATGTTGATATCTTACTACTCTGTTTTCAGTCATTAAGCCTTAAGCAGTAGCTCAATAGAGTGCTGCAGTAATGATGTCAAACCGGGAAGACTAATTCGCCATTGGTTCCCTTTAAGATTTTCCTATGGGGTTATTCAATGTATGAGTAAAATAAGGCCTGTAGTAAACATAACTTGACGTGTTTTATGTTTTCTTCTACAACGTAAACTGCCCACACTCACAGTCCAAACATTCTTATCTAGTTAGCCTACTTATTATAAACATATGAATTATTATTATTTATTTATTTTTCAAAAATAAATGTCAGTTCATGTGGAGCAGCATTTACTGTGAATGGAGCGACTCTGAGATGCTGGAAGAAACGCGTAACCTGGCTGCACGCATGTAAATAATGTAAATGTAATGCATGTAAATGTAAACGCATGGTGATGGCGCAGTGGATAAGACACATGCCCTTGGTGTGAGAGACCCGGGTTCAAATCCACTGTAAAACACCAATGTGTCCCTGAGAAAGACACTTAACCCCTAATTGCTCCAGAGGCGTGCGACCTCTGAAATATAGCAATTGTAAGTCGCTTTGGATAAAAGCGTCAGCTAAATGACTAAAATGTAAATGTAAATGTAAATAGTTAAAGCCTGGTGCTTTCATTGGAAACCCGTGTCTGATATATTTATTTAACTGTATATAAAAATTCAGCTCTACGAAGTGATTAGTGGGCGTGACTGTGTTACACGCCACTGCTGAAATCCATCCGTATTTGGCAGGTTAGTGGGTGTTAATGTCAAGCCTTGGGTGTGTGTAATTTACATTGTAGAGCAAAATTTGCAAGTAGGGCTGCACGATTATGACAAAAATCCTAATTGTCGCTTATTGCCTTGAAATTATAATTACGATAACCAATTTACATAGAATGATGTTTTGAACAGCTTTATGCCATTGTTTGAAGCGACTGCATGCCATATTGTTATATCAAAATAAACCAGCTAAAAACTCATACTGAAAAACTTTTTATTGGTTTTCTATGGTTTAATGCTAATTATAAATATAATGTTACACTTACTAAAATTAAAACAATGGGGAAAAACCCCTTAAGATAAGCTGTAGAAAAAACACACATTTTAAAGCACAAAGAATAATGTAAGTGGACTTTTTGTAATTGTGCCTTTGAACGATTACATAATTGTGGCATCCATAACTGTAATCGCGATTACAAATTCGATTAATTGTGCAGCCCTTTTTGGAAGTATGGAGAAGTTATGTTTACCACAGTTTATGTTCCTTATTTTACTCATAAATTGAAAACCCCTGTTATATAACCCCCCAAAAGAAAGTCTTGAGGGAAGCATTGTTGTATTAGTCTTAGTATTAGGGTTTTTACGTCATTCCTACAGTACTCTATACCTTGCAGAGATATTGGTTTTAATGACTAGAAATCAACTTCTGGCCTGTTAGTGGAAGTTGAGTGAGCTCTCATTACTCTTCTGAGGAACTGACAAGCATTTAAATAAATTTTCTTCAGCTAATGTAAAACCATATGTTGCGTGAGCGCTGATTATTATACATGAGGATAGATATGATACTTGTTGGGTTTACTTAAATTTAAACGACTCATAAAATAAGAAAGTAGAAGTAGGACCTTTTGCGTTTATACTGAATGTGATTATTTTTGTCATTGTGGCTGTGCATGGTCATATAACAGAACAAAAGGCAGAAAGACACAATCACAGGGTAAAGTTACACCTGTCCTTATTTCAGTGAGCTTCACATGAAAGGGAAACGTAGAGAAAGCCAAGTAGTCTGTCCCTTCTGCCATTTTTTTATCAATGTGTGTGTGACAGACCTCTGAAAGAAGAGAAAGAAGGAAAACACATACGCTCAAACTTGAATAGGATCATAAAAATAAAATGTATTAGGATCACATATCTTATTTTTGTTGTAATAATTCAACATGTTCAAGGGTCCTGTTTTACAGATTGTTCTTTTTATTGTGCATTGTGTGTGTAGTCCACAGTTGGCCACCAGGCTTCTTGCTCACAAGATTCAGTCCCCTCAGGAGTGGGAGGCCATGCAGGCACTCATGGTAAGATTGGCATTCAGGGTGTGTCCGAATATGCTGAAACCCTGTTTTATTTGTACTTGATTTTTTGCTTATTTGCTGCTAAATTTTGATTTATCAATGTATTGCAAAGATATAAGCCAATTAAATTGTCTGCTATCGCACATTTTGACTAATTGATTTGCTGAACGCAAGGTCTAAACTTAATAAAAAACTTGAACACATAGACAACAGGATATTGTGAGGATGCACGCAAATGTTTGTCCAATTCTATGCCACAAATAAAAACTTCATAAATCAACTAACCGTTTGATCAAGGGAAATGAAATTTGACGCGTATCTTCTTAAGGGCAAGTGGTAACCAAGCCATGAAAAATTAATATTACAAATAAACACAAATGCCCGCCAGGAGCCAATCAAGTTTCAGCAGTTAATAACTTACATTGTGAATGACTGATCATTATGAAATGTAGCGTGTTCAGCATGACGCTGTTTAATTTATTGAGTCAACTAATTAAGACTAATTTCTTAGAAGATATTTTTTTCTAATAACTCTAGATCCATAATGACTAGAACAGTAAATTGATCTTTCCACTGAATCCTTCAGAAATGTTCAATTTATTCTAACCATCATGTTTTTAATATTAAGAGAAGTTTCACCATAATTTCACTGTGTGTTTGTGTCCTAAGGTTCTAGAAACCTGTGTGAAGAACTGTGGGAAAAGGTTCCATAATGAGGTGGGGAAGTTCCGTTTCCTGAACGAGCTCATCAAAGTGGTTTCCCCTAAGGTTTGTTGGTCTCTCAAATGAGCAATGTTGCAGAATTCACACAAAGAATGTTAGTGTAATCACACACAAAAAAACATAAAATTGAACTTTTTTCCTTTTGTTTCTTCACTAATGCATAACACCGTGAATCCTTAACCACTGCAATTGAGATGGAATCTAAGCATGGACAACAGCACTTATGAAGTTATTAAAGTTATTTGGCCTATACATTTTTCATTTTTAGTGCCAACAAAAAAGCAAAAATAAAGGTTACAGTATTAACTTATTTAACATTCAATACACATTAGGGCTGCACAATATATCGAAATTATCGAAATATCGCAAATGTATATATCGGGATATGCATATCGCAACGGCTTGCAATAATCTGGGTCATGGAAAAAAAGACAGAGAAAATCACTCACTGCTCTCGGCTGAATAACTTTAATAAGAATCAGTATATATTTAATTCATACAGTGAAAACTAAGCAGTGTTTTATTTTTACATTTGATTTTTCACGTTCTGTTCTGGGTTGGTAGTGGATTGAGAGAAGTGGGGGGGGGGGGCGATTGATATCTTATAGTTCGCAATAATGTTACATTATAATTAGAATCAAATGCATTTTGTCCATTTTCTAAGCTTAGAATTTTATATTTTTCATCGGTTTAAAAAAAAAAAAAAATATATATATATATATATAAAGGAGAGTTTTTCAAAGCGAGATTTTATAGGCCTAAAATATTGTTTAGTAATTATGTGAATTACACTGCGCAAACCAAAGTAATACTACCCACCGAATGAAGAAGGGTTGGCTCTCAGTCTCCACAGAACAAAATATTCATTTTATTTTATTTTTAGTGTTCGCATTTATGAGGAAAAAACAATGTTACTGACATGATGACAGTTCTCCGTTACGGACTTGAGCGCTCTGAAAGCGGCACTAAAAGATGCTTTAAAACTTTCACAGAGACATCAAACAAAGCTCAAAACTTTTCTTTAAAATGAATTTCGTTTTGTATTAATTGTATCTTAATTTTAATCAATGTTTCATCAACCAATTGCCTGGATTTAATGAATAAGAAGTAATATAGCAGACCCAGACGATAGATACCATTAAAGGGTACCTATCATGGAATTTTGAAAATTACCTTTCATGTAGTGTGTAACATAGATCTAAGTGAACGAAAACATCCTGCAAAGTTTTAAATATGAAAGTTCACCGTATACAAAGTTATTATCTCTCAAAAGTAAGAGTCGACTCTGAGTCGCTGATATGAATCGATAGACGAACGATGCATTTTCTCTAACTTTCGTACGTCACTTGTACAAGTTATTTGAATAAGATACGCCCACTCATTGCATTAGGAGACACCAGGGAAAACATCATGTCGACTAGACGCTGCTGTGTTTTGAAGTGCGACGCAAAAGCAAACTTTTTTCATCTGCCCAGTGAGGAGCATTTGAAGACAGTGGCTACAGTTCATAACTATACCACAGAAGTATTATAGCCCGAACTTGTTCTGTGTTCGCGTCATTTTGAAGATGATTGCTTCACAAACCTAAATGCTATAAAGTATGAATTTGCGAGCCGGCTGATACTGAAGGAGGGAGGTTCAGTACCGAGTTTATTTGGATCAGCTTCCTTCTCCGAATCACAATCTGTAAGTAGGCTGTTGCTTTTATGTTTGTATCATGTTCTATAATTATTTTGTGTGTTGTGTACGCACAGGCACAGCGCAGCTTCTAGCAGCTAACTTAGGTCTTCAATGTCAATTGTATTGAAATATGTGAAGTGTTTGTCGTTGTTAATGGAGTTGTCACAGGGCTCTCGAGTGTCACGCATCACGCATTGAGCGTGACAGTCACTCATTTCGGTCTTTTGTCACGCTCTCCGGCCACACATTGTATTTCTCACGCTGAAAAACTATTTGTAATATATTTAATATGCCGCAGTGCCCAAAACTCACTCACTGTGGAACCGGCAGGATTCAAGCGCGTCTCCTCCAGTGTTGCCAGGTCCGTATGCCTGCACTGTTTCCGCGGGTTGTTTGTGTAGTGCACGCTGGTTGACGCGATTGTTTTATCCACTGGAACATGATTGTTATTGAGGAAACACCCGGGAACGCTATTTGAATATTTTTGGCCGTGATTGGGTTAGTTTGATGAGCAATTGGGCTGGTTTTGTTGTGCAGACCTGGCAACCCTGGTCTCCTCTGGTGTTGTTCGTCTGGTGTTGTTAGCCAATCAGAAAATAGCACTGTTGTATCTGGGTAAGATCTAGCGCAACAACCAATGACACCCCGTCGGCTGGGTGTCTAACATATCACCACAGATTAGCGTCACGCAAAGGCGGGGTTTGGAAAAATGACTCGCTAAACGATTCATATGGGAGTCGGTGAGCAAATCAGGTAAAAATAAATGCATATTATAAGACAACAAAAGTGTTTTTTGTCATTGCACGCTTGTAAAACTGTTGTTGGGGACTCCCAGAACAATATTAGGAACATTTTAAATGCCATAATAGGTACCCTTTAATAACGAAAAGGAGGCGCCCGAGTGAACTGGAGCTCGTCTCATGAACCGAAACTCGGCGTATAAGGTGTAGGTAGGCCTACTTGCCTACACAGACATGTCTACTTTTAAACCGAACAATTCAAAACGAAAGAAAACAGACTACAGACTGCTCTCTGCTTATGTAATCCGTATAAAATGTGCAGTTCTCTCTTGCGCGTCTACTTCAAAGATCACGAGTCAGCATGTCACCCCATTCGGGGGGTGAATGGGTCCCTTATTTTGCCACACTGAAGGTGGCAACCCTAGTTATATTCGTTTATTGTTTAAACGAATAAACAATTTGTTTATACCTTCGCCTGGCGGTGTGCACGGCACTTTTTGACATCGCGCACGGCGCCGCATGCGAAAATGCACGACTTCGAGCCGAATCTGGCCAAGCACATATGTCTTATCACACCGGCACCCAGTTTGTGGGCCTAAATTTACAAAATGAGCCAACAATAGCAGACATATGCCCTTTTAATTATGGTCCATGTTTTCTAAAAAAAATTCTCGAAACTAAATGAAAATGTTTAGTGAATTTAGAAAATATGTAGTGAATTTAGAAAATATGTAGCTAAGTTATTGTTAATTTAGTTGTATATGTTCTCAGATTCATTTATTTTGTTCTAATGTAACAATAGCCTTATAATCTTAAGGTTTACTGCTTTAGACTACTCAATTCTTTTGTAATATGGTTTTGGTTAAGTGTACTAAAATAAGCATTCACCTGTGTATCTTACTACTTCTCACCGCTGATTCATGGTGGAGGGCAATTATTCCGAGTCACCTCCTGTCTTTTCAAAGAATAATACAACGGCGAGCGCGTCTAGTATAAACGCCTCGTCCGTTTGGGGAGGTGCGCGCAGGCAGCGGAGGCTCGCGCTGCAGAGCCAGGTGAAAGTATAGGCTTGAGCGAGTGAGAGAGCGCGAGAGAGAGAGGGACGAGCGAGAGGTAGTGCTGCGCGAATGCGCTACGGCACTCTGCAATTAAATACGATTTTAAATAGGATTAGTAAAAAAAAAATAAAAAAAAACGAAAATCAATGTGTGGCGGTTAGCGTTGATATTGTGGCGGGCCGCCACAAATAATTGAACGTATGGGAAACTTGTTGACGTTCGAACTATTGTCAAACAAAACGGAGGCTAGCTAGACCCTCCCTCCTCCTCATCCACGCACTAATCCCTCAAACCCACCCCCAAACCCTTCTTGTCAGTTATTGGCTGGAACAGTTTGTTATGTTTCGTAGAGCGGGTCGCTAGAGTTTGTTTTTGTAGCCGTTTGTGGAGCCTGGGGTGTCTGCAGAGACTGCGGTTTTTTTACAGGTGTTCAGGGGACAGGCAGCAGCGGATAGTGAGGAGATGTTTGCTGTATGTGACAAAAAATGTTTTGGCCTTAAAAACGCGTGACATCGCTTAGAGCACCTTTAATATAGGTCCACAACGATTACATGGGCTGCTTTAATTAAAAATGTTTATGTGCAGTTGTAAGTTTGCATACACCTTGCAGGATCGGCAAAATGTTAATCGTTTTAACTAAATAAGAGGGATCATAAAAATTGCATGTTGTTTTTTAGTACTGACCTGAATAAGCTATTTCACATAACAGATGTTTAAAACGGAATTAAAAGTAATTACTTATTTTTTTTTATTTTTTTTAAAAGCTGACCCACATTTGTAGTGCTTAAAACCCAGAGGTGGTGTAAACTAATGTTAAGATTACCTGGCAAGCCACCTACACTGGATTTGTGGTATAAACCCCAGGTAATTTGTCAGAGTTCCCCCCCCCCCCCCCCCCTAATCTGCATACATCACTACGTCCAACAATGACAAATGTATGCATTTATTACACATCCTTATTTGTTCAAACCTGAATGTATTGCATGAGGAACTGGAAAAACATGAAATCCAAAGAGAAAGCAGTAGAGGAAGTGGGTGAAATGTCTGATGTTATGGTCCCTGGTCTAGGTCAGGGTGTAACATAAATGTGACAAACAAATGATTATATATGTTTTATTGTTCTCTTGGCTGTTTTCAGAATGATAGTCGTGATATTAACATTCATGATGTTAACAACTCAGTTTCTTAAACAAAACAAACTAAAAAAACAATAACCAAACAGTTTGGAAGCAAAAAAACTTCAGGGGTGAGATAATGCCTAAACAAAAAACAGAAACTATTCCCACAAGAAAACTAAATTCCCTATGAATCAAAATAAAAGAAACAAACATACAATGACATACCCTACCTCCTTATCTAACCAATAAACAGGAGGAAAAAGTGGAGGCCTTTTGGCCTACAAAATAATTAAGGCACTCACCCCCTACTGCTTCTCAAATAATGAAGATGTGATACAGATAGGATCAATAGGGCACTGATGTTATCAGATCAAACTGTAGCAAAAGCAACTAACAGCACTCTGTTAAACACCACAAGCGAGATCACAAAAATCACAGGCCTAACACACAGCAGCACAACAATCAAGAGCAATCAAAGAGACAGAGAGAGCTCCCTCCAGAGGAATTCTGGGAAATTTATAGTCCAATCCTAAAGGAGAAAAAAAAAACAGACCGCAAGAACAACAGAGACAATGCAGCTACAATCTGTCACAAATGTAACACTGAACTATTCCTTTAACTTGTATTGAATGCAGAATATTTCTTAAATGTGATTCTAATTAACATAACTAATCAGTTATGCTAATTTGTTGGATTGCACATACAAACACTAGCCCCTAAAGCATTTGTCAATAACTGTCCCTGTGTACCCTATTTCTGTTACAGTATCTTGGTTCTCGAGCCCCAGAACCAGTGAAGAAAAAAGTTTTAGAAATGATGTACAGCTGGACTGTGAGTTTACCAGAAGAGACAAAGATTTTGGATGCTTATCAGATGCTTAAGAAACAAGGTAACCTGATGTGCAGGGTCCTGGTTTCTCATAATTGACATACATATTTAGCTACGTCTCACAGCTGATATTTGTATATTCAGTGGACATATTGACATTTGTATTTTCATGAGTGCTGTGAAAAGTAACGGTAAGGAAACGTGTATATCTGTAAAACAATAACGCTCTCTTGTGGGACTCGCAGTGTTGATGATGTGGTTGTGGTTGCTTATGTAGCTGATCTGCATCTCTTTCCAGGTATTATTAAACAGGATCCAGATCTTCCTGATGACAAGCCCTGTCCTCCTCCACCGCCGAGGCCCAAGAACGCCATCTTTGAGGATGAGGAGAAATCTAAGGTAGTTGAGATACCTAATGAAGTTTAAACTGATGATTCATGTTCTACTGTGATTGAAACCTAAGAAGGATTCAGAAGTTCAACCTGACATATGACATGCAAAAAACTAGGGATGTCCCGATACCATTTTTTCTGAACCCGATCCGATACCAAAAATTCAGAGTATCGACCGATACCGATCCGATACCAGCGCTATTTAATAAAAAAAGCAAGTAGAATTTCTATAACTCAATCACTATTTTGTGTGTTAAACACAATCTACTTAATGCAGACAACTTCATTATAAAGAAAAACAACAAATCAAAAGAAATATGATTATAACCTATGACAAAAATTCTATTATAAACTAGACTAGTGGATAATTAGAAAACAATATTTGTATAAAATCTTAAAGGGGTGGTTGATTGTGATATCACTTTTTTCATTTTAAATAGTGTGTAATGTTGCTGTTGGTGCATGAACATTATCTGCAAAGTTGCAGCGCTGAAAGTTCAATGTAAGCAGAGATATCATCTTTTAAAAATCAGGAAGTGTAAATGCCTACAAAAACGACTCGATTGGGACTACAGCTGGGTTTTAGACATCACTAACCCATACATTTGCATCAACCCTCCCTCCGGAATACGCAAAAAAGGGCATGGCCATATTTCTGCGGCTTTACCGAAGAGGAAAGAGTTACAGGGGAGAGCTAGCGTGCCGTCGAAAGTGTGTTATTTTCATCCAGCTGTCAGGTCTTCTGTGTTCGGGCTTCCTACGGACGCTGTAGTTCGTCAACAATGGCTGCAATTTATGTTTGATAATGTTTCTGACAATTACAATCGTATTTAGCTCTTTGTGCGGCACATTTCACTGAAGACAGCTTCCTGAATCTCCAACAATTCAATGCCAGATTCCACAAGAAACTGATACTAAAACATGAAGCAGTTCCAACGTTAAAACCAGATGCAGCAGTTGTTGGGCCACAACCTGTAAGTAAGACTTAATAATTGTAAATGTATTTGTATAATTTTAGACGTTATGGTTTCGTTTTATCAAGGACGTAAACAAATGCCATCGCTGGCTTTATAGTCGTGTTTCTATGGCAAACGCGTACAAACATTTTGGACCTGAATTTGTAATCATATAGATTTTGTAAATGTATTTGCCATGTATAGCTACTTTATGACGAAATTTTCGATATGATCATGAACGTGATCAATGTCAACAATGTTTGTTTATAGTAGCCATGTACACTAAAAAAACGATACACAGAGTAGGGCTGGGCATAAATCGATTTTATCGATTAACTCGAATGTGTAGTTTACGCATTTACGCCGATTTTTTTGAATGAAAATCGGTTTTCTCTTTAACAACCGCCGACGCGCCCATATGGGCTCCCGTAGTTCCGACCGCGCTCAGCGCTTGCCATGATAGAGATACACAAACAACATGGCAAATGAACAAGACCGCGGCAGCAGAAGCACACCCGCCGAAAACATTTACAAACTGAATCTGCAGGGTTCACTGAGAATCTCTCACGAGTTCACTGAGAGACACGCAATTGTCACTTTTTACACGCTCTCACACACACATCCATTTCCTCACGCAGAGAAACATCGCGAAGCAAAGAGGATACTGACACCGACATACAAGACAGAGCAGGTTGTTGATATGAAACAGATTCTCGGCTCTCAGATTCTGTTAATTTTATTACGAAATTCCAACAATAAACACCGTTTTGGCGCTTGTAAATGTGACGTGAAAGATCGCTGACAGATCTCAGTTCAAGCGGCACATGAACCGATCATCTGTTACTCTTCACTACTAACTTACCCAAATGTAGCTAATAAAATCAATCGATCAGTGTTTTTCAACCGTGGAAAGATGTCCATAAAACAGCTGGAGAACAACATGTGTCACGTAACGTTACATTTACCTCAGGATGCCTTTTAATGACCCATAGCACGCATGTTAGTTGGACTTAAAATAATTGCTATAGAGAGGAGTATTTGGCTAAATATGATAACTATATTACACATTTATTATATTTTACCTATATCATTAAAATATTATAACATTGTTTGTTATTATAAAAAACGCATTATGTTTACTTTGAGTTAGTTTTAACCTTTAATAATACCAGCTGACAGGGCTCTCTGTTTACAGCTTTAGGTGATTTATTTTTGGAGAACAATTAACATAACACATTAGCATATCTACTGTACCTAATATTTATCCAAAGGAATTGATATTGAATCAATATCAGAATCAAAATCACATGAATTGAATTGAAATTGTGAAATTTGTGTTAAGCAATAATAAAAACAGTAGCATACCAGTCTTTATGCATGTAAACGTTGTGTTTACATAGTTAATAAACTTGATAAAATGATGTTTAGTTACCAAATAATTTGACAATCACAATAAACTTCTTGTGATGCAAGTTTTTTTTTTCTTTACACATCCCCCCCAATCCACCCATTTTATGTTATGTTACATTTACACTAGGCTATTTACAATGACAGGACCCTCTGGTCTTTTTGGGTTGTTGTTTCTGATTGCACTTTAATCCAGATAATATCCCAGAAGGGAATATCAAAACAAAATAAAGTAAAAAATTGTTTTGAACAATTTCTTTGTCATCTGAGGATTGATTTTAAGTAGGGAGAGAAAAAAATCGATTTAAATCGTAAATCGGATTTTTTGTCAAAAAATTGGGGATTTTTTTTTAGGCCATATCGCCCAGCCCTAACACAGAGTAAACTAAGTTTTGTTAATAGCTACACGGTTGTTCATTATATCGATAAAACAATAACTTTAAAAAACTGTATTACTCATGTAATCATTTGTATTAAATGTTTAATCAAGATAAAAACGCAAAAAGCTAACAAGCAGCAGTAGCATTTTCAAGTATAACAGGGTATCAAACTTCTTATGTAATAATAGAATAATAATAATTCAAAAATGTACCATTCAGAAACGTTTTGTAACAGCCGTGTATGGGGAGGTTCTGCTTGACTCTCTTCATCGCCGCTTTCTGGGTCTGATTCGAACTCAAACTGATACGGCAGTATCAGCACCATTATTTACATTAACCGGAGCACATGAAACTCACGCCCGTAAAGGTAAGGGGGGTGACGGTTCCGGACAACGTGCGCTACGCAGTTTAGCCAATTACAACACACCGGCCCAAACTAACAAATCTGAGCCCATTGCTCAGAATCAGGAAGTTTCATAGAATCAGGAAGTCAACCGGTCGTTCAAATGACAGAGGAGAAAGAGGCTTACAATAAAGGTGAAATTTATGAAAAATAAGACTTTTTAAAAAAGAAAAACCACGAATACATGTAATATTGCACCCCATAACCACAATCATGCAAAGAAAAAAAGCAGTAAACCACCCCTTTAACATTATTTATTGGGGATGGGAACAATAATATAGCACTAAATCTGGTAAACCTTTACACACTGCTCTTTGTATTGTTGTAAAATACATTCTTGAAAAACAAGATAACAAAAATCAGAAAGATCAATTATTTTATATATAGTCTATAAAATTAAGACATTTTTTAAATGTATATCACAGCTGTTTAATGAGGCAGCAACATATGATAGATACGACAGAACAAAAAAGGCTATTAATGATCTTTCATTGAGCAAAAGTATTATGATATGATTATGAAAGACTCCAATACAGTGTGGCACAAAGCGCTTATGCGCATCCCGAGCGCAGAATGATGCGCTTGAAGCAACACGGAGTCACAGCGCACAGCTCTTCGAGTCCGCATTGAAAAGTTCTAAGCACAAAGGAAAGACATCGATGCATAGTGTATTATACAGTATCTACCGGTATCTATGCAATCGTTTATTGAGCCTTTTCTTTTAACTTTTTTAAATTTCAGTTACTGTGCGCGTGAAGAACAATGATAGTGCTCTCCAGTGTTGTGATCTAACAGACACGGTAGAAAGGAAAATGATCAAGGTACAGCAATACAGTCCAGCAAGATAGTAATTTTATGCAAAACCATAGAGCTTTATCTACAGATCAAGTATAATAATATTAACATTGAATCATCTTGGAGAGAGTTTCATCGGTGACTGTCGTAACCGAACGCGACGCGCTGTTTGAATACTGAATGGAGAATGACTGACAGCCGCAGCGAAGGGAAGAGTCTACATGAACTTGAATTTAATTACTTAAATATTAATTTCTATCTCACATTATACTATAGTATGGCTTCAGAACACTTATAATATAGTGCACGAAAACTTTATGGTGCTTTATAATGCTTTTGTGGGGCTTAACAATAACTCAGAATAGTAAACGGACAATATCGGATTTGGATTGGCCTCGTCTGACCGATACCCGATCTGGCAAAAATGCCAGTATCGGAGCCGATACCAATACTGAGTATCGGATCGAGACATCCCTACAAAAAACTATTTCTAAGATGTTTGTAAACTACAAGCAAGTGAAGTCTTTTAAGATAAGTCCAGGTGCATTTTCTCTGAATGTTTTTTTTCTCTGTTCTGTACTTTCTTCCTCCAATTCAATAGATGTTGTCCCGTCTTCTGAATAGCTCTCACCCTGAGGACCTGCGGGCAGCAAACAAACTCATCAAAGAAATGGTTCAGGAGGTGAGCAGATGTGTATTTGTTTGTCTTAGATATTTTATGAACTCTTAGGAGGTTCTTAATGTCTATTTCCCAGAACAGCGATGTGCAAAAATGATACAATAATAACGCCAACAAATGGTCTATTCACACCAAAAGCTATATCTGTCACTCTGAACAAAAAAATGTAGGCTAGTACAATAGATGCTGCAATGCAGAATTCACCTTTCAGAAGAACAGAAGCTGGAAATGCAAGTTCAACATTCTACACAAAAAAAACCCTCATATTTAAGTTGCATTGTGATCAGGACCCGAGTGGTCACAAGAAAAATCACTCTGATGGAAGAAATGGAAATGTAGTTGGCGTTTTAGTTGATGTTTATCAAAACAGGTATGCAAAATATGCAAATATATAGTGTTAAAGGATTAGTTCACTTTTAAAAATTGCTGATAATTTACTCACCCCCATGTCATCCAAGATGTCCATGTCTTTCTTTCTTCAGTCGAAAAGAAATCAAGGTTTTTGATGAAAACATTCCAGGATTTTTCTCCATATAATGGACTTCACTGGGACACAAACCGGTTCAAGGTCCAAATGAGAGTTTCAGTGCAGCTTCAAAGGACTTTAAACGATACCAGACGATGAATAAGGGTCTTATCTGGCGAAACCATCGGTCATTTCAAAAATAAATAAAAAAGTTAAAGTTTTATAAGCACAAATGCTCGCCTTGCTCTGTTCTAGTGATGGGTCATTCATGAACGATCCGTTCATTGCGTCTGTCACGTGACAAATGAACGAGAGACTCGGAAGGTAAATTAATTTTTTATGTTCCCTGTAAATTATTTTTGACTGCATTATAATGATTTCTTTATTCAGAATATGATCAAGATTGCATAGGTGGATGTGTTCGGGGAATTTGGCGAGAAGTATAACGTTTAAAGCCATTTGAATAAACGAAATGACTCGAAAAAAGATTCGTTCATTTTGATGAACGAGTTCGAACAGGAGAGTCTCAACGTAATTGCGTATTACGTGACGTCACGAACGCGCATCACAGAACAGAGCAAGGCGAGCGTTTGTGCTTATAAAACTTTTTTATTTATTTTTTAAATGACCGATCGTTTCACTAGATAAGACCCTTATTCATTGTCTGGTATTGTTTAAAGCCCTTTAAAGCTGCACTGAAACTGTCATTTGGACCTTGAACCGTTTAGGTCCCTTTGATGTCCATTATATGGAGAAAAATCCTGTAATGTTTTCATGAAAAACCTTAATTTCTTTTCAACTGAATAAAGAAAGACATGGACATCTTGGAGGACATGGGGGTGAGTAAATTATCACCAAAAGTGTTTTTAAAAGTGAACTAATCCTTTGTAGCGAACCTACATAATAATAATATACATAAAATGTATTTAAGGGGGCCGGAAGGCCAATTTAGCTCAAAGGGAAATGATTCATCGGTTTGCAACGAATCATTGACCGAATCACTATGGAACCGAGCAAATGACTCGTTTAGAGTTCATTTGAACGGGCCGTTAGTTTAACCTTAGCAACAGATATAAGTATCCAATCTATAGTGAAACACTATGTATTAGCAAGGTAACTTTAGATCGACAGTACAAGACATTAAATGTGTAAGCACAACACAAGGCAAATATCTTTTCAAATATAAACAAGACTTTATTGATTATTCTAAACACATAAAACTAAGGTCTAAACACAATCACACACACACACATTCATACGAGGCGCAGAGGAAGAGAGAGAAAGAGTGAGTTTTCAGAGTGAGATGCACTTTGCAAGACATAAACCTGAACGAACCACCAAGCAGTAATTTAAACCTTCGTTTCTTAGACAGGTTATTCAATTTAAATTAAAACACCAGTTTAGTTACAGTCTGGAGTACTTGCTCGTCTTTGCGTTGCTTAGGCCAGGGAATTCCCTTTGTGCGGTGCTTCGTCCAAGGAGTTTCCCGGCTGGGTCCGCGAGGCTGGTTGTCTTTGGAGTGTCTGGCTGGAAGTTTCTAAACCGCCGGTCACGTGATGTGTTGGCGGATGGATGAACAAGAGTCTTTACAGTTCGAAGTGCGTTGCAGGAGAGACGTGTAAACGAACTTTACAGCAAACTTAACTTTGAACCGAGACTTTTACGAAAAAGTAAAATACAACTAAGAAAAAGAAAGGAAAGTGAGACGAATAGTTAGATGGCTTGAATGAAGCTGTTTTAAACCCTGATCTTGATTAGGGTCATTTGTCTCTATGCGTCTACATGGTTACTATAACCATCGTCTGCTCCACCCGACTTGTTCTGCCGAGAGTTGTTTTAGAGAGAGTTAGAGAGGGAGAAAAAGAGAGGGTTTAAGATTTTAAACTCAAAGTTTGTCCAACCTCCAGGATGAGTTCTGGCCAATCAGACACTGGTTTAATTTAGGAGGTGGATCTGTGATCTGCTTGGGTTCCAGCACTTAGCAGAGAACAAAAGATCACAGTTTAGACATTATAGATTATCATAATCATACAAAGCATTTTACACAGATTTCAAACAAGCCATCTTATGAATTAAGGGCATACGATTATTTTGATTGGAAGCACGATACTCCTTCATTCATACACAGTTATAATCACCATTACATGATTTATATGGAATCTAAGATTTATATGTAATCTAAGCATAGTACAAACATGAATTGTTGGAACAACAAGAATTATGATGTTTGATTATAAGTCCACTGAGCATTGTTCTGTGTGAGTTTTAATATGTAATATGTAAAGGTCTCTCATGAAAGCTGTGGTCTGTTTCACGTCTCTGTCCGGTTCAGCAGTGGTGATGCTGAGGGAGGTCAAAGGTGGTCAGGCCCCTTTGGTGGTCAGGCCTGTTTAACCATTTGTGAGGAGAGTTGTCTTGCTTAAGAATGAAACAGTGACAAGTTCTTCCTGCTTTGGCTTATCTCTGGAGGGAGTCTTGGCCATAAAAATCTTCTCTGGAGGGGGTGCCTAGACTAGCTGGCGCCGGGATCTTTTATGGCTGAATTAGTGATTGAGTTCTGTTTGAATGAATCAAATGGAAGATTCATTTGTGTTTGGTTCATCCTTAAATTCTCTACACCTTTAAGAGCATTGACTGTGTTTACAGTGTTAGTTTTAGGGGTGGTGTGTGTGATGGAGAGACCTTGAAGTTGTTCCATCAATGTTTTTGTGTTCTTCACTGTTCTTATGCATTTTAGAATGTTTTATGTGGGGTTTGGTAGTTTATATTTCCTGTTTTAGCTGAGTGGGCAAACCTGTAGGGGAGCACTCATTATAGATAATTTATGGAAATGTTTGTGCAAATGTATGGTTTGAGTTTATCTAGGGCTGCACGAAATTGGGAGAAAAAAAAACGACATCTTTTTTTTTCTGCAATATGAAAAAAAAATTATCAGATGGTTTGAATTGCTGTATTATATACAGAATAATAAACAAATTACAAGCATAGATAAATACAATAGAACAAAGATACAAATGTAATAAACAGTGCTTTATGTTTTTCAGTTAAGTCTAACAGTATTCAGGTTCAGAAGTTGAATAATCAAATGTGTAACGAATTGCACAATAATAATATACATAAAATGTATTTAAGGGGGGCCGGAAGGCCAATTTAGCTCAAAAGGAATGATTCATCGATTTGCAATGAATCTTGACCGAATCACTATGGAACCGAGCAAATGACTCGTTTAGAGTTCATTTGAACGGGCCGTAATTATAACCTTGGCAACGGATATAAATATCCAATCTATAGTGAAACACTATGTATTAGCAAGGTAACTTTAGATCGGCAGTACAAGACATTAAATGTGCAAGCACAACACAAGGCAAATATCTTTTCAAATATATGGACAACTTTATTAACTATTCTAAACACATAAAACTAAAGTCTAAACACAATCACACACACACATTCATACAAGGCGCAGAGGAAGAGAGAGAAAGAGTGAGTTTTCAGAGTGAGACATGACCTGAACGAACCACCAAGCATTAATTTAAACCTTCGTTTCTTAGACAGGTTATTTAATTTGCCTCAACACACCAGTTCAGTTAGAGTCTGGAGTACTTGCTTGTCTTTGCGTTGCTTAGGGAATTCCCGGTGCTTCGTCAAAGGGGTTTCCCGGCCGGGTCCGCGTGGCTGGTTGTCTTTGAAGTGCCTGGATGGAAGTTTCTGAACTGCCGGTCACGTGTGATTGGCAGGCGAATGAGAGTCTTTACAGTTGGAAGCGCGTTGCAGGAGAGACGTTTAAACGAACTCCGCAGCAAACTTAACTTTGAACCGAGACTTTTACGAAAAAGAAAATAAAGGAAGAAATGAAAGTAAGACGAGTTAGATGGCTTGAATGAGCTGTTTTAACCCCGATCGTGATGGGTTATTTGTCTGCTGGTCTAATTTGGTCTGGTCGATGTCAACTCTTTGTTGTTTTCAGAGAGAAGCACGAACATGAACACTCTCTTGCTGTTGCTAGAGAGAGGCGCCAACTTAATTCAACACCGAACCGAACTCAAAACCGAACTGCCAAACCGAACTGCTCAAACTCCTTTGTTCGGGTCTTTAACTTAAAAGTTAGTCCAACCTCTTTTGGACAATTCTGACCAATGAGACAATGGCATCATTTTAGGAGGTGGATCTAGTTCCTACTTATCGTTATCTGGGATATGCTTGGGTTCCAGCACTTAGCAGAGAACAAGAGACCACAGTTTAAACATTATAGATTATTATAATCATACAAAACATTTTACACAGATTTCACTCAAGCCATCTTTTGAATTAAGGGCATACGATACTTTTGATTGGAAGCATGATACTCTTTCATTCATACACACAGTTATATCACAATTACATGATTTATATGTGATCTAAGCATAGTACAAACATGAATTGTAGGAACAACAAGAATTATGATGTTTGATTATAAGTCCACTGAGCATTGTTCTGTGTGAGTTTTAATGGGTTTGATATGTAAAGTCTGTGTAAGTCTCTCACGTTCCATGAAAGCGTGGTCTGTTTTAGATTTCTGTCTTGCTAACCAGTGGTGATGCTGAGGGAGGTCAAAGGTGGTCAGGCCCCTTGGTGGTCAGGCCTCGTTTCACCATGTCTGAGCAGATTTGTCTTGCTTAAGGATGAAACAGTGACAACGTTCTTCCTGTTTAGGCTTATCTCTGGGGCCTGCGGGGCCATAAAAGTCTTCTCTGGGGGGTTTTCTAGACAATTTGGAGCCGTCTTGTGACTTTGGAATGTGGTGTTCAGATCCGGAATGCTGAATCACATTTGAATGAATCCCATGAGAGATTAATTTGATTAATTTGTGTTTGGTTCACCCTCAAACCCTACAAATGTTAAATAACACTGTATAGACTTCACTGTATAAATTAAATATAAGTAATGTTTGCTACAGCTACAAAAGGGATTTCTTTTATTTCCTTGTATTTTGTAGTTTGATTTAACATTAATGACACACACAGCAGCAAACAAATATCAGGCTGCTATCACTTTAACACCAAATGTATGGATCCAATAAAATGATATTCATCCATTTTCTTTCTCTATTGTTTACGTTCACTTAAGCCAAATATGGAATTAAGTCTTTGCGTACTGTACGCACAAACAGAAAAAAAACAGCGCGTAAGTTCTGCATTGTTTTCTTTCACGTCTTCTTAAACCATTCAAATGGTTTAAATTAAATTCACCCCAAAATTAAAATTCTATCAGTAATTACTCACCCTCATGTTGTTCCAACCCCGTAAGACTTTCGTTCATCTTCGGAACACAAATTAAGATATTTTTGATTAAATCTGAGAGCTGGATCACTCCTCCATAGGCTTCTAAGGGATTGAAACTTGCCGGTCCAGAAACGTTATTTAAGGAATCGTTAAAATTGTCCAAGTGACTACAGTGGCTCAATCTTAAGTTTATCAAGCGACGAGAATACTTTTTGTGTGCAAAAAAAACTAACAAAAAGAATGACTTTCTTCAAGTATTCGTTTCTTTCTCTGTGGGCCTCAAGATAGTTCACATAGTATAACTGCGTAGTGATTGGCCGACGCTGGTCATGTGTGTGGCGGCCAACCAGAAGCACTGCGTAGTTATACTACATGAACTATCTCGAGGAGTATATAAGGAAAATCGAGGAAAATATAAGTTTACACAGTCTTTATACTGTCTTTTTAGTTTATGTGGATGTTTTAGATCATGTTTGACTTTCTCCATTGAAAGTGGCAAATTCTCAATAGAATCCAAATGTACTTGCTTGTTTTGGTTATTGGGGGGTTACCTCCCCCATCCCCCCACGCAAACTATGCCCCTGCTTTTAGCCATATTTATTTGCATTATGTGCATCTTTTTGGAGCCAACATATTTTCATCTTGTGCGATTCTTCTTGTGACTGCTTGTTCCGTTTGCTCTGTCACAAACATCTTTTGCGTTTTTCTGGTATTGTGGAATTTTAATCATTGAAGGTCAGCAACAAAAATATTGGTACATTAAAGTACTTTACATGTACCAATGTAAAGTAATTTAAAAGTAAGAGAAAGCCAATGAACTGTACTTACTGCTACTGCCAATAAACTCAAAATAATAAATTATCATTGTTAATAAATTATGACAATAATTGTCATATATTTAAGCGTGTCATTTTTGTTCCTGAATTTTTTTTTTTATAAAATCACTGTCTTGAAAGATTATAATAAATTAAAGCTCAATGTATACTTAAGTTTTGATGCGCTTGACCAATGCGCGAAAGTTTCATTCTTTTTCAGTGTCTATTTCTCTCCGGAAGTTATCAACAATAAAAATGTCGTATTCTTTTAAACTAGAGTTGTAGGTACCATTCAATCCCTAGGTGTCTAATGTTGTTTCTGTCTCCAGTAGATTGTTGTTCTTCTGTCTTATCTGTTTTTTTTTACTATGAAACAATAGGCCTGGGCAGTGTTGCTACCTTGTGAACTAACTAATTAGTGCATTAGTGCTAACTCAAGGCACATATGTTAGCTGAGCGTACAGAGTATGCACATTTAGACATCTGACTGCGCACACTAGGCTGATGATGAAATGCGCACTTTACGCATACCCTAGCATATGCATAAAAACCGAAGTATACTTTTGATAATTTTTTTTTTTTTTTTAATGTTGAAATAGTGTGTCTGTAGTTGCTCCTTTTTTATTGCACAGTACCTATTTTGTGAGCTTTTGCATGAGCTCTGAGGATCTGCTGTGTAATGCATACAGTGTGTTTTCAGGATCAGAAGCGTATGGAGAAGGTGTCGAAAAGGGTGAATGCTATTCAGGAAGTAAAGGAGAGTGTTGGACTTCTCTCACAACTACTGGGAGATTACAGCAAAGAGAGCAGCTCACAAAGCAATGAGGAGCTTATTAAGGTCAGTAACACACATCTCAGCAAAACAGCCTGTCACACCCCTTAAATGGCAGTGGTGGACTCAGAACTACTGTGTCACTTATCAGAGCAGCGAAGACATTTTTTTATTGAGTATCTGTATGTTAAATAATTCTGTATGGTCTTTGTTGTGTCGTTGTAGGATCTGTACCAACGCTGTGAGAAAATGAGACCCACTCTGTTCAGACTGGCCAGTGATACTGAGGACAACGATGAAGCTCTCGGTGAGGCCTGCAGGACGAAGGGCAAAATCAATAATTTCACAAATAGAGCCTGTGAGTTGATGAATAGGGTAAATTTCTGACACTGTCTTTATGTGTTTGTCTGCAGCTGAGATCTTACAGGCGAATGACAGCTTGACACAGGTGATTAATCTGTACAGGCAGCTAGTGAAAGGGGAAGAGGTGAATGGAGACACCGTCAATACAACCAGACTCCCAGGTACAGCACTGACACCAGCCGTGAGCTCAGTGACGTCTAAAGATTTTAAGCCTGATAGAAATAATCATAAAGGATTGTTAAATGGGTACTTCACCGCTGGCAAAATGGCCTTTCAATAAAACCTGGCTGCCTATGCAGTAGAAAGGCAAAATTTTGTTTTGGAATCTGTGCTACCTGACTAGAGAAAACAACGAAAAAAGGCTGTTGTCTTCCTGTTGGCCAAATATGTCGAAAAGCAAAAGCAACCCGGCACTGGTATGTTGCTGTCCAAGGCCACTCCCATCAGTCTGCTATGTCTACGCTTGACTAGATTCAAATACTACCTTTTAGTAGGAAATACTTGTTAGTAAACTTTGTCATAATATTGTCAAATTGTTTTGTTCACTGGTGCAAGAATTTAAAGAGTAAAGGTTTTTAAAAGGGACAGTGCATATTATTGGACATCTTAGCTTTTCAGCAATATCGTTCACACCGACGATATTTACATATGCCAGAATTAGCCCAAAGGCTATTTGATGGGTCCAGTGTGTTATAGGCAGTGGCGAAAGGCTGCAAAGAATCGTAAATATGGAGAGAACGCTGCAACGGAAAATCTGAAAAACCTCAGTGTTTGTAGTCAACATTTCAAACTGGATGACTACGAACACACTGTAATATGCCAAACGGAGGGGAAAAAAACTGAAAGAAACTGTCATTCTGTCAGTTCTGTCCAACCCCCTGAAGCAAAACGCCGTCGCATACAGATAAGAAAGCTGTTGCCATAGTGTTCCATTTTTACTATAATGCTGTTTAAAGGGAAAATTCTGTCATCATTTACTCACCCTCAAGTTGTTGCAAACCTGTATGAGTTTCTTTCTTCTGCTGAACAAAAGAAGATATTTTGAAGAACGATTGGAACTGTTGTGAACTTTTTCTTCTTAACCTGTAAAGGTCGTAAACCCGGTACCGTCTTGGAATTGCGTTAAGATTAGGGATGCACCGAAATGAAAATTCTTGGTCGAAACCGAAAACCGAAAAAGAGGAAACCAAGGCCGAAAACCGAAACACCGAAAGAAATTATGCCAATTATTAGTAGGCCTACCATTGCATTTATGGCTATGACTGTGTACTAACTTTACTAAAATCAAGGCATTGCAATTGCATAAATTAATATTAAAGTTTCAAAGAATAAATCAATTACAAAGTATCCAAATATTTATTTAGCAAATTGCAACAATGCACAGTATAAAATAAAATTCAAACTAAAATGGTAACATGACCCCACTCATGTGTACACTAAATAATAATGTACAGGCCTACTGGCCTGCAGAAAGGTTTTAAAATTAAATGTTCTCTCAAAGTGCATTTAGGTTCGCCACACGTTGCTTTTTCTATTTTTTATTTTTATTTTTTTTATTTTACTAAGCCTATTTAAAATCGTATTTGATTGCACAGCGCCATAGCTCTCTCTCTCTCTCTCTCTGTGTACCTCTCGCGCTCGCTCTCTCTCTCTCTCTCTCTCTCTCTCTCTCTCTCTCTCTCTCTCTCTCTCTCTCTCTCTCTCTCCGTACCTCTCGCGCACTCTCTCTCTCCGTACCTCTTGCGCGCTCGCTCTCTCTCTCTCTCTCTCTCTCTCTCTCTCTCTCTCTCTCTCTCTCTCTCTCTCTCTCTCTCTCCGTACCTCTCTCGCTCTCTCGCTCTCTGTACCTCTCGCACGCGCTCTCTCTCTCTCTCTCTCTCGCGCACTCTCTCTCTCCGTACCTCTTGCGCGATCTCTCTCTCTCTCTCTGTACCTCTCCCTCTCGCTCTCTGTACCTCTCGCACGTGCGCTCTCTCTCTGGGCCGTGTTCCTCTCATATTCAGCGTAGCGATCGGAATGTTTGGATTTCAGGTGATAAATTAAACACGACGTCATCGCAACATTTCGGCCGTATTGTTTCGGTAATAAAAGTCTTTCGGCCGAAAACCGAAAATGCCCTTTTGGGCCATTTTCGGCCGAAAATTTTCGGTGGCCGAAAATTCGGTGCATCCCTAGTTAAGATCGTTATTACGATCGTCCTTTAATATTTAAAGGTCCTGATGAAACATTAACAGTCATATGTGATATCATTACAAAGCTTAGACCCTCTACTTTTCACACACAAAACCATCATTTTTTAATTAATTTTACATATCGCATCATTTAAATGTTTAAATTCATCCCCCCGCATCCGAAATACCGATAAAAAGTAAGAGTGATTATGAATTTGAATATTGATAGCATTGGTCAAATTTGATTAACAAAGTCAAGTCATATATCAAACAAAAGCTTTCTTTCTCAGGATTTATGCTATATGGTTTATTTAGTTGACATAAAACAACAGATCAAATGATTGCAGAATTAATCGCGAAGTACATCTTTGATCTTTGTAAACAAACTAGGAGAAACGTAGCATTTCATTTCCGATTACAGCATGTCTGAGCTAAAAGTAGTCAAAAAGATACATAGACTTTCACCTTAAGGCCTGTTCACACCGGGACGAATTTCGCGCGCGTTATTCGCCGACGTTTAACGCCTCGTGACTAAACAAAGGGCGCCAATGTGAGTGTTCACACCGACGCGTAAAACGCCACGCGTAAAAGTGTCATTTTTAAAAAAAACACCTCGGGTTCGTTTTCTCAGTTTGACGCGCCGCGTCAAAAACTTTCCGACCAATGAGACTGGCGCTTTTGCTCACGTGTCTGGAGCTTCTGAAGTTACAGTAAAACACAACTTGGGGGCGCTCAAACACAAAACGGTATTGCCGAGCACACATACGTAATGGCGAAGAAGATACACAGCGTTCGTCTACTACACTCTGCCGGGAAGAAATAAGACGAGGAAGATGCAAGGCCAGATGAATGTAGAGCTGCTTGTCTTATTGGTGTCTTTATAAAGAGACACCAACGAGAATAAAGAACTATATGACAAACGCGACAAACTTGCTGTCTTCTTCTGTGTGACAAGCGAGTGTCAGAAGCACTTTGTGGACCGGGGTATTTCTGTTTTACATTAAGCGCCATCTAATGTCAGGGAATGAATTTGCATGTTCACTCGGCTCATCGTCAGCGAAAAACGCTTGGGTGTGAACACAAAAAACGCGTTGAAAAACGCTGACGAATAACGCGAGCCGATATAGAGCCTTTAGACTGTTTTCTTCAAAATGAGTCCATTTTCACCTTTATGTGAGTTTCGCTTGAGAAATAATCCACCGTTATGTCTCATTTAGTCCAGTAATGCAGGAAAAAAGTCATTGTTTTCATACGATCCACATGATATGTTATCGTCGACGGATGATGACGAACCACGCATCATATATATATTTTTTATTGTTATTATTTTTTATTAAATTCCTTTTACAAAGACGATACAAAGCACTGCATTAATACATTAATAACAACAAAACAAAGAAAAAAAGACAAAAATAATAATAATAATAATAATTTAAAAAAAGAGGTTCATCAACAAGTAAGAAAAAAACATACATAGTTCTTAAGAAACGTATTGTTCTTGCTGTTATCAATGAGTTTAAGAGATTTAACTATAATGGAAATCTCAGCAATAAAGACATCAAATCTAGGCAAAGTCTTGAGAAATTTGTTTTTGTGAATTATTTAGTTAGTGCCATTTATGCATTCACGCGTTTGACGCGAATTCGCGTCTGCCGCCCGAGTTGAAAAATTTGAACTTCTGCGTCAATTCGCGCCGCGTTAACCGCTCAGGAGCCTGCTTGCTGCTGTCACGTGGTGAAGTGAAAGTTTATGTTATTTTAATAAACTATTTTGTAATATTACTAAAATGTCTGGTGTGGTTCTGCACAACAAAGCAAATCTTTCACATAAATACTCGATTTTAATATATGAGAGATAGTACTCATTTTGTATTGAATGCTATTTATTCCATATCTATTTTAGATTATATGAAACATTCTTATTTTAATGTAAAAACAACAAACACTTAGTGTATAAGAAATAAAAAAAATTTCCGAGTACAGCGACGATGTCCCCTGCGCAGCTGTTTCTGCTCTCCAGAGCATACGAGCGGTGACTCTCTCGATTAATGCTACCGCTAATGCTCGATAAACATCTAAAAAAAAGATGGCCGCCTCCCGATTTCGATTCTGACGCGTGTAAATTTCGCTTCAAACTTTTGTTTTTACGCGCGTCAGTTTCACTCTTGACGCGCGAATTAACACAAAGTGGTCAAGCGGCAAACTAGACGCGGTAGACACGAATTTGACGCGCTAGTCGCGTCCGGTGTGAACGCACAGTAAGAGGTTAGAAAAGTCAGAAGAGCAGACCAGGAGAACGAGAGGTAGTTTTCCAAGCAGAAGTTGTTTTATTGCTTGTCACTGCAGTCATACCAACATCGTCTGACTAAAGGAACTTTACAAGGCAATTATATACACATTTTAAGGGGAGGGATTTACATTGAGGGGGGGAGACATTCTGAAATGAGGTATACAGGTTTTCACACCTGCTCAACAGGGCTTCCCGCACAACCCCCCAAGACAAATGGTGATGATAAAGATCAGGTCATGACTCTCTCCCAAACAATGTGACCCGGGAACAGAGATCCCAGGGCCTTCTCGCATTGAGAGGGACCCCCAAGACAAATGGTGTTGATAACAATCTCACTTGCAATAGTAAGATCAGGACAGACAGGAACAGGCAGGTTTGTGACATTTACCTTAGTTACAAAATTCACACTAATAAACTTCTATATACTATAGTATTGGAAATAGATCTTAAACATATTCTTAAATTTCTAATACCAACTTTGCACATACTCATATAAAACAGGTGTATGTGCAATCCACTGCTTCTCTTTGTCAGAAAAGAAAAAATACTAATGGAAGTCAACTTGGTGAGTTAATGTTACAGAATTTCTTTTTGGGTGGAGATACTTTAAGGTTTAGACACTTGAGGTGATGATAATTTCATATCTCTTACAAATTTTTAATGTTATGTTAATAACCCTCTGTTGATCCGACTGTCCGGAAGGTCTACAAAAATGCGTAAAATGAAGTTAATAATATGTTTTCAAGAAAGTCCTAGAGCTGTCAAAAGTCTGCTGGATGACCCTTTTTCATTAACATTTACTACTGATATTGTAACAATTCAGAGCAGGTTGAAAATCGGCACTAATGTGGGCATAATTTCATATGTTTTTTCTTAAGTATGATTGAAAACTCTTGGTGTTCATAGGCAGCAGTACCGCTTTGTTGGACCTGACAGGACTGGACACATCCCTTTCAGCTCAGTCTTTCTCTGAATTTCCCTCTCAGACACCATCTTCACAGGACCTGGGCTTCAGCCTTCTGGATGATGAGCTCATGTCCTTGGGTAAGACATCTCTGATGACATTTGTATTCTCCTGATATACTATAGCCCCTTTCACACAGAGATTCCGGAAAATACACGGATAATGTGACCCGGCATTTGTCCCGGGATTGTTTGATTTCGGTTCATTCACACTGCCAGTGATTTGCCGGGATCTGTGAGTGCGTTCACACACAACCCGTTAATGTCCCGGAAAGCCGCGTGACGTCAGGATGAGACGTGTAACGTACGCGTCAAAAACATGTGCACGCGCGCACCTTTCCACAGAGCTGGCGAACGATCGCAGCTTCGGCGCGGATTGTGAGGAGCTCCTGTCTCTGCTTCATTCCAGTTTGCAGACATTTTTTCGTTCTTTCTTTGTTGATGACGAACACAAACTTTCTTCTAAGAGCAACAGAGTCGCGCGATGGCACATGCGTCATCACTATTACACACCCCTTACGTCATTGGTTCTGGCTTTTGTTCACACAGCGCACGTTCCAGGTCTGAACACGGCAATGTTACTAGGTCCTCAACCCGGGATCGATCCCGGCATCAATCCGGGTCATGTTTGCGTTCACACAGAAGGCGTTCTGGCAATTTGCCGGCAATTTGCCGGGTTCAAAGAGCTGTGTGAAAGGGGCTTAAGTGTATTCTCTTGATATTATATGGATTGTGAATTGAGGCATATGAAGGATTGCGTGAAAAGTTGGTGGACTTAACCCTAAAATGCATGATCCAACAAAAAAACCTAAATGAATGCATAAAAATGTCAAAATGACCTGTCCTGGTTTTCTTTTAAGAAAAGCCACCCTTTTTTGTTTTTATTGTCAGTGTTATGAAATCCTTTAAGAAATGTTTAGAAAGAATACACATTAGCGCTGCACAATTTCTCCGAAAAATAATCACAGGTACAGCTGCCCCAATTACCTTATCGTGAAAAGTGTCGATTACAGTATTATATTTATATTTACTCCCATTGCATCCAAAGTTACTAATTACAATGTGTTTTTGCTGAGTTTTGCGCTGTTTAGCACAGTCTGTTATGTGCATGAACACTGTGGCCAATTAGAGATGTGTAGAAGAATCACTGCAGCGAGGAAACACTCTCAAAACGGGGGAAAATTTTCTCACAGGGCTCGAAATTAAAAAAAATTGTCCTACACGCAAGCGTTTTAAGAACATTATCTGAGCAATGTTCTGAGGTGTTTTAATCATAAAATAAGATGAATAATTTACTCTGGACCATTGAATTATTGAAAAATAATAAGCATCGTGGCCATATTACCACCTCTGGTGTGCATTATTTTTCTAATAATTCAGCGGCCCATCATCAAAATTTCCTTGCATAACAGTCCCAACTGGTCTTAAAACAATAAAACAATATCTGTAGGCATTTTATTATATGATTTAAAGTAAAAACAGAATGATCTGACTTTAGATTTGTTAAATTATGCTACATTAGTCACACCTGCACAAAACAAAAACGGCGGACGGACTGAAGGAAGATGCAAATTCACTCTCTGACAGTAGGTGGCACTTATGGAACAGCAGCGATATAGCATTTCTTTAGGTACTATTGTACACAAATCAGTGCTGCGCTTATAAATACTACTTTATACAGAGATAAGAGTAAAAGAAAATGCCATCGAAACCTTTTAGTTTCACTTTTCAAATCAGTTCCCTGCAGAGATACATTCATATAAACCCCCACCCCCAATTCAATATTTACAGCAAAAGCCCCAAAGGGGCAGATGCTCTATTGTATTCCTAAGGATTATTAGGACCCAAGCCATCTCTAGAAACCAGGTTGCACCACAAGAACTCTCATAAATGCTACCAAATATATTTTGAGGTTGCACAGACTAAATGTAGGGAGCATATGCGACCAAACATTTCAACAAAACCTCAAAACCTTGCTCATTATAACCAACTAAGTATTGATATGATGTAAATAAGAGATTCATTGTGCAGTTTAGTCAGGTTTACTGATTGTACGGGACTTTTCAAGAGTGCAAAACTCAGTTAAATCGCTGAAATTAAGCGATTAACAGGTTTAGCAATAAATAAAGAGAGCACTCTTTGCTTGTTTTTTTTTACATAATCTATTTGCAATTTGAATTAAACAAAATGCAACTAGACCGGAATCAATGGAACGAAACAACACCGGGTTCTTGAGAAGTGGCTCTAGTGCTGCAAAGTTCTTGCGATTTATTAATGTTGATTAAAGGAATTTGCATTAAAAGATTTTTGTGGGGAGCAACTGCATTTCATATTCCAGTTCAAACCATTAAATGTATTTTATATTTAATACGTTAATGATCAACAAATGTATACCTGACTTTTGTTTGGGTGGCTTTTGGGGGCCGTCTCAGGCCACTGGCCATTCATTCCTTAAAAGTAATTTTGTAAACGGAGCTTCAGTAGAAAGCTAATTCAGCAGACACTTTGCACAGTAAACAGCAAGTGCTGTGACAAGACCATGTGTGGCATAACATGCTCATGTTTGTAACTCTTGTTTCAGGCTTGACTGAAGTCAATTCACCTTCCCAATATGGAGATGCTATGACGTGGAATACTTTTCAGGTGGGCATGAGTTGACTAATTTATCAAGATTTGTTTACAAATTGTTGTTGTAAGACGGTACACAAACAGTATGGAGTGCTTTGCTATTAACAGTACCAGGAATTATTTATCTTACATCAGTAATCTCTTTTGGTGGAACCCCCAAACTAGCCTGATTTAATCACAGTTTTAACCTTAAAGGCTAAATCTATGTAAGATTTTTGGATCAAAATATTAAAAAAAACACTTGACCGCTGTTATATATTTTGTTGATTTGTATTACATTATCTCAAATGTTTCTATGAATGTTTAAATTCAGAGAAATAAGCAGTTTTAACCAGGACATGGGCGTCACCTATTAATGACATCATACCTGCGTTACCCTCCATTTCCGGTTATATTTTGTAGAAACCATGGAATCACAAAAGACGCTTATATTATGTGTTTTATTAGACAGGTGAGCAACTGGTTGGATATTTTCATCGACAAAAAAAACAAATTATTGTTATTACAGCTCAACACAGTTAGTCT
Source organism: Chrosomus eos (assembly GCA_036326025.1). NCBI lineage: Eukaryota > Metazoa > Chordata > Actinopteri > Cypriniformes > Leuciscidae > Chrosomus > Chrosomus eos. The sequence continues at coordinate 15,865,035 of CM070828.1, read as the reverse complement.
TTTAGTTTAAATCTTGTTTTCTTGATTTACCGCGAGTACCATATTTACCATACCTAATATCGATCTAGCTCAATGCGGTGTGCAACAAGTGTCTCATATAGTAGCTGCTGAGTGAAGGCACAGAGTAGCATTTAATATGATAAAACAGCGCTGTGTTACCCCACATACTCATGACCGGAAGAAGCGGAAGCATAATAAAAGCTCCACTGCTCTCGAGCTGTGCCGTGCTTGTCTTATTAGCAATCGCTCCAGCGGCCTCGTTCCACTCCAACGGCTTTCGGAACGTTAATAAATCTTTAATACAATACCGGTCATCCATGAATATGATTTCTGCCCGAGTTCCGTCGTATTCTCCACTGGCTGTAGTGTATTTTGTGCAGTGATACTGGATTTTATTTTTTTTACTTTTGCATTTTATTTTTTATTACATTTTAATATTTAAAAATATATATATTTAATTGTTTTCCCACAGTATTAAATGAACATCAGCAGTATGACAACAGGATGTTTTTCCCCTTTCCTACTCCTAGTATCCGTCAGTGCGTTGTGAATTGGTCTGTTTTTTGGCTGCATTTGCCTGCAGAGCGAATGCACTCTGCTGCCACTGACGTTGCAACAACATACAGAATGCAGTTTGATAAGTGCCTACCTTAAGAGTGAATAGTCAACAACCCACTACTATTTGATTATGAAAATCCCTAGTCCGTTGATTACTTGTTATGTTATATACCCTGCTTACCATAACACTTCAAGGTATTGTTTAGTCATCAGATTCTGTGGACGCTCCCGTTGCGCAAGTCCCTGCAGTGCTGTTGCCAGTGGCAAGTGCTACTAAGATGCCTGTAACTGTGCCTGTGACATCCACTAAATCCCTAGACGAGTTAGACCTGTTGGGTAAAACCCTGATGCAGCAGTCTCTACCCCCAGAAAATCTTCAGGTCAAATGGTAAATGTATACTTGTTTCCATTTTTCCATTAATTCAGTGAAACATATTAAAACGGTTGGGTGAAACGTATGGGACCCCATACTTAACTACATGTCACAACACTTTCACTTAAAAATGGTTGTTCTTAAAGGATTAGTTCACTTTTTAAAAAACTTTTGCTGATAATTTACTCACCCCCATGTCATCCAAGATGTCCATGTCTTTCTTTCTTCAGTCGAAAAGAAATTAAGGATTTTGATGAAAACATTCCAGGATTTTTCTCCATATAATCATGGACTTCAATAGTAGCCAAAACAGTTCAAGGTCCAAATGACAGTTTCAGTGCAGCTTCAAAGGACTTTAAACATACCAGACGATGAATAAGGGTCTTATCTAGTGAAACGATGCGCCATTTCGAAAATAAATAAAACAGTTAAAGTATTATTAGCACAAGTGCTCGCCTTGCTCTGTCCTGAGATGCACGTTCGTGAATCTCCTGTTCGAACTCGTTCATCAAAATGAACAAATCTTTTTTCGAGTCATTTTATTCAATCAACGAACGAAATGACTCGAAAAAAGATTTGTTAATTTTGAACGAGTCTTTTTTCGAGTCATTTTGTTCATTCAACGAACGAAATGACTCAAAAAAAGATTTGTTCATTTTGATGAACGAGTTCGAACAGGAGAACAGAGCAAGGCGAGCATTTGTGCTAATAATACTTAAACGGTTTTATTTATTTTCGAAATGGCGCATCGTTTCGCTAGATAAGACCCTTATTCATCGTCTGGTATGTTTAAAGTCCTTTGAAGCTGCACTGAAACTCTCATTTGGACCTTGAACCGTTTTGGCTACTATTGAAGTCCATTATATGGAGAAAAATCTTGGAATGTTTTCATCAAAATCCTTAATTTCTTTTCGACTGAAGAAAGAAAGACATGGACATATTGGATGACATGGGGGTGAGTAAATTATCAGCAAAAGTTTTTTAAAAAGTGAACTAATCCTTTAAGGCCTTTAAAATGTATAATTGGAAAATGTTTGCTTGTTAATCAATGCAAAAATTATGGAAAACTTTCAGATTATTGGTAATATTCATGGTTTAAAAATACATCAGGCTATATCAGTGCAACAGATATACATTAAAAGTTTTTCAACAGGGACAAGATTCAGTCTCAGTCCAAACCCACACTACGAGACCTTCAGATCAAGTCTGGAAACAACTCCGCTACAACCCCCAGCCCTGTGTTGGCCTTTTCCTCTGAGCCAGGAGCTCTGCTGAATTCACAGCTCACAGCAGGAATCACTCCAGCCTCTACCCCTCAGGATGACATCTCATTGGTGAATCTGACTGTGCCCCTGGAGTCTATCAAACCTAGTAAGACTTAGGGCAGACTTTTTTTAAAAGTAGTAGTTTACCTAAAATGAGAATTGTCTCTCCTTTTTTTTAATCACTCATGCCATTTCAAAACTTGTACATAAAATCAGAACATTTGAAAGAATTTGGCTGGTTGTTCTTTTCCATGCAATTACAACCGGTTTCCTGAAGGTCTTTAAAAAGCCTTAAAATTACTTAAATTTAGTTTCAGAATTTAAGACTGAGAAAGTCTTGAGTATCTTAAATCTTATTTAAAAAACAGATACGTTTCCAAACGTCTTAGATTTGGTAAAGGACAGACAGGAGACAATTCACATAAATTCATATCACAGAGGAATAGTCCACTTAAAAATTAAAATTCTGTCATGGTTTACTCACCCTCAAGTTGTTTCAAGCCTGTACATATATTCTTCAAAATATGTCTGTACAGACATCTTTTGTGTTCTGTAGAAGAAATAAATTCATACATGTTTTAAACAACTTGAGGGTGAGTAAATGATGACAGAATTTCCCATTTTAAGTGAACTATTCAGAATACGGAGTGTAGCGACAGAAATGTTCTCCTCCTGCCCGAAATGTTTTGTAATATATTTTAATGTTTTTTTTTCTCTAGTTAAAGCCTGCTTTACTAAAAACTCCAAAAGTTAACAATTTTGAGAGTCTGATTTGAGTAATCTATTCTGTAAACATTAAAAATGATTTGTGACTTAGTCACATGATCTGTTTATGTTAGGAACAAAAAAAAGAACAATCATTATCCACTGAAAAGCATTACGTCTGCCCTAGCTCTTTGTGGTGTGTTCATGACAGAAGTAGAGGTGAGCGAACTGTTTATTGCTCGCTCAATCAGCAGCTTGAAATAAAAGACAATTGTCAAGTTCCTCAAAAAGCTGTTGTATTCCTTCAGCACACAAGTCATATGGACTTCTTTCATGGTGCTTTTGACGCTTGAAAGCCTCAGTCTGCATGGGGACTAATTGTATGGAAAAGAGTGACTAGTACAATTTTTAAAGATGTCTTGTGTATTCCATGGAAGAAATAAAATGATATGGTTTGAAATTACATGAGCTTGATTAAATGTTTAGCTGTCAGTAGTGTATTGTGTACATTGTGGTGATGTTGTGGAGGTTTTTTCTTTTTGTTGTTTGTTTTAAAGTGAGAGTTGCGTTGACCCATTTGTTTTATTCCTGGGTTTTATTGCTGTTTAGTATATCAATTCAATTGAAGATTTATTTAAAGATTCCCTTTTCTCTGTCTGACCTCACAGGTAGCTTGTTACCCGTGACAATCTTTGATAAACACAGCCTGCGAGTTTTGTTCCATTTTGCAAGAGACTCTCCACCAGCCCGGCCAGATGTTTTAGTGGTGATAATCTCCATGTTGTCGTCTGCCCCTGTGCCCATCACAAATGTACGATTCCAGTCTGCTGTTCCTAAGGTAACCCTTATCTATACATGTTTCTTAAGTAAATCTCTAATGAATTTTGTATTAAAGCTGTATATTCTATGCATGTGCAGACCATGAGAGTGAGGTTGCAGCCACCATCGGGATCAGATTTACCTGCCTTCAACCCTTTATTGCCCCCTGCCGCCATAACACAGGTCCTGCTTTTAGCCAATCCTCACAAGGTAAATAAACTGACAGAATCAGAGAATATAATGCAAAGGTTGGGCTGCAACAGTATATATTGGATGCAGAAATAAGGCTTTCAGTATGTACACAAAATGACACATTTTGGACTACTAGATGGATGTTGCACCGTTTTGTTGAATGTCCTCATAAGAGCAGTCTTAAATGAGTTAAATTCTTAAAATAAAAGTAAAGAGTGGTGAGAAATTGTGACGCGTGTGAGATTCGAGTGCAGCAGCGGCAGATCTTAAAGTGACAGCAACCACTAATAGCCTACTGTCTGACATTAATGTTAAAGGTGCCCTAGAATGTGAAATTGAATTTATTTTGGCATAGTTAAATAACAAGAGTTCAGTACATGGACATGGCATACAGTGAGTCTCAAACACCATTGTTTTCTCCTTCTTATTTAAATCTCGTTTTTGAAAAACACCCCTGAAAAACAGGCGAATCTCCACATAACACCGACTGTGACGCAACAGTCGGGATCATTAATATGTACGCCTCCAAAAATTTGCATATGCCAGCCCATGTTCAACGCCAGGCGGAACTGTGCAGCCGAATCATCGGAAGTTCTGCAGGTGAAGAAACAAGCGAGGATCATAGGAAAAATGGCAGATAAATGTTATGTTCCAGGCTGTGCAGGGGATGTGAGGACTTTCAAAGAACAATCTTTCCACAGCGAGAGTTTATCTGGACACTTGCCAAACTCGTTATGAAATCAATGATGCGCATTACACTGCATAACGAAGCTCTTACTGTATTTACATCATCGTGTTTGCATTGGTGAAAGCATTAAAGAGAGTGCAGAAACTGCGTTGCAATAAGATCTTCAGTCTCGCGATCAACAGACTGTCATCTGCTTGTTCAATGCTCATCACGGCAACATTTTATGTGATGGAAATAGATTAAAATGTAATAGTAAACGTATAATATCTGTAGTAAAAGTATTCGAGAGAGTTTCACATGTAATAGTAGCTATTTCATATGCAAGCATGTCAGCCAATCACAGCAGTGGCCGGTTACACTGAAGTCTCACAGCAGACACGCCCCTTCAAACAGAGCGTTCAAATCAGAGGCTAAAATTAGGCTAGGAAAAATGCCTTTTATTTATAAATTATGACTATTTTTGATCTAAAAAACATACTAACATTATAAAGGCAACCCAGGAAACATTATAAAATAATAAAATAACCCCATTCTAGGGCACCTTTAAACAAAGAACAAAGGTAACAGACATTTACTCACTGCTCTTGACTAAAGAACTTTTGTAGCTTTAATAAGGATTAATCTATTTTTAATTATTTATGCTGTGCAGACTGTTTGATAACTTTAATTTCTGTGTAGGCACAGGTAAATATGACATTTATTATGGGTTTATGTGAGGATTGTTTTAAGTTCACTAACATTCATTAGGCTTATCAAATACAACAACTTTTAATTTAAGAAAAATGTATAGCTTTCAATTACACTAATGTTGAATGGCTGTAATTAATGTTAAAAATTGGGGTAAAAATCAATTTCATCGAGACATTAGTAGCTGTATTAGTGATACTGGCCTTCATTCATAAAAAATACAAAAAGTTCGAAAAATACAAGGCTTAAGACATTTATAAAAATGCCTTCTGCATTTTTGTTTTGCTTTTTTACTCCGTTGTACCGAAACCGTACCGAACCGAACCGTGATGTCTGAACCGAGGTATGAACCGAACCGTGACTTCTGTGTACCATTCCACCCCTAGTTACAATATGTATAACTCAATGTTTTAACTAATTGAAAAGGATGAATAATCGTTCCAAACTTACTGATTAGTAGGCGGATTAATCTGTCTAATAATCGTTAGATTAATCGATTATCAAAATAATCGTTTGTTGCAGCCCTACATTCGAATTTAACAAATAATCAGTTTTCTTGTCCCTAATAATCAACATAATGTAGGGGAAACTAATATGAATGCTCCATTGAAGGGAAACTTGGATCATGTCGCGGTGTGAATCGGGCTTTAGCCGAATCAAAAATGATCGGTTTATTGTATTTTTTATCAAATAAATGCAGCCTTGGTGAGAATCAGACCGTTAAAAAAACATTAAAAAAAATCTTTATTCCAACGTTTATACCGGCAGTGATGTGAATCTAATTTCTCAGTAAAACTCACTAACTGTGCTGGTTATGGTTTGTGGCTTATGTCAGATTAAAACCAACTTTGTTGCTGATTGATTTGTAGATATTTTCTGATTACATGGCATTTCTTCATGTTCTAACCTATACCAATTTTTTTTTTCATTTTGAAGGAGAAGGTGCGGTTGAGATACAAACTGACATTTGATTTAGGAGAAGAATCCCACGATGAGAGCGGAGATGTAGAGCAGTTCCCTCCACCCGAGTCCTGGGGAAACCTTTAAAGAAACAGACTGATTTCCTGCTAGTGGCTCCTCTGCTTCCTGATGGCAGTTCATATCCAGACCATATCTCTCTCCTCTCCTTATTGCCCGGATGAGTGCTGAGAGGAGGCCTTTATAAATGAACTTGTTTGATTTTTTTTTTTTTTTAATTCCAGTTCTAACTTTTTCTTTCTTGTTGTTTTCGGCCCTTTTTGTATGAAGCTTTAAATGTTTGAAAGTTAGAGAGATGAGTTTTGTGGTCATTTCTGACATTATTTCCACGTGTGAATTGAGATGCTGGAGTCTCAGTCAGCTGTAATGACAGAGCAGGTGAAATTTCGCCACTAATTGTTTCATTTTCATGGTGTTGGTTTAATAGGTTTTCTGCACTTCTTTCTGCACACATTTTTGATCATATTTCTGTTTTTTGTGTGTTCGATCGTATTGTCAGGCTGCATGTGGTTTTACTGGTAACACCAAACTTGAATCTGTTTCTTAGCAAGAAATACTTAAACTAACTGATCTATATTACAAATCAAACAGCCCTTCGTTCATTGTGATTTTTGCATCTAATTAATCATGATTGTCCTCAATCCTAAAATTGCCCTTGTTCTGTTAACTGTACTGCTCAAACTTCACGCTGATGTCTTGTTTATATTTACCGTACGTGCCTATTCAGATTTTCTTTTTCATGTTAATGTGAATATAGACATTTTGTTTGATGCTTGTTTTTAATTGGTAGAATAACATGAGCATTTGCCCCTCGGGTCGACACTTAGTCCAGTTTAATTCCAGTTAGTCTGTTTGTTTGTTGGTTTTAATGCAGTACAGTTGAATGAATACTATTTTACCCTTGCCATGCTTGTTTGAGATAAATGAAGTTATCCGAAGAATTCTGTACTCAGATGATGTTGTGTGGAATCAGAATTCTCTGCAGACTGGAATTTAAATCAGTTCTCAAACTATTCTAGTTTGTCTCCCTACAGTTAAAGGTCTGTGATGAAGCCAGCTGCATTCCAGATTATGTCCTTCCAACCTGAAAAAAGTGTAAATATCGGTATTGCTATTATGTACATTTGCCAAAAACGTATACAGAGACTAAACATATGGAGAAGTGAATGTAGTGCAAATATGTATTTAAGGGAAATAAAGTTATTCTTTTTCTCTGGGGTTTAAAATGCATGTTTTCATTCAATTATTTTAAATCTTTGATCAAAGGTTGAATAAGGTGTATAATAATCAAAAGAAATTGATGAGCGATCTGTATTCAACTCTTTATTAAAATCTGTAAAACAAAGTGATTATATAAAAAGAAGTGGAAGCTTTCCAAGTGGAAAGCTGTAGTGTGTGATCATACAAAATAGTAATACAAATTGGTTAGTGCTATAAGGTAAGATGGAACATGGTTAGCTTTTCAAATGATGTTAAAAACGGGTTGGTTTCCAGGGTTCCTAAACATTTTCCATTTCAAACTTTTACAGACATTCCAATGTTTCAGGCCATATTTAGCATAAATGGTCCACACAGCATTATTGATAAATAGTACAGTCATCAGTAAATATTTTTGTTTCAGTTTTTCATTGGTTTTCTCGAAGTGATAACATGAGCTTGCATGATGAGAAGAAACCTAAAAACCGAAGAAGATGGATGACTTTGATAATGTAAATGTGGCTTGATGTTGCATGGTCACCAAACAGAAAAGTAGTCTGATTTAGATAGTTTACTTCTCAACAATCACTAATGATATGAAAACATTGCTTTTAGGGCTGGGTATTGACAAATTTCATGATACGATACGATGCGATTTCGATTCTCAAGCTTGTGATTCAATTCCGATTTAATTCAATTTGGTATTCAAAGGGGAAAAAATGTATTTCTGAAAAAAAAAAAAACATTCTGTAAACTACAGGGAACCCCAGTTGGTACATTACTATAATATTACAGGTTAAAAATAACTGGTTTGTATATAGTTTACTTACATTTTAAATTATACAACGGAAGTTTTTTTACAATGTTATAATATAATTTTAATGGCATAATTGTGTGTGTTTTGTTATTCAAACATACTTTAAATATTGATCAACATGTTAAGTAAAAATACAATGAATATGCAATAGAGCATACAATTAGCAAAATGCTCCTCTCTAGAGTTTATTTTTCTAGCTGACTATCAAGTTTATGGTCACTGAATGGCTTTTCTGAGGTAAATGTAACATCATAACAGGGGTGCCCAGTCCAGTTCCTGCAGAACTACCTACCTGAGGAGTTCAGAACACACCTCTCTGTCTGTAATTATTGAGAATTAGCTGCTTCAGTTGTGTTGGATCAGGGTTTGAGATGAACTTTGCAGGAAGGTCAATCAGGAACAGGATTGGACACCCCTGGTTCACAAGCTGTATTTTTGATTTTCTGTGGGTGAAACACTGATAGAACGATTACATGAGACTGATTTCAGTAAGTTGTACTTTATCTTTTAACGTTCGCTCGTGTTTATGCCATGCTGTAAATAGTAGTAAAGGAAGAGATGATCGGTTCACGTGTGCGCCGTGGTGCCGCTTCGCTTGAACTGAACCGCTACAGCAGTGTATTGTTTGAATTTCATAATAAAATGGATAGAATTTGAAAGCTGAAGCTTTTTTTTCATATCAAAAGTAACAACGCTCAAAGCTGCTTGCGATTTATCGGATGGGAGGTGCGCTACAATGCTCTGATCATTCATTAACTGACTAAACAATAATTGTAGTCAATCATTTTATACCTCAACTCATCTTTGATCACCAAAATGATATATTTAAATGTTTTTTCCTGTGAAAATTTATTCATGCCTTAAAGGATTAGTTCACTTTTTAAAAAACTTTTGCTGATAATTTACTCACCCCCATGTCATCCAATATGTCCATGTCTTTCTTTCTTCAGTCGAAAAGAAATTAAGGATTTTGATGAAAACATTCCAGGATTTTTCTCCATATAATGGACTTCAATAGTAGCCAAAACGGTTCAAGGTCCAAATGAGTTTCAGTGCAGCTTCAAAGGACTTTAAACATACCAGACGATGAATAAGGGTCTTATCTGGCGAAACAATGGGCCATTTCGAAAATAAATAAAACAGTTAAAGTTTTATTAGCACAAATGCTCGCCTTGTTCTGTCCTGAGATGCACGTTCGTGATTCGCCTGTTCGAACTCGTTCATCAAAATGAACAAATCTTTTTTCGAGTCATTTCGTTCGTTGAATGAACAAAAACACTCGAAAAAAGACTCGTTCAACATGAACAAATCTTTTTTCGAGTCATTTCGTTCGTTGAATGAATAAAATGACTCGAAAAAAGATTTGTTCATTTTGATGAACGAGTTCGAACAGGCGAATCACGAACGTGCATCTCAGGACAGAACAAGGCGAGCATTTGTGCTAATAAAACTAACTGTTTTATTTATTTTCGAAATGGCCCATTGTTTCGCCAGATAAGACCCTTATTCATCGTCTGGTATGTTTAAAGTCCTTTGAAGCTGCACTGAAACTCATTTGGACCTTGAACCGTTTTGGCTACTATTGAAGTCCATTATATGGAGAAAAATCCTGGAATGTTTTCATCAAAATCCTTCATTTCTTTTCGACTGAAGAAAGAAAGACATGGACATCTTGGATGACATGGGGGTGAGTAAATTATCAGCAAAAGTTTTTTAAAAAGTGAACTAATCCTTTAAAATAGCTTGAATGTAACTCTACACCCTTGATTTCTTTAGTATAAGCGGACCGTGAATATGCATATTTTGCAGGTTTATGACATTGAGTTGGCAGACATTGGCAGGGGGTTTTCCAGGGTGTGGTTAAAGTTAGCAAAATGGCTAAAAGTTAGTAAAACTAAGTAATTAAGAAATAAATTAAGTATCTTTAATAACAAATTACACTGCTTAAAAAACCATCAATAATCATCATGAATAAGTACTGACAAAGTGTAATCAAAAGATATATTTAGGAAGATACACGTTAAAAAAGTAGATAAAAACTAATCTATGACAAACTAAAGATGCCTCGTAGCAGGTTTTGCTTCAGGACACAGATTTGAGAACCAAAAAAACGAGAGGCCCCTTCTCTCAAGATCCTCGACCACTAGCTTAATTAAATGCAAAGCCATCCTTTTCTATGACAGAAAACACAACAGAAAATAAGGAGCACACCATACACAGCTATATTCAAATGTTCCGACTGGTAGCAGGGCAGGTTACTATTACAAAAAGAAAAGGTTTGAAAAGACAGCAATGCCTCTGGATGCTACTTTCTGGGAGGGGGAGGAAGGGGTGGTGGTGAGGCAAATGGGTATGGGCCAGGACCCATGAAGCCCATGACAGGCTGTGGTGGAGGAGGGAACTGTTGTGCCATGAGTGGTTGTGGACCCGGCCCAGGCTGAGGAGGAGTTGGAGGTGGCGCTCCAAACAGACCTTGGGGAGGTCCAGCCTGATCTTGCCCTCCCGCTCCCCCACCTGGATGTGAGCCTACCCCTCTGGAGCCATACTGCCCCCCTCCTCCACCCCCATAGCTCTGGTATTGGTCACCTCCTTCACTGTTGTAGGAGGGTCCTGAGTTGTAGTTTCGTCCATCTCTACTGCGATCTCTGTAAGAAGAAGAGGACAAACGGTCGTCACGGCTGCTCCCACCTGACCTTCCATCGCGGCTAAATTTGTTGCTCCGGCTGCCCTTGTTCCCCCCCGATGCAGAGCTCATACGCCGATCACATTCGTCCTGGTACATCATGTTGGGGTTATTTGAGCTTGAGTTGTTGCCACCACGGTAACGCATCCTTCCACCTATCGAAGTAGCCAGTGAGAGGCCAGAAATTAGGCTAGAGATACGAGATAGGCTTTGAAATGTGAAAAAGAACTAAATGGTGCCAAAGTAGACTGGGATTTTACACTCTCAAGGATATAAAACAAACTAAAATATGCCTGCCCAATTGCAGCTCATCTTGAAACTCTTACCTCCACCTCCCCCACGGCCTGTGTCCACCAGCTGCAGTAGTTTGGGGTTGATGGCTTGTCTAGCCTCCTCAAGAACCCGGACCAGATCGCGAGCCTGCCGAAGGTTCCCAGGTGTGAAGAAGGTGTAGGCTGTACCTTTGTTGGTGCTACGGGCTGTGCGCCCAATGCGATGAACATAATCCTCAGAGGAGTTTGGATAGTCATAGTTGATGACGAATTTAACATCCTCCACATCTTCATGGGGACAAGGTAATTTATGGAGGAAGAAAAAAGGTAGAAGTTAGTGAGGTAGACAGAAGGAATGGACCATTGCCTAGTAGTTCACTGCGACAGCAGAACTGGAATTATTCACTTCATGGATTTTACAGGCATGGCTTTTGAGTAAGTTTGAATATCAATAATAAAACCAAGACAATTGCCACCGATTTTTTTTGACGTTTTTAAGTATGCTGTCATCAACGGTCATATATATCCATAAAATAAAAAAAAATGATATACGTATACAGTATATATAATTAGTGATGCACCAAAAAAATAAAAAAATCATCAGTTCACATTAAAAGGATATTTACTGTTGAATTTTGTCAAACTTTACAGAATTTGAAAGCTCAGACTTAGTTTCATATCAAAAGTAACAAAGCACTAAAGTTACTGTGATTATTGGATTGTATGTGCACTACAAATAAAATTTAGTGAAGTTTTGCTCATGACCCAATGGAAAAAACTTAGACTAAATGTTCGCAGTCCATCAAAATTAAAATCTTTAAAAAAAAAATCGAAATTTGCATTGCCCAGTCCAAGTTATATCTTATTCACGTTGTGTACACAAAATAAACACTGGATTCATTTAAAACGCACCATCAGAAGAGTGCTAATTAAACTGCACAGCAATTAATTAATTCTTCCCTCCAAAACTGAATTTCGGTAGCTGAAAATTCAGTGCATCACTATAATATTATTAATCATTCAGATAAAGCTCTGTCTTTATTCAACCTAAAGACAGGGTCTCACTAGCCGATTTTTCAGTTGATTTCCAATGGTCCCAGCTTTTGGAAAACAGCCTTCACATCATCCAAACTAACTGAACACTGATGTCAAACAAAACCGGATGCACACCAAAAAGTGCTAGTGTGAAAGCACTGAACATAATATTGTTAGACACTTTTTTTTTTAAATGGCTATTTAGTCGACTAGTGATAAACCCACCTTTAAGGAGACCAACACTATGCAGTAAAATAAATAAATAAAAACTTAGCTTTGAGTACTCACCTGTTCCAAAGAAGCATCTTAAGTATTACATGAACTATCAATGTAAATTAACAATATGATTCAGTTTGTATTTAAGACTATTTGTAACCAGCTATTATTAAAGAGGAGAAATGTCAGGAACATTAAACATAAGGTGAAAGGTTTTTTTTTTTTTGGACACATCTTAAAAGTCTGTTTCTTATTACAGATTAAAAGGGGCTCTAACAACACTGCTATTGACCCTAAAAGAAAACAGTCTCCTTTTAGAAAATGATAAATGATAGTTTATGCTATTTTAGATATCTAAAGAATGCAACGTGCTAAAATGGAAATACAGTCATGTGTAATAATGATCTAATATACCATGGCACTTACCACACCCATTCAAACAAACTTAAAGGACATTTGCCACACTATGGAAACAGTTCTCATGAACAGGGCAGTGACTAGGGCATGATCAGGTACTTACCCTAGGTTAGGTTACTCTTGGCTGGGATCAGTCCTGGGTCCCGTGGAGCGGCCCAAGAGGAAGAGGTTAATGTGGGCTCACGCGTTGAGCTGCCCCCCCTTCACCCTCGGCCCTGCCCCAGCAACGCCAGGCGGGAGCAGAACCGGCTCTGCCCCAGTTCTCTGTCTCTCGCTGGGTTGTAGGGCCTCCACAAACCGGACCGGACTGTATCCAGCACTCTTAATTTTCTCTCTCCCTCTCTCTAGAACTCTCTGGGCCATTCAGCCCCAAATCTATTCTTTCCTGGAATCTAACAGAGCCCTGAGGGGCCATAGTATCCTTTGAGATTTCTTTTTTTTTAAATGGTCAATCCAGATTTTGAAGGGGAAAAAAACAAGAAAATAAGCTAGTCGATACCGCTAGCCCATATGACTAGATAATAGGGGCGCAGCTGAGGGAGTCTATCCATATCAAGCCCTGTGCTAGTGTCTGGTAACATGGCAGAGGGAGGCCACTGTGTCAAATTAGCACAGCATGTCTGGGCTGGCAGTTAGGAAGTCAAAAATCCTGAAGGGGAAAAAGAACAATAAGTGTAAGACTCTCTAGAATAACCCAGACAAAACAAATTAGCAATTTCTAATATCTTTGTGAGGTCATTGTTCACCCAGACATGAATGATTCCAAAAAGAAGTTTTGCACAAAAAAAAAGTAAAAAGTTCTGACCAACTCTATTCTGACCATGACTACGGATTAACATCTTCCAAGATAACAGGACACTTGTATACAATTTGTTCAGGAAGGAGACTGGCATTAGGACCCAGGGAAGATGAGGGAAGGATAGTAGCTCCCCTAGATCCGTGCTAGGGTCAACAGCGAGCCGGTGAGCCCCACATGTGCGAGGATTTTTACATTAGTAACAAGAAACAGACAGCACAAGTTTATCCTGTTTGGAACAGCTTGCTTGTGGAATTTGGAAACTGACGAAGCATCCCACCAGTCAGTCACCGTCAGCCCAGAGTCCTTTATACCATTAAATGTGAACTTGACAACGCGTCAATAAATATTTTTTCTTTTCTTCCCAGGCTTCACTTGTTTTGAGCAAAATGCATAAGAGAGGAAAGGACAGGTTGGAGATGAGAGAAATGTTCCCAAAATATATGTGATGTTTTTCCAACTGTAAAGAGAGAAGCCATTAAGGTCTGAACCAAAATAATCCTAAACAAATAGTATAATTCTAGGTACTGATTTATAGGTGTTGAAACTGTAGATATAAATGTAGGTTAAAACCGTTCTTAATGTCTATCCTCCTCCTAAAGTCTGACAACTTTAATCTGAAAGCATATTTTTTCGCATTCCACTTCATATTGTGGGCAGTCCATATGACAATTTTCCTCCTCAGCACAATCCGCAGATTTCTGTACACACTGTCTACATGCAGCCCAATTTTTGTATCTGTGGAGACTTGTGTGCAGACAACAGCGCATGTGCACGTGATTTGAGCGGTTAAAAAAAGAAAGGCCCACTAGATCCACAAGATGAAGTAGAATGTGGAAAATGAAATAGACCCTTCAAGTACACAAAACACTGTTCACTGTTCATCAACTGGACAAAAAGTAAATGGGACATTTACACTGATACAGATTAAATAACTTGATGTTGCCAAATCTCTGTTGATGTGAATTCCTACTTGACTGACTATCCATCTGTAGTATCAGGTGGTGGATCACAGTTCATTTTTAGGAAGTCGAGTTCTACATAACTTCATTGCATTGCAAGTCTGTTTTGGTCCAATTAAAACAAAAATGTATCACTTTCTTTTTGGTCCGGACCAAAAGAACTGAACAACAAGTGTGAACACACTCTAGGCACATGGGACTTGGCTGTGTGCCTTGACTAAGTTTCATTGTTACCAATAAGATATGACATTAGTGTGCTTATTTATTGATCAACATTTAGATGTCTGTCTAACATAATAACATAATTACTTGGAAAAAACACGTTGATTAGCTGTTTGCAGGGATGCAAACTCCTAAGGTGTGAAAAAGGTCAAACAATTACATATCCGAGGACATGCTTCCGTGAGAATTTCTCATGAAAGAATAAGTTTCTACTGTAGCAAACATTTCAAATAATTTTAATGTTTTTTAGGTTAAAGCTATTATACTCAAGTTTTCGGGTCTCACAAAAGTGATTTTGCTTTCAATACATCAAATTTCTCCCCCCACCCCCCAAAAAAAGATGAGCAGTTTGCAGCCCTGTGTTTGTGTGACATCTGCTTAACCAGTGCATCTCTATGGGCACAAAGTTTGAGACGTCACTGAACATTCCACAATTATGTGACTGTATAGGTCAATGTTGTACATGTCAAAGGGTTGTCTATATATTATCTGCATTATATAGTGGCGATCAGATAATCATTCCGTTTAGAATTTTAGACAAAAAAAAAACATTAGAAATGGTTCTGAATGAGTATCAAGTATCAGACCATACCCAGACCCCGTGAGGCAACGTCAGTAGCGATCAAAATTGGAGCTTTTCCACTGCGGAACTCTGGAAATACATAACACACAGCACAACAAAGTGAGAACTGTCAGGAAAAAATGTAACAGTCTGCTTCAATAAAATGTGAAGCTTAAAAACTTCACCTGATAGTACCCAATCCCTCTCTGGTTGGCTTTTGTCACCATGAATACACATTGCAGGCCACCTGGATGAAGACAGAACACACATTGCATCAGCATACTATATGAATTTATAAAAACATTATAGCGGGATTATAAAGATCTCTCACCCATCTCTTCGCATCCTGCGAGTCAGTTCATCACAACGTTTTTTTGTCTCGACAAAGATGATGGTTTTGTTCTCCTTTTCAGCCATGATTTCCTCCATCAGCTGAATCAGCCTTTGAGCACAAACATTTCTTTGAAACATTCATCTTGATTTATACAGACAAATAGGAAATTAGACCAACACAAATCGCAATGACTATAATAAGAGCTCAATAAATGTAATATCCAATACTTCAGCTCACTTGTTGTCTTTTTCATTTTCCATGCAGACATCCACTATCTGCAGGATGTTGTGGTTTGCACTTAGTTCTAGAGCTCCTATATTGATTTGGACATAGTCATGGAGGAAATCTTCAGCCAGCTGACGCACTTCTTTAGGCCAGGTAGCACTCCACATGAGAGTCTGTCTGTCAGGCTGAAGGAAACAGGAACAGCAGCAAACGTAAAAGATTGAGCTTATATATATATATATATATATATATATATATATATATATATATAATATATATATATATATATATATATATATATATATATATAGGGCCGTTTCACATATATATATTGAGAGGAAAGTGATTATGGGTAGCAATCTTAAACACAGACCAGGAGTGCATAATTTTGCACTTGTTTCAAATAAACACTGGAGACTGTTTCACAAAAGGACAGAACTTACTCTAATTTGGTCAAGAATTTTGCGGATTTGGGGTTCAAAACCCATGTCCAACATACGATCAGCCTCATCTAGCACCAGGTACGTGCAACGGCGCAGGTTGGTTTTTCCTACCTCCAGGAAGTCGATTAGACGGCCAGGTGTGGCAATGCAGATTTCAACACCTTTAGGAGGTCAAACAATGTTTATTGAAAGAAAAGCCCTTAACTAATCCTGCTCAATTAATCAGAAAATATTCACAATTGTTATTATTACACTAGTCCAGGAAAAGGGTTGAGAACCACAGCTCAATCCAACTTTTTTTCTACACCCCATGACGTATTGCTTGACTTATAGGAGTAACTTCCATTGACCTGTTACCAATCAGCGACTGTCAATTAAGTTGTTTAAAGTGATATTTCACTCTAAAATTAAAATTAAGTCATCATTTACTAACCCTGGTGGTGTTCTAATGCTGTATGCCCTTCTTTTTTGGGGACCACAAAAGAAAAAATGGCATATAATGGCAGTGAATAACGACCGGCATCAAGCTTTTTAAAAAAGACGCAAATGTATCACAGAACGGTGATATCACAGAATATATATATATATGTATATTCCAAGTGTTCAAGGGGGTAATATGATAGGGTTGGTTTAAAAAAATAATAATAATTTTGTCCTGTACTTTTGTCCACAGCTACAGGACATGCGCATTCGTGAGACTCTATTAGCGCTGAAGTTCACTCCATCTTGCCCAGAAATAACAAACAAATTGTGAGAAATTAAGATTAATAAATTCGCGACATGAAATACAATGCCTAGAAATCCCCAAAAAGTATCGCTGTATTTAATCCGTGTGAACATTTCCGGACCGGAAATCCGTTTGTCTAGTGACAGTCAGAATGACAGGAGACAGATGTGACCATGATAACATCTTATGACGAACAATCATAATGGATTTATATGATTTATGGATTGTATTTGTTCATCTTGATTTCTCGCAACTTGTGTGCTTTTTCTGGGCAAGGCAGAGTGAATTGCGGACTGTGCTAATGGAGTCTTCCGAAAGCACACGTCACATAGATGTGCACAAAAGACCAATGGCCAAAGTTCGAATTTTTGTTAAAACATTATTTATTTTTAAAAACCCAATCGTCTACCCCTAGAGCACTTGATTATACAATACGTGTTGCATGAGATCATTCAGTGAAACTGAAACAGTACTTTCGTATCTTTTTTTAAAACGCTTGATGCTGGTCGCTTTTCACTGCCATTTATATGTTGAGCGTGAGTGGGACTTTATTTTTTTAATTCTCCTTTGTGGTCCATAAAAGAAAGAAGGGCATATTGCATTGGACCAACAACACCGACAAGTATGACTTCATTTTCATTTTAAGGTGAAAACACTTTAAAGCTCTATAAATGCAATAAGCATTTTCAAACATAAATGGCACCATAAAGTCATAATTACTGGCAAATGCTGCGATTTAATTACATACATTTATAGCCTGACAACACTGCACGTTTAAAGGGTACCTATTATGGATTTTTGAAAATTGCCCTTCATGTAGTGTGTAACATAGATCTAAGTGAACGAAAACATCCTGCAAAGTTTTAAACATGAAAGTTCACCGTATACAAAGTTATTGTCTCTCAAAAGTAAGAGTCGACTCTGAGTCGCTGATATGAATCGTTCGACGAACGATGCTTTTCCTTTGACTAGTTGACGTCAACTTGACAAGTTATTTGAATAAGATACGCCCACTTATTGCGTTCGGAGACCAGTGTTGCCAGGTCCGTATATGCCTGCACTGTTTCCGCGGGTTGTTTGTGTTGTGCACGGGTTGACGCGATTGTTTTACCCACTGGAACATGATTGTTATTGGGGAAACACCCGGGAACGCTATTTGACTATTTTTGGCCGTGATTGGGTTAGTTTTGATGAGCAATTGGGCTGGTTTTGTTGTGCAGACCTGGCAACCCTGTCGGAGACGCCAGGGAAAACTAACATCATGTCGACGAGACGCTGTGTTTTGAAGTGCGACGCAAAAGCAAACTTTTTTCATCTGCCCAGTAAGGAGCATTTAAAGACTAAGTGGCTACAGTTCATGCAACTATACCAGAGAAGTATAGCCCGGACCTTGTTGTGTTCGCGTCATTTTGAAGATGATTGCTTCACAAACCTAAATCCTATAAGTATGGATTTGCGAGCCGGCTGATACTGAAGGTTCAGTACCGAGTTTATTTGGATTAGCTTCCTTCTCCGAATCACAAACTGTATTAATTGTTGCTTTTATGTTTTATGTATCATGCTCAATAAGTATGTGTGTGTGTTGTGTACGCACAGCACATAGGTCGTCAGTTGTATTGAAATATGTGAAGTGTTTGTCGTTGTTAATGGAGTTGTCATAAAGAATATAGCTATAACGTTACCTCTTAGTACTGCATTATCAATATGTCTATGCGTTGGGCTAAAGCAAACAAAGACTGAATGTGCTTTTACCACTAAACTTTGGGCTATGGTAGCTAACATATCACCGCAGATTAGCGTCACGCAAGGGCGGGGTTTGGAAAAATGACTCGCTAAACGATTCATATGGGAGTCGGTGAGCAAATCAAGTAAAAATAAATGCATATTATAAGACAACAAAAGTGTTTTTTGTCATGGCATGCTCGTAAAACTGTTGTTGGGGACTCCCAGAACAATATTAGGAACATTTTAAATGCCATAATAGGTACCCTTTAAGAGTAAAGCATGGCACGGTGTTATTTTACATACATGCAGCTCATGACATTAGTGAGCTCACTAATGTCACTCTTTCAGTGTCTCGGATAGGCTTGGTTTATTGGTATTAAATGAATATGTTCTCAGAATAATCATGATTATGAGTTTTTTTTTTTTTTTTCACATTTTGTTAGTGTGTTGTAGATGTTGGTCGGTTTTCATACCTCTTTCTAAATCTCTGATCTGTGGACCTTTAGGGGCTCCACCATAAACACAGGTACTCTTGATTCGGGATGATTTGCCATAGTCATAAGCCACTTGCTGCACCTGCTGGGCTAATTCACGTGTGGGTGCCAACACAAGACACTAAACAGAACAGAAAGTAGGAAACGGCAGGATTGAAGAATGTACAAACAAAGCACTATGGATTCATTTTGATCATCGTAGTGTGCATCAGTACAACATTCTGATTCTAAATCATTGCCTACTTCTACTTATTGTGGTAAAAGTTGTATGCCAACTTACGATGGGCCCATCCCCTCTCTCTGGGTATGGCTGATGGTTAATGTGCACTATGGCAGGCAACAGATACTGTGGAAAACATTGAAATAAGTAAACATGAGTATACTTGGAATGGGTATTCAAGTATGTGTGTTTTCGTAGATCTCTTACAGCCAGTGTTTTTCCAGAGCCAGTCTGTGCAATGCCCACCATGTCCCTGCCACTGAGAGCCAAAGGAAAACCTTGAGCCTGGATAGCAGTGGGCTCCTTAAAGTTCTGCTGCAGCAGCACATCCATCACATATTCTTAAAAATCACAGAAACAATATTCAATATTCTTATACGCAACCACTGCTCTACAAGACCAGAATTTTTCAAAGAGCTGTTTTAACATAACTGAACAAAATAAGCAATTTAGTTGTGGGAATTAGGCAGCAGAAGCAATGGGGAGAAAAATAGTCACAAGTCCAGCAGGCTCAATTTGGCCAAATGCAGTTTAAACGCAAATCTTAATTAGCCTACCTAGGAGCACAGCACAAATACATTAAATATATAGTGAAGAATCCTTTTTGTAAATGAATGAAGACTAGTGTAATCACCTTTTTCCTGACACTCTGTTTCCAGTACTAGCCTATGCAGTTTTCACGTTAGTTACAAACAAACAAAAGGATGTTGTGCTGTTGTGCATGCACAGCAAACAAAACATTAATAAGACAACTCATTATTCCAGAGTTGTATAAAAGATCTGTTCAAAATGAATGAATTTTTCATGAACGACCCATCACTAGCAGAAAATAATACAAGAAGAAGAAATTATATTAGTAAATGGGTTTCCATCACCGGATGAAGGAAAAAAAAAAATAACTTTTTCAACACACTGAATTAAACTCACGAGGGAACTGAGCTTGATGGAAGTTAGTGACAGCCTTTGGACAGCCGGAGCCTCTGACGGTGATCTCTTTCCTCTTGCGATATTCTTCAACATCATACTATTAATTATACAAAGATATATATAAATAAAAGCAAACCGGTAGACCAGAAACGTTCACTTTATTGATTTAACAAAATAACATTAATTTATTAAAAGCAAATACCGTAAGGTCCGGGAGCCAATTTCAGACTTTTTTTTTTCTTTTTTAACTAGGTTATTTATTACTTTATTACCTGACTCATGTGATGAACCTCTGGGTGTTCGCTGTAGAAGTTCTTCTCAAATTTGGGCAGCTGGTCCAGGTCCCATTTCTTCTTCCTCAGCCTATCTCCTGGATTCCCAAACTTCTTAGGTGGAGGTTGGGCAACTCGACTTGATCCAAAGCGAGGCCTGTGAATTTGAAATACATTTCTTTAACTTTGAATCCTTTTCCTGGCAGTTATGAGCACTGTTCAGTGTTTTAGATAATATGGAAGTATGTTAACTGAAACCAAAATATTAAATTACCTAATATCGAATATACAATGAAACCGATATTATTTAATGTTTTAATACACACAAATAAACAAACAAACAAACATAAATTAAATATAACGTAATGGCTTACCCTCTGTCCCGTCCTCGATCTCTTTCTCGGTCTCCATATGAGTTACTTCCTCTCATTTCCTTTAACTTACCCTACAGTAAGGTAAAACCCAAGCAGGATAATCACCTTTTCCTGCAGAACGAAACGAAGTAAGGCTGGTCCTAACGTTAACGTTACCTGGTTTGCAGAAATTTTATTTTTCTGATAAGCGGTAGGTATGTAATATGTTTAATGAGGGTGTTTTAGACAAGGTTAGTGTGTAAAATCTGCAAGTATCTCCTTATAGCATGAAATCCGACTTTTACAAAAAAAATACACCAGCTTTGAGTTAGACAAACAACATCTTCGTGCGTACTCGGATCAGTAAAATGTCGTCTGCCACTAACTGGACCCGCCCCGTTTAATGTCGTAGAATTTTGTGCGTAGGGATATATTGAAAGTATACAAACAACGCAACAAAAACTGCGTAGTGTGACGATGAATTCACGTAAGTGCGTAAAAACCGGAGGTATGGGTAAAAACTAAAAACCAAAAACATTGCATGGCGAACTTAAAGGATTTTAATATCTAAAGGAGGCGTTATCCAAATGAATTACGCTTTGGATTACTGGACGAAAAAAACGTAAAATCGTAGTTTAGATTACTACAAAATAATTTCTAAACTGTTGTATGTCAGTCACAACAAAAGATATGATACTAACTGTTCCCTATCCACTAAATAGTGCCCTATATAGGGTGTCGGTCGGCCATTTTGAAGTGGTGTCCGAATTCTGAGTGAACAACTTCATTCCCTACTAATCTAATGCACTCTGATTTTGAGCGTAGCAGAGACAATTTATATAAAGGACTTTGGCGTAGCCTACACCCGATGTACATTCGCTGAAGCACGAATTCCACCGCGGAGAGGACAGAGCGCGCGAGTTTATACGAAAGATGAATATATATATACATTCAAATATAGAGAGAATATACTAGATGAAAATTTTAATTAAATTAAAATATAGAATCTAGGTAAATTTACCTATCATAGGCTAAATTAGGTAAATTCTGTTTTATAATATTTATCATTATTAAAATATAGTATTTAGGCATTAACTCCCAGCCAAGTGTTTTACTAAGAGATTATCATTTAGATTATTTAAAAATATTCGTTAACCACCTGAAGTAAATAAATGTAATCTTTATTTTTTTTCTTCTTTTTTACAGTCTATGTTATTACGGAGCCCCTATAAAGGGACATTTGCAAAAATAAAAATATACAAACTCGTGAGCGGTCTGTATATTTGTTATTTTAGTCTGTATATTTATTCAATCGAATGTAATTATAACAGTAGCCCGAGGGCGCTCTGCGACCATCCTCTCTGAGCGCAAAACGCTGAAAAAAAACTTTACAAAAAATAATGAAGACATAAAATTATGCACTTGCTAATGTGTGCTTATTCAGGTTAGTAATTAGCCTGGGTTTCCCCATACTGCCTTACCGCAGCGCGATTCAATTCACGCTGAAAGGCAGTCTGGATACCATGGCCAGATTTTTCGCCTCATTTAGGGAACCAATCACAGAACGGGATCACAGAACGGGGAGGGAACAGCAAGACGATGACGACATATGTTGGCTATGAGCATTTGATAGACATTCTTAGCACCCAATAAACAGCGCCGGGCATTCGTAAACCACGCCTCAAATACGAGAAAATGTACATGTGGTTCCCAGACCCAAGTCTCAACGAGAATTGGGTCTGGCGTTAGCCAGGCTAGTTAGTAATAATGATTATGAATATCAAATTAATCTTTATTGTATTATGAAACGACAAGCTGGCACGGAGTATAATAACAAGTCATTATAATAAGTCATTATTATGATTATTATTTTCTAAAGTAAGTTATGTAGCCTAAGATAAATGTAGGCCTATACTATAGCTTTATTACTTTTTTCTGGCGACAGCTCCAGCTCGTCATGTAGCCTATAAGCTACGCTGCGACCCATGAAAGCGTACTGTTTTTGTGAAGAAAAAGTGCATACTTTTGAATTTGTAGCAAAAGTACACAAGCTTCTCTGTCACGTTCTGACGTACCCTATTCACGTGAGAATTATAATAAATAGGCGTATGAATAGACTATATTTGGGTCTTTTTCGAAACGTTCCCCTAATGGGATTCTTCGGGGCTTTTTTTTCCCTTACTCAGGACATATTGAGGATACACAATCAGTTGAGTTTGCTTCAGTTGCAATTTGTTCAACCTTTTTTAATAAAATGACTGGACTATTGGGTGATTTTGAGGTAGCATTGTTTTGACCCTAATTACAAGTTTCCAGCAGCTTGTTGACCGGTTTGTCCACCCAGGTTGTGATCCTCAGACATCATAGATTTCATTTTTATATGACAACCTTTTACAGCAGCCCATGTCTGATTTCCTAAAAAAAACTGGTGTTTTACCCCCTGGGTATAACTTTGTGACAGTGTAAAAACTTTTACTTTGAATAACCAATAGTCAAGAATAATAATGAATCTTTGACAAATTCTACAGCTCAAATACTGTTAAAATGAAAACTTACGTTATTGCGATGTTGGATCTGGCTCTGCTACAGTACATATTTTTTTCTAACATAGTCACAAATGCACATGAATAAAACTCAAAACAATGTAATATGACAATACTGGACAGATTTTATTCTTTTGTGGCACATGCTTGGATAATGTTTATAAAGAAGACAAAACAATAGTGGAGGTCTGGTTTCTAAAGGATAAAACACTTCTTTAGATCATTATAAAATTTTTAAAACAATCAGTGTCAGTGTCAAATATGTTTACCTGAAATTATTTTAATGGCTAGTCAAGCATTATTTCACAGTCTTTTAACCTATTACAAACTATCTCAAAACAAATGACAAAGTGATATAATAAGTGAAAAAAGTCTACTGTACGGAAATGACTTTCTCTGAGCTTATGTACAGTTAGACATTTACAGGTAGCCTACCATGTACAACTAGGAGACTAAAAATTAAGTCTGGAGAGTAACTACATTTACCTCATGATTTGATTTCATTTTCCTAATTGCCTGAACTAAAATTCAATCCATCCATTAATACAAACAATACAAATGTAATGGCAATTTACTTTAAGGTTGAACTGAAATGGTCTTTAGCTGCCACGTTAGAGCACTAAAATGCAATCATCTTTTTTGTGCACTATATGTCCAGTATTTTATCAGTTAGTATTCAATGGTGACGCACTTAGTCTTCAGATACTCATTCAGAGCTTCTTGACCTGTTGGGGAGGAATTCACAGTTAAAACAACATACAAAATTATTTCTTTAAAAAGAAATACCTACTCAAATGTATCAATACAATTATGTCATTCACACAATCTTACCCAAATCTTTGCCAAAGCCAGACTGTTTGAAGCCACCAAAAGGAGCTGCCACGTCTGTCTTGTTGTAAGTGTTGATAAACACAGTGCCGGCTTGAAGTTTTTCACTCACATACAGAGCCTTGCTGATGTCGCGTGTAAACACACCTGATGCTAAACCATATTCTGTAGCATTAGCCCTCTGCAGTACGTTGTCAACATCTCTGAATGAGGGAGATTGGGGAAAAGGCAGTTTACAATGCTGCTTTTTGTCATGTTGTTACGATTTTTTTTTTAAAAAGCACAATGTATACAGTTAAATCCACTACAAATCATTCATCATTGCTGGAAGCTGAGTTTATATAGATTGACTGTGAGACGATCAGCATTTTAGAGGTAAAAGTAGCTTGTTTTTACCAACCCATTGAATTTGGAGATGATCATGACGGGCCCAAAGGACTCCTCAACAGCAATATACATGTGATCCTGTACGTCACTGAAAACAGTTGGTTCAAAGAAGAAACCTATAGAGATGGAAAGCGTAAGCAACTTTGCACTTTTCCCCCCCCACTAAGACTAATGCAAATGCTCACACACTCCCTTCACCTGGACGGTTTACTTGTTTCCCTCCACACACTAATCTTGCTCCTTCTTTGACCCCTTTTTCACAGAATTCCACTAGTTTGTCCAGATGGGCTTTGTGGTTCTGTGGGCCGTGGTCTGTGGAACGGTCTAGTGGATCACCAATCTTCATCTTCTTTATTTCACTAACCTACATAGATTTAGTTATATGATATGAGTTTTTAATTATGAAATTGTGAGTTATGAAATTATCACAAATAATTATCTTGGTTAAATGATTTTAAGAGGTTTTACCACTCATCCAGATTGTATGACTATACTTTAGATATAATATTAAAGCCATATCACAGTCACAAGAGTGAGTTATGACTATATCAGAATAGCATTGATTCAGCTGTAGGTAAGGAAACAAAAGGAATATATGTGAAAATAGACATTCAGCTTAAGAAGCTAATAAATCTTTATGTGTGTTTATTCCTTACCACTCTCTCCACAAAAGTGTCATGGATAGATTCCTCAATGAACAGCCTCCCTGCTGCAATGCAGTTCTCTCCCTTATTAAAGAACACAGAGCTCATACCCTGTAGACAAGAAGTGTGTGTGGAGGGTACATAACATGTCTGAGATTACAACATGACTTCATTATAAACAAAGAATGTATTTTAATATGATCATGGTACTGAGGTGAACAAACCATTCTGACAGCCTTGTCCAGATCACAGTCATTAAAGATGATGAGAGGAGATTTCCCTCCAAGCTCAAGTGAAACCTTCTTCACATTGCTGACTGCACAGCTACAAGATAGACAAGCATTTCTAGGATACCCAACTTTTATTTAAACCCTATTTTGTAATTACCTTAAATGAAAGAAATGCTGTAAGCATAGAAAAATAATATTGAAAGTGTTTGTAAAATTTATTCAGAGTTATTAAGATTAAAATATAATTAGAATAACTAGATTAAAATATGTGCCACTATTTTCAATTTGCGGCCCAAATGTGGCATCAAGACAACATCTACAAAACTCTGAAAAGAAAAGTAGAAAACAGTCACAACCTTTTAAAAAGACATGCTCATTCACCTTTTCATTATCTGTTTGCCAATCTCAGTGGAGCCGGTGAAACCCAGTTTTCGAACATCAGGGTGGTCAGACAGCCGCTGACCAACCAGAGAACCTAAAATTGATATATTTGATTCATATATAAGCAGACAGCCTTAAAAACAGCCAAATTCACACACACACACACACACACACACACACACACACACACACACACACACACACACACACACACACACACACACACACACACACACACACACACACACACACACACACAACACACACACACACACACACACACACACACACACAAAATGAAATGTGCAAAGCATTTACAATAGTGATATTGAATTACATACAAAAAAAGTATATAAGTATATGAACTTTGTTGTGTATTATTTGTGTGTATATGCACCAGCTCCTGGTAGTATGTTCACCACGCCCTTTGGAAACTTTGCCAGTGCAGTTAATTCGGCAAACTTGAGAGCAGTCAAAGGTGTGACCTAGAATTCAACACAGAATCCTTCATTTCTGTTCCAAACATTGTTTGGAATATAGTTGCCTTGTGCATGTTTGTTTAACATTAACTCCAATTTTTACCTGTGCGGGTTTGAGCACCACAGTGTTTCCAGCTGCCAGGCAGGCTGCAGTCTTCCATGCCAGCATCATTAATGGATAATTCCATGGAATGACAATGGCACACAAACTGAACATAAACAAACAAGAGCTAAATATTCTCAGTCTTCTATCAAGATTTACAAAATACACAGCAATTAAGGTGACTTTTCATGGTGAGGTTGGAGTTTGAGTATTCATTTTTATAGAGAGGGTTGATTTTACCCAATTGGCTCTTTCTTGGTGAAGGTAAGGTTACGATTAGGCCGAGCCTGGTTAATAGGAATAGTGCAGCCCTGTGGAGAAAATTTTTAGATTTTTCAGACTCACATCAGAATAGGTTCATTATTTATATATGTATTTAAATTTGACTAAAACAGTAGTTTCCGATCATACAATAACATATAATATATATACATATATAACACGTATAATAACAATAATATTCTTTTTCAGTTTTGTTCTGGGATAATAGCTTCCTTATATTAAAGGGATAGTTCACCCAAAAATGAAAATTCTGTCATTTACTCACTCTCAAGTTGTTCCAAACCTGTATGAATTTCTCTCTTCTGCTGAACACAAAAGAAAATATTTTGAAGAATATAGCTGCAAGCAGCCATTAAGGGGCCAAGCACAAAGAAGGCATGAAATGTCACAACTGCATGGCTGGGAGCATCAGACCAACTACAAAAATGAGTATATTAAGATGATTTTATAGCCTGACTTCGTCATACTCATATTCTGGTCAGAACATGAGTCTGAGACTGCTCCATAGGGCTTTGATTATGAGGCGTGTCTTAACCGAACCAGGAAAAACAACAACTCTGCACTCAATTGGATAGACCGACAACCAATCAGAGGAACGCAGTAAGTGACGTATGTTGAGCAACGCATAGTTATCAAACAGAACTCTGGAAAAAGTATGAAAAAAATAAGGAGTGTTAACAATCTTTGCCGGTGTTGCAAAAAGAACTTAAGCATTCGTGGAGTAGGCCTACTTGCATGCAAACACGAAAAGCATTTTTGAAAGAAAAAATACGTTTGAGGACGTGATGATTACGTTATTGGATGGATTATCTGTCCATCATCGTATAAAGCCCGCCCTGGCAATTTGATTGGTCCGACCATTTTTTGGCTGATCATAATTACTCCTCAATGGATCGAGTCCAGACCGAACTTCCCGACCAAAAAATGTTGTGGGCGGGGTTCGGGCTGGCATCCAGGCTAATGATTTTAGGCAAAATGCCTAAAAAACCAAATACAATCACTAATTATGTGCTTTAATGTTTTATCACTTTCGACCAATACATGGCGCTGTGACCAAATTGATGTGGTGTGGTCAGAGTAAGGTGACAATGACAAATGCAAAGTTTGGTGTCAATATGCCAAAGCATTGCAGAGATACAGCCTCAAGAGTCATTTTGGCTCAACTTTGTTGCTGCGGTATACGAAAATGGTTTGGTCACGACATAAAATCCATAATTTTTGGTCAGCACGGCCTGGAGATGATACGATTCGATTTTGGTAAAAATCGGACCAACGGCCTAGGAGGAGTTAGAAAAAGTAGGTTTTGAAAGAAATGGCGGACAGGAAGTTCAGCCAAATATGGCAATTGATATCTATGTTCTCAGCATGACCCAAATAATCTATTATGATCAGATTCATTATAATAGGCAAATTATTTAAAAGTTATTAGAATTTTTTTTTTTTTTTTTTACTTTTGACCACAGGGTGGCGCAACCCTAAACTTTACAGTACAGTCAGGGCATTGTGCCGAAGACACATACCGTGTTTCGTAACGATTTGCCAATGTGTTCATAAAATATAGCATTTTACAACAAAATTTAAAATGGCCGATGCCAAAACGGCTGATATGGGAAAATTGGGTCAGAATACGTTAAAGCGTTGCGGAGATATAGCCCCATGTCCAATTTGGCGGGCACTTCATTGAATTCGTTTGCGCATTATTCAAGAACTGTTTGCCGAATCAATTTGAATTCCATAGCTTTTTGTCGCCATGGTGTGAAGATGATCTGGTTAGATTTGTGTGAAAATTGGAGCAACTGCCTAAGAGGAGTTTGAAAAAGCAGGTCTTTCACAAAATTCAAATGACGGAAAATGACGTCATAGGCATTTGCAATCGAATCAACATGAGGCAAGGAATCAGAAGAAAAAAAGGTGACAGTTCAGACTGGCCAAATTTCATAACTTTCCCTCAAGCAGTTATTTGGGCTGCCATAGACTTCCAGAGTGGAAGAAGAATAAGAACGCCAACGGATACAATTGTTGCTTGGCCACTAAATATGGATAACCAAACAGTTGATGAGCCCATTGACTTCCATAATATGGCAAAAAAAAAAAATACTATGGAAGTCAATGGGGCCCATCAACTGTTTGGTTAGTTACTGACATTCTTCAAAATATCTTCTTTTGTGTTCAGCTATAAGTGCAGAAGAAAGAAATTCATACATACATACGCTTGACGCTCTGCTGAAAACGCCTACTGTAGCTGTGGGTGCCTGAGAGCGTTTTGGCAGAGCAGCGTTTTTTCAGTTGAGACGATTCGTTGCTATGATACAGAATATCCGCAGCACAGTTTACTTGTAACTGAATTCGCAGAAAATTTGTTTCATACTAAAAAAATATTTTTCATCCATTTTGTTCGGTTAGCTCTGCTGGTTGACTTCATTGTACAAAAATAATTTTGTGACAGTTGGTCGGTGTGACATTTGTCCTGTCCCTCCTCCACTGTGATTGGACGGTTGGGTAAAAAGTGACAGTGATGAGCGCTGCGTTTTACCCAAAGTTGAACATTTTACAACTCTCGGCGACCAGTAAAAAAAAACGTTCAGTGCCTCGTTAAGCTCATGGCGTTTAAAAAACGCGGAGCTCCCATTGAAAACAATTGAAAAAATACGCCAGCCATGTGAAAAAACGCTTTGGTGGACACACGGCCTTAAGCCCCGTTCACACCTCCAGCGATTTTGTCGCTACATGTCACTAGTCTCTGTACTGTGAAGTCGCTTATATGCATTCGTAGTGCTGTCGCTCTAATGTTATTGGTAGACTGCACGTCTGGCCATATCTATACAAAATACCATCAGAAGTGATATGATTTGACTAGGAATTAGGCTCAAAAGAAACAGTATGCTGCTTGGAGAGTGTTTTTATATTACCACAGCAGTGTTCAGTGGATTAAATCATTTACTAGATTAACGATCGATCAATCAACAAATTAAACTCACTCATTCTGTTATAAATTACTAAAACGTCATTCGAATTTGACAAATAATACATTTTCTTGTCCCTAATAGTCAACATAAAGCAGGGGAAACTGAAAAATGAACTGCAGCAGTGCTAAACTTGCATCATAAAATTACAACACTCGAACTATAAATGTATGAATTAAACTCACTGAGACTGTCGACAGTTTGTTTTCCATGCCTCATTTTATTACATCCATGTATGTGGTAACAGTCAAATCATATAAAACAGTGAAATCGCCCTCAAACTCTTCTATCTTGCCTGCACTCGAGACGGTGACGTGAGCTCCACTGAAAGTCTTCTTTCCTATTTGTTGTCGCTTGCGAAAATCGCTTCTCATTTGCATAAAGTTGAAATTTCTCAACTTTTGTCGCGTGTCTCTTGTCGCTTGACACGCCCACATTCTGTCGCCAACGGTCACTGTCGCTCGTGTCGCCGGATGTCGCCAGCGCTCCATTGAAATGAATGGGATCATGTCGCTTTGTCGCTGCGTGTCGCTGGCGGTGTGAACAGGGCTTTAGGGTTCCCTTTTGAGAGCGGTAACTACATTGCATAGCAACGCTGCGGGAACTCCTCCATTCTCCACTTTTGTTGAAATCTCATGGACTAACGCCAGCTTGGAACAGCTGGCCAATTGCCAAGTATGCATATACACTGACAGGCAATATAAAATGCACGACGCGACAATTGCGTCAGAATCTCTTTCTTCACGCTGCCATCATGAAAGCTGCACCAAGAGGACTAGTGATCTTTTTCTCTAAGCATCCAATGGCTTCAACTTGCCAGATTAGTGCGGGCCCCATCGACCCGCCTGACGAACATAAGTTCTGCATCGCCTGCCTGGGCTTCGCCCTTCGACTCTACGTGTGCCCACTGTGCAGAGTTGCTGGTGCGCGCCCTAAGAACCAGGAGGGAAATGCTTTGTGCTATAACGGGAACGAGGCCCACTGTCTCCCCCGCCTGGAGGTGAAGATGACGATGGGGCCTGGAGCCACCATCATCCATCAGCATCGTGCTCACCTGTCCTCTTCGTAGACGCGAGCTTGGCGGCGGCTTCTTCAGTGTGCCATCTGGGCCTGCTGCATATGTCCGCTGCAGGTTTGACTGAAAACTAGAGTCCTGCCGAGGGTGTGGTCTTCAGGTCACACGCGCATTCCGGTCACTCACAGATGCGTCAGCGCTCTGAGACCGTGGCGCAACCCGGATATGTTCAGTTTGAAATTAAAGGTGGTGTCTTTAGCCCTCAAAGCTTTTCCGTCGAGGTTGGAGCAGCAGCATGTACTGATTCGAACACTCTGGTGACCATATTTCTCAGGGGAGTGAGGAGATTGTGTCCTTCTCTGGTTTTGAGGGCTCTCTCTCTAATGCCGTTGAGCCCCTAGCTTCGATTGCTGTTGAAGAGCTCTCCCTGAAAATGGCTTTACTCCTTGCTCTCGCCTCTGGGAAGCGCATTGGAGACTTACATGCGTTTGTGACAAGTGGTATGTGACATTATAGTTCATAACTCATTATTGCATATAAAATAGTCTGTTATAAAACGCGTATTAAGTTTTGTTTATATTAATGGTTATATTATAATACGTATTAAGTTTTGCCACTGTTTAAAATTAGAGTAATATTAATAAGTTGAATGCAGATAATGCTGATCTTCGTCTGTATGGTTTTATTATTCATCGATCGGTTGGTAATGCCTTGGGGTTTCAGTAGGGGGATTCCGGCGCGCTTCTCTTCCTCATTCAATACAGACGAGTGAAGGCGAGAGCTGCGTGTGCGTGATTTCTTCATTTCTCATTATCTTTCCCCTTTTTAAGGTAATGAACACTCTCAAAGTAATGTGGATTTTAACACATGTTGATAGTAGACTACATTTCGTTATGTTACTGTGGTTTTACATGAGTAAAAGAGACGTTTTACATGCGTGTAGCATTAAAGAGTAAATGCTAACTGAGAAGATGTGTGTAACGTTAGCAGCTATACTAGCAGCCGGAGACCTCGTGGCTCCGTCGTGTCCGAGTCCCGCTATATACGAGTGTTAACTTTATCCTTGGTGTTTAAGCTAGCTACTGACGTCCACATATTTTTGTTGTAAGATTTATTGTGAATGTATAACTATAAGGGTGAGTTTGTGTCATGCTGAGACAATGAATCCTGTTAAAAGTATAATTCCTTTTAGTGCTTTGTGAGAATTAATGTAAAATTGAGTATTAATGTGATTTGATAACTTTGTTTAAAACAATTTACATGTCATATGGTAATTTAGTTAAAAAGATCATTTAAAATACATTGAGAAAATACTTGTGACTGTGGTCCTGAACCTGATGAGTGCACTAATCTTGAAATGTATGTTTTCTTGTTAAAAAAACTCATTCAATACAGACGAGTGAAGGCGAGAGCTGCGTGTGCGTGATTTCTTCATTTCTCATTATCTTTCCCCTTTTTAAGGGCACAACATTTGGAGGCCCCGCTGGGATGTTTGGCTTGAGGATCACCCCTGAGCTGTGAATGGAGTCCTTGCGTCGATCATCCCTTTAACCAACCCAGGTATCAGAGAAAAGAGTTCAGCAAGACGGGAGTGGTCTTCAGACGAACCTGGCACCTTGTATCCTGAAGTGAGCAAAACTGACCACTAGGGAGCAGTAAAAAGCCAATTAAGTCAGATTAACCCTTTCTACTGCTTGTTTCCTTTCTGATGAAATGGAGTCCGAATTGGAGAATCTGCAACTGGAGATTAAAGGAGCGTTGTACAAACTGACTGTCGAACAGCTGATTAAAGTATGCGATGCACTGCATCTTTCAGGACCAGGGAAAGAACATGTAATTGGTAAAACTCGCAGTCAAGTGATTTCACATGTAATAAAGTATCTTGAACGGGAAGAAGTGGCCGACCTAGAGGATGAGGGTATGTCAGAACTCCTTAGTGTACATGACATTATAGACAAAATCGATACGGCAACAAACGTAAGTGAAATTGAAATCTCCAGTCAAACCGAGATAAAGGAAAACCTCCAGAAACAAGTAGAGGCGCTAAGGCTGTCGTTGAAAGAAAAAGAGAACGAAATGTATGACCTAATGAAAACAAGCATGAACCCCCCTGCCAGTTCCAGTAAGCCAGAAAAGAATATGGCCCCAGCACCCCCTAGTGGCTCCATGTGGCGCAAAGATTTTAAGATATCTGGCCAGATAGGCGAGCCAGGGCAAAAAGATAAGCTAACATTTTCTAGTCTGGCCAAACAAATTGAAAGTGGTCTCAGCAAAGGCTATCCAGAGTCAGAGATAATTGATGCTGTAATCCGTGCTATCACACCAGGCCTGCAGTTACGAAGTTACCTTGAAGGGAAAGACAAACTAACACTGCCTGCCCTTCGTAGGATCCTCAGGTGTCATTACCAGGAGAGAGGCGCCACAGAGTTATATAAACAACTCACTTCTGAGGTTCAAAACAGTAAAGAGGCCCCTCAAAACTTCTTGATAAGGGCAATGGACCTAAGACAAAAAATCCTGTTTGCTTCTCAGGAAGCTGATTCAAGCCTAAAATATGACCCAGTACTAGTCCAGAGTCTGTTTATGCATACAGTTCTAACTGGCCTCCAGAGTGACAATATTAAAGGTGACCTGCAGCCCTACCTCCTCCAGACGGATACCTCAGATGAGCTGCTGTTGGAGAAACTGAACATTTCATCTACTAATGAAAAAGAGAGGCAGGACAAAAAGAAACATGCTGCCCCATCACGTGTAACTAATATGAATACAGTCCAGTCAAGTGAAGCTCCAGTGGAAAAGAAAAGTGCCACCTCACAAAGTCCAGCTACACTTTCCCCCGATCTGCTCGCTGAAATCAAAGAAATGCGCTCTGACATGGTGTTATTGAAAGACTTGAAAGCGGAGATCTGCCAAATCAGGGAAACCATCCAAAGACCCACACCTGCACCGCCACAGTACCTCCCACCAAGCAGAGAACCAGCAACTGTGCCCTCCCCTTACCCAGTGTTTTCACCCTCACAATCCTCACCTTACAAGACTGAGTCAAATGACATGTCATTTTACCACCAGCAGTTACCAACAGCAGTGCAGGAATATCGACCAGCATTCAGCCGTGGGCGGATGAGAGAGACGGCCCAGTTTCAGCAGAGGTTTGCACCCCAGAGGTTTTACCCGGTGCGACGCCCTCAGCCAAGATGTTTCTCATGTACTCAAGCAGGTGAGGAGTACTGTCAACATTGCTTTAGGTGTGGAAGCAGTGAACACTTCAGAGCAGGTTGTAAAGCACAGAGACAAGTAGAGCCCGCTCAGAGAATCCCTTTAAACTAAAAGGGTTGCTCCCACGGGACATGGAGAAACCAGCGATATTGATAAGTCCCAATTTTGTGCAGGTTGTGAAGAAGAGAAAGGAAGTGAGGAATTAAAATGTTGTTCAGTTTGTAAAATCACTTTATACTGCTCAAAGGAGTGTCAGGGAAACCATTGGCCCTCACACAAACGACTTTGTAAGCCATATGCTTGTTCAGCTATCAAGAAGCAGGCGACTCCGTCAGTGTTAAAGACAAGTGCAAGGAAAATGGTGCCCCAGAGAAAACACCTACTGTAAGTGAGTTAGTAGGAAAGAAGTGTGTAATCAGGTGTTTCCTGAACAAACAGAAAACCCAGGCTCTTTGGGATACAGGTTCACAAGTTTGTGCTATAGATGAGGTATGGAAAAAAAGCCATTTACCTGATGTTCCTCTCAGGATGTATCAGAGCTAGTTGACCCACTTGACCCTTTGCAACTCGAAGCAGCCAATGGAACAGAAATGCCATATGTCGGATGGCTCGAAGTGTCCTTTAAACTTACTGCTAGTGATGATGAGCTGCTAATACCCATGTTAGTGCTAAAAGGCAAACAGCAACAATGTCCCATTATTGGCTTCAATGTCATTGAGCGCCTTGTTCTAGATAGCCTGCAAGACAAAACAAAGCATGTGGATAGAGACAAACTTGTGAAGTCAGTAAAAATGGCTTTTCCTCATCTCAGGAAAAACAAAGCAAGAACCTTTATTAATGCAGTGAGTGTAGGACAGACATGTGGCCATAATGTGAGGACAGCAAATGAGAGAGTCAGTGTGCCTAAACTTACCGCCATCCAAATCGAGTGTCGAGTACAGGCCCCACCTTTCAGAGAGGACGAGACTCTTATCTTTGGACCTGACGAGAACCCAAATTGGCCTGAAGGACTAGAGTTTTGTGACACTCTTGTGTCGGTGAAGGCAGGGATGACCCCAAAAATGATTGTCAGTGTGCAAAATCCTACAAGTCATGACATTATGCTGCCAGGAAGGACTGTTATTGGAACTGTACAGTCAGTCAGATCAGTGTATCCTGCCAACATATTTAAAACAGATCACTTACCAACTGCATCCATTCACCATGTCCAGGCTCAGAACGCTAGTGGAAGCACCCCTACCCAAGAACAATGGGAACCTCCTGTTGATTTGACTCACCTTAATGAACACCAGAGGCAGACAGTCAGTCGGATGTTAAGAGAAGAGTCAGAGTCATTCTCCAGGTCTGATAATGACATAGGCTGTGTGGAAAACCTGCAAATGGACATTTCATTAAAAGATTGTGACCCAGTGTCAAAAACGTACCTCTCTGTTCCAAAACCTTTATACAGAGAGATGAAAGACTATTTACAGGACTTGATAGCACAAGGGTGGGTTGAAAAATCGACCTCTTCCTACTCCTCTCCAGTTGTTTGTGTGAGAAAAAAAGACAGTACCCTGCGCTTATGCATTGACTACAGGGAGCTCAACAAGAAAACTCATCCAGATCGCCACCCCATCCCCAGGGTGCAGGACATTATGGACACCCTGGGAGGAAACACCCTCTTTTCACTGCTGGACCAGGGTAAGGCGTACCACCAGGGATTCATGGCAACGGGAAGTAGACATTTGACAGCTTTTGTGACCCCATGGGGCCTATATGAGTGGGTCCGGATCCCGTTTGGGCTCATGAATGCTCCTGCAGCATTTCAGCGTTGCATGGAACAGTGCTTAGAAGGCTTAAGAGATGAAATATGTGTGCCATATCTCGATGATGTTCTCGTGTTTAGCAGAACGTTTGAGGATCATGTCAATGACGTCAGAAAGGTGCTGCAACGACTGAGGGAGCATGGGATAAAACTGAAACCCAGAAAATGTGACCTGTTTAAGACAGAAGTGCGGTACCTTGGAAGAATTGTGTCTGCTGAGGGGAACAGAATGGACCCTGCCGATACTGCTGCGGTAAGAGCCCTGAAAGACAAGCAGCCAGGTACTGTTGGTGAGTTGAGAGCAATTTTAGGACTGTTGAGTTATTATCGGCAGTATATCAAGGATTTTTCACGTATTGCCAGCCCATTGTATGATCTGTTTAAAGCCCCTGTCGAGACTGAGACCCTGCAACACAAAAAGAGAAAGTGGCAAACAAAACGAAACGGTAGAGGAGTTCCATCCAACACACCCATTGAGTGGCATGACGTGCATCAGACAATATTGGAACGGTTGATAGACTGTCTCATTCAGCCTCCTGTTCTAGGTTTCCCAGAGTTTTCACAGCCCTTCATCCTCCATACGGATGCTTCAAACCAGGGGTTAGGCGCGGTATTATATCAAAGACAGAATGGAAAACTACGTGTGATTGCTTATGGCTCCCGTACGTTGACTGCAGCAGAAAAGAATTACCACTTGCACTCAGGCAAGTTAGAGTTTCTAGCCCTTAAGTGGGCAATCACTGAGAAATTTCGTGATTACCTATACTATGCCCCATTCTTCACTGTCTACAGTGACAATAACCCACTTACCTACGTGCTCTCCACTGCTAAATTGAATGCAACAGGTTTCCGCTGGGTAGCAGAACTGGCAGATTTCCATTTCACGATAAAATACCGCCCTGGTAAAGAAAATATTGATGCAGACAGTCTGTCCAGAATGCCTTTGGATGTGGAGACGTTTATGGAAGAGTGTTCAGAGGAAATGTCATATGATGTGATTGGAGCAGCGACACAAGCAGTGGAAAACCAGGATGTGTCCAGCGTATCTTGGTCCATGGGTATCTCAGCTGAATGCGCAACGTTAGCTACAGACACATTACTCATCCCATTAACAACAGGACAAGTTAAACATGACCAGAGGAATGACCCCACTGTTGGACCCGTGGTTCGGTTCAAAATGGCAGGAGATAAACCATCAGGTCACAAACTAAGACAGCTCAGCCCACAGATCACATGCCTCCTTAGAGAGTGGGACAGGCTGGAAATAAATGAAAGTGGAGTATTGTACAGGAAAACCTCAAGCAGAAAGCAACTGGTTCTTCCAGAAAAACATAAAAGTACTGTGCTAAAGGAGCTTCACGATGAAATGGGCCACCAAGGGGTAGACAGGACTACGTCACTGATACGGGACCGGTTTTACTGGCCCTATATGCAGCGAGAGATAGAAGATTATGTAGCAAGAAAGTGTGTATGCCTCAAACACAAGAAACCAAGTCATGAGACAAGAGCCCCGCTGACGAGCATCGTCACCACTCAACCGTTCGAACTTGTCTCAGTCGATTTCTTGCACCTTGACAAGTGTCAAGGTGGCTATGAATATATTCTTGTAATCATTGACCACTTTACACGTTTTGCCCAGGCATACGCCACAACTTCAAAATCAGGAAAAACAGCTGCGGACAAAATCTTTAATGACTATGCACTGAGGTTTGGCTTCCCAACAAGAATACACCACGATCAGGGAGGTGAGTTTGAAAACCAACTGTTCACACAACTGAAAAAGTATTGTGGAGTTGCTGGGACGAGAACTACTCCCTACCACCCCCAAGGGAACGGGCAGGTAGAGCGGTTTAACCGAACACTTCTTCAGATGTTAAAGACGCTCACAGA
This sequence comes from Chrosomus eos, assembly GCA_036326025.1. NCBI lineage: Eukaryota > Metazoa > Chordata > Actinopteri > Cypriniformes > Leuciscidae > Chrosomus > Chrosomus eos. Next base: position 15,827,103 of record CM070828.1, on the reverse strand, counting down.
GAGACAAAAGAGTAACTGGAAAGACTCACTAAGCAAACTGACCTATGCATACAATTGTACTCGCAGCGAAGTTACTGGGTTTTCCCCCTTCCATTTGCTGTACGGACGCTCCCCACGGTTACCAGTAGACATGTTATTCAACTTGCCCACAGAGCAAGGTAACAGTAATCACCATCACTACATGGAAAAGTGGAAGCAGGGCATGGAAGAAGCCTATGAGATCACAAGAGAGAATGCTCACAAAGCTACAATCAGAAGTAAGAGACATTATGACCGTAAAGTTAAAAGCTCTGTGTTGCAGCCTGGAGATCGTGTCTTAATCAGGAACATGACACCCCGTGGGGGTCCAGGAAAACTGAGAAACCACTGAGAGGATACTATCCACACAGTTGTGCGTCAAGTGAGTCCTGATATTCCTGTTTACGAACTCAGACCCGAGAGAGGAAAAGGGAGATCAAGGATTTTACATCGTAATCTTCTCCTTCCATGTGATCACCTGCCACTTGAAACGTCAATGCAGCCACGAGCAAGGAAAAGAAATGTGGAGCAAATTGAGGAGGCAGAGCAGTCAGAAGAAGAGGACGATGGAGATGAGTATTATCCAGTGCCACTTCAGCAGCAATCTGAACCCGGCCCACCTGAGACAATGAACCCTGTGTGTAGTACACCTCCGGAGCTCGAATGCATACAGTCTGAGGAAAACATGCTACCTGAGCCAGATAGAGAAACAGGAGCGACAAACCAACTGGAAAACTCACTGGAGAGAGAGGACAGTTCTGTCGAGGATATGCCTTTCGAGGAAGCTATCCCCTTGCTTGTTTCAAGTGACCCTAGTGGTGAGGAGCTTCAGCGGTCCAGACGACAGCACAGACGGCCCAAGGTTTTCACTTATGATAGGCTTGGCTCACCAGTTTGCCACAACATTAGGACATTACAACAACAAAACTGGATGGTGCCATGGACATACACTGTGCAGCCACATCACTTCCAATACTTCCGGCACTAAGGACATGAAAGGTAGAAACTGAACTGAGTAAATGCATACACATTACACTCAAAATGGAGTGTTCAGCACAAAATGCACATTCAAATGGACTGTTGAACATACAATGGACTGTGGTTACACTGTACATACGCACATTCAAATGGACTGTTGAACATACAATGGACTGTGGTTACACTGTACATACACATATATATGACACTGTTGCAGTAAATCACACCACACTCATGGACCTTTGTTAAAGGAGAGTGAAATTGACTTGAGTATGTTGCACGAACAGAACTGTTAACAAGGCAGTTATGTATCTAAGTGGATACAAAACAAAGACCAAAAGAAGAAACAAAGACATTTAAGGATATTGGGTTTTTACCTGTGCTTGAACAAATGTATGAAAAGAGTTCCAGTCTGTAATACTACATTATATAGGATAAAATGTAGCAGAAGTGTTGATCTGAAATAACGGTGCATTGTGCGTTGATTAATAGTGTATGGTTTAACCCCTTATTTGCACTAAAGGTCAAAGGTTACATTAGGATGTTGGGGACAACATCTATTTTGAGGGGGAGTATGTGACAAGTGGTATGTGACATTATAGTTCATAACTCATTATTGCATATAAAATAGTCTGTTATAAAACGCGTATTAAGTTTTGTTTATATTAATGGTTATATTATAATACGTATTAAGTTTTGCCACTGTTTAAAATTAGAGTAATATTAATAAGTTGAATGCAGATAATGCTGATCTTCGTCTGTATGGTTTTATTATTCATCGATCGGTTGGTAATGCCTTGGGGTTTCAGTAGGGGGATTCCGGCGCGCTTCTCTTCCTCATTCAATACAGACGAGTGAAGGCGAGAGCTGCGTGTGCGTGATTTCTTCATTTCTCATTATCTTTCCCCTTTTTAAGGTAATGAACACTCTCAAAGTAATGTGGATTTTAACACATGTTGATAGTAGACTACATTTCGTTATGTTACTGTGGTTTTACATGAGTAAAAGAGACGTTTTACATGCGTGTAGCATTAAAGAGTAAATGCTAACTGAGAAGATGTGTGTAACGTTAGCAGCTATACTAGCAGCCGGAGACCTCGTGGCTCCGTCATGTCCGAGTCCCGCTATATACGAGTGTTAACTTTATCCTTGGTGTTTAAGCTAGCTACTGACGTCCACATATTTTTGTTGTAAGATTTATTGTGAATGTATAACTATAAGGGTGAGTTTGTGTCATGCTGAGACAATGAATCCTGTTAAAAGTATAATTCCTTTTAGTGCTTTGTGAGAATTAATGTAAAATTGAGTATTAATGTGATTTGATAACTTTGTTTAAAACAATTTACATGTCATATGGTAATTTAGTTAAAAAGATCATTTAAAATACATTGAGAAAATACTTGTGACTGTGGTCCTGAACCTGATGAGTGCACTAATCTTGAAATGTATGTTTTCTTGTTAAAAAAACTCATTCAATACAGACGAGTGAAGGCGAGAGCTGCGTGTGCGTGATTTCTTCATTTCTCATTATCTTTCCCCTTTTTAAGGGCACAACACGTTCTTGGTAAACGATGAGTGTATCCGTTTCGGACCTGGCGACTGCAGCGTCACTACATGCATTCGGTTACATGCCGAAGTCACTCTCTACACTGTTCAAAGCACAGGTTGTATCCCTGCCCGCTTTATCTGCTGAGTCGTCATCCTCACGTGACGCTGACGCTCAGAGCGCTGTTTGCCGTGTCAGGGCTTTGCAGATGTATGTGAATTGTTCAGCCGAAACAGCTTTTTGTGTGCTTTGGTGGATGTACTAAAGGATGTGCTGTTTCAAAACAGAGACTTTCTCACTGGATTGTGGACACTATCGCATTGGCTTACGAATGCCAGGGTCTGAGCTGATGTCTCATTAGCCGCGTTTTCACTGAGTCGAGCCAGTGGCCTCGGGCCTCAAGCACCGGCCTTGCGTTTCCACTGCCGGGCCAGTAGCCCAGCAGCGCTGCCCTAAACCCCGCCCCTAACACGCCTTTCTGGATCAAACGTCATACAACCCAACCCATTTCAGCGGGTATTATGAATTTATTTCTTTTTTAAGTTAGGAAGATAGCATGTATATTAACTCACCAGTCGTGGCTGCAATAGTGTCCCGACTTGTCTTGCGGGAGGGACGGTGACCCAGCACATGGTCCATCAAGACGAACCATGGAAAGTTCCTTCTCTGAGCTCCGCTTTGTCCATTGTGCGTTTGAATCGCCTTGTACAATACTGCGCCCGCAATTATTTTTTTTCCCGAACTTGAAGCGTTGCTCGCTGAACGCTAAGCTTAGCAAGTTCAGCAATTATGTATTTTATAACGTCCTCGTTTCTTCACACGCCGTCAAATTTACGTTGTACCCTTTCTTCTGCCCAAATTCAGAAGAGCTTTGGTATCTTCAACAGACCAGTACAGGCGATTCTCCATTTCGAGCAGCAATTATTTTGCGCGATATAAAATAGTGAAATGTGCATCTTGCTTCAGATCATAACGTTCCATAACACCGATAAACTCCGCCTTTTACCTCGAGCACGCCTCTAGCCCGAGCTGGCCCGCTTTGGCCCAAGGTATTCGCCCCAGTCCCCGAGTAAGCCCTGGAAGTGACAGTGGAAACGCGACTGGCCCTGGCACGCACTAGCACGGCTCGGCCCTGGCCCGGCAGTGGAAACGCGGCTATTGGTCTAGTTCCGCCTATCAGATGCGAACACTCCTAGCGGGGCGGCTATTGGCTTGACTGTCTGTCTCTTCCATGGCTGCTGTAGCTTGACCCCGTTTCTCAGGGCTTATCTTCACTACTCTCAAGGCGGGATTTAATACAGTTCCCGCAACGTTGCTAAGCAATCTAGAGTTATCGCTCTAGAAAGGGAACGTCTCCGGTTACTATCATAACCTCGGTTCCCTGAGAGACGGGAACGAGACATTGCGTTAGCTGCCGTGTTCGCTATTTGATCAGCTGTGCCAGCATTCAGTCGTGATTCTGATGCAGTTGTCGCATCCGTGCATTTTATACTGCCTGCGAGCCTGTCAGTATTTGCATTCTTCGCGACACTTGGCCAGCTTTTTCAAGCTGGCGTTAGCCCATAAGATTTTAACAAAAGTGGAGAAGGGAGGAGTTCCCGCAGTGTTGCTATGCAATGTCTCGTCCCCACCTCTCAGGGAACCGAGGTTACGATAGTAACCGGAGACTTTTATTTGTTGGTATGAAAATTAAATCTAACCGTACACAGAAAAGGTTACTAAGTAAATTTTTTCCACACTAAATTCATGTTAACATGCATATATTTTACATTTTGTTACTGTATCTTTGAAACTGTGAGTATTTTAATATTGGCTCCATTCACTTTTATTGTAAGCGCCTCACTGTAAACCACATTTTTGCTGTTTTTAAAGAAAACGAGGACCATTTTTGTGGCAATGGATACTAAACCTGGAATATGTCTTTAAAGATTTAAGGCTCCACTTATTATCCTTTGCAAAAAAATGTAAACAAGGTAACTAAAGCTTGTAAAAACACAGAATATATAGGCTACTTATAACAGAATATCCTTAATATGACACTGTGGCATACATGACAACTGATGGCTGATAAATAAATAAATAAATATTCTAATAAATAATATAAAAAGACACAAGCAAACCTGAATCTTGTCACACCACCCAGCAAAGTATCTGAATGTCTGGATAGACATGCCGATGTGTGTTTTGAGGGCAAGAGTATAGACTGCTCCTGAGTCTATGGACTCAATAGTGGCCAGCTCTTCCTGATGCTGCTCCATCAGATCAGCCAGTCTGGAGAATGGCCACATACACTACACACAGTTATTTTCAGACCGATCTGTTGAAGACACTTTAATAACATGTATCGCTTGCAGAAACAAATAATCATCAACCATCACGTATAGTTGTAAATTTTCTTTTCTGTTGTCATCTTTGTTGAATTTCTTGATACATTATAAGTAAACAGTTAAATCTTGCAAAAAGCTTTTCATATTTTTATAACTTTTTGCTAGCATGGACTGAGCGAATGTAATCTGAGTTTTATAAACATAAGTGCAAATTAAATTAAGTGCTATAGTTTGGACATAAAAACCTGAATAAAGAGAAATAAACGCACACATATCTTGATAGGCTAAGCTTGAATGTTTCCCATGCATTTAACATTTCTGTCAAAATGATGATTATGAGGATTTGGAATTGTATTTGTCATTTACTACTTAAATTCTGTAAATCATGAACGTTTTGGGTTACGAAACCAATGTTTAACCCACAGTGTTAAAATATAAAATCCAATTAATTACGTACTTGTAGAGTAGTTTGCCTCTGTCTCTGGGGTTCATCTTGCCCCACTCTCCCTCCTCAAATGCTTCTTTTGCTGCTGCCACTGCCTTTTCCACATCAGAGATCTGAGCTAAGGACACATCACAGATTGCCTACACACAAACACAAGCTGAAATTGAGCATGTGGAAAAGATAATGCAGATAGATTTAGAGTGGAAAAGTTTGTGTCCATTGTGTACCTGTCCATCGGTAGGGTTAATGGTCTTATAGGTCTTTCCCCCTTCAGCATCTACAAACTCGCCATTTATGAAAAGCTGGTGAGGGATTCGGATTGTCATATTGTTCAGATTCTTTTCTACCTACAACAGACATGCAGATACTTAAATATAAAGTACAAAATTAGAAATACACATTTAACAAAAAACAGTATACAAGACAATTTAACTAATCAACTTTGTTTTTTCTTAAGCTTTCAGTCAGAAGGCAGCAATACGTTCCAAAAAATTGGCAACTCTACCATTGTTTGAAATACAGACCTACGGTATTTCTGATTAAAAATCTTTGAAGCATAAAATATGGCAATGGAGACTCAAGACTTCTAAGTAGCTTATTTCTTAAAGAAAGAATCGAAAAAAATTCCACTTTCAAATTTACAATTTGTGTCCTCAGTTCCCAAATATTGAGTGTTGTTAAAAGGAATGGTGAGGTAGAGGTAAAAATGCATAACATTCCCTGTTTTTTGTTCCTTGTGTTTTTGTTATATGGACTTTTAGTTTGCATTTTGCCCTAATCTGTTCATGTTTCTTGTGCCATGTTTTGTAGTACCTTTGTTGATTGGTCTCCCAGGTGTGCCATGTTTTCTTGTTACTCTCATTAGCCCTGTCTGTATATAGCACTTGTGTTTGCTATGTTAGTTTGTCAGTCGTTTCTCATGGATCCTAATATTCATGGTTTCTGGCTCTTTGAGTTCCCTGTTTTGTTAAATAAATATATGACTGCACTTAGTTCCACACCTCTGCCTGCCTTCCCTGTCGCCTTCGTGTCACAATAATCTTCTGCCCCAATGGAATGTGGGAATGTTGGAATGTGTCGCAGACATAGACTTAGAATGAGTGTACACTTGAGCTTGGAAAGGGGGCTGTGTAGCACTTTTTTAAAAATAATTCAATTAATGCAGTAATTTCCAAGGCTTTCTCCGTATCTTTCCTCACCACAAGGTGCAAAACCAACATGTAGGATAAAGACTGTAGTGTGTCTGGCTACCTGGTTGGTTATAACAAAGAAACTGTGATTGGCTCATTAAATCAGTTATGGTTTTCAAGCTAGTGCAAAAATAAACATAATAATAAGCTACTATCCATTTAACAGGAGCAATACTAACATAGTCTACGTTGAACTCGTCTTCCTCATCCTCTCCTCGCAGCTTCCTCACACACATTTGAATGAACTCTTGAAAGCTTGCTGCCATGTAAACGTCCTCATTCTGCAACTGCAACTGTTTCGCCCTTAACTTCACCTCTTCCACCAGCCTACAGTATGAAAAAAAGAAAAAAAATCTTTGAATTATATAAAAGGAAAAGTGAGGAAAATAATGTATATTTACATGCTGTATATATCATAAGAATTAGAAAAAAATACATGCTCACATAATTACCTGACTACATCCATCGAAGCAGCACCAGACTTAAAGAAGTCAGTAGTGTCTTCAATCTTCTCTACATTTGTCAAAATACTCTTCCATACCTCCTGGACAAAAATGCAATAAATACTACATGAGTCTTCTGTCTTTCAGAATGTAAAAAAAGAAAGAAAACGTGTTAATATGGGTACACGGTTTGTAACATGCAGACACACACAAACAAAGAATATTATGGTGACTATTAATGAATTTATTCAGATTTGTTTTTTTACCCTCATCTGCCCAGCAAATTGTTTTTCATCCTCAGAAAGTTCCACAGTGGAACTGACACCAGCTTTAAAATACTGGGACGCTGCAATCATCTTCCCATCCTCAAACTGCAGGTTCTTCACAAGCAACTAAATACATACATACAAGTACAAACACACTTTACACATTCACATGCATCTACAACCTCAGGAAAAACATCAAATAAATTGTGTTCAACATACAGTATTCACACTAGTCCATATTGCATTGGTTCACTATCAAAGGTGTAAAATACATGGGGGACACATTCCTCCTACTTTTAATAAGACAACATCACATTATACATTACATTTAATTAGGTAAAATGTGCAAACTTAAAAAAGAAATTCTATCATGATTTACTCACCCTCATGTCATTCTGTATGACTTTTGTGTAAAACATAAAATAAGCTATTTTAAAAATATCTAAGTGTTTTTTTGTTCATACAATGAGTCAATGGGGTCCAATGTTGTTTAGGATCTCACTTTCATGGTATAGTCAAAAAGTTTAAACAATCTTCAAAATATCTTTGTGCTCCACAGAAGAAAGTAAGTAATATAGGTTTAGAACAACAAAGGTGCATAAATAATGACATTTTTGGGTGAAACATCCCTTTAAGGTTTTAGGGCCCAAGTATATTTATGCCCATGTGTAACCATGTGAGCTAGAATTCTACTGAATCCTTGAGTTAAGACAAAAAGAAATGTATAGCTCAGATTTCATTCTCATCTATAAAATATATTTAATCTGTATATTTTTTATTTCCCCCAAAACATTGTCCAGTTCATATAAAATTTGGTACAGATCTTCTTGAGACCCTCGTGACAAAAGCGTATCAAAAGGCATTTTGATTTGGTTCTTCATTTCTAAGATGTGATCTAATTCATTTTTCAGCAGTGGTGAAAAATTTTCACGGTGACATGCTGAAACATTGAGACTTCTGTCTAGCATGTTTACATTGAAAATGCTTCTGATGCTGGGGGCTTTATCTTAAGAAAAACCTATACATCTGACACAGAAGCAATTGTATCCACAGCATCAACAGGTATATTCTTTTGAATTTGTATATCTTAATCGTGGTCTCTTCACATGCTTGGGCCGTGATAATTGCAGCTTGCACTTAAAGGGATCGTTCACCCAAAAATAAAAAAAAAAACAATTCCAAAAATAAATAAAAACTGATTCCGACCTGTATGACTTACTTTCTTATCTAGAACATTAAAAAAATTATTTGAGAAATTGTCCATACAATGGATGTCATACTGTATGTCACCCAAAAATTTTGGTTACCAACATTCTTCAAAATATCTTCATTTGTGCACAGTAGAGGAAAGAAATATAGGTTTGGAACAACATGAGTAAATTATGATGGAATTTTCATTATGTATGTTTAAGTTTTTGCCAGTTCTTTCATTTTTACAAACAGTTATAGGCAAATCTGTAGCTAGTTTAGCAAATTTAAGTTTTTTTAAATTACTTAATTTAAATGTAGTTTCTCCAAGTCCTTACCGTTTTGCCATCACTCCCAAAAAGAACAAGGCCCCTTTTGGTAACCAGACCGGGTCGACTTGCTCCAGGGATTTCCAGAGGTTGACCATTGCTGGAAGAATGGTCATTTTCCAACAGTGTTGATCCATAAAATGACACATTCTACCAGAAGAACGAAAATAAGACTGTAGCATTTGACTAAGAGTGTCTACATGTCTGGTGTGCTTTTGTGTGTGTTTAACAGTTAGTTAAAACACTCACTTTGCTGTCAATCTCTGCCCAGGCTCCAGGGACTCTGTCATTCCCTCTGATCCAGTTATGAATGGCTTCTGCTGGCTGGTTCCAGTCAATCTATGCAACCAACCATAGACGGTTGATGAAATGTTGTGTACAACAATTAGAATCAAACAAGCTATACATCTATATATTGACTGTCGTACAGTGCTGGAGAAACTCCACCTTTGAATTTTCTTTCTTCTGAATACACTCATATGTGGCTCCTTCCTCTGGTTGCTTGATTCTCGGAGCTTTACCCGCTGCAATTAACCTGACTGCCTCCACCTACAGTAAAACAAAAACACACACAAGAATCCAAAGGTGCCCTGCTATACAACAACTACATCAGACTACTTTCTGGACTTCAAATCCTACTGTTCCTACATTAAAACAATGACTGATACGCTGTTTTACTTAATGGACAGCAAACTATATTTTACAATATAATGAGGCTTTAGATGTTTCTGCAATAATCCACACCATGCCTTTGACTCCCTCTGGGAACAGGAAGCGTTTGTAGATGCTGTTTACATTGTCGTCCGTCTCAACATCGCATTCTCTTTGCAAAAGAATTGGTCCTGTGTCCAGTCCATCATCTGCCCAGAACACAGTAAACCCACCCTTCTTATCACCATGAATCAAAGTCCTTAGAGAAATACATACAAAATAACAAAGATGAATTTATGTTAAAGGAACATAATTTTACATAATTTATATTACATTCTCATGCCGTTTCTTTCAGTGAAACATACCAACAATGCCAGTTATAAAAGTATAACACATGACTAATGCTCTATATAATACGTCTTCTGAAGCTAAAGCTAAATGTAATGAGTCTATATATTCAAAATGAACGTTTTATTGCTTTTAGTGTAAACATTTTAAGAGTCAACAAAGTTTACTTTCGAGAGATACATGCTTTTAAAAATGTTGCTCTATCTTTCCTGGGAATATAGTCCAGAAAAATGCATGATGATGCAATGCACTGGATACATTTTCTGAAATAAATTATTTCAAGAACAAGAATGTATAAAAAAAAAAAAAGAGACAATTGCATCTGTAGTAGTAGTGTTGATGCTAACAGCAGACAGTAAATCACACAAGTGGCCTACTTATGACACCCATCTGCCTCTCATTAGATCTACTTCTAATTAAAGTTACCACACAAATACGTGCACACTCTCTTAAAAATAAAGAGAACACACACACATACTGACCAGTTAATGGCAGAGGCACCTCTGTGTCTGGGTAGCAAGGAGGGATGATAAATAATGGAGCCGTGTTTTGGATGATCTATCACTTCCATAGGGATGAACTGAGAGCAGAAAGGTAGAACATTCAGTTCAGCACCAACTGCCTTATACTGATCCACCACCTCTGTTATGGCCTTTCCCTTCAGCCTCCAGCGAGGAAACTTGAACACTGGCAAGCCATCTTTCTCTGCCTCGGTCGCTGGGGAAAGTTGAAAGATTTTGTTTAATTTGTGTAACCATGAAGTTTCCTCAAACCATCAGATTGATATGCGCAAAAAGAACAACGCCGATGGAAAACCAACTTCAAAGAACTCACTGCAAGAAACATGCAATTTTATATTTCAACCACAGCTAGCGATAGAGAGGCCAAAGTTCCATAGCCCTGCTTTAATTCATAAATATCACAAGAAATGACATTTAACGATCTGAAATGACCCTGCCATCATAAATAGGTCAAATAATTTTATATTTTAAGAGACTTATTGACCTTGACACATAGTCGTGAGTTTTCTACAGCATGTTTCATGTTCACACCACATGATGTTTTTTCTAATATTATCATTCTTTTAATTATCAATTCTTTTTCATTATGATTAGCTGAACAGCTTTATCACCCAAACATTTACAACTTTTTGCCCCACAAAAATATAAAAATGAATAAAAACATACCATAAAGGAGGTGCATTCAACTCATTTAATGTATGAATTACATTTTTTATATTATAAATGAAAAGGACAATATAATAAAAGCCTGTTCACACCAAGAATGTTGGGTGCAAAAGCAGAGGCATTGTTGTTACAAAAGAGTGTTGTTACTTTTTTTTGGTCTGAACAAATCACATGAAGTGCACCAAATTTTCATGGCGAATGTTTGTGTTGGTGTGAACAGTTCCTAACGGTCACATTAAGTTACATGAAATAACGAGAATGAGAGACTTACCAAGTGGATCCACTTTTCCATCTTTGTCAGGAATGGTGAACACACCAACAATTGTGTGGCCATCCTTCTTCAGTTCTTTATACACTTCTTGTCCAAAGAGACTCTGGCCAATCACAGCAATCTTCATCATAGATATTCACTGATATCTAAAATAAAAGGAACACACATTATATTGACTACTCACACTACTATTATAAAATACTATTATTACTACAAATGGTAGCATATTAGAATACATTATGAAATAGTTTGAAGACCTCTTCCACAAGCACTTTATTTAACCATAAACAAATATACTTCCTATAACTTTTTTTTAAGAAAAAACTTTCTGCATTCTACTTCTCTTTGCTTGTCTTAATATCAAAACTTGTAATTTAGTACTTTGAAAATATAGTTGATTCTTATGAATAGGGAATTAACTTAGCAAACCCTATGATTGTGCCTTTGAGAAGGGCACTTAACTTTATCAAAGGCTCAAAAATAAAGATGGACTAGGCGTAGCATATCAGCTAGTTAACAGAACTGTCACCTGCCCTTTTAGTCCAGTGCTTACGTTCCTACACTACAACAATCTTACATTGATTATACACATCTGTTTTATGATAAATGCAAATGTTAATATTTTTTACATTGTATGCCATTATTTTTCCAAGCAAAGATGTTTAGGGTGTTGCTAGCTTTGACAAAAATACATTATACTGTATATATATATATATATATATAATATATATAATGTTGTAATGAAGTGTGTTGTTATGGAAGAAGGAGGTGGGAACCAGCGATCGTTCAACAGATTTTAATAAAATAAATAAACAAATACAAAAAGGAAAGTAAAGACACATAATAAAATACATTAAATAAAATAGTCCTGGCCTAGTCCCCTCTCGTCCTTCACTGTTGTCGCTCCTCCTTTTATGCTTCCGCTCCTCCGTAAGAGATACGAGACCGGTGCGTCACAAAGGTGTCGCTCATCATCAATCACGCCACCGTCCTCGCGCCGTTCTCTCATGCCCCTTGGCCTAGTCCTGCTTACCACAAATGTATTTTTGTGAAAGCTAGTATAAGCTATATGTAGTTCAAAACGTAAATTGAGCAAATTGAAATTGTGAATTGAAAATGCACCCAATAGAAACAAATTTCACAAAATCTCCCTACGTTCGCATGAGGTGGTTTTTTCAAGCAATTCGAAAAAGAGATATTTTGCAAAACTGCAATGGAAACAGGTCACCTGATGATGTAGATGACGGTGTTTGGAAAGAGTATGAGACAGAGTACTTTATTAAATTCATAAAAGACAAAAGAACTACAGGAAAACTGGATTCTAAACTTAAAAGAAATGCCACAATCAAGACCTCAAAGCAGACATGTGTCACAGTGTGGTACAGGCAGAAGAAGACGAGTGAGAATCAAAAGTTCCAATTCAAACTTTTACTAACAATATAACTCAAACAGGAACAGACAGGCAGAAGTTTCACACACACTTCGACAGAGATCGGACAAAGACTGACTGAATAAAATGAAACTAATACAAACACTAATGAACACTGATTAAGAGAACACAGGTGACATAGATGAGGTAACAGGTGAGACAGATGAACTAATGAGGGTCACCATGGAAACAAATGAGTGCCGGGAAAACAGAACAAAGGCAGAGCTGGAGAGCCGACGAGCCCAGGTGACGCCAAGGATCCGGCGGGACATGGCGAAGTCACCGGCTCTGGCGACTGAAGTGCAGGCGGGGACACAGAAAGCCGCGGTGGAGACAGAGGTAGTGAGGACCAAGGAGGAAAAGAAGGGAGTGAGGAGTCCAATAGCCAGATAAGTGCAGTCCAGAGGTGAGGGCAGGTCGACGAGCGACCAAGGTGGATCCAGGGGAACGAGGGAGCCTGGCAAAACTGTTAAACTGATGGGCCACGGTGGAGCTGAGGGAGGTAGGAGCCAAGGTGATGAATCGACGGGCCGAGGTAGAGTCCTGGTCGCGAAGGTTGGAGATGGAGACCGGGGATCCACCGACCAGGCTGGAGCTGCAGGCTGGCAGACCCACGGCGACCCCACCTCTTCGAAGGTGGTTTGAGGGCAGGGATGGAAATTAGCACCCGCCACCAGCCAAATGCGGGTGATTTTGTGTTGTGGCGGGTAAACTCGCTTCACCTACCGGCCACCGTGGCGGGTAAATAAAAATTGCATACTGTTTCTCCCGGACGGCGGACACTTTTAGAGGAGGCACACCTTCAACACCCGCGCGCTTTTTCCGTCGAGGCTCGGCGTGGGAGCGCGAGAGGCGGTTTGCTGTCCAAACGGAGAGCTAGCCACGAGCGCATGGTGTATTTTTAGTGCGGGGTAGCTCTCTTGTGTAGTAAAGAGCTAGCCGTGCGAACATCTACCCGCGCGTTTCTTCCGTCGAGGCTTGAGCGCGAGAGGCGGTTTGCCGTCCCAAAGGAGAGCTAGAGAGAGAGTGAGTGAGTGAGTGAGTGAGTGGGTGTTGAAGCGAAGTGTGTGTGTGCGTGTGTGTGTGTGTGTGAGAGAGAGAGAGAGAGAGAGAGAGAGAGGCGCAGGCGCGATTAGTGGAAACATAAAAACATACATACAGGACATCATTCAAACTGCAAAATGTTTACTTATATTGACTCGCAATAAAACACAACATTGTGCTTTTGTCACACTCTAAACTCTTGTCAAACTGTAACCTACTGTCACCCAACCACACAGGCACACGCACACACAGTTTTAAAAGCAAAACATATTTATCTAACCCCATTTCAAAACAGTCAAAACAGGTTACATCTTTTGGACATTCATCATATCGCATTGGTTTTCATTTCTTGTCCTCGTAGTCGGAGCACTAATCTGTTTTTTTTTTAAGTTACACATTCTACATTGATTAAAAAAGAAAATCAAATGTGTTTTTAATGGTATATTATTTTATACGGAAATCAATTATTTATAATTCAGATGAGAATAAAGTTAAGGTTAATTAAAATGGAGGAAGGAAAACAAATAAATTGATCTGAAATATAGCAAATTAATTTTAAATTCATTCAGGTACAATTACCAAACATATCTCAAGGTCTTTTGTCTTTTTATTAATTTAATTAATAAACTAATTGTATAAAACTATTGTCAGTGAACTACAAATAAACTGTTTCTATGCCTTTTATTAATAAAACATATACAACTTAAAAATACAAGGCTTAAGACATTTATAAAAATACCTTCTGCATTTTTGTTTTGCTTTTCACTCCATTGTACCAAAATCGTACCGAACCGTGATGTCTGAACCGAGGTATGAACCGAACCGTAACTTCTGTGTACCATTCCACCCCTAATGAAATACAGTTTCATTATTGTTCATTATTATCCATACCTTACTATAAATAATTAAATAAATAATTTGTGTGACTAAATCATGTTTTGCGCCAGTAACTGAAAAAGTTAGTAGCGCAAGTGCCAGCAGTGGAAAAGGTTAGTGTAGTTCCCTGTCCAGCATAGAGTGCGGTTCAGCATCGGTTCAGTTTTTTGTTTAATCTGCCCTACTCATTTAATGAAATGTATATCAGTTCATGGTTTGTGTGTGTATAAGAGAGAAAGAGAAAATGTCAGTATTGCATTGAGACTTGAGACTAAATAAACTGCCTTAGTATTGTAGATCTTGTAGTATTAATTTTCACATGCAGTTACACATTGTCGGTTAAAAACAAGAAAGTGGCTGGTAAAAACATTGAGTGGCTGGTAGATTTTGAAATCCACCTGCCACAGTGGCCGGTGGACAAAAAAGTTAATTTCCATCCCTGTTTGAGGGGCTGACAGGCAGTGGCGGAAGAATGGTTGAGAGGTGGTAGATGGGAGGAGGTGGGAGGTGGGAGAGGGAGGCTGGGTGGGTGGGAGTTCAGGAACCGTCTCAGCCTCAAGTTCTGGAACAGATTCCGGCTTGGGAACAGACTCAGGCTCAGGCTCGGAACAGACTCAGGCTCAGGCTCAGGCTCGGAAGCAGACTCAGGAACAGAATCAGGCTCGGAAGCAGACTCAGGAACAGATTCAGGCTCAGGAACAGATTCAGGGTCAGGCTCGGGAACAGACTCCTATTCGGAGACAGACTCAGACTCGCGGACAGAAGACACATGCTCGGGGACAGAAGACTCAGGCTCGGCAGGACGAGACTCTGGACAGGCGTTTCGGCGGGACGAGACTCTTGAACAGGGACAGGAATAGGTATCAGCTTGGTGGCGGCCATCTTGGCTGAAGACGAGGGCATTACGTGAAAAAGCCTTGGGTCCGGCTGTGTTCCTGATCGAGGCCTGACGCTCTCCAGACACTGGAGGACGGTCTTCTCCCAGTTCAGTCCGGTGGTGTCAGGGAGGTCAAAGGGATTGTTGAATGTGGCCCCTCAGGCTTTCATCGTCGAGGGCGCTGGTGATGGCAAGGTAAAAAATGTCCTTGCTAAAGGACAAAAAGTTTTGGCTCTCCTGAGCCATAGCGATAATTCTTGCCCTATCGTCAATTTTGGGCGGTCCGATCTTCTGTCAGTGTGTGGTGCAGGCAGAAGAAGACGAGGGAGAATCAAAAGTTCTAGGGATGCACCGATACCGATACCAGTATCGGTATCGGGCCCGATACTGAGCTCATGTACTTGTACTCGTACTCGTAAAAATGCCCCGATACCAACAACCGATACCAGGCAGCATGTGTACAGTGTCAGAAATTATAATGGGGATAAAAAAAGAAGGCTGTATATGAAATAAATGTATCTTATCAGTGGAATATTAAACAGAATATATTAACGCGTCGTCTATTTAACTATATGGTGCGCAAGCTGATAAGAGAAAAACACGGAGAGGATTGAGCGCGCTACGACACAGACGCGCGAGCTGGTCGAGCGCAACCCTTTTTCACAGACGTCAGTGGAAAGTTTGTAGTTCAGTCGGATGTCAATGGCAAATCAAGTAAAACGAGGCATGTAGCTTATTATTAACGTTAACTGACGAGAGAGAGAGGGAGAGAGAGAGAGAGAGAGAGAGAGAGAGAGAGAGAGGGGAGAAGAGAGAGAGAGAGAGAGAGAGAGAGGGAGAGAGAGCACTTCTGTTGAATGCTGTTGATTGCGGATCATTCACTCAGCACGTGTTATTTGGATTAAAACTAAATCGTATATGTAAGTAAAACATGAACTGTTACCTCGCTTATGTTTAACGAGTGGTTGCCTACATTATTACAGGACATTTGCAGGTCAAGAATTTCCATGAACTTCAAACATCCACAGCGCGCGCCCCGAAAACCACCAGACAGCGCGCGAATACTGAATGGAAGTCTTTCACGCATTGCGCTTGTACGGACGAATTCACACAAATCTATGTAAAAACACATTGGCGAGTATCCTAGTAAAAGTCTGTTATATATCTCAAGTGAACGTAGACAGTATAATTCAAATGGCGTCAGTGCGTTCGGCCTTAAAGGGGCGGCACTTTAATAAATCTGCTGCTGTGTTTTAATGTTAATCAAACAAAGGACAAATAAATTACTCTCTGCTCTTGGCTAAATAGGCTACCTCTATCAACTTTACAAAAAGATCCATATATATTTAATTTATGCAGTAATAAATATGCTGTCACGTTTTGATGTGTTTAGTTATCCTTTGTGATCTTGTTTTCCCCCTGTCTTTGTGGTTTTTGGTTTAGTCCTGTTAAGTTTTCCCGCTCCTCGTTTGTGTCCAATTTTATGCACCTGTTTTCTGTTAATTATCTCATTTGGTTCAGTGTATTTAAGCCCTGTGTTTTCCCTGAGTGTTTGTCGATCGTCGTCCATGTGTGGTTGTGTGTTTCTGATTTCCTGGAGTTTTGTTCCCGTTTAAGTTTGGAAAGTTTTCATTTTGTTATTAAAACTTTATATTGAAGTTTCCGTGTCCTCGTCTTCGGTCACCTGCACAAACCCTGACAGAACGATCGACCTTAACAAAAAGAAAAAAAGGGATGAACTACGAACTTTGTGTCCCACAAGATGGCCGGTCTCTGGAGGAATATGCGGAGATATATCTCCATCTTCTCCGGGACTTTAATTGGGACGAGGAGTCCCTTACGCACGAGTTTTGGAGTGGGATGGATGATACCCTCGCTCAGATACTGTTATTGGGAGATCTCCACCTCCCTTTAGTTAAGTTTATTGCCCGTGCGCTGTGGGTGTGTGGTTCCTCACTCACCGTGGGAGACATCCAGCCCGATCTCCACGGCCAGCCAGAGCAAGAGCCCATCACCTGCACGCCAACGCCTGAGCCCATCACCTGCACGCTCCCACCAGAGCCCATTGTCTGCCCACCAGAGCCTGCACACCGCATCAGCCCTGCCGCCAGATCGGTCCCTGGACTTCCCCGGCTGATATCCGGTATGACTGATCCCCCACTGATATCGGTGCGACTGGCCCAAAAGAAGGCGGCCGAGGCTGGGGTTCAAGTCAGCCACATCCAGCCAGAGCCTGAGCCCGTCGCCTGCCCGCCAGAGCCTGAGCCTGTCACCTGCCCGCCAGAGCCTGATCCCAGCCCCGAGTTTCCTGATATGCTGGTCCCGTCCAGCCCCGAGTTTCCTGATATGCTGGTCCCGTCCAGCCCCGAGTTTCATGATATGCTGGTCCCGTCCAGCCCCGAGTTTCCTGATATGCTGGTCCAATCCAGCACGGAGCCCATTGACCCAGCGCCAGAGCCAGAGCCCGTTGACCCAGAGCCAGAGCCCGTTGACCCAGCGCCAGAGCCAGAGCCCGTTGACCCAGAGCCAGAGCCCGTTGACCCAGAGCCAGAGCCCGTTGACCCAGAGCCAGAGCCCGTTGACCCAGAGCCAGAGCCCGTTGACCCAGAGCCAGAGCCCGTTGACCCAGAGCCAGAGCCCGTTGACCCAGAGCCAGAGCCAGAGCCCGTTGACCCAGAGCCAGAGCCAGAGCCCGTTGACCCAGAGCCAGAGCCAGAGCCTGTTGACCCAGCGCCAGAGCCAGAGCCCATTGACCCAGCGCCAGAGCCAGAGCCCGTTGACCCAGCGTCAGAGCCAGAGCCCGTTGACCCAGCGCCAGACCCAGAGCCCGTTGACCCAGACCCAGAGCCCGTTGACCCAGAACCCGTTGACCCAACGCCCGTTGATGTCAAGTCAGTTCCCGATCATGAGCCTGTCCTCCCCAAGAAAATTTTGGGGGGGCGCCATACGCCTTCGCCGGGGCCGGCCAAAGATCCACGGAGGCCGGCCAAAGATCCACGGAGGCCCGAAAAAATAACACCGCCATGGCCACCCGAAGGGTCCTCACCGCCATGGCCACCCGAAGGGTCCTCACCGCCATGGCCACCGAAGGGTCCTCACCGCCATGGCCACCCGAAGGGTCTGCACCGCCATGGCCACCTGAAGGGTCTGCACCGCCATGGCCACCTGAAGGGTCTGCACCGCCATGGCCACCTGAAGGGTCTGCACCGCCATGGCCACCTGAAGGGTCTGCACCGCCATGGCCACCTGAAGGGTCTGCACCGCCATGGCCACCTGAAGGGTCTTCACCGCCGGGGCCACCTGAAGAGCCTGCACCGCCTTGGACGCCCGAGGGTCCCACAGCTCCGCCCTGGACGCCCGAGGGTCCCACAGCTCCGCCCTGGACGCCCGAGGGTCCCACAGCTCCGCCCTGGACGCCCGAGGGTCCCACAGCTCCGCCCTGGACGCCCGAGGGTCCCACAGCTCCGCCCTGGACGCCCGAGGGTCTCACAGCTCCGCCCTGGACGCCCGAGGGTCTCACAGCTCCGCCCTGGGACGCGACCCGAGAGTCTCACAGCACCGTCATGGCCACGCCCACAGCCTGCTCCGCCTTGGCCACGCCCACAGCCTGCACCGTCGTGGCCACGCCCACAGCCTGCACCGCCGTGGCCACGCCCACAGCCTGCTCCGCCCTGGAGGCTTCCTGGACCTGCACCATGCCCTCGTCAGCCTCCAGGCGCCCACCCTCCCACCCCTTTGGATGTTTATACGGCGCGAGGACGCGCCTTCGGGGAGGGGGGAGGTACTGTCACGTTTTGATGTGTTTAGTTATCCTTTGTGATCTTGTTTTCCCCCTGTCTTTGTGGTTTTTGGTTTAGTCCTGTTAAGTTTTCCCGCTCCTCGTTTGTGTCCAATTTTATGCACCTGTTTTCTGTTAATTATCTCATTTGGTTCAGTGTATTTAAGCCCTGTGTTTTCCCTGAGTGTTTGTCGATCGTCGTCCATGTGTGGTTGTGTGTTTCTGATTTCCTGGAGTTTTGTTCCCGTTTAAGTTTGGAAAGTTTTCATTTTGTTATTAAAACTTTATATTGAAGTTTCCGTGTCCTCGTCTTCGGTCACCTGCACAAACCCTGACATATGCAGTGCATGAAATATATATTTGTTGAACTAATTAAGTTTAAATTTATTAAACAACTAATATGATTGATATTATTTTGGTTTCTCTACCAATACATTTAAAAATTACAAATGCATGAATTGAAAATTAACTGAAAATTAAAAATACAGTTATCGGTTACCGTATCGGTATCGGCGAGTACCAAAAATGAAAGTATCGGTATCGGACTCGGTCTGGAAAAAGTGGTATCGGTGCATCCCTAAAAAGTTCCAATGCAAACTTTTACTAATAATATAACTCAAACAGGAACAGACAGGCAGAAGGTTCACACACATTCCACGCGCAATGCACAAATACACTGCAGGCTCACTCTCGCTCATATTCAAAGTAAATCATCAACATTATCATCCCTTACAAGTGTTTTATTTAACTGAATACATCACAATAAGCTAAAACGCATGCGCAGGTTACTTTACTTCCTGAACAAGTGCGCATCCGAGTCCGTATTGCTTTCACATTCATGCGAACCGCGGCACGGCTCGGGAGCAACCGAACTCAGACCACCTCGTCCAGGTAGTCTCGGGTTCGGTACCCCAGTGCGCACCCAGGTCCCATAACAGCATTCACATTAGCGATTTTTCATGTGAACCGTGCCCCATTCCGAACTAAACTGCCAGTGTGAAAGCCCCCTTAGTAGGACGGAGATCGGACAAAGACTGACTGAATAGAATGAAACTAATACAAACCCTGATGAACAACACTAATTAACAGAACACAGGTGACATAGTTGAGGTAACAGGTGAGACAGATGAACTAATGAGGGTTACCATGGAAGTGTCCCATACAACTCTAATTTATGAGAGAAAGGTTATATTGAGATTTAACTACATAATACTTGTAGCTACCTTAATATGAATGGCTGTTACACAGTTTTATTGTTACTATTTCTATTTGTAAAAAAAAAAAAATTCATCCAACAATTCAAGCACACCATTTTGCCTGCCAGGCCCATTTAAACCCAGTGCATGGGTCCCATTCATGAACAATTGGGTCATCCCGCACAAATAGGCCGCACTTGTGAGGTCTGTGTGCTCTACAGAGTGCTCCCAGAGATTACATATTTTTGTAGGCCAAAACACAGATATGAGTTTTGCATTTCAGCACTTCTGTTTCCATTGTCCTGATGTCAATGGGTTTTTGGTTAAATGCCTGAAATAAATTATATGGTTAAAGGAATATTTCAACCAAAAAAGGGAGGAAGGTGGAAGGGTGACCTTATCACCGGAAGGTGGAAGGTGTAGCATAAGCTCAGGTGAGAATTAACGAATGTAGAAGCACAGAAGATAGAGCAAAACAAAATGGTGGTCACGAATTAGATGTCTAAAACAAGAAGTTTTAAAGCAACACTATGTAGTTCTCTTTCATAGGTTCTCTCAACGCTGCGGAAAGCGCAGTGGGATATTCTCTGAATGTGCCGATTGTCTGAAGCCTTATAGAATCACGCCAATTCATTGGCTGATGGCGTCCGCGCGCGATATGGCTCCGCCCCGACGCTCTTACGTCGCATCATACGTATTCGCGCGCGCGCCATCTGCTCCTCAGATTTCTCTGCCTTCAGAACGAAGCGGTCACGTTTGCCCTTCGCTCGTGATTTTTCTGAGCTACAATACATCTAGGATTATTCTCGGCGCTTCTGCGACTGTTCAACCGGAACTCTGTTTCTCCTTACGGTGAAGCTGCCATGGATTACAGACGCTGTACTCCGCCATGTGCTCGTTACATCGCTAACGACGACCCACACAGTAAGTGCGTTAAATGTTTGGGTTTTTCACATGCGCGTGAGGCAGTTATAGGATCGTCTAAATGCAAATTCTGTGAAAATTTGTTGCTCAAAACCCTCAAATTGCGGCTCGCGGTCTTTGAGAGGGAATCATTCGTCTCCCCCTGTCGCGCTCCCGAGGCCTCTCGAGGATCCGCGACCTGGGGTTCGGATGTAGAGCTTGAGGATGCAGAGTTCGAGCAGACGAGCCCCGCTCTTTCTCTCCCTCCCTCCCCTTGGCACGCGCGAGACATGCCAGTCGAATTTTCACACGATTATTTGCGCCCCAGCCCGGGAGCACGCGACGCGGTTTCTTTCGGGCTGGAGGATATACTTTTTACCGAGGCTTCCGACTCCGAGGATTTCGGGCCTACTCTCGCCGACGAGGTTATTCCGCCGAGCGGCCAGGAAGCGCGGCCTACAGCGGCCTACGCGGAGCTCGTTGACGTGCTTTCGCGCGCTACGGAGAAGCTCACTATTGATTGGCCCGACGAGCCACGTGAGTCTCAGTCGTCGAAACTCGACGAAAGGCTTCTCAGTGGCCCTAATTCTAGGCCTCAACGGAGGAAGCTGCCATTTTTCAGTGATCTGCATCATGAGATCTCCAGATCCTGGAAGCAGCCTTTCTCTTCGCGCCTCACTAATGCGGCTGCTGCTGATTTCACCAACCTGGTAGGTTCTGTGGAACAGGGCTATTCCGGCGATTGAGGAAACTTTAGCCGACCATCTTGCTCCGTCGTCTGCCACGTCCTGGAAGTCGCGCCCCCTTCTCCCTTCTAAAGCATGTAGGACTACTTCCTCTCTCATTGGGAAATCCTACATGGCGGCTGGGCAGGCAGGCATGACCCTGCACACTATGGCCATTCTTCAGGCCTACCAGGCGGACGTCCTGAAGGAAATGGACGAGGGTGACGGTGTGACCCCTGAAGCGGTCAAGGAGCTTCGTAAGGCTACGGATTTAGCCTTAAGAGCCACCAAGCATACCGCACGTGCTATAGGTCGCTCTATGGCTGGTTCTGTTGCGGTGGAGCGCCACTTGTGGCTTAATCTCACGGAGATCCGTGATAAAGAGAAGGTTTTCCTCTTGGACGCCCCCATTTCTCAAACAGGGTTGTTTGGTGAGGCGGTCAACACAGTGGTTGAGAAATTCCGCTCCTCCAAATCCCAATCGGCCGCGTTCAGACAGTTCATGCCCAGGAGGGCTAGGGAACCTTCTGCTCCCCCCCCGGTGCGACCCAGAGAACGTCCCTCTCATAGACCGGAGTTCTCTTCCAGAAGAAGCGATCCAGGGCATCCCCCACCTGCCACGGTTTGGGGAGCCCGCGGTCGCCCGTTTCCCCGTCAACGGCCTCACAAGCGCCTCCAGTTGAAGCGGTCCGACAAACCGACTGCTCCGGCGGCGCAGAGTCGTTCCTGACCCTCCGGTCAGAAAAAGGAGAGCTACTCTGCTTCCTCAGGGTTGGGTCAGACCGCGCAAGCGTTTCTGCCCACCTCCCAGCTCTCCTTTCCTTGCCCTGTCACCTTCGCCACTCAGAGTGTCTCGAAGTGCAGGCCATATTTCACCTTCTCTACTCAGTCTGGTGCGGGAGGAAGGAGACGCTTTCGGCTTTCTCCCCTCACCCCCCACGCTCTCTATAACTACCGGCCGCATCCTCGGAGACACTTTCCGTTTTCCTCCGAAGCAGGCGGACCTGGTCACCATGACCCCAATCTCGATGCCTCCCATCACGTGCCAGGACGCTGATGGCCCTCCGGCACAGTCAACCTCTTTACCCCAGGAGCGTCAACACGGCACCCTTACTCAGGTATGTCGTCTGCATTACAACATCCCTCCTCCTCTGTCACATTTCCTTCCAGAGTGGGAACGCTTACCAGGGGTATCGTCCTGGGTTCTTCGCACAATTCGGTTCGGCTACACTCTTCAGTTTTGCCGCAATCCCCCCTGTATCAACGGGGTGTTTCCTACTGTAGTAGACAGCGCCGCTCAGGCTTCTGTACTGCAGCAGGAAATCTCTTCCCTCCTTCTCAAAGGAGCAATAGAGGAGATTACTCCAGGGGAAACCGAGCAGGGCTTTCACAGCCGTTACTTCCTGGTCCCGAAGAAGGGCGGCGGTTTGCGTCCCATACTGGACCTCCGCCGGCTGAACTTCGCCCTTTACAAAGGGAAATTGAAGATGTTGACGCTGAAAGCTATCATATCTCAGATTCGGCCAGGGGATTGGTTCGTGACGATAGACCTAAAGGATGCTTATTTTCACATCCAGGTTGTACAGCGACACAGGCAATTCCTCAGGTTCGCCGTTGGAGAAAGGGCGTTCCAGTACAGGGTCCTTCCCTTCGGCCTATCTCTAGCTCCGAGGACATTCAAGTGCATGGATGCAGCTCTGGCCCCATTGCGGCTCCAGGGCATCCGTGTTCTAAATTACCTGGACGATTGGCTCATTTTAGCCCAGTCCAGGAAGCTAGTGGCCCACCACAGAGACGTCGTTCTGAGTCATATCCAGTCTCTCGGTTTGAGGTTGAACTCGGAGAAGAGTGTTCTTGCTCCGGCTCAAAGCACCGTTTTCTTGGGGGTGAACATGGATTCCGTTCTCATGCAGGCCCGTTTGGCCCCTGCACGGATTTCCAGCTTGACGACATGCTTGGCTCGTTTTTCACTAGGCCATCATGTGTCTGTGGGCACCTGCCGCAGGATGCTGGGCCTTATGGCTGCGGCCTCCTCCGTGCTACCGCTGGGCCTACTCCACATGAGACCCTTCATGTGGTGGGTGAAACTCTCAGGGGTTCGACCCTCCGGGTCAACCCTTCGCCTACTGAAGGTATCGCGCAGTTGCTTTCGAGCCCTGTCAGTTTGGCGGGACCCTCTTTTTCTTCGGAAAGGGGTCAGCATGGGTGCGGTATCTCGTCGCCAGATGATTACGATGGATGCCTCTCTCACCGGCTGGGGAGCGGTTTTCGAGGGCAGACCAGCGTGTGGGGTCTGGACCGGAGAGGCTCTCTCCTGGCACATAAACTGCCTGGAGTTAAGGGCCGTTTTTCTGGCTCTGCTTCATTTCCTCCCTCTTCTGGAGGGTCACCATGTCATTGTCAGAATGGACAATATGGCAGTGGTGTCTCATGTGAACCGGCAGGGAGGTTCTCGGTCGCGCACCCTAGACAGGCAAGCGCGTCACCTTCTCCTGTGGTCTCAGAGCAGATTCCTATCTCTAAGAGCGGTTCATTTCCCAGGGGTTCTGAACCTCGCAGCAGATTTTCTGTCGAGACAGAAACTCCGATCGGGAGAATGGATGTTGAACCGCCAGACGATGGCTCTAATCTGGAAGGTTTTTGGAGAGGCGGAGGTGGACCTCTTTGCATCTCAAGAGTCACTATTCATATAGCGCTTTTACAATAAAGAGTATCCATGCCCCTGGTCTCCCTGAGTCCCCCGGCCCCATTGGGGATAGATGCGTTCGCTTACTCTTGGCCAACGCAGAAACTCTATGCCTTCCCGCCCATCAAACTGATCCCGGCGGTCTTGGCCAGAGTGAGAGAGAGCGGAGTCCGCCTCCTCCTGGTAGCTCCGTTCTGGCCATCTCAGCCATGGTTTTCGGAGCTAGTTCCTCTACTGGAGTCTTCCCCCTGGAGGATCCCGGTCAGGGAAGATCTGCTGTCCCAGTTACAGGGCAGGATATGGCATCCTCGCCCAGACATGTGGAAGCTGTATGTTTGGCCGATCAGAGGCCGTTAGCATTAAGCTCTGGTCTCCCAACTGACGTTCAGGAGACTATTGCGAGTGCTAGAGCCCCTTCTACAAGGAGATTATATTCTTCCAAATGGAAGGTTTTTGAGACTTGGTGTTTAGCACATGATAGGAGCCCAGTTAACTGCCCTGCTGGTTCAGTACTGGAATTCCTGCAGGAGAAGTTTGCGGCTGGAGCAGCCGCTACCACCTCAGAGTTTATGTCGCGGCTATTGCACCGCATAGGGAATCGGATGAAATTCCCCTAGGCAAATTAAGGTTAGTTTCTGCCTTTTTGCGTGGGGTGAAGCGCCTGAAACCGGCTCGCTCCCCTAGAGTTCCCTCATGGGATCTTTCTGTTGTCCTAGAGGGTTTGAAGAAAGCCCCCTTTGAGCCCTTGGAGTCAGCTCCGGATAGGATTCTGACTCTTAAGGTTTCTCTTTTGTTAGCTTTGTCCTCATTAAAGCGGGTGGGAGACTTACAAGCTCTTTCTGTTAGCGAGTCCTGCTTGGACTTTGCCCCTGGCCTGGTCAAAGTTTCCTTGAGGCCGAGACCAGGGTATGTCCCCAAGGTTCTTTCCTCAACTTTCCGCTCTCAGGTAGTTAACCTTAACGCTTTCCACCCTCCTCCATTTTCATCTGAGGAAGATAGGGAGCTTAACTTGCTCTGCCCAGTTCGTTCTCTTAAGATATATGTAGACCGCTCAGGCGGTTGGAGGAAATCTAACCAGCTTCTGGTTTGCTTCGGTGCTAGCCGCCGTGGGCTTGCTGCATCGAAGCAGAGGATTTCTCACTGGGTCACAGAGGCTATCTCGTTGGCTTATGGGGTGCGTGGCTTGCCTTCACCTCTTAACATTAGAGCACATTCCACCAGAAGTGTAGCATCTTCTCAAGCTCTTTTCAGAGGAGCACTTTTGGAGGATATTTGTGATGCGGCAGGCTGGTCCTCTCCGCATACTTTTGTAAGGTTCTATAGCTTGGATCTTGACATGACCCCGGGTTCCCAGGTTCTTTCTGTTTGAACTCGTTTCGGTCGTTGTCTCTTTTATCTACCAGTCATAAAAGCGCTCTAGCTTGGCGAGTTTGGTAGTCCGTTCCCACTGCGCTTTCCGCAGCGTTGAGAGAACCTATGAAAGAGAACGTCTCTGGTTACTTACGTAACCTATGTTCTCTGAATAGGGAACGAGACGCTGCGTTAGCGGCCAAGCTCCTCGCGCTGCTGACAGTTTCTTTTCGGCAGAGAAATCTGAGGAGCAGATGGCGCGCGCGCGCGAATACGTATGATGCGACGTAAGAGCGTCGGGGCGGAGCCATATCGCGCGGACGCCATCAGCCAATGAATTGGCGTGATTCTATAAGGCTTCAGACAATCGGCACATTCAGAGAATATCCCACTGCGCTTTCCGCAGCGTCTCGTTCCCTATTCAGAGAACATAGGTTACGTAAGTAACCAGAGACGTTTTTCAACCTTCATAATATATTTCCAAGACCCTTGAGATGGTACATCGACTTACAATAGGTTGAATGACACGTCTGCCATAGCCTGACAGTGTCTGTATCGCTTTTACTGGCACTACGTAACTTCGGGGTTCGGGTAGTAACCCGAGCACAAAAAGAACTACAAAATTACCATACCTCACTTCCCCCACCACCCCCCACTTCCTCAAATTCTGACGTGAGAGCCCAACAAGCGTTTGTTTGCGGTGTTGCCAAGTCCGCTTATTATAAGTGACTTTGGGCTTGTTTTTTACTGTTAAGTTGCTTAAAAATATTGATAGTCGCGAGTCGCATTTCTTTTGGGCTTGTTTATAAAGTGTAGTTGCTTATTTGGGCATGTTACCAGCTCGTTGTCAAGCAGATATTTTCTATGTTATTTAAACATAGGAGTTTGTCTTGCCTGTTACCTCTGTCCCTCCCCTTTCCCCATACACACAGGAGACAGTAGAGTTTCTTCCCACCCACATCCTGCTTCTAATTGGCTCTGACCCAGATGGCAACGAGTACTAGCCAATCAGAGGCAGAGCAGGGCAATCGTTAAATTTAAATGAAAATACGTGCGTGTCATGACCGTTGCGACTGATGGTGACTGGACTGTAGGAGAGTTTTTATATATTAATTATATTTTAGATATTATAGATATAGATATTATAGTTTAATATCGTTTAACACTTTAACTGTCACTCCCCCTTTTTTCGCATAGACATGAAAATCACTATCCAAACTTAAATGGTTGTAATTCAAGAATGCTTTGGAATATAGACCTATGGTTGGTCTTGTTTTAAAGAAGACATTTGCCAGATTATTGTTAACGTGAAGTATTATGAAATTATGAAAGTGAAAAAAAGTTATACAAGTTTGAGTTTATGAAAATGAACAATGTAAAAATATAATTATTTATATTTTATATAAAATATATATATTATAAAATATATTTTACTCTAAAACTGCAAGAAAATGTAAGCCAAAAAATCTGAAGAAGTTGTGTTCCAAATTTTAGGTTGATTTCTCAAAAAAATGAGCTTTCAGTGAGATTTTATTTGGGCGCAGTACCAACATTTTTCACTAGATGGACAGCCAAGCTTCATTACTGAAGAAAAATAAACTGTACCATGTGCACAGTTTTACACAACTGCGCACAGTTTACCAATCTGTCCACAACATAGATGTAAACTGACAATCTGTACCCACAGTTTAAAACTCTCCGTCCTCACGGATTGTAAAACCGTGCACACAGTTCATTTATTGTTCACTTCCCGGAACCTAGGGGTGCTCCGCAGAAAAAGCTCTTTTACTGTCTATGAGAAAAAGTCGCTTGTTTTGGGCTTGTTTTCACGGGCCTGGTTGCTTATTTGTCTCGCGAGATCTGGCAACACGGTTTGTTTGTCGTCTATGTTGTTGTCATGGCCGAAGCAGCATCTAAAACGAAGAAGGCAAAGGTTTTGTCGGAGGAGACTAGAAAGAGAAAAAGTGAGAGTAACAAAATAAAAGGCTGGACGAGGATCAATATTGGTCCAGCATTCGCTCGCTGGTGTGAGCTAAAGGAGGAGGATGAGTGCCCGGCCAATGCTGACCTGGCCATCATGTTGTTGGACTAAATATATTGCCACACAAATATTGAATTGAATTAGCATATCCATTATGTAAAACAGTAGCCAATAGGCTACTATAATGACGCTGGCTTGTAAACATGATCTACGCGATCTTTTGGCGTTTGAAAAAAATAAAACCCATGAAATTATATTCATATGACATGCTGAAATATATGCCAATGTACCTGGGATAAAGACATTTCACAAGCTGACAGTCTGCCCAAGACGTGAGAACTCGTGAGAACTAAAGATTGTATCGGCTTGTCAACAAATGCATGTGTATCCCCTGGTGTAACCATGACAGATTTTACGACAGCAGTAGAAGACAACACTGGCTGTGTCCGAAATCTCCCACTACTCCATAGCCGCATTTCCACTGCCGGGCTAGGGCCGGGCCAGGGCTAACAGCGAGCCGAGCCAGTGGCCTCAGGCCTCAAGCACCAGGCTTGCGTTTCCACTGCCGGGCCATTAGCCCTGCAGCGCTGCCCTAAACCCCGCCCCTAACACGCCTTTCTGGATCAAACGTCATACAACCCAACTAGTGCTGCACGATTAATCGTATCGCAATCCTAATCGCGATGTCAAGCCTATGCGATTATTATGGCGCAAAATGCTGCGATTTTATATGAAATAAACAAATTAGGGCTGTTAACACAAAGCATCTGTTCTTTTTTGTCATCCCTGGGCTAGTGTTACTTACATGATCCCGCTTTTATTCATGCGAGACAAGTTAAAGAGAGCGCGCTGCCTGTAAATGTCCTGACTGAAAGACGCGCGCCAGTATCATGCGCATGCACAGACCGCGCGCCAGAATAGGCTACAGTTCTCTTTCGCGCTTGAACGAACAAAAAGACACACAATTATGCCAAAATGTCGTTTGTCGATTATCTTCATAACATAAGAGCAGTCTTATGATGAACGTGAAGTTGTGAGAGAATGAGGCTCGGCTGTGTGAGATCCGCGACTCACACAATGGCTGCTCTTAAAGGGCCAGTAGCCAATAATGCTCTGTCAGTAAAGTTAATCAAAGAACAAAGGGAACAGAGAAAATGACCCACTGCTCTTGACTAAAGAACCTGTTTAGCTTAAATAAAAATTAGTCTATATATAATTTATAATTTATGCAGCGCATACTGTTTGATAACTTTATTAAATTTCTGTATATGCTACATGTTGGAAAGGAAGGGCACAGGTAAATATGACATTTATTGTTTATGTGAGGATTGTTTGAAGTTCACTTAAATTAAAAGCTGTTATATTTTTTGAAGCCTAATAAAAAAAGTAAAAGTAAAAAAAATCGATAGCTTTCAATTGTAATGATGTAATCACTGTAATGTTGGATGGCTATAATTAATGTTTAAAATGGGGGGGAGGGGGGATTTGTCTTATTGATCATTATAGGTGTTAAGTGTGTGTGTGTGTGTGGGGGGGGGGGGGGGGGGGTTATATGGCTTATTGATCATTATAGGTGTTATCAATCATTTAGTTTTTGTTGCTAGTTTGAGTTGAGAAATACACATATCAGAATCATTACTAATCTGTGTGTGCATTTTGCTTAAGAACCAAGCAAATTGACTCATGAAACCATTTGTTTATTATATCGCAATATTGCAATCGAATATTGACCTCAATAATCGCAATATGACATTTTCCCCAAATCGTGCAGCCCTAAACCCAACCCATTTCAGCGGGTATTATGAATTTATTTTTTTTTTAAGTTAGGAAGATAGCATGTATATTAACTCACCGGCCGTGGCTGCAATAGTGTCCCGACTTGTCTCGCGAGTCGCCACTAACGGCACCGTCCATCAAGTCGAACCATGGAAACCTCCTTCTCTGAGCTCCGCTTTATCTATTGTGCGTTTGAATCGCCTTGTACAATACTGCGCCCGCAATGTTTTTATTTTTTCCCGAACTTGAAGCGTTGCTCGCTGAATGCTTATCTAGCTTGTTCAGCATTGATGTATTTTATAACGTCCTCGTTTCTTCACACGCCGTCAAATTGACGTTGTACCCTTTCTTCTGCCCAAATGCTCAGAAGAGCTTTGCAATCTTCGACAGACCAGTCAGCGTTTATTTGGCAAAGGAAAATTCGCGTAAGGGCACTGAGACATAATTCCATGACACGATTCGCCACCGAGACGTTTGCGACGGCCGCTTGCCGGATCACGAGTCCCCGGCGAGTACGATAAGCGAAGTGAAGTGGAAACGTGACTGGCCCTGGCACGCACTAGCACGGCTCGGCCCTGGCCCGGCAGTGGAAACGCGGCTACTATATAGTGGACTATATAGTGAGTTCGCCATTTTGTAGTGCTGTCCGAATGTATAGTAGCGAATTATACCAATACTAATGTATCAAATGCATTTAAAGGGCACGGATGGTCAATCTAACCCAAGTAATACCATCATGCATGCGTTGTCGAAAAAAATCATTGAGAGCAGGCACAATAGAAGCGCAGTAATGCCTAATCAACGCCGTATAGATGAGTATTGAAAGTGGTGTTTATATTTAACCTTGGAACTCATATATATCTCTACTCACTACTGCAATACATACATTTTCATTATTAAATCGCAGTTGATGTCTTTGATCATTTGTTAAACATGCAAATATCAAAATATGAAACATCTTTTTAATATTGAATTTGTTTATTAATATTTTAATAATAAAAATTAATTGGTCTTCAACAATACGCAGGCACAATCGCAATTACATAACCAGTGCTCTGAGAGGAAGTAAGAAAGGAGTGAGGGGAATAGATATCGTTGATTTCATGTATTGGAAAGCAATCGCAGTTGACAGAAGAAACGAAAAGAGAACAGCTACTCAAGATTAATTTTAAACTTCGGTACACTTAGGACCGGATATTTTATATATCTGGCATTCTAATAGCATTCTGTCTGTACTTGGTGTACTTGTGGCTTTGCGTTCAGCGTGCCAAGGTAATTCCAATTCAGTCCATCTAGCAAGAAGGTTATCCCTGGATGGTTGTTGATTCGCCCTTTACGGAGGATGCCTGAGGTGACTTGTCGGACCATGACAGTTAAGAATGGAAGAGCATTCATTGGACGTGAGGAGTTGAACCAGTTTTACGATTTTGAGCTTGCGTTGAGCGGCAGACTCAGTAAACTAACTTATACAGCAAACTGAACTGACAGACGATGAACTTTAGTAGCGTGCGGAAAATCCAAATTAATGAAAAGAAGGAACTTGAGTAAAGAGTTAGTTGGCTTGAGTGGAGAGTTTTTACCCGTTCTTTGATGGTTTGTATGCTTATGGCTTCTCCCTGGTCGAGAGTTCCACGAAGCATGCGACTTCTCCTCTGTCTTTTTGAAGAGATGAGTGGTATGACGACAATCGTTACTGTTTTAAAAACGTATACGGCGACCAAACTGTAACTGAACGAATACCTTATACTGTACTGCTTCTTTGAAATAAATAATGGCAAATGGGTCTTTAAACTTTAAAGTTATCTGTAAATCCAAAAATCGTTTGGAGAATGGCAAATTGGAAGCAAGGCATTCTGCTTAAGATGGCGGCACCGTCGTTTACTTCGTCGATTGTACTTCACGGCAGCGGTATCTAGATTGCATCTCGCACCAACAGCACGTAAGCAGAGGAGAAAACGGATATCAAATATACTTTATTTGTCAGAATGCAATTTTAAATGTTCAGTCGAAAGTAGTGTTTAACTCAGAAACTGCTAGTTATTTAAATAAGGGCCTATTGAAATCTATCTGACGTTTTCAGATTGGAGACACAAAACGGCGTTCATGATCAACACAGGAAGAGTTTTCCTCCTTTGCCATGTTTCTGGCCTATGCTCTAAACTATGTGGTAGAAAATCACTATAGATTAAATAAGTTTGATTATTTGGTCCATGGCAATTGTTTTGTGTGAGTTGGTCTGTGAATTCAGAATTTATATTTGGTATTTATATTTAATGTGTAAGTCTTTTGGTCTTTTCCCCTGCATGTACGTGGTTGTTCTAACGGTTGATTCAGCCGAACGGTTGCGTGTTGTACTGAGGTTAGTACATTCAAAGTGGTGGGACTGTCGTTACATTTGTGAGGTGTTGTAGCGTGTGGGCTAGTGAGTAGTGCTACTTCTTGGAACAGTTTTCATGTCTGTTGTTGCTATCCTTTATGGAGTCTTGGTCATAAACATCTTCTCTGGAGGGGGTGCCTAGACTATCTGGCGTCGGGATCTTTATGGCTGAATTAGTGATTGAGTTCTGTTTGAATGAATCAAATGGAAGATTCATTTGTGTTTGGTTCATGGTTCATTCTCTACATATTTCCCCCTTCGATCGATGATGGGTTGATGAGAGAAGACATCATTGAACGCTGGAGAAACAGAAGAAGCAAACACACACAGCAAACAACAAGGCAAACACCTCCATGACTGGTCCCTTTACTGGTGCAGGGCATTAGATTATCTAGGCCTAAAACAGGTTCACTCTCTCAATATAGTTAATCATGTGGAAAAAAGTTTAGTTCAATTTTAGGACCGTAATTCTAGTTTGTTTTTATAAACGGTGATTGATCAACTTTGTGACTAAATTTGATTTGTTCGTTTTATTCTCTTCTAAATTGTTCTAGGTTTAGACCAATTTTACCTTTCAAATTTTTATTCGAATGATGCAGAGAGTTCTCTAGGCTAACATTCGTTTTTAAGGTGACTTGCAAACATCAGGCGTGGTGCGTCAATCCTTATATGGTAACCTTGACCCTTAGGGGGTAACAGGGATTTTACCTAATAAAAGAAGAAGAAAGGGGAGAGGTTAAAACAAAACAAAGCAGTTGAGTGACTCCTGTATGGCTACTGTTGTGCAGTGTCAGGTGTCACCATGTAATGAGAGGGTTATACTTGTTGGGTGCATTGCTACATGTTTCCTATGGAAAGGATAGCTAAGTCAGTGTTGCGATTTCAGTGTCTACCTGTGGGAAGAACATGTTTGTTGAATGTTTTTCATGGTAGCTGTGTTTAACTTGTGTATGTTAGTGGTACAGTGTAGTGTAGTGCAGGTACTGCATGTATACTGTATGTATGTCAGATCTGTCTCAGTCTGTTTTGCTCCCCCCTTTTGCTTGATGGTTAAGCTTTGATGGGCTTGTTGCATCTTTGCCTTGGAAAGGGATCTTCTGTGATCTGCTGGGGGTCAGTCCAGTAAGGCAGGAAGTTCTCTGGCAGACATTGGGAGATGGTTGGCATGGATGCGTGAAGCTGTAGTGCAAAACGTGGTCTCCTTTGTTGCCTTCCTCTTGTGATGCCTTCTGGTTGTGACAGACTTTCTGACCTTCTGGGCTTACTGTCGTTGCTGTAGCACACACATCGTTCTTGAGTTTGGAGCTTGGGGTGTGATGGGTAACCAGGATGGTGTTTTCTGGTACCTCGGGGTGTTTGTCAGTGGTTGACTGTGAGAGACCACTTTGTTCTGGGTTGTTGTGGAACAGGTGGTCGTCGCAGGAAGGTGTACAAGGTGATTCACTGGTCTTCTGTGTTCAGCTTGTCTTTGATGAGCAGTTGCCTCAGTAGTTGCTCCATGTCTTCTGAGGGGAGACTGTCGTGTTCTTGGGCACACTCAGTGTGGTGTTTGGCTGAGTGGTGCGGAGGTGGGTTTCGTTGTCGCTTACCCACATAGAATGCTTTTGGATGCACTCGTTGATTCCAGTTGTTTCCTTCTGGTGGGTCCCATGACTTTTCCATGTGGTTGGAGTGGTAGAAGTCATCGGCATGGGAGTCACGTTCTCTGTGCTCCTCACGAAGGACTGTGGTGTTGTCATGCCACTGGGTGTCTTCCAGTGCAAGGCTTGTGTCTTGGCTGATGGAGTTTGACACTGTGGATGTTTTCAAACCTTTCTTGGAGGACATCTTTTGTTTGATGTAGGCCTTGTGTGTCAGGTCACGTAGCTGCTGAATCGTCATTGTGCCTGGGCAGGCCATGATGCCAAGATGATGACTCAAACCAGGGTGCAGGTTTCTCAGGAAGAGGGTTTTGAAGTTCACATCCTCTTCAAGTTCAGGTTTGTTATGTCCACCTAAATAGGCTTGTCGAAAGCGGCGGTAATAGGCTTGGGGAGTCTCTTGTCGACCTTGTTTGGTTTCCAAGGCGATTAACACACCGTGTTCTGACTCTGGACCTGTAAATTCTTTAATCAGTGTCTCACGTAGTAGCTGGTAGTTTGACATGACATTAGCAGGTTGTCGGTCTAGGAAGCTTCGTACCTCTGGACTGGATGTGGATCTGAGGAGGTAAAACCTGTCTCTGTCAGTCATATGGGGTCTCACCGCTAGGTGGAAGTCAATATCACGGAGGTAGGCCTGGATGTCGGGACCCTCTGTGGAGTTCGGGTTGAACTGAGTGATATTCTTAACCAGCTGGTTGAGGTCTTTAATGGTCATCCCGTGTGCAGCTTTGGAGTCTGCCTGGATGAGCTCTCTTCGTTTGTTGGCAGTGAACAGTTCTGTGGTGAAGGCCGGTGACGTTTTGGGTTGTGGCCATTCACTTCTTTCACTGTATGCCAGTTCTTGGATGGAGGACTCTGTTCTGCTCAGCAGGGGTGATGCTGAGGGAGGTCTCTCCCTTTTTGGCTCTGGTTTCTGTTGGAAAATGTGCTGGAGTTCATCTCTGACCGCGTAGAGCTCGTCGTTGGCGGCGTCTCGCTGTTGGATCAGATGGTCCATTTCAACGCTGCACCTTTGCAGGTGGTCTTCCAGAGCAGTGATTTTAGAGTTCTTACTTTCAATGTCAGCTTTGGCTTTCTCTAACTGATGTTCAGCAGACTGGAGTTGGTTTACCAGGTGTTTCTGGACAGTCTTTGACTCTTGTTTGTCACGTTCAGTGACTGCAAGGGCTTCTTGGAGCTTGTCAACTTGTGTCTTTGTTTCTTGCTCCGCTTCGTCAGACACTTTGAGTTTGTCTTGAGCTTTACCTTTGAGCTGGTCTTTGCAGTGTTGAGTGTGCATCAGCTCTCTCAGGAACTCGGTGGTCTTGGAGTCATCCTGGACTTTCACTTCCAGCTTGTCTATGCGGTTCTGGGCACGTGTCAGCTCCTCCTGTAGGTGGGTGACGTGCTGGTGGCTTAGGTTTAGCTGGGCTGTGAAGGCATTACTTAAGGAACAGGTTATCTTGGTTAGTTCCACGTGGTTTTGGTACTGGCTTGAATCATGTGTCAGGAATCTTCTCAGAATTATGATTATTATTAAAAATAATAACAGTTCAATTGTCTTTGGTGTGAGGCAGTCTGTAATGCCTCTGAGCCAGTCGTCCACGTCTTCCCGTTGGGCAGTGGGGTTTGTCGTCCACGACATGTTGGCACGCTTGGTGAAGAGACTGACACAGATCTGTGTGTATAAGCCTATATGTGGTTGAACGGCTAAGTGTCGTTTCAGTAATTGTACATCAATAGTGAAGTGTTGTGATGACTAAGTGTTGGTCTAAGGGTACACAGTGAGGCTAGTGATGCGAAGATCTCGTCACTCAACTGGGTAAATGAAAGAGAGAGAAAAAGGTTAAAACAAATCTCAATGGAAAGAAACTTTTTTTTTTTCAATGGGAGAAATATTTTTATAAATATTTTCTATCAATGAAAAGCTGGTTTCAACTCGTGGTGTGAGGACTTAGTCGCTCAACTGAGTAAGGGAAAAAGAGAGAAAAGTTAACAACCAATTTCAATGAGGGACAAAAAACAAAAGAAAATTATTAACTAGGGGAAGTATTAATTTCTCATAAATGTTTTTTTATCAATGAAAATCTGTTTCCGGAAAGGTAAACAATATTATTGCTTATGTTTGCGATGAAAAATAATACAATAATGATGTTGATACCTCTTCTCTGAGTTTGACAGGATTGACACACACACCTTCAGTTCGACCGCTTACAGCAGGGTTTAAGGCAGGGATGCTGTGAAGGCGGAGTTTGCTCGGCACTTGTCTCTGTTACTTGATCTTGGATAAGATGTCAAAGTTTAAATTGCGTTTCAAATGCAGGGAGAGTATGAAGAACACAAGAGGGTTTGATTAAAAATCAAATATCTAATAATCTGTTTGTTGGGACAGATTATATTTGTCTCTTTTAGAGTCGATTGGTGGTTCTTCCAGGTTTGTTCCCACAAATGTGAAGAATAAGATGGAATAAAGCAGGACAGAACAGGAAAGACGTGATGAGGAAGAAGTGAAGCAAGGAGGTTGGATCCCGCTACCTTTACGTCTACCACGAGTATAGAATTGATAGTTGAGGAACAACTAAACACACAAATAAACTTTTGTAAAAGACGATTGTCTCTGGTTTATTTGAAACTCGTATGGAGATGGTAATGTCCCCTATTGAAGCGTCCCGAAAATTAATTAATCAGAACAAATATAGTGGTTAAGTTTATAACCAACAGGACGAAAGGATAAAACGCAATGACAATAATGAGTAAATCTGAGTCTAACACTATTTTTGTAATAGTAATAACAACTTTCAAATTTGAACTTTCAGAGTTCAAGACCTATTCACCTAAAGTGATTAGATCTCAACGAGAAATTTAGAAATTATGAAAATTATGAAATTAGAATTATTAAAAATAAATCTAGAAATCATTACAAATGACCTGTCTAGAAAAATAGAATTTCAATTTTATTTTAATATTTTCTTTTCTTCAAAATCAAATTCAAAATTGACAATTAATAATAGTAAACCAGTATTTTCTTTTTCAAGTAAAATGCAGGTAAAATAATTAATAATTGTACACAAATATTTCCTTTTCCAGTAAAATATAGGTAAAGTGTGAGAGGAAAAAGGAAACGAAGAAAAGAGGTCTAAAAGTCGAGGTGTTTTAAATGGTTAAATCAATTTAACTTTGTTCAAACAGACACTGTAGTTAACTGCTGGGGTTAGTATTGATAACAGTAACTGATGCTAAAGGCTTTAGCACAGGCCTCCGTGCAAGGCTACTGCCTAGCTTAGCGCTTGTTTACATCGAGGGTTGGGTCAAAGTTCACCCGGAAACGTTTGGCCAAGACTTCCGTGTCACGATCGTAACTATAGCGACCAAACGAACGCTAGTGGGCGAACCGGGAATTGCAGACGGTTGGAAAACAGTTTGTTAGAGTTCCATGCAATATGGGAGCATTTCAATGTCCACAGAACATGCATGTACAGTAACAATCGATCCTATTACGGGAAATGTCGGCGCATTTCACACTGTTCAAATAAGATACACCACTCGTAGTGGTTTTACGACGTGGGGCTTCACTCAGTTTGTCAAGAGTGATATTAACTTTAAGCAAGCGACAGCTTTGCGTTATAATAGATGTAGCTAATTAGGACGACCTCGGCGGATCGTCTCTGTGCAAGTTTATCTAGGCACATAAAACAATAACTGTTGGTTCAGTTTCAATGGCAAGCTTTACTTGATAACGAATTTAAATAACCACTATTCAAATTACACTCGGACATGCGCAATGTTACACGAGAATTATTTGAACGGACACAAACAGATAAGATTAGTTAAGCCTCGCTGTTTATCACGGGGATCGCAGTGGAACACGCACTGAACCAGATAAATAAATATAAGGCTTATGACTAACTTAGATGAGGAACACGCTCATCGCTCTGTGAGGAGAATATATAGTCCTTATAACGTTAGGGTTATTTTAATTACTGCAGTTTGATTTCGTTCAGCTCTCTAACTGATATAAACACACACACACAACGTTACAGCTTTCCTGAAAGACTCTGGAACACGCAGAAATCGAACAGCTCTAACGAGGTATTTCTGGAAATGAGGAACACGCTCAATTCTTACCTTATCGTAGTGCGAGGTTTCTATCTTATTTACTGCAGTTAACAAGAAAGCAAATAGGGCGGCAGACTAGACTTTTCAGCTTTCTCTGGGAGCTTCACTCACAGACAACAACAGCAGCAGCATTCATTCAAACGGGGCGCGCGCTGCGCGCGTCACACACAGACTCTCAGATCTTTCGGATCTTGCATCCGAAACAAAATGAAAAGATAAATCTTGATAATATGCTTACACTTTAGATTGAACTGCCCGCATTCTCCACCAAATAATGTAGCGAATCTACATAATAATAATATACATAAATGTATTTAAGGGGGCCGGAAGGCCAATTTAGCTCAAAGGGAATGATTCATCGATTTGCAATGAATCATTGACCGAATCACTATGGAACCGAGCAAATGACTCGTTTAGAGTTAATTTGAACGGGCCGTAATTTTAACCTTGGCAACAGATATAAATATCCAATCTATAGTGAAACACTATGTATTAGCAAGGTAACTAGATCGACAGTACAAGACATTAAATATGTAAGCACAACACAAGGTACATCTTTTCAAATATATGGACGACTTTATTAACTATTCTAAACACATAAAACTAAGGTCTAAACAATCACACACACACATTCATACAAGGCGCAAAGGAAGAGAGAGAAAGAGTGAGTTTTCAGAGTGAGAGGCACTTGTAAGACATAAACCTGAACGAACCACCAAGCATTAATTTAAACCTTCGTTTCTTAGACAGGTTATTACATGTACATTAAAAAGCACCAGGTCAGTTACAGTCTGGAGTACTTGCTTGTCTTTGCGTTGCTTAGGCCAGGGAATTCCCTATTTGAGGTGCTTCGTCAAAGGGGTTTCCCGGCTGCGTGGCTGGTTGTCTTTGGAGTGCCTGGCTGGAGTTTCTGAACCGCCGGTCACGTGATGTGTTGGCGGATGGCATGAACAAGAGTCTTTACAGTTCGAAGTGCGTTGCAGGAGAGACGTGTAAACGAACTTTACAGCAAAACTTAACTTAGAACGAGACTTTTAACGAGAAAATAAAATAAAGGAAGAAATGAAAGTAAGAGATGAGATGGCTTGAATGAAGCTGTTTAAACTCCGATTTTTGATGGGTTTGTCTGCTGGCTTGGTCTAACTTGGTCTGGTCGATGTAGTGTACGAACATGAACACTCTCTTGCTGTTTTTTGATAGAGAGAGGCACCAACTTAATTTAACACAGAACCGACTCAAAACCGAACTGAACCGAACCGAAACTGAACTGCTCTCTGAACCGAACTGAACTGCCTTGTTCGGGTCTTTAACTTAAAGTTAGTCCAACCTCTTTTGGAGAATTCTGGCCAATTGGACAAGGGCATCCTCTTAGGAGGTGGACCTCGTTTCTTCTTATTGTAAATCAGGCTGGTATCTATGATCTGCTTGCTCTCCAACACTAAGCAGAGAGAACAAGAGATCACAGTTTAACATTATAGATTATTATAATCATACAAAGCATTTTACACAGATTTCACTCAAGCCATCTTAAGAATTAAGGGCATACGATTATTTCGATTGGAAGCACGATACTCGTTCATTCATACACACAGTTATAATCATCATTACATGATTTATATGGAACCTAAGCATAATACAAACATGAATTGTAGGAAAACAAGAATTATGATGTTTGATTATGAGTCCACTGAGCATTGTTCTGTGTGAGTTGTTTTCTGCAGAATGTGCAGAATTAATGTGGTTTGATATGTAAAGTGTTAAAGTCTTTCTGGTCTCTGAATGAAAGCGTGGTCTGTTAAATAACTCTGTCCTGTTTAGCAGTGGTGATGCTGAGGGAGGTCAAAGGTGGTCAGGCCTGTTTGACCATTTGTGAGGAGATTTGTCTTGGTTAAGAATGAACAGTGACAAGTTCTTCCTGCTTTGGCTTATCCCTTTATGGAGTCTTGGTCATAAACATCTTCTCTGGAGGGGGTGCCTAGACTATCTGGCGTCGGGATCTTTATGGCTGAATTAGTGATTGAGTTCTGTTTGAATGAATCAAATGGAAGATTCATTTGTGTTTGGTTCATGGTTCATTCTCTACAGTATAGTGATGATTATTATACCAAGTCCACTCAATGTATCCCAGAATGCATTTTGAAAAGTAGTGTACAACCGATGGTCACTAACCCAAGCCCTACATACCATCATGCATTGCGCTGATCGAAAAAATGGCGGATGGACGTCAAGAAGAGCAGCGCGACAATACGAATTTGCGACAGTAATGCCGTAATCAACGGCGCCGAGAGACGATCGAGTAGTGTCCCAAAGTGGTGTTTCTATTATGCTGGTGAACTCACTATATAGTGCTCTACTCCCTACCCCATACATAGGGGTTAGGGAGTAGTGGTTTGAGTGGAGATTTCGGACACAGCCTCTGTTTCCCAAATTTAGGGGGGCCCACAAGAGCAAAAACTACATAGTGTTGCTTTCATGCGTCGGATGATCAGAGATCACCCTTCCATCAGAAGAACCATACTCTCTCGTGAATGCGCGTGCAGCCGTTGCAGAAAGCAGTGATTGATTAAAAATTTTCTTACAAAAACTGATCTCTTTGCTGCAGAATGCTTCAGAACAAACCCACTGGAGTCATATGGATTACTTTTACAATGGATGGATGCACTTTTTGAGCTTCAAAAACTCAG
Organism: Chrosomus eos; assembly: GCA_036326025.1. NCBI lineage: Eukaryota > Metazoa > Chordata > Actinopteri > Cypriniformes > Leuciscidae > Chrosomus > Chrosomus eos. Next base: position 15,786,496 of record CM070828.1, on the reverse strand, counting down.
CCACCAATGCAATTACAAAGCTGGGATCCAGGATATTATTTAACTCCGATTGTGTACGGCTGAAGTCATATCTAGGATGGCTTGAGAGAGTGAGTAAATTATGGGATAATTTTCATTATTAAATCGCCATTGATGTCTTTGATCATTTGTTAAAAACATGCAAATAATAAAATATGAAACCACTTTTTAGATATTGAATTTGTTTTATTATAATTTTGTTAATTTAATAAAATTATTAATTGCTGTTTCACTGTACAATACGGCAGGCTACAATCGCGAAATTGAAGCGATAACCCGTGTCCTCCTGATGAGGAAGTTCAAGAAATAAGCGAGTGAAGGGCATACATTTTTTAAGTGTATCATCGCTTGATTCGCATCAGTGTATTGCCGATTAAAGAATCGCAGTTTGCAGAAGAAGACGACAACAGGAGACAACAGCTACTCGATGTAACTTGAGTTAGAATGTCGGACACTTCCGGAGAGACCGGCATATTTTCTAATATATCTGGTCGTTTCTCAATATGCATTCTTGTCTGTACTTGTGTTCTTGTGGACTTGTGAAACGTCATCAGTCGCTGCCCAAGTACTGTTCCAATTCAAAGTTCACATCTAGCCAAGAACAGTTCAAATCCCGGATGTGTTCTTGATCCGCCCCGTTTACCGAGGATGCATCGTGAGATGACTTGTGCGGACCATAGACAGTATAAGAAATGGACAGAGCCATCTCATTGGAACTCCGTTGAGAGAGTTGAAGCCCATTTTTAGCGATTTTTGAGCACTTCCGTTCCTGACGCGCAGACTCAAACCGGACTCAAACTAACCTTGATGACGTGAGCAACCTGACTGACAGACGTGAATCTTCTAGTAGCTGTGCGTGAAAATTGCCAACGTTAATCTTGCAGAGACGAGGAACTTGAGAAAAGAGTTATTTGGCGTGAGTGAGCAGGAGTATTTTGTCCCGTTGCTTTTATGGACTTATTATCTATGGGCTTCTCCCTTGACGGGACGTTCCCCCGATTGCCTGCGAGCTTCTCCTCCTGTCTGTACGGTCACGCGACAGAGAGTCGAGTGGTTATGTACGCAGTCGTTAGCCTGTTTTTACAAAAACTGTTTCTACGGGGCCATAATGTAACATAGAAGGTAATGGAGCCCTTTATACATTGTCGTGTTTCTTTAGAAATAAATAATGGACAAATGGAGTCTTTAAAAAGCCTCAGATGTAAAGTTATTCGCTGTCAAAGTGACGCAAAAAATGAATGGGAGTCAATGGAAATGCTAACGCAAGTGAAGTTCTGCTACAAGATGGCGGCACCCGACCGACTTCAACTTCCGGTCGATGGATTACCCCCTTGGTGCGGACTCGAGACAGACAGGTATCCCAGAATGCATCTCGCACCAACCAGCAAGCGTCAACCAGCAGAGGAGGAAAACCCGCGTAATATCAAAATACTACTGTTATTGTGTCACGAAATGCAATTTTAAGAGTGTTTCAGTCGAGAATGTAGTTGTTTAAATCTCAAATCTGTGGTTTATTTATAAAGAGAGCGCCTATTTGAAAAATCTATCTGACGTTTTCGGAGTTGTGAGATCAGGCAATCAGCGGGCGTTCAGCGCTGATCAACACTAATGGAAGAGCTTTTCCTCGGCTTGTGCTTCGATGTTTGCCGCTGGCTCTGATGTCTCTAGTCTAGTGGTTAAACAATTCATCTATATAGATTAATATAAAGTTTGTAATCTATTTTGTTCCATGGCAATTTGTTTTTTGCTGAGGGCTAAGTGAAGTTTCATAATTTTATATATTTAGGCTATTTAAATTTAACTTTGTAGCACTATTATGGCGCTTTTCCACTGCATGGTACGCTCGGTTCGGTTCGGTACGGTTCGATTCGGCGCGGAACGGTTCGCGCTCGGTTGCTTTTCCACTGCAGTTTAGTACCCATTCAAAGTGGGTGGGACTGATCGTTACACTGTTTGTAGGTCCGGTGATAGCCGTGTGCGGCTAGCTGAGCTAGCTGCTACTTCTTGGAACACTTTTTCATTCTGTTTTGCCCCATCCGCTGGACCCGCTCCTAGGCAACCAACGAGAGGAACGTCTGCACCTCGACCACGATTCAGCCATTTCCTTTTTAAAGTGTTGATCTCTTCTTCTTTTTTTCAAGTAAGTAAAACACAGGTGCTACCGTGTTGGCTGTTGTCTACTGGTTATATGACTCTGTATAGCGTGTTTAGTGTCTCGTGTCGCAAATCCAATGACGCTGGTAGTGACGATTCTGTCTGTCTGACCAATCAGTGATCTGCAGTGTTTCACGTCACATTTTAGTACCGGTACGGTACGCTTGGAACCTCAACAGATCAGGTACCATTTAAGCGCGCCGAAGCGCACCGTACCGTACCGTACTATGCAGTGGAAAAGCACCACAAGTGAGCCGTACCGAACCGAACCGTACCGTACCATGCAGTGGAAAAGCGCCATTAGAGAGCTGACTTGTTTGACTGAATCGTTTGCTTTATTTCTCGTTATATCGCTTCTTATACCTTTTAGGCTACTTTTATACTGGATTGATCATTAAAACTGACATTTAACAAAAAGAAACAGGGTTGTGTAATTTTATTTAATATATTTTAAAATAATTCGAATATTTGTAATATTTATTTTACATTGCACGTCTTCACTGTATGAACATGTATAATAAAATAAAATGAAACAACCCTGTCTGTTTTTTAAATGTCCGTTTTAATGATTCATTTTTTTTAAATAAAAAACAAAAAAGAAGGGTTGCGATTTATATTTCGTGTTATAAATGCAGTGAAGATAATCAATGTATGTGTAGCCTCAGCCTGAACCAGATTTGTGTGGCCATTAATATGTTTAATATTTTTGAGTGGTGTTTTATAACATATTTCGTTTTATGGTTGCCTAAAATATACATAGAGAGATAACCGGAGTAGCCAGAGCGATCTGAGTGACGCGAGCAAGAACGCACTGTTCCATTTGCAGAATAACCGGACTCGCGTCCTCCCGTCCTCGGGAGTCCGAGTCGAACTTGCAAGTCCGAACTACCAAGGAGGACGCAAGTCCGAAGTTTGCGTACTTGGTATTGAGAAACGGCCCCTGTCTTGAGACGTGAACTCTTCAAAATGAATCAGTTCGAATTGTCGAAACGGTTCAACTGGTGTACTGAAAATAACTGGTTCAAATAAAGATTCGATTCGTTCAAATTACTAAGTTACACCATGAAGGAGCATTCCAAGCGGGATAAGTATTTAAAAATGAGGGCAAAAAACACAATAACTAAAATATCTAAGCGCATGCTAGAATGGTTGCTTAATCCAAGTGAAGACAGGGTCAAACAAAGTTCGTTCAACGCGATACGCCCACCACAACAACTAAAAACCTTACTTTTACTGCAGATAATGTGAAGCCATTTCATTCAGATTCATTCATCAGCTATCCCACAATTAATGTTAAAATAACTTTCAATGAAATAAACAAGAATACATTTTTGCCAACACATTCATAAATCATAAGTGCGATTATGCAAACCTCTCCCCTTATTTACACAGATTGTATTATGTATGCACAACATATTTCGCTAAGGCAAAACTAGTTACGACTACACGACATGAAACGAGTGTGTCCTTTGTCAAGGGAATTTGTCATTATGAACACTGTCTACCTGTAGCTACTAATCGTATCATACCTTTGCACGTCCAGATCCGAGCTGTTTCTCTGCAACTGCAATAAAGGAGGATTCAGCAGACACTGTTGCTATTTATTTCAGCACAACAGTATTGCAGGCCAGCGATCAGACTACCAATAGCGTTTTTACAACCGCAAGGGGGAGGAACCCAAAGTTTCCGCTTCCACAGCTACAGTTCAGGATATGTTGAAATATAGTGCAAAAATGACAACAAGGGACAGGGATGCAAGCTTGTGTGTGTGTTTTATACGTTTTTATAAGAATAAACCAGATTATAATAGCAATAAAATGTAGCCTAGCCTATAACAATTTAAGAGGCAAAATAGGCTAACTAAACTTGACTGAATAAAGTTTATTGACTTGACTATCTGTCTGGGCAGTGATTGACTTGGCAATTTAACAAGCCTTGGATGAGGGAATTATTGATTCTGTAGTAGCCTATTTTAGTCAAATATTGCATATTATGTGAGATTTCCTGAAGTGCAGAACACTCAAATTACCTAGAAGTTAGTTTTCAATATGTCTGCAATATTGCCATTAACTTTGACTAAACAGCCTAAACAGCTTGTCTAAAATTATTGTATAAAACGATGTAAGCTATTATATAGGCCTAATAGTATAATAAAAATATGTGTGTATAAATACCTCCAAACCATGTGTGCCACAATAAATATAGAGCACCTGGAAATGCTTGAGTAAAACTGTAACTGTATTCTTATTTATATTGTATGTGTTCACTTGAGTAATTAAAGTGAACTTTAATTCACTTTAATGATCAAATCAAATGACATGTTAACAATGAGATGTTTCATTGGCCCGATACACAGTGAGGATGATGGTTTAAGTCTCCAAAACTTGCTACAACTTAATTAACAAATAAAAAACAGAATACATGGCATCAACACCAACACCTGTCAGGAGGCTTAAACTGGATCATGGTTTGATCTTCCAGAGTGACAATGATCCAATACACACATCAAAATCAACATCAAAATGGTTCACTGACCACAGAATCAAGGTTTTGCCTAGTCTCTTGGCCTGAACGACATAAAACTTGTGTGGGTGAGCTTGTGAGGAGAGTACACACTTCTGGACCTTAGAATTTGAAGCATCTGGAAAGTTCAGCACGTAGAAATGGTCTCAGATCTCAGAGCTGTGATTTTGCAGGGAGGCTGCACAAAGTATTAAATGAAAGAGTGCCAATAATTGAGGCATATATTTAAAAATAATCTTCTTGCAATTGTTTTACTTTAATCAAAGGTTAGGGTTACACTTCATTTTAAGGTGTCCGTGTTACATTATAATTATACATTTAAGTACTGAGTAATAATAATTAACTACATGCAATTACTATAGGATTAAGGTTAGGATTAGGGTGTGGTTTAGGGTTAGTTGCATGTAATTATGCACAATTTATGTGTAACAAGGACACTGCAAAATGTTACAGAGATTCGATTTTTGGTAAACGGCAAATACATTTTTCCATAGCCTGTTTTGTTCATAAATACCTTATTAAAGGGCACTGTATACTGCAAATGCAATCCCATTTAAATCAGTGAGCAGATGCAGTGACACAAGGTACACTTCCAATTTGAGCGATCTTGCATAAGTTATATAAGTTTATAAATGTATTACAGTAAGTATGTGTCCACTGCCAAGGAATAAATCTGTTTATTAGGCTGCTATCCTAAATGCCAGAGACCAGAGGCATGTCTGCAAAAAGTAGGGCAATTATCTTTAGTGTGGTCCAGGATTGGTTTCAATACAGGGTTAATATATGCATGATTACTTTGTAAAAACTTGTAAAAAATTCAAACTTTATTAGTTACACTTTATTTTGATGGTCCCTTTAAGACATTCTCTTGACTATAAGTAACATTGCATCTACAACTAGTCATTAAAGTTTTAGGCTAGACTGACTAATATCTGCTAACACTTTATTTTGATGGTTCCCAAAAGACATTATATGGACTCTAAGTAACTTTGCAAGTACAACTTATTCTACTAACTCTAACCCTACCAGTCTACTAATTCATACTAATACTATAATGAGAATTATTTGACATGTAATGAAATTTAGTTGACATGTAGGTGCAAATATAATTGTCAGGGTTGTGTGCAGGTAGCTGAAGACGAGCACACGGGAGCTTCAATATAATAGATTTAATTAACAAAATGAAACTTGCAAAATCAAACAGGAACAAAATAACAGACTCCAGGACTATAGACGAGTATAGACGCCATACATAGACGACGATCGACAAACACTCAGGGAAAACACAGGGCTTAAATACACATGGAATAATAGAATAATTAACAGAACACAGGTGATGAATCTGAACACAAACGAGGAGCGGGAAAACTTAACAGGACTAAACCAAAAACCACAAAGACAGGGGGAAACAAGATCTCAAAACAACTAAACACACTGAAACGTGACAGTACCTCCCCCCTCCCTGAAGGCGCGTCCTCGCGCCGTATAACATCCAAAGGGGTGGGAGGGTGGGCGCCCTGGAGGCTGACGAGGGCATGGTGCAGGTCCGGGAAGCCTCCAGGGCGGAGCAGGCTGTGGGCGTGGCCACGGCGGAGTAGGCTGTGGGCGTGGCCAGGGCAGAGCAGGCTGTGGGCGTGGCCACGACGGTGCAGGCTGTGGGCGTGGCCACGGTGGAGCAGGCTGTGGGCGTGGCCACGGTGGAGCAGGCTGTGGGCGTGGCCACGATGGAGCAGGCTGTGGGCGTGGCCATGGTGGAGCTGTGGGACCCTCGGGCGTCCAGGGTGGAGCTGTGGGACCCTCGGGCGTCCAGGGCGGAGCTGTGGGACCCTCGGGCGTCCAGGGCGGAGCTGTGCGACCCTCGGGCGTCCAGGGCGGAGCTGTGGGACCCTCGGGTGGCCATGGCGGGCAGGCTCTTCAGGTGGCCACGGCGGTGAAGCCCTTCAGGTGGCCCGTGATGGTGAAGACCCTTCAGGTGGCCATGGCTGGTGAGGACCCTCGGGTGGCCACGGCGGTGTTATTTTTCCGGGCCTCCGTGGATCTTTGGCCGGCCACGGCGAAGGCGTATAACCCCCCCCCCCCCCCCCCCAAAATTTTCTTGGGGAGAAGGACAGGTTCAGGAACGGAAACAGACTTGACATCAACGGGCGCTGGGTCAACGGGGTCTGGGTCAACGGGCTCTGGGTCTGGGTCAACGGGCTCTGGGTCAACGGGCTCTGGGTCTGGGTCAACGGGCTCTGGGTCAACGGGCTCTGGCTCTGGGTCAACGGGCTCTGGGTCAACGGCTCTGGGTCAACGGGCTCTGGCGCTGGGTCAACGGGCTCTGGCGCTGGGTCAACGGGCTCTGGCGCTGGGTCAACGGGCTCTGGCGCTGGGTCAACGGGCTCTGGCGCTGGGTCAACGGGCTCTGGCGCTGGGTCAACGGGCTCTGGCGCTGGGTCAACGGCTCTGGCTCTGGCGCTGGGTCAACGGGCTCTGGCTGGGCTGGGTCAACGGGCTCTGGCTCTGGCGCTGGGTCAACGGGCTCAGGCCTGGCGCATCATGGGACTCGGAACTGGACGGGGCCAGCACATCATGGGACTCGGAACTGGACGGGGCCAGCACATCAGGGGACTCGGAACTGGACGGGGCCAGCACATCAGGGACTGATGGGGCTGGACTCATGCTCTGGCCTGGGTCAACGGGCTCAGGCTCTGGCGCATCATGGGACTCGGAACTGGACGGGGCCAGCACATCAGGGGACTCGGAACTGGACGGGGCCAGCACATCAGGGGACTCGGAACTGGACGGGGCCAGCACATCAGGGGACTCGGAACTGGACGGGGCCAGCACATCAGGGGACTCGGGGCTGGGCTCAGGCTCTGGCGCATCATGGGACTCGGAGCTGGACGGGGCCAGCACATCAGGGGACTCGAAGCTGGACGGGGCCAGCACATCAGGGGACTCGGGGCTGGACTCATGCTCTGGCGGGCAGGTGGCTGGACGCTGCTCTGGCTGGACGCTCTTGCTGGACGCTTCTGGCTGACGCTCTCTGGCTGGACGCTCTCTGGCTGACGCTCTCTGGCTGGACGCTCTCTGGCTGGACGCTCTCTGGCTGGACGCTCTCTGGCTGGACGCTCTCTGGCTGGACGCTCTGCTGGACGCTCTCTGGCTGGACGCTCTCTGGCTGGACGCTCTCTGGCTGGACGCTCTCTGGCTGGACGCTCTCTGGCTGGACGCTCTCTGGCTGGACGCTCTCTGGCTGGACGCTCTCTGGCTGGACGCTCTCTGGCTGGACGCTCTCTGGCTGGACGCTCTCTGGCTGGACGCTCTCTGGCTGGACGCTCTCTGGCTGGACGCTCTCTGGCTGGACGCTCTCTGGCTGGACGCTCTCTGGCCTCTGGACGCTCTCTGGCGGGACGCTCTCTGGCGGGACGCTCTCTGGCGGGACGCTCTCTGGCGGATTGAAGAAGCTCAGGAAGATCGTCAAAAGGGTCAGGCTCTGGCGGGCATGCAATGGGCTCAAGCTCTGGCGGGCAGGCGACGGGCTCAGGCTGGACGGTCTCTGGGGGAAGAAGCTCAGGATGGTCGTCATAAGGGTCAGACTCAGGCTCTGGCGGCCATGCAATGGGCTCAGGCTCTGACGGGCAGGTGATGGGTTCAGGCGCTGGCGGGCTTGGGACTGATTGGAGTGGGAGATCTTCCACGAAGTATTCAGATCCACACGACCACAGCGTGTGATCCACGAACTCCAGGAAGGATAGATGGAGGTCCCTTACCAGAAATATCTGGACTCGCGGGTCCTTCAGACCACCCCAGAAACTCCGTTTTAGCTCCTCCTCATCCTGAGTCATATCATCATATAACTTTATATAAAGTCCTGCATATTCTTCAAGTGAGCGCTCTTGTTGGAGAAGAATTGGTATTTCCATGGGGCTCACTTTCCTTTTCTTTTTCACGGTCGATCGTTCTGTCAGGGTTGTGTGCAGGTAGCTGAAGACGAGCACACGGGAGCTTCAATATAATAGATTTAATTAACAAAATGAAACTTCCAAAATCAAACAGGAACAAAATAACAGACTTCAGGGGAAACACAACCATACATAGACGACGATCGACAAACACTCAGGGAAAACACAGGGCTTAAATACACATGGAATAATAGAATAATTAACAGAACACAGGTGATGAAACTGAACACAAACGAGGAGCGGGAAAACTTAACAGGACTAAACCAAAAACCACAAAGACAGGGGGAAACAAGATCTCAAAACATAACTAAACACACTGAAACGTGACAATAATGATATATAACAATTAATTTAAGCAGTGAATCCACTAGAACGTCCAGCATTATCGGCAGATTTTTTAAACACGTGAAAAATGTCTCTGCTTTCAGTCCACCCAGCATTTTTGACCTCTCATAACTGAGAGCAGAGCCTTTACTTACTCACTTACTCACACAGACTTCAGATACTTCACATTCAACTTAAAGAATACTGAAGTGGTGCATTTTTAGTATCAGATGGTACTAACGGTATTAAACAATTACCGTATTTGTATATATAACCAAATAAACCTAGTTCTAAGAATATCATGTCATGTTACCATGTACAAAAGCCATGGTATTATATCATTCCAAAAAGCATAAATACACCAGCATGCAGCACTTTTCCTAGTATAATACTTAACTTATATACACTAAAACAAAAGCCTAATTTAGAATACTATTTGAAATCCTATTTATTGCTAAACTGCATATTTTACATAAAATGCTAATTAAATTTGGCAAATTAAATAAGTGTGTCCTGGTTTAATCCAGTTCCCACTGGACCTCAGTCAGCCTAAAATCATTATCATACTAGAGTTAATGATTGACATCTGAGAAGTCTATTGACCCTTGTTGGATATCAGATGTTAAATATATCCAAAGTTCATTGGATTTTGCAGAAACTTTTTGCAGAAACACGGGACAAATACCAGAAACACGGGACAAATACCAGGTCTTTGCTCTCTTTTATTTTAAGTTCAGGATGATTAAGTCTTGGGTAATTCACATGACATGAAGTTCATAGATTCACATGGAGCTGATTCACACGATGTAAATGGACAGGTGTTAACGGATGGACGGGATGAACAGGATATACAAGATGATCTTACGGTATTAACGCATCCTATAAGGAAAGGATTCAAAAGACATGGTTGGGTGTCCATTCAAACACCCACACCTCCCCAATGCAAAAGAAACAAAGAAAGGAAGTGAGGTCTACTTATGTACCTCGACCAGGGGGTGTATGGGTAATGTAGTGCACTAGATTTAGTAGTTTGCTTGGAATTGTGGGATATGTAGTAATATATATATATATATATATATATATATATACACAGTACTGTGCAAAAGTCTTAGGCGTGCTAGTATTTTCGACCTTCAAAAATGGTTTTAAGCCAGTTATTTATATAATTTGCTGCAGTGTGTCAGTAGGACAAATCAGTTTACATTTCCAAACAGTCATTTTGCCATTAATTGTAATAATCTGGTGAAATTTTTGTATGCACAAGGAGTCTGACAACAGCCATATGATCAGGATCATCTGATCTCACCATCATCGAGTCCATCTGGGATTACATGAAGAAGCAGAAAAAACTGAGACAGACTAAATCCAAAAGAATTGCGGCAACGTCTCTGTCACATGTGTGACCTGTGTTTCTTAGTTTTCCCCGTCTCTGTGTTTTGGTTTAGTCCTGTGTCTCAGTTTTCCCGCTCCTCGTTTATGTTTAGTTCCTCCACCTGTGTCTAGTTAATTTGCCCCAGCTGTGTCTTGTTCCCATGATCTGTTCTCTGTGTATGTAAACCCAGTGTTCTCCTTCACTCCTTGTCGGTTATTGTATATGTTACGTTCTTATGGTATGTGTGCATCTCCTGAGTGCCTTGTTCATTAAATTCCTGTTCATAGTTATTTCCTCTCTCCCCTCGTGCTTCCTATCTACACACCCATCCGTGACAGTCTCCAAGGCTCTTGAAGAAATCGACCTGCAAAGCTACCTGAAAAACTATGTGCAAGTGTACCTGGAAAAAAAACTGTTTTAAACACAAAGGGTGGTCACACCTAATATTGATTTGATTTAGTTAATAGAAGTTAATTGATAAATAAAATCTATTTATGACATTATTTTTTAAAGCCTCATCACTTCAAAGCATTTTTACACAAGTGCCTAAAACTTTTCACAGTACTGTAGCTTTGCAGGCATGTTTCTTCAAGAGCCTTCACTGTAAAAAAAGTTAACTCATTATTTTGAGTTATCTTTTTGCATGGGTTTTTTTTTAGTTTAACTAACTTATTTCGATAAGTTGAGGACAAGAAAACTTAAAATTTCTTGTTGTCTGGACAATCTAGTTAAAAAAATAAGTTGAAATAACTAAATTGCTTAAATATTTTTTACAGTGTTGGAGACAATGCCACAGTTCTTTTGGATTTATTCTGTTTCAGTTTTTTGGTTCTTCATGTAATCCCAGATGGATTTGATGATGGTGAGATCAGATCTCTGAGTGGATTATACCAGCTGTTGTCAGACTCCATGTGCATTTAAAAATCTCACTGTATTATTACAATTAATGGCCAAATGAATGTTTGGAAATGTAAACTGATATTTCCAACAAACACACTACAGCAAAAGATACAAATTACTGGCTTAAAACCATTTTTTGGGGAGAACATACTAACGTGCCTAAGACTTTTGCACAGTACTGTATATATATATAAGTTTTATTTATATAGCGCCTTTCCAGAGCTCAAGGACGCTTTACAATAAACAGGCAAGAATAGATGCAATGGACAAAGACAGCAGACAAAAAAGGTAGACAAAAGTGTAATACAATAAATGAGAAATTAGGTAGATGGAGCGGCAAAAAATGCAATGCAACTAAGAATTATAACATTCAGAAAATAAGTTTTGAGCATGATTTGAATTCAGAAATAGTGTTAACAGAACAGATCGAGGGAGAGAGTTCCACATTTTGGGTGCAACAACACTGTATGATCTGCCCACCATTGAAGCAAGGCGATGCAGAGGGACGACCAGGAGGCTAGAGTCGGAGGATCGTAAAGTGCGAGTCGGGGTGTAGGGGTGAAGCAGGTTACAGAGATAGGGGGGAGCCAAGCCATGCAAAGATTTAAAAGTGAAAAGGAGAATTTTGAATTTAATATGGTAAGCCACAGGAAGCCAGTAAAGATCATACAAAATTGGGGTGATATGTGCAGAACGCTTGGTATAGGTGAGTATTCTAGCAGCAGAGTTTTGAATGTATTGCAATTTGGAAATGGAGCTAGCAGATAGGCCAATGAAAAGTGCATTGCACTTTCCCCTATATATATATGGGAAAAAAGGTCAAATTAAAGAAAAGGGCCAAATTCACAACAACCCTTATTCCAGAGAAGTGAATGAATGAATTTTTAGGAATAACATTTCCTAATCCACAAACTCTTTCATTTTGAAACCCCTTTAAGTGAGGTAAAAATGAGGTTAAAATACTTGTACTGCTATTAGACTTCGATCAGTAAACTTATTAATCAAATAACCATCAGTAGAATGCAGCAGCAAATGACTTATGTTGCAGCTTATGTTGTGTTTTTTCTTACCCTGGTTGGCTATGTGTCCTGTCAAAATAGCCTAAACCCATTTATTATCCTTTATCCTGTCCAATTTTTGTTTTTAGGTACCCCTACAATATGCAAGCCAATATGCAAGAACTGGAATGCTTGTAAATTCTCAAAAACAGCGACTTGGTTTTAGAATAAAATGTTTTGTTTTTTAATTAAAATTCTTAAAATGAGGGTGGAGAGAAAGGGTTGTGAAATTTTTGTGAGAGTTATTATTATTATAAAAATAATTTATAAAAATAAATGCACATAAAAAATTTAAACTGATGAGCACATAGAAATGTGTCCAATCTATTACATTATTTTTCTATTTATGGAGAGATAAGTCTGAGGAAATTATACCATAACAAATTAAATACAAAACTACAAGATTTTAAATAAATGGTAAAACGGTGTAGCCTGGCTAACGCCAGACCCAATTCTCGTTGAGACTTGGGTCTGGGAACCACATGTACATTTTCTCGATTTGAGGCGTGGTTTACGAATGCCCGGCGCTGTTTATTGGGTGCTAAGAATGTCTATCAAATGCTCATAGCCAACATATGTCGTCATCGTCTTGCTGTTCCCTCCCCGTTCTGTGATCCCGTTCTGTGATTGGTTCCCTAAATGAGGCGAAAAATCTGAGATGGTCCTCACTGCAGAACATGAAATCCACGGGGAGGAGTCGGATCTAGATCCAACTCCTCCCACCTTACATACCTAAACCTACCCAGCTCCACCCCTTATCCCTAAACCCACCCCTAAACCTACCCAGCTCCACCCCTTATCCCTAAACCCACCCCTAAACCTACCCAACCCCACCCCTTAATCTGGATCCGACTCCGCCCCCGGATCTCGTGTACTGCAATGAGGTGCTACTGGAGAATCTGGCCATGGTATCCAGACTGCCTTTCAGCGTGAATTGAATCGCGCTGCGGTAAGGCAGTATGGGGAAACCCAGGCTAAAAACGGTGGGTTATTCTGAGAGAACGTTTAAAACATGAAACATCTGGAGGCGCTCTTACATCTTGTGAAATACCGCCATCTACTTTTCGTGGAAAGAATATGCCCAATATAACGTTGTCTGGGCAACCAAAAACTCAACAAGGGAAAGGTCTCATCGAACTGGCTCATCCGAACTGGTTTACTCTTTCTGATATATTAGCAGGTTTAGAGAGCGCTGCATTTAATTGATCAAATTCGCTATTTACAGTTGGAGCAGCATGTCCTCATCTGCAACATCAGCACACAGTAAGACACATATGGATTCATACATGGGTAATTCATTTATGGGCAAGCAGTTTTCTCAAGGCTATATCTGTAACATAATAAGTAACATTCTAATTTAATGGAACTACATCGGCATGTCAGTTTAATCTAAAGAAAAATATATATTATGCCATATGTATTTGGTTAGATGCGTTAAAGCTGTTTGAATGTGTGTGTGTGTGTGTGTGTGTGTGTGTGTGTGTGTGTGTGTGTGTGTGTGTGTGCAGTTTGCTGTTGAAATTAAAATTCTGCCATAATTTATACCCTCAAGTTGTTCCAAACCTGTATGAATTTCTTTCCTCTGCAGAACACAAAAGAAGATATTTGGAAGAATATGGCGAACCAAACAGTTGATGGGCCCCAATGAATATCTTTGATAATATCTTCTTTTGTGTTCTGCGGAGGAAAGACATTCATACAGGTTTGGAACAACTTGAGGGTGAGTAAATGATGCCAGCATTTGCATTTTTGGGTGAACTGTCTTAATATCTGTGTAGGCTATTTCAAGTCGGAATTAAACAAAAAGTTACAGTCATTTCATTATCTACATTTATTGTATATTTCATCATTGTTTTGCATGGATCTAACAAAAAAGTACAACATATTGGGCCATTAGGCCTACACGTAATTTGTTTTGGTTTACAGCTCTACTTAAAGGCTGCAATATAGTCTGTATAGGTTACTGGCCTATTTTGCTCTGTATAGAAACCATTATGTCAGATGTCCTTGAGTAGGATGTTTGTGTATGTTTTTTCATTAGAAGCACGATGATGTAATCCTTTCAAAATCCCTGAACACAATGATCTTTTCCAGATGAGGAACAAAGAAAAAACTCAGAGGATGCTGGTTTGTATCATTTAATACATTGCATTTTAGCTGATACCCTTTAAAGAATAAAGCCAGCACCAAAACACATCAGGGATGTATTACAAAAACAGCCTAACTTACAGCTAACAAAAATATGTTCTAAGAAGAATGTATTCTAACATTCCCATTCTGTTATTATGACAAACATCCAGTTTATAAAAAATAAAATAACAATAATTCTTGGTTATACAAATGTTAAGGGAACATTGCATTTTATCATTTCGCAAACATTTTGGGAATGTTACTTTAAATTGTTTGAACGTTTAGAAACAAGAAAGCTAGACACACAAAAAAAAGTTCCACGAACAGTGTATAAACGTTTTTGTGTTACTGTTTTGAAAACATTTAAGACCAGATAACTTTGAACAAGCATTCCAATAATGTTACTGGAAGAATGTTTGTTATCAACTTTGAGAAAACCTGGCCAGAACGTTAACCAAGGTTCTGTCAAGACCATTATCGTCAAATACGATTGACAATTAGCATACAGTTTGGATTGGCGGTATGGTTCTATTCAGGGCAAGAACCCCCTTAAGGTAAACAGATATCATTAATGTCAATATTTTAATGTACAACATAATTCGAGAATTCAAAGGGGAATCAGAATGCCATCCCGACTTGGCCTGACTTGAGTTGGGAATGGAGGAGGATTTGAGAAAGGCGATAGCTGCTGATAATACTCAAGGAGCTTATATATGGACGCTGTGATAGGCATCGTATTCCTATAGGTAGACGTGGATCAGCTGAGAGTCAGCTGATGCGAGCTTGACTAATGTGACCTGCCAGAACTGACGCTACGCTTGATTTATGAGAACGTTCCCTTTGGGGTAAAAAGCTTTGAGATGGAAGGAAAATAGTTTTAGGACATGAGATGGAAGTCTGAAGCTGTGTGCTAGAAGTTGAAATTATGCACTCTGTCATGGCAGGAGCACCAAAGTAAGTTGGCTTTACCTGTCCATGAGAAGATGACATTTGCAGGCAGAACTAGGGCAAGACAAGCCAGACTGAGGAAGGAACTGAAAGAAGGGGAGAGTAACACACCAGTCACACACACTCATGGACAGCTGAAAATTACACCCGCATGGAGGGCATCTATCAAAGGTAAGCCACGCCATACCACACCACGTCTGCATCAAACTTGTAAACCCATAGCAAGTAAAAAGTTTGTTAGCCAACTAAATCTGAGCCTACTAAAAAAAAGCCTACTGTTGTTATTCTCATTTTCTAAGACCCCAAAATTGATAAAGGAAGCATGAATGAATATATCACTAAGAGACGAGAGCTGTTCTTACTTGAGGTAAGATGGTATTTCGTTTTTCTAGTTCTCAGCACTAGCCAGGTAGACATTTGCTCACTGTCTTTGTTTTATGTACTGTTTCTGAAAACCTTTCTGTTTGGATCTCTGTTCTTCTGTGTCTGATTGTTTTTGTACACATGTTCTCTATTACTTTTTTTTTTTAGTATTCTCTGGCAGTAAAGAAGGAAGAGATTCAGCTACTAGAGCAAATGGCTGCAGAAGAAGAGGGAAAATTGACAAGAGCTGAGAAGTTCTTGGAAGACGATGCCATTTTGTTTGAAGAATTTCTGAAAGAAAATGACAAGAATTCTGTGGAAGCTATCAAAACGTACAAGTCATACTAACTTGCACTTATAAAACAATATAAAGAAACATAAGTCCTATAATTACAGTCCTGTTGATATATTGAATTATAATGCTTGAAGTAAGAAACTCAATGTTTAAAAGATAAAAAAAATTGGCATATCAAATGATTTTTTTTTTTACATGGGCATGCATTAACACAGCAGAATACATGGCCTAAATCTAATGACTAATGAAATATTGTTCAGTGCTGAGCAGGAGACCAAGATGAAGCTGGAGAAAGTAGCTGAGATAAAGAAGACTACTTCCAAAATGGTGGCAATCAAGAGGTATAAACAATTTGTATGGTTCAGATGCTTTCCAAAACATTTAATCTTGTTTGTTTATCTTTTTTTCTCTGCTTATCCTTTTATTTTAGTGACATCTCTAAGTATGAGGACATCCTGAAGGAGTATAAAAAGTATAAAGAATTTCTGCTGATGCTGTCACCCCCAGAGTGGCAAGAGAAACAGAGATCCAAAAGCAGGCACTCCACTGACTCCACCAATACTGAGAGTGATGGAAAGCAGACAGAGAAAATCAAGAAGAACAGAGAGAGAAAGACGGTCCCTCCAGACAGCAAGCGTACGCTGGCAACTTTACAAGCTTTCAAAATGACGTTTGTTTAAAATAAGAGAGCAAAGTACAAATTCCATAAACACGGTTTTAATTATTGACTGCCTGATTTTCTTTGAAACAAATGTACTCAAACATATATAGGTGAAGAAAGACGAGTGGCTCATGGTTTTTCATCCTCTCGGGACGCCAGGGCTTCATCTAGACAAAGTGTGAAGTCCGGCCATCATAGCAGCAAAATGTATGTAACCATAGCATTGAGTGTAAAAAAGCTTTAAGTGTTTGCATGACTCATTAATAATGCTTTGTTTTCACTTTAGATCTGCACCTGGGACTGACAGTTCGGATTGGGAGGTTAATATCCACTAACATTCTTTTGAATTAAGCAGTGTTCATTTACATTTTTCAAATTTTACATTTATAGTACCAAAGTGTAACATATTTATGTTTTATGCCTAAACCTACAACCTGAAAATGAAGGGGTTCAGGGTTTGGCTGGATAGCATGGTTCTGTTTGCCTTTGCCAAGAGATTCTGGAACTACACCATCTGGCAGCAAAATGGAACTTTCTCTATTGATGGCCATTCCGGCAACATATATAGGCGGTATATGTTGCTATTTGATCATATTTAATTATAGTGTAATAGATGTTTTTTCAGTACCCGGTTCATTTATTTAAGGGCATATCGTATAAATGTGGGAAATGAACTTGTGAAAAGAATATAGGTTTCACGGTTCTGGTGCAGATGAACACACAGAGTCAAAAGCTCCAATACAAACTTTTACTAATAATCCAAAAACAACAAACAGGTACAGGCAGGTTGACGGGCAGAAGGTAAACACACACACACACAAACACTGTAACAGTAACAAGAACCGACAATGACTAACTGAACAGAAGGAAACTAAATACAGATACCAATGAACAATAATGAGGTGAAGACAGGTGACACGAATGATGATGACGAAGAACAGGCGTGGGTGATTGAGGGAGTGAATATAGGTGTGGAAACAAGAAGGATTCTGGGAAGTGTAGTGTAGACGAGGACAGAGAGGTGCAGACGAAGACTGACAATAGGCTATATGCACGCATAAGTTCCGCATTTGACGCAAGGATGCTCATCCGTTTCCGGTTGGGGAGATTAAAGCGGAGGAAAACCGAGGAAAACGGGATTATGGCAGAGTCTTCAAAATGTACTGTCCTCCCGTCTTTGAAACGAAACTTTCATATGTTTAGATGTAATTTTATGTATAGTTATGTTTATTTTATATAATTTTAAAAAGAAGCATAAACACAACGAGGGGTGTCTGTTTTGTCTGTTTTTGTGACTAACGTTTCTTTAGTATAACCATGGAGTATAAAATTCAATATTAATTCTTGGTATTGCACTGGACTCTATGATCGGCGGAAGTTATCGAGCATCCTTAACCCTTCACCGGAAATACCGCCGTGCATAGAGCCCATAGGTCAATGATATAATTTTTATTAAATAATACATATATATATATATATATATATATATATTATATATATATATATATATATATATATATAAATATATATAATAATATACATGCAATTGTCATATACTATAATTTGAATACACCTCTTATATAATGAATGTTGAAGAAAGAAAGGCTCATCAAAATAATGAAAATGTTAAAAAGATAAATTACAATATTTTATTTATACAACAATATTTTAACAAATCACTGCTTGTTTCACACTTATTGATATTTGAAAAACCTTTAGTCAGCAAAAAATATATTAAAAAAACGTCATGTGGTGTGGCCAAGATTCAGAAACATAGAAAAAATATTAAATGATATCACAGAGACTTGAGTGTGTGTCAAGTTCAGCAAGTCTTTTAAAAATATCACATGGCAAGGCAAGGTTAGTTCAGGTTGTAAAATGTCATATTTTGTGACTCTCCAAAAAATGTAATGATATTTAAGAACATGAAAATTCAAGATATTGGTGAAATTAGATATTGGTGAAACATTGATTAAAGGGATACTCCACTTTTTTTGGAAATAGGCTCATTTTACAACTCCCTCAGAGTTAAACAGTTGGGTTTTATCGTTTTCGAATCCATTCAGCTGATTTTCTGATATTTAGAAGAATATCAGTAACCAGACAGTTTCTGGTCCCATTGACTTCCATAGTATGAAAAAAAATATACTATGAAAGTCAATGGGACCAGAAACTGTCTGGTTACTGATATTCTTCTAAATATCAGAAAATCAGCTAAATGGATTCGAAAACGGTAAAACCCAACTGTTTAACTCTGAGGGAGTTGTAAAATGTGCCTATTTCCAAAAAAAGTGGAGTATCCCTTTAAGATTAACACACATTTTCTTAACATTTCCACTGCTTAAATGTTCTCTTTTCTTATAAAGAGTGTATTTCTAAGAACTTTTTTTTTTTACCGTCAAAACTCTCATGCCATTGAGCAATATATTTTTTCCTGGCTACAACCACTGACATCACAGCTGAGGTTACATCCACCGCTAGAAAAGGACTGAGCTGTGTGTATTTTTGTGGTGCCATCAACCTATTAATGATTAATGATTAGTCACATGGCATTTACAGTTCAGGTGATTGGCTCAAATAGACTTGAGCAGCCATGAAAAAAGATGGCAGATTTCAAAATCACATTCTTTCGGGGGGCTCCTGTACCATTCAAGCAACTGTCAATGAGATGAATGGGAATGCTAAAAGATTCCTCCTTAACCTCGTTTTAAATGACCACTTTATTGTCTCCATTAGGAGGACCCAGAAATCTTCTTCAAAGATCCTCAGGATCTGTTGAATCTCATGACTGAGCTGGAAGAGCAGAACCTTTCTCTCATCCAGAACACTAGAGAGACAGAAGAGACTTTGGAGGAGTTCAGACAGAATGCTGAACTGACTCGCAAAAACATGTGTGTACCTATGTGCCTTAGAATTGCACCAATATGTTTTTTATATTTAATTATACAAGTAGATAAATGTTTATATTTGTTTGTGTATATGCAGGGAGTCTGAGTCAAAGCAGCTAAAAGAGCAGGTTGATTTCATAAGTGACGCCATTCAAAAGGAGAGAGAGAGAAAAGCAGAGCTTGAACTGAAAACCAAACACTTCAGCTTTGGACAGTACAAACCAGAGGACCAGGTATGAATTTTTTGATGTTGTTGTGGGTTTCATATTTGTGTTCTGTTGTACTACTTTGTCATTTTATTCGTAAGCTTCCTTGATAAACAGAATGCCTGTTGATTAAAACAATTGATAATCTTTTCTGGGCTGACATAAAATACACTATCTTCCGTTTTGAATTCTTAAAAATTCATATGAATCAGTGGGGATTTCTTTAAGACTGCAAGGGAAGCTCGGCTTCCCCATAATGTTAAAAAATGAATGGTCAAATATGTACTATTGTGTTAACATTTTATTGACTAAAAATGCGTTAGAACACGTTCATCTTGAAGACGAGTTAGTTCAGAATCAGCTACATATAGCAGGTTGGCTGACTCGATTTCTTTCTCATACATTCCCGGAGTCACAGTGCATTTTCCTGTTGAAGCCTAGCGTCCATTGACTTCAATGGGGCTGCTTTGAACAGTTTTTTTTCAGTGCTTCGAAACTAGACGGTCATTGGATAAATCTGCGATTATGTCGCTGTGATTATGGGCGGGCCTGGACTCTGGGCTTCTGCGTGATGATTGGAGGGTCTGTCGACTGCATCTCCTTTTAATTGACAGCAATTTTGTACTATAAAAAGTCACTGACGCTGAAGCTATTCGAGCTCAGTCCCATTGCACTTTGCAAGTATAGTCGAAAGACAAACTGCTGCAACCTATTTCTTGGTATTTGCTTGGCAAAATTGCTAACCAATCTTCATCATAAATTTCACACAATTATACACCACATTCCTTGTTTCGGTTTAACCTAATTCCCACATTTCCTCCGTCGAGTTTAATATCTTTTTTTTTAGATTGTTCATTCATTCATTAATACAGCTTCCCCTCTTTGAAAGACCAGCAGCCAGCACTGATATGAATATTCTGTATATTTTCACTTCCATCTTTAGTGCATCCAGTTCCTGAATAATAAATACATTTATAAAAAATATATTTTTTGCCAGTCATCTCATTAACAGTGTAATTTACTCAGTGACATTTCATTATTGTTGAGCTTCAATTAATACATATTTTCCTTTTAGAATGCTGTAAGGAAAGTATTTAAAAAATGCAGTGCTAAATCTTAAATACTTGATTAATCTCATACATTAACATGTTAACTTTGGCATCCCTACTACTTTAACACACAAATACATGCAGGAATTCTTGTTAATTCATTTAATTTCAACATACAGAAAAACACATCGTAACCCCGGTTCTCTGAAACATCGAGTGGAGAGATCTACCTATGGGAAGGGCATCTGTACCTGACCTCTGCAGAAGCATCCAACTGCACCAAGTCTGACTAGACAGACAGAAGTGCGCAGCCAATAATTTGCTTCTCGTGCGGCAAGCGGGGCAAAGCTGGTGGATCTCGCCACCGATGTTTCAGAGAACAAGGGTTACGACAGTAACCTATTGTTCTCTTTCATCATCTCGTGTTTGAGATTCCCCTATGGGAGAGACATGGACAGCTCCCTGATTGTCCAATACACTCACAGTGAGGTTCTGTAAGCCAGAGGAAGACGGTCGGGTCACCCAAAGGGGCGGTACCTGACACGTCCCATAATCATGAACCCGCCATAGTGACACACACACACATAACTGCTGTGTACAGGCAGGACATGAAACGTATGTGGCACACAAAAGAGAAGGAAGGGTTAAGACGATCCTACCCCAAAACAGAATGTGCTACCGAGATACTGGTGACATCCAGCCGATAGTAACGTACAAACATATTGGGGGAGAAGCCCAGCTGGCAGCAGAGCAAATATCCTGCAGCGATACTCCCCTGAACAGAGCCCATAGCGTCCACAAGCCAATGTAAGAGGCGTTTCTTAGATATGGGATTCCCCATGCGAGGGGGTGCCCATGAAATAAAGAGCTGGTCACTCTTCCGAAAAGCACTGGTCCAAGCCAAATAAGTCCGTAAGGCACGAACAGGACACAGGGCATTCAGCCTTTGATCCTCCGCAGAGGAAAAAGGTGGAGGGTGAAAAGCAAACAGCTCTAACACCTGTGATGTGAATGGAGGGAAGCATTTTGGCATGAAGGTCGGATTAGGCTAAGGGGAACCTTGATGTCATGGGGTGACTAATCAGTGAACGAGCGGCAGGTGTGGAGGGAGTGGTGATTGGGGCACATGCTCCCAAAATGAAGTATAAAGAAAAGCCATTTTGAAGAGAGAGGAAGACAGAATGGAGCGTGCACGCAGCAGGTGAGAGGCCGAGTGGCCGAGGCTGAGGCCGAAGCTGCGGAGAAGAGGGAGTGGGAGAGAGCGAGAGAGAGAAAGAGATAACGAGACTTTGGCTGGATTGCGGGTGTGAGCCTTGATTGCACAGTGAGTCTGTTGAATTGCAGTTCTATTGCGAGCACGAGTGGAATCTTGCAGTGTATTGGTGAATATGCGAGTGTGGGAATGGTGTTGCTGCTGTTCACTCGCAGTCCCAGCATGTTTACATCTCTCTCTCTGCTCGAGCCCCGAAAAAAGTGGACGTCGAAGAAGAGAACGTGGAAGCTGTGAGTTATGTTCATTCCTCTCTCTGTCTGAGACTGCTGTTACGTTCATCCATGTTTATAACTCTCACTCTGCCTGAGCCTTGAAGAAGAGAAGCTGAAGAGAACGCGGAAGCTGTGAATTATGTTCATTCCTCCCTCTGTCTGAAACTGCTGTTACGTTCATCCATGTTTATAACTCTCTCTCTGCCTGAGCCTTGAAGAGAAGCTGAAGAAGAGAACGCGGAAGCTGTGAATTATGTTCATTCCTCTCTCTAACTGAAACTGCTGTTACGTTCATCCATGTGTATAACTCTCTCTCTGCCTGAGCCTTGAAGAAGAGAAGCTGAAGAAGAGAATGCGGAAGCTGTGAATTATGTTCATTCCTCTCTCTGTCTGAAACTGCTGTTACGTTCATCCATGTTTATAACTCTCTATCTCTGCCTGAGCCCTGAAGGGAACACTGAAGAAGAGGACGCGGAAGCTGTGAATTAAGTTCATTCCTCTCTGTTTTTTGTGTTTTGTATGTTTTTTGTGTTGGAACACTGGGCCGAAGCCTTTATTAACTGGGTGAGGGGAACACAGTATGTGCGGTGTGGTGACACTGCTTTTGCACTTTTCCTCACAACAGACCCCTGAACGTGGGGGGAGAACACACAACGTCCACTGAACACATGGACTGGGCAGCCTCGAGAGGGGGGTTGGCCGACCCCTCCATAAGAAACTCTCCGTCTCTTGAACAGGGGCTCTAGGGCAGGAAGAGAGTCCAAAGAGCTTGCGGTTTATGAACGCGGACTCGATGCCCCCATAGGCCAAAGATCAGGCAGGCCGCTTGCGCTTCAAGTTGGTGTTCGAGGGTTTTTCCGCCACGACAGGAGGCGGTTTCCACCAGGGATTAGCAGAGGGTGGGTTGCTTGGGGTTTGTTACGGGGCCTTTCCTTACCCTGATGAAAATTACGTCCCGAGACAGGGGGGTTAGGCAAACGCGCAGGTGGCGCCTGGCGTGGAGTCACCTTCCTGGGAAGGCATAGCTTGAAGGCCTCGTCTTCCTTCTTGTCGTCGCATCGTTGCTGCATTAATGCAACGGCGGGGCCAAAGAGAGCCCGGCCAGGCTCTACCAGGGCGCCCGTGATGCGCCTCTTCTCACTGTCAGGAAGGCCCGACAGGTTCAACCAGAGCGCGCGCTCTCCCACCACAGAAAGTGCAGGGTTGGACGGCCTGACGAGCGTTACGGATGACGAGGTCATTAACAGTAATGATCTCCTTCTACAGCGCGGGTGAGGGGGATCCCTTGTCCAGCTGTTGGCTTAAGTCGTCCAAAATCGGAGGGAGGAGATATTCAGGACCCTGACCCTGAGTTTGTTAAAACTGTTTTTATTTCCTGACAGTAGAATATGAGACAGATAATCTGTGAAAAAATGAAGCTCCTCTGGCTCCTCCCAGTGGTATTATTGCCATTTGCAGAAATACACCGCTCCCTGTCAGAAACAACCAATCAGAGCCAGGAATGTCTTAGCAGTGTCAATCACGCTCGTGTAAGCGCTGATCACACCCCTCTCTTGCACAGCGTGTACAGTCGTTCAAACTCAGGTTTGCTGGTGTGCTGCAGCTGTGCTGGCGGAGAAACAACCTAAACTCCCAATTTCTCGAGTGGCACCTGCTCATAAAAAAAAGGTAAAAGGAAATAGACTGATGACGATAAACAAGTGAAAAAGAAAGAATTAGACAGAGCCCATTGACTCGGTGTCAAAACTCTAGCCGCATAACATGTAGATAAAATGTCACGCACTCTGCTAAGCAACAAATAAATCTTGCTAATTCACTGGCTTGTCATGTTGCTGAAATAATGTACTAGCAAACCTTATCTAGCATTATATATCGCTAGAATAATTACTTAGGCTACATACTGTAATGTTAGTTACTGTTATATTAACGTTATCTTACTAGCTATTTATAACTTATAGAAAGAGTGCAACGTTATAAATGTATGCGTATTGATTATACGTAATGATTTGAGGACCAAGTTTGTAGTCAAAGTATGGGCAGGGCATAGTCAATGTAAAGCATATTTGTTGACGTTTCGTCCCTATTAGTGAATGTGCCAAAACTGTTTATCCACCGTCATCGGTGGCCCTGCTTACTAGCCTGCACGTTCACGGCAGGCTCCGGTGTGGGGGAGGAGCTGTGGAGGGAGGGCTGTAGCGCAGCAGAGAGCAAGGGGGTGGGACCTGTAAGTTGTGCTTGTTCAAATTTTCAGGCTAAGTCAACGTTTTCTCAAAACTCCCTACTGCAGCTTTAACAATGACACAAAGTAGTGTTTTATATATTAATAAAATATTTATTAAAATCACATGAGTTGTGAAAATGTCTGGATTGTAAAATCTTTCAGACACTAATTATTTTAGGTATTTTAGGAGTTGATAACTCCTAAAGTTTTTAATCTTTAAACTAAGCTGTATTCCCCAATGCTGGCTATGCAGTTTCCGGAGCGGCTAGCAATAGCAAGTTAGCTTTGAAAGCATGAGATCCCACTCTCTCTTCAGAGCGCTCTCCAAAGCCACACATTCTTCCTAACACATGAACACACTTGTGACTTTGTGAAACAGACTGTCTTTAAACAAATGTTGCTATAGTAGTCTAATGTTAATGCTAGAAGGCCTGTTTCACCAATAAAATGCATTTTCACATTCACCTTGACTGAGGGGGCAGGATAGTTCGGGTTAGGAGGGTCTCAAATATGGAACACAACTTTATGGCTGTGGATGTTCTCAAAGTTTCAGAGTAAAACATGTTTTGGAAAATATACATTTCATATAAAATGTTAAAATAGTATTTGTATTTTTTATACGAATAAACAAACTTCTATAACTTTTTTCATATTCAGCAATAATCTGCCATGTGTCTTTCATTTTCAGGACTATGTTCAATAGTGTTCAAAAGTGACTAAAAGGTAATAAATAGATCATAAATGTTCCATAAATATAATTAAGTACAATAAAATCCCCTAAGAATACAAAATATTGAATAAAAAACATTATCAGACTAAAATATAGTATAAATTAATTTCATTGAAGTAATAAAAAAATGTTGGTCATTCCACCTGAGCAGTATCAGAGGGTTAAAACATCAAGAAACAACCAAAAAACAAAACACAAGTAATACTTCAGAGCCTGGGAAAAATCAAAACAAACCAGATAGTCCAAGTTAGCAAAACACATGAACAAAACCGTAACAGTGACAAGACAATGAACTCAGGGACGGCTTCCATGGCCATGACAGAACTTTGGCAGGGATGGACTTCCCCTGCAATGCCAGAGAGTTCGGATGCCACCGCCTCAGGTGTCTGACAGAGAAGTGTGCACGGCACCCAAGACAGGTGAGGAAACACCAGACTTGGGACCATCAGGCTAGGGACCACCGGTTCTGGGTGGTCTAGGCTATTGAGTGCAGAGGCGGGAATGGATTCCAAGAAAAGCTCCAGAACTGAAGCAGATTCAGGGACCCTTACAACACCCTTACTGTGAAGGGGGATCCACTCAATCGTTCAGTTCGATTAAAAGCTATGAGGGCACTGTGAGGATAATGAACCAGATCCAAACTATGGTCCATGAGGGAAATATAGATTCAAACTTAATTTGTAATCAATCGAGAGCAAGATTTTACTTGAAGAATGTGCACAATTCCAATGGAATGTATTATAGTTTTTGACAAGACTGTTGATTTCAGATGATTTCAAAGGGATAAACTAAAAAACACACAAACACTAGCAATTAAAGGCATTCAAGATGTCATCTTTACAGATTTACAACAATCATTTTAAAATGTAGGAAGGTTCTTTAAAATCCTAAAATATCCCATACATCTAACTACAAGTGTGAACGTGATTTTACCAAGTACCACATGATCCAGGATCAACATCTTTGTTGATCCTGGATCAACTTTCCAATCAACCAATCAGATTTGAGGGACAAGTTTACATTTTATGTCACATTTAGGCTTAGAACTAGGATGAAGTACTTAAACATCAGTGTTATTCACCTATCATTACCCTCTGATTTTAGGGAAAAGTTATGGGTAGGGTTAGGTTTAAGGGTAGGAATTGGGTAATGACTACATTTTGGGACAGGAATGTTGATCCAGGATCAACAACATATGTTGATCCAGGACCATGTCTTACTTGGCAAAATCACGGTGACCAACTACAAGACAGCAATATCACTTTTAGTCGTGCTGTTCTTGAGTCAACAAAATTAAAGATCTGGGCCAGTATTCATAAAGATTCTAAGAATCCTCTCAGAAAACTCTTAATTTAGCTTTTACTTAGGAGTCTTCGCTTAAGAGCGATTCGGGACTGATCTGAGAGCAACTCTGAGTAAGGAAAAGACAAAAACTTGAGGTGGGCTGACCCCGTTGCTATGTATGACACGGTCTTTTGAAGACTGATTGGTTGGTTGTCCAATAAGGGAAAAAAGAGATTTTGTCACTAGGAGCGACTCTTTTCATTAAGATTCTTTATAAATACAGGCCTTGATGTCTAGAATGTTTTTTCTTTTAAATTCTGATAAGACACACTCATTACTATTCATTGCTTCTAGAAATCTTTGCATTGATAAATCATTGGACAGTGATGACTTGTTTAAAAACATATCTAGTGACTTAAGAATACTTGTACCTTGCCCTCAGGACAAGACTCTTGACACACTGAGCCATAAAGTGGAGGAGGTGTATCACTGCTGTGTGGGGGAAACGGAGGCAAACCTGAACACTTTGCAGATGCTGACGGCCATTGAGGAAAAATTGGGGCAGCTTCTGGAAAATGCCGAAACGATTCCAAAAGACCTAATGAGTATAGCTGAACGTGCCAAAGAGAAAGAGAGGAGAATGAGGTGACCACATACAGTGTAACATTTTTTGTTGTTGAGTTGTACCATTTCAATACTATTTCAGTTTTTGTACTTCAATATTTCATGTTCAATTCAATGTTACTTGCTGTTTCTTTCTATTAGTGAAATTTTCTAGTCATTTCAATACTATTTCAGTTTTTGTACTTCAATATTTCATGTTCAATTCAATGTTACTTGCTGTTTCTTTCTATTAGTGAAATTTTCTAGTCATTTTTGAGTGAGAATTGTTTTTGCACTAATTTTTTTGTTAGCGTACATATACATTAAACCAGCAACAAAATCATCTGTATCTAGTTAGTTTTTCTAAACTTATTTTACTCTTTAGACTGCGTGATGAGAAGATACATTTGCAGATTAAACAACAGGAGGAAAGACAGAAAAAAGCCTTGGAAAGATCACAGAATGAGATTAAGAAAACGGTAAGAAAAATAAAATAAAACAAGCTTTACTGCAACAAATGTCTAATTTACCTTTTGGCTTTAGTCATAAAAGTATATCACTATTTATATCACAGTTTATCACTATTAAAGGGGTCATATTTATTTCCCCACAATTTTGTGACCATTTATCACCCTCTCTACTATAAGAAAAGCAGTTAAAAAAAAAAAAAATCACAGGTTACAGTCATGTAACTCCCTGATCCAAAAATCAAGTCAAGATTTACACATTTCTATCAAATCAAATTGATTTGAATAATCCTTACATATTTTTCATAATATAAATGAGTAAAAAAATAGAGCTAAATAAAATATTCTGTATAAATCTTAATGGAACAAGTGAATGGACATGGAGTTTATGATTCGTATTCATAATTATTTTTAAGTTTAAACTTCAGTTTAAGAAATTATACAAAATATTTGATTAAGTTTTAGTTGTTTTTTTACTCATTTAAAATTCTTAATTCATAATATGAATATGTAAGGATTATTCCATTTTTTTTTTAATTTTACTATTAATTGAAATGTATAAATCTTGAAAAAAAAAAGATTTATACATTTTTGATTGATTTTTGTTTGGTGTTTTTTGTTTGGTGTTTAGGAATAATAGTATCTATCCCGCATTGTCTATCTCCTCACTGTAACCGTGTGGGTCAAGTTTCTGATTAATCAAAGTCAGTGTAAGCAATGATTATTTTAATAGCAGTCACAATTAATTTCTTCACTGAAAAAAAAAAAGTAATCTCCTTTTATCTCATGATATGACCTCTTTAAATGACTGACATTGCTTTCTGTATTCTTTTAGTCTGTTAAGAAGCTGATGCCACGCTCTCAGCCTCCTGTCCGCAAACATCAGACCAAAAAAAGCGCTGAAACCACAGACCGGGAAAATGAAGAGTTCCTGTATTTCTTTAGTTAAATCACAAGTACACAAATAATCGAATTTGCATCACATTTACATACAACTTACTGTAGATAGTATCAAGTTGATCAAGTACATAGATCTTTCCTTGTTTCTACAAGGTTTCAATTTTGAAGTTTAAAAGGACATGAATACGATATAAATGTATGAATCATGAACATGCAAAAGCTTGTGAGAACAAATATGAAACACTTGACAAATATTTGCAGACACAAACTAGTCAATTTTTATGTCAAATTTTATTAACCTGTTTTGAATTAAACCATAGCTAATAAATACATTTCAATTGCATCATTTTATAAAAAAGTAGATTTTTTTTTTTTTTTTACAAACATGGAACATAAGTGTATCTGAACTTTACAAAGCCATACAAAAATAGGCATCAAAACAACTTTGTTCCATAATGGTCAACCAGGCAAATAAGTTAAGGTCAAATTAGACTGACGATTACATACACAGTTAAAGATTTCATAGACAAATGGTATTTATTCTGGTTAAGAGACGGATCAATGATGTTCACTGCCATGTGTCTGTGTGCTCACAAGTCACCAGATCTAAAAACTAAATATTGATTAAAAAAAAAAAAAAAGCAAGCATTTATCAAGCAAGTCACATGATCAAAAATGAAAAACTAAAAAGGTGCATTGTTTTTGGTCAAATTAGCTTTTTGTATGGAGCAAAATACAATTCTGATATCCTGTTTTAAACATGAAATGAAGGGATTTGCTTATACTACACAATGATAAAACCAGTAGAGGCACTGAGAAAATGTACAAGATCATCTAAGAAAGGGCCGTCATATGGCCCTTGAGTAGCACCTTCTGTTTCTACTATCACTCCAAATCTTGTAGGTTGATGGTGCTACCAGTGAACTGGGAGTTATCAGATCCATTTTCATCTTCGGCCATGACTGTGGGTTCCTACAAATGAGAATATTTAGATCAGTTCGTATGTCCAAAATGTCCAAATTGCAATACACAACAGGGTCATTTTATGGCACACAATCACGTAATAGAATGTAATCCGGGTTTTTTTTTTTCATCTGAACTGATCCTAAATAAACCCACAAGACTCATTTTACATACATTTGTCAGTTGTCACAAATGTTTTTTTTTGTTTCGCCATTATGGGTATGGAGTGTAGATTAATGTGGAAAAAAACAAAGACCAACATAAAATGAGAAAAAAAACGAAGGGGTTTCAATACAAAAGTTTCAATACTTTTGCAAGACACCATGTACAGTATATATTTTTTCAGTAACTGTCAGTGACATGACCACTCATTTTCAGTAGCTAGGTTTCCGTCCAAAGTTGCGAAAATAACTTGGAATATAGCATAAAATTAAACTGGAATATAACAAAACATTTGTAAATAAAGCACCGTTTCCACCCAGTGAACTGAAGAGAAGAAAATTGTAATTTCCTGACTGGGCTAAAAAAAAAAATTCAGACTCAATTGAACACCAGTTTTTTTTAAAGTGCATTTTTAGAACTTATGCACACTTTGTGTTTCCATGCAGCATTGTTTTTATGCAATATCCCAAAATTCACAAAAAAATTGATCGAAAGGAACATGGCTAATGAGAGCCGGCAACTTTAGCAAAATGCACAGAGCATGTGGTGTTACTTGTTAATCTTTTAGGGCTGCAGCTTTCGATTCTTTTTGTAATCGATTAATCTAGCACTTAATCGATCGATTAATCAAGTAATCGGATAAAAAAAAAATGTGTTTTTAAACAACCAAAACAAATAATGCATAACGAAAATGTGGTGGTAAAATTATCAAGCATTTGGCTTTTATTTCTCACAAAAAAAAAACAAAAAAAAAAACTGGTATTAATTCCAACTCCAACATTTGGCTCCAAAACTAAGCCTATTTATTGCAATTTTTATCCATTTAGTATAAGTGCCAACAATGTTCTATGCTCAATTACTTTGGTAGCCGATTAAAATGTATTCCCCAAAAGTACGAGTGGGTTTGGAGAAGCAGGCTGGGGAAATACATTTTTTGTTGTTGTCTAACTATTTGGAAGACGTGACATACAAACAAGGTGGGCGCCGGGCAACGCGAATTGGGAGACACGTTTGCCGCAAACGTCTTCCGCGCAATTGAAAAATTTGAACTCGAGCGAATGTTCAAGCGTATAACTAGACGCGATAGACGCGCATTTGACGCTCTATTCGCGTCCGTGTGAACACACCATTAGGTTACCTTGTTTCAGCGACGCTTGGTGAGACAGCATGGAGTGGATGTTTTCGGTTCAGATTCTGAATCATTGAAGTCGTACTGTTGTGGTATGCCATGTCTACTTTGCAGTAGACACATTGCACCTTGTTCTCTTCCTTTTTAAGTATGTAATCATCCCAAACTTTAGACATTCTCTGCCGTTTATGGACATCTTAACTCTCTGCCATCGCGCCAACTAAATTCAAATTATATCACGCGCATATACACTCAACTAAAGGATTATTAGGAACACCTGTTAAATTTCTCATTAATGCAATTATCTAATCAACCAATCACATGGCAGTTGCTTCAATGCATTTAGGGGTGTGGTCCTGGTCAAGAAAATCTCCTGAACTCCAAACTGAATGTCAGAATGGGAAAGAAAGGTGATTTAAGCAATTTTGAGCGTGGCATGGTTGTTGGTGCCAGACGGGCCGGTCTGAGTATTTCACAATCTGCTCAGTTACTGGGATTTTCAAGCACAACCATTTCTAGGGTTTACAAAGAATGGTGTGAAAAGGGAAAAACATCCAGTATGCGGCAGTCCTGTGGGCGAAAATGCCTTGACGCTAGAGGTCAGAGGAGAATGGGTCGACTGATTCAAGCTGATAGAAGAGCAACTTTGACTGAAATAAACACTCGTTACAACCGATGTATGCAGCAAAGCATTTGTGAAGCCACAACACGCACAACCTTGAGGCGGATGGGCTACAACAGCAGAAGACCCCACCGGGTACCACTCATCTCCACTACAAATAGGAAAAAAAGGCTACAATTTGCAAGAGCTCACCAAAATTGGACAGTTGAAGACTGAAAATTTTTGCCTGGTCTGATGAGTCTCGGTTTCTATTGAGACATTCAGATGGTAGAGTCAGAATTTAGCGTAAACAGAATGAGAACATGGATCCATCATGCCTTGTTACCACTGTGCAGCCTGGTGGTGGTGTAATGATGTGGGGGATGTTTTCTTGGCACACTTTAGGCCCCTTAGTGCCAATTGGGCATCGTTTAAATGCCAAGGCCTACCTGAGCATTGTTTCTGACCATGTCCATCCCTTTATGGCCACCATGTACCCATCCTCTGACGGCTACTTCCAGCAGGATAATGCACCATGTCACAAAGCTCGAATCATTTCAAATTGGTTTCTTGAACATGACAATGAGTTCACTGTACTAAAATGGCCCCCACAGTCACCAGATCTCAACCCAATAGAGCATCTTTGGGATGTGGTGGAACAACGAGCTTCGTGCCCTGGATGTGCATCCCACAAATCTCCATCAACTGCAAGATGCTATCGTATCAATATGGGCCAACATTTCTAAAGAATGCTTTCAGCACCTTGTTGAATCAATGCCACGTAGAATTAAGGCAGTTATGAAGGCAAAAGGGGGTCAAACACAGTATTAGTATGGTGTTCCTAATAATCCTTTAGGTGAGTGAAGATCCCTGCGCGTATAGTGCGCGTCATAGGAATTTAACGAGGCTTCGAGGCAGAGTTTTTGCCTCGAGGAATTTTTGTAATCGAGTTACTCGATGAATCGTTTCAGCCCTACTTTGCATGCACCATTGGCATAAATAAACAATCTTTACCCTCCACAAGGTTTATTTTTAGCAGCAAGGAAACGGCAATGTCAACGACATGAAATGACATTAGCTAATGTCATTCATAAATTATAGTAGGCAATTAGCCGTTTTTCAAACAGCTTTTTTTCTCCGACTACAACTACAATCTTATCTGAAAGGCAAATAATATCGAAAATAAATCTTGAAATAAAAAACGACTAATACACTCTACTACAAATAAAATAGAGGATACAAATGATGCAATGAACATGAGGCTTAGAAGTTGTATGAACCTGTAGGATGTTGACAGGCAGATCCACAGTGAGCTGAGAGTGTGAACATGAAGTCTGTGAACTCAACTGGAAAGCCAAGTCTCCATCAGCAGCAGGGTCATCCTACAACAAACACACTCAAATCAATTTACTGAACTGAAGTGAGAATGTTTTCCAAATTCTTTCCCATGATCTCACCTGCAGCAGCTGAATCTGCACAAACTGTGCGCCTGTCACTGGATCCCGGATGGGTGGCTCACCATTTCCTGTAGCAGCTCCTTCTCCAAAATGAGCGCTTGAATTAGTCGACAGAGCAGAGCTGGTGCCCTTTGGTCCTTTACTCTTTCTTTGACCATTCTCTGAGGCACATGTGGAAGAGCCTGGGCCTTTCTGTTTCCTCCTCTTGGCGAGCTGAATGGCCCTGTAGTCTGTGCGTGCTGATCCACTGCTCTCCTAATGGCAGAACAAAAAAACTGCACAGTCAGACATTTGGGTTAACTTGCTTAAAAATGACCGGAAAGGAACTTTTAACCAAATAAAAGAGGCTTTCGCACCGGGTAGTTCTAGGAACTAGCCACCAGGGTGGTTCCGCGAGAACTAATGGTTCCCCTAGGAACATTTTCCTGGTTGCATTTGCACCGCCATTAGAAACTCTGAAGTGACATTTGTACTACTTGTGACTTATTTTGACGGCACGGCGGCCCTTTATTTTGACGGCGCTGAGAACGCCAGAGCCTGAGCTCACAGTGCTCGCATTCTCTGTGTTCATTAGTTTACGATCTGTCGAACAGTCCTGTCTAATATGTTATTAGATAGAGCCGTTATGCATAGAAAGTAAACCATATATGAAAAGGTATTAGCGTATGCAGTGTGGTTGATGTCCAGTGTTGCTAGCTGAGCAGAAATACTTCATCATGTTTAGCTTGGTCCCCTCAAAGTTGCGTTGGATTTTCTCCTTAGCGTAAAGGTAAAGAGGTCCATCTATCACTGTTTTCCATGCTATAATCTGAGTTTACAAAGCTTTTTTAAAATGGCGGGTGCCCGTGTTTCGTGTGCATTCGGCCAATCCGTGTTACTAACGTCGCTGGTAGTTCCTATAGTGCTGGTTTAGAACCTTCTCTTAAGTATGAGCTAAATTAGTTCCTTCAAAAGGAGTTCCTAGAACTAAAATAGTTCCTAGTTCCTGCGGTGCAAACGCGCCAAAATCCGGGTACTTCCGCCAATAGTTCTAGGAACTGTGAAAAGGTTCCTCCGGTGCGAAAGCCCCTAAAGGTAGCTTAAATTCTATTTTATGGCTAACAATTTCAGAAATTTCAAGATTAACATGTGCTCTCGCTTTCCAACTAACCATAACAGGGCAGGGGGTGACCGGGGGCAATTCTGTTATTTTCTGCCCACTGTAGGATCCACTGTGGCTGGGGAACACAAACTGACACATCCCCTTACCGCCATCTGACTGAGCCATGACCTCCACTCTGCTTAACAAGGGCCCCACGGCTGTCTCACTGCCTGCCAGGTCAGCCTTGGCCTGCGGACAAAGTAACTCCACTACAGGAGTTGCCGCGAGAGCCATGGAGGAGGAGAGAGAAGGAACAAGAGATGAACTGAGTGCTGAAGGAAGAGCTGAAGTCAGTGAGGAAAGAGACTGAGTGAGCGATGAAGAGAGTGATGGCGTTAGAGTAGATGGGGATTCTACAGTCAAAGGATTGCAGGAATTCAGAGGGTGGAGTTGTTCTGAAGATGCAGTACTCTGAATTGCCAGAGCAGTTAGTGTTCCCAGCTCTTCTGGGCTGACTGTTTGCACATCATCCAAATGCAATGTGGCATGGGGCAAAACCCCTCCACCTCCTCCAGCACCCAATCCCGTCTCCAATACATGGACACCCATATCTTGCCCAGCTGCTAAAATGAGAGGATCCACAGTTTTTGCCCCGTTAAGAGCAGATCCGACTGATGCTGTATCTATTGTGAGGATTCCGGCGTTAACCAGAGGCATGTCCATGGAGAAGGATCCTGCCCCAGAGCTGCTTTCACTCCCTATAGAGACAGCAGTGGTCCCAGGACATGCAGGAATGCTGGAGAAGAGAGATGATAGGTCCAGACTGCTGAGTTCTGCTCCTGCAGGTCCTGAGGGGGCACTAACAGCCTGTGAAATACTCGTCAGCTCACTGCTGGGAGTTAAAGTGGATGTGTCATCCAACTGACTCAACACATCTGCAGGAAGAACGGAACATTATGTTGGTACACAGAGGTTATGGTTACACAATTTAAACATTCAGGATTTTAAGATTTCAGTTTGATGAGAAGTTTGAAAAATCATTTAAGTGAAAAAGCCCAGCACTAGGTTTAGGGTTAAAGTTGCCAAGGAAAAATTACCAGAATTACCAGACTTTTTCAGTATGATAACCACTAACTTTTCTGCCTCCAAACTCAAGATATACCAATACATTATGTATATAATTTACTTCTGCTCATTACTATACAATAAAATCGGGCAGTACTTTGTTGTATGTAAATGAGTGGCATGAATGCTCTACTATTATGAAGGAAAAGACGGTAAGTGGTAAGACAGGAATTTTTATTTTTGTGTGAACTAAGGGGGTGTGCTCACACTTGGTATTTTTGGTTTGATTAATGAACCCTGGTGCGATTGCTCTGTTAGTTCATGATTTTTCATGGACGATTTATTTACAAGCATACTGGCCAATTCCGATACCGATTTCTGTTTTTTTTTTTTCTTTAAGCAACAAACAAGAAAGTATATATAAGTTTAAATAAACAAGATGTTTATTTGGTATTTAACAGGCCAAACTGGCTTTTAGCTGTTAAAAACAATAACTGTAACCCATCTGAAATTAACGGCAACAACTGCACAGTTCACTACACAATCAACACACATTCAACAATCCAAACAAAGATGTGTGGCTATTTAATCAGCATTCAGCATTTGTTTTTGAATTCGGTGTAACTAAACAAAACCCCCCAAAAAAATTCTAATATGTTAAATCAAATGTTTAGTTTAAGGTAATTTTAAGGTAACAAAAATGATCGTCCTATACAGAACTGACGTTTAATTCCAAAAAAATTACGAATGATTCCAAAGTAGTCTGCGCAAGATGGCGCACTTCCGGAAAAATTGGCGAAAAAATATACAAAAAAATATGCATTCCTAGTTTGAATATTATATGAACATAACACGGAACAAAGACATGTAAACGAACCAAAAACAGGAAGATGAGACCCTAAAAAGGACAGAATGCTCAAGTGTACCTGTTTTTCTTGTCATCGTAGTGATGTTGCCCATCACAGTTTGGTACAGGCATCTGAACTAAGTCTCCTCACAGCAGATTGTTTGTGTGTGTGTGACAGAGGAATTCCTGTCGCCGTTTGGACTAATACACATTTTATAAGCTCTTTGCGAGTTTTCAGCTGGTCAAAATACTATCATAGGCAGGCTACGCATACAACAAACGCATTTAATCCAGCACAAATCTTGTTTTGGATGTTCGGTAAGTTCTGTCTCAAAATAGGCAATACGTCATAAAAGCCGACCAATCCCGTTGTGAACGTATCCTATGCCTTTAGGTTCGATAAAAATGCCAATCTGAAAACCAGGCTGACTTTTTTTTGATCCGGAACTACAAGTGTGAACACGCCCATAGTCTCTTTCCATAGTACACAGTCCTGAAGTTGCGTGTGAGTGTCGGTGTACCTGGGCTGAGGTTGTGGTGTTTAAGCATGTGTGTCTTGAGGCTGCTGCGTGATGAGAAGTGTTTGGTGCAACCAGCAACAGGACAGCGACTTCTCAGACTGACTGCATCCTGCTTGTGCTTCTTAGAATGGATGTAGAGACTACTGCGAGCTGAAAACTTCGCATTACAACCTGCACATTTAAATACAAATAATAACAATTACAAAATGAAATCTGAAATCGTAGTATTAAAAGAAAAATGTCAGACATTTCACATGGAAAATTATAGAGAATCTAAAAAATATTTTAAAAAACATAAAATAAAATTAAAAAAAACCTGTACAATACAAAATCAACCTCTGCTGATAAAAGAATGCTGTTCGAGCCCTGTAGCTGTTAAAGTGACCATAAAAACAAAATTGATTGTTCCTATTTATGGAATATTGCTGCATTTATTACACATGATTTTTTAATTTTATTAATTTGCCCTTTTAAACAAAGTAACTTCCCCTTGCTCTTGAGATGACAATTTTTCTGATAATGTGTTTACTTGTGCCGGGCAGGAGAACATGCATTAGGAAATGACAATTATCCAATCACTGGTCTCTCGATTCAATTCAATTAAATTTGATTACAATTATCATTTCACGATGTGTTGCAATATTACTGCATAAAGGCTACATTTTCGTCAATGAATACAAGGAGTCAGATATATGAACTTATTTTATCTGCTCCAAGTATACTTTCTGAATGTAGTCAAACAAAACTTAAGTCTCTGAACACAGCAAACGGCAGGAGCATTTAAAGACAAATAAACATGGGTAAATACTAAAAGTAGGGATGCACGATATATCGACCACACATCGATATCGGCCGATAAATGGTCTTTTTTGATGTTATCGTTATCGATCCGATAAGAAAATTTAGCCGATAAATCAAAGCCGATAAATAACAGATTATTTACTTCAGTTGAGAGATGCGTGCTGTTCGCCATGATGGCTCTGAATGATTGGATTCACTTCGAAAAGGAAGATACAGTTCAGTGCAACATCTGCAGCACAAATCTGTCACATAAGCTTCATAACATTATAATAAAAACACGACTGCTGCAAAAGAATGTTGTGAATTCTTGTTTGCCAGTGTTTCAGCGCGACGAGCGCGTTGAGGCGGAAAGAGCGCGTCTATGGAGTTAAAGGGATAGTTCACCCAAAAATGAAAATTAAGTCATTAATTACTCACCCTCATGCTGTACCAACCCCGTAAGACCTTTGTTCATCTTCGGAACACAAATTAAGATATTTTTGATTAAATCTGAGAGCTGGGTCACTCCTCCATAGGCTTCCTAAGGAATTTAAACTTGACGGCCCAGAAAGTCATTGAAGAAAATGTTTAAATATTTCATGTGCCTACAGTGGCTCCACTATAAGTTTATCAAGCGACGAGAATACTTTTTGTGTGGAAAAAAAAAAAATAACGACTTTATTCGACTATTCCATTGCTTCCGTGTGGGCCTGAGACGAGAGTTCAAGAGATTTCCAGGACGCATGCGCGAGAACTGACGTTCTTCTTCTACTACACAGCGCGCGTCTTACAAGCAGAGGAAGACGCGCGCTGTACATAGTTGTAGAAGAAGAACGTCAGTTATCGCGCATGCGTCGTGGAAATCTCTTGAACTCTCGTCTCAGGCCCATATTTATTGGCCAATATATCGGTTATCGGCTTTCAAATGTAAAGAATTATCGGTATCGGCCAAAATTTTCATATCGGTGCATCCCTAACTAAAAGCGCATGAAACTGTCAAGTAGTGTACTTAAAGCTGCAGTCCGTAGATTTTCCTCTGTTCGAAATCTGCAATTGCAGCTAATTCACGGAATTATCAACTTTATGTGGGTTGTGCCTCGGCACGGCACTGCGCGGATGAATCCAATGTTTTGAGGAGAATGTGCAGCTGTCAGTCACCGGATACTGTCATTCGGAATCACAGATTCTACTTTTTGGAAGTATGACCAACATAAGGATTTTCACTGGAAAATGTCATCTGAACAAGTAACATCCACTTTTGTTTACTTTGTTCTCAAATTGTTAATGTTAACATCAGCATTGCGTGACTACATTTAATGCCCTTTAGATATTTATCCTAGTTTTCGCATGGGCCTTGTTGCAGTCTCTTTTTTTCTGTAGCCACTCCGAAGTACAAAATTCCAATTTGTTTGGAACTATTTTCGTTGGCAAAATAGAGCAAAAACAGGCAATATTGTGTCTAAAATGTAAGTCAATTAATATCAACTTCTTGTTTATTGAACTATTGTATACAGTACAATCAATATCACATTTGTACTCATGTTGTGATTAACTATATTAAATTATATAAATATGAAAGACATACAGAGGTATTTTTTCCATTTATCTTGAATACTGACCTTCAACAGGACATTCAAAAGGCTTGGTACCCAGGTGTGTGATACTGTGACCCTTCAGGTGCTCGGCCCGTGTAAAGGATTTCCCGCAGCCTTCCTCTGGACATGCAAAACGTCTGTCATCATCGTGCTTCCTGCACATGAAGATCAACACCTAATGAATCACTGGGAAGCTGGTGACAGACTTTTAACAGCATGTTGATGCTGCTTTTATAAACAATACATATTTTGATATTATAAAATTCCATTGACTTCTAGTATGTATGACTTCTATCTTTAGCCTGCATGCAGTCCACTGGAGTGGACAGATCTATTCAGTGTTACATTACCTAAATTGTATTTAGATGTTATCCAAATTGTGGTGGACACTGGTGCATTAAAGGGTATATAAGTTTTAGCATATTAATTTGGATTATTTTCTATTTTTTAAAATATAATGATGCAACCTCATGTTCAATTCGATGTCGTGATTTCAGGCGGTGTATCAAACCTGTTGTCGAAAAGTTCTTTGGCAGTGCACCCCCTCTTGAGATTTTTGCAGAATTTTTTTTACATATTGCAACTTACGTGTCCTCATCTGAAACTTTAAAATACTTCCATACCGCTGACATGCTTAATCTTTGATAGGCAGACGCGTGATATCAGATCGATCGCGAGTGAAACCCAAGCGCTTACGCACGGATGGGAGGGGCAGGTGACATTCTTTTTCGGTTTACGTTTTCGGCTGTTTTTTATTTCGGACCGTAACCGATAATGGCATTTTCGGCCTTCATCTTTAATTATATTAAAGTTATATTTATATTATAAATTATATAAGTTATATTTATATTAAAGTTATATTAATTATATTAAAGTATATTAAATTATATTAAAATTATATTAAAGATGAAGGACACAGCTCCAGGACATGATGAAATTAGAGCTAGTCTCATAAAGAAAGTAGTTTGCTCTATTATTGAGCCTGTAACTTATGTTCTCTCTTTTGTCACCAAGAGATTTCAAATTAGCTAGAGTAATTCCCCTTGTTTAAGTCTGGGAATTCACATGTATTTAACAATTATCGACCTATTTCACCATTACCTTTCTTTTCTAAAATACTCAAAAAATGTGTTTATAAAAGGATATTAAAACACTTGACAGAAAATTTGATCTTATATGATCATCACCAGTATGGTTTCAGAGAGAACATGTCTACAGAAATGGCTCTTTTACAGTTTGTCGATAAAATTACGAAAAATCTGCATGAGAAAAATAACACTATTGGCATATTTGTAGACTTGTCGAAAGCATTCGACACTGTAAATCATAATACTCTTTTAGCAAAATTAGAAAATTATGGCATTAAACATAGTTTTGTACCCAAGTTAAGGCTATTTGTAAGAGAGAGAGCAATTTGTTTATGTTAACAATCTGAGCTCAAATAGGAGACAACTTTTATGTGGGGTACCGCAGGGTCCATTTTGGGACCTCTATTATTTCTAATTTATATCAATGATTTAAGAGTTGTATGTAAAAATGTTATGCCACTCATGTTTGCAGATGATACATGTCTTCTATTATCTCATTCTAACATTGACACATTAATAAGAGAAGCAAATTAAGAATTACAAAATATTTCTAAATGGTTTAAAGTTAATCAACTTTCTCTTAATATACAAAAAAAACTATTTTTATGATTTTTAGTAAAAAAACAAAGGAGATCGTCAGGACATAGAGGTATCAATTGATGGTTTAAAAATTAGCCAAGTGAACCAAATAAAATTTTTAGGTGTCATTGTCGACAAAAAACTAACCTGTAAATATCATCATTCAACATGTTTGCAGAAAAATAATGACATCTGTTGGTATATTGAGTAGAGTTCGCTCTTTAATTGATATTTCATGTATGAAAACATTATATAGTTAAATCTATCCCCACATTCTGTACTGTAATATTATTTGGGGTGCAACATGCAAAACATATTTAAATAAGATTTTATTAATACAAAAGAAATTCTTGAGAATTATGAGTAAATCAAATAGATTGTCATCATCTGTTCTGCTATTCATAAAATATAACATCTTGACAATATTTAATGTTAACATCTATTGCATAAATATTTTTATGTATAAGTATGTGAATATGACTAATATTACGCCCAGAGCTTTTAATAATTTTTTCATGTATTCTTCGGATGTTCATGCCTATTCCACAAGGCGTTGTAAAGACTTATCTTCCTTTTTGTAGAACCATTTAGGAATCATTTAGACCCCGTTTTAAAGACTAAAATCACTTTAAACTCTTTCAAAAAGAGACCTGAAAAAAATGTTAACATATAATTAAGTTTATCCTGTTAATTTGTTATATTAAAATGATTGATGTATCAATTGTATTGTCTTGCTTGATCATGTAATTTTATGTCCATTTAATGAGATTTTGGGGAGGTGGTTTTATAAGACCTCATGGTCTTCTCACTCTCTCCCACACAGTATGTTTTTTTTTCGTTACTGGATTTGTAAAGTTGTATTTTAAATGTTATATGTGCAAAATAAATAAATAAATAAATAAAATAAAAATCTCCTCTTTACTAATTACAGCATGAAAAAAACACACAGGGGAACATCAGAAGAGATGTTGAAAGATACATTACATATTACCGAAACGAATCCTGTTTCATGTAATCGCTCAGTGTTTCAACCGGCAAAAGACGTCAATAAAACAGCTTTTATGCTATACATGTCACTTAACGTTACATTTACCTCAAGAAAGCTATTCACTGTCCATAAACTCATTAGTAAGCTAGAAGAAAAAACTAAAGAGCATTTTGCTAAATATATGCACTGTATTACATATTTATACAATTTTATTTAACCAGTTAGTGATGTCTTGATTATTTATTGTTTGAATAAATCAGTCATGAAAACAAGTTATTACAGTTTATTGTTGAATAAATGTTTATAAAAGATTCTGCTCTTGTTTTTAAACGTATAAATGTTTTAACAACAAACTGGAGTAGAAACAATTGTTATTAAAATGTTTATATAAAAGCCTTATGTGCATTTAAATGTTTGTACTACTCAGATTTAGCTATTTGAATGTAATTAAATAAGGTTGATTAATTAATTGATTATTATAGTATTTATTTTCTGTTTTGGTTTTCGGCCAAGTGCCTCCTGAATTACGGTTTTGGCCCAGAATTTTCATTTCGGTGCATCCCTAAAAGATATGTTACTTATATATTCACAATTACCAGAAACTTGTAGAGCAATAGGATATACCATACAGCATAAATATGCATGCATGTATGGGTATAAGAGGTTGGAAACTGCTTCTCACCGTTTGTGCCTCAGTAATTTGGACATGCTTGTGAAGGTCCAGCCACAGGAATCAAAATCACAAACAAAAGGTCTTTCACCTGGGCAAAAAAATGAGATTACACTGTTAAAAAAATTCAAGTGATATGACTTTATTCCTATTATCTGTGCGCTTTTTCACCTGTGTGGCTGCGGAGGTGTATTTTGAGACGACAGGCCTTGTCATAACGCTTGTCACAGCCAGGATAGGTGCATGTGAACTGAGCCATTTCTCTGAAGTGGGTTCTGTTGTGGGAAAACAGGGCGCTGAAAGTGATGAAGGTCTTCTCGCATCCTGAGGGGGAACAGAAACACCACCATCAGGTCAGTATTAGTATCTGCAATATTGTCATTGCCTATTGTCAAATTTGTCTGAGATATTAATCAAGATATCAGTTCATCTCACCTGGGAACTCACACTTATGTGGTCTTTCGGGTTCAAAATGTGTTCGTTGATGATTAGTGAGCCTCGTGGCAGTGCGAAACCTCTCACTGCATACTTCACAGATAAATGCATTTTCCTGGTCATGTGCTCTAACATGAGCTTTTAGATTGTAGACTGTGGTGAAACGCCGACCACAGTTTTCCCATTCACATTTATAAGGCCGCACTTTGTCATGAGACTGCAAGTGCCGTTTCAGTTTGTATGACGTTGTGAAGGACCAATCGCAGCCCTCCACTGTGCACTTGAAGGGACGCTGGTCCTCTGTGTGTAGAACCAAGTGGATTTTGAGA
Source organism: Chrosomus eos (assembly GCA_036326025.1). Taxonomy (NCBI): domain Eukaryota; kingdom Metazoa; phylum Chordata; class Actinopteri; order Cypriniformes; family Leuciscidae; genus Chrosomus; species Chrosomus eos. The sequence continues at coordinate 15,743,680 of CM070828.1, read as the reverse complement.
TTTTGCCGGGTGTCAAAGGTGCTGGAACAGCCTGGTTGGGGACATCTATACTTTACTACTGAACCTTTCTTGGTCAATCCAGATACAGTTAATAGGTTTATTGGCTGTAGTTCTTCACAAGCAACTGGTTTGATTTTAGAATTTTGGTAAATACTATTCCCATCTTCCATAGCACAAATGGTTCCTTCCTCTTGCTTAATTGGTGGGCAAGAGTCCAGAGTAACACCCATTTCTGATAGCAAACAGTCATCAGCTAGAGCCAATTCTGAGTCACTGCTGGTGAATCTGGCTTTAGGCTCATCTTGTACACTTGAGGAAACATTGCTGATTTTACCAATGGACTTACTTCCACCGTCATAGTTGAGCAGCACAAGATCTTCATTGTCTTTCATTCCCAAGTGTTCTTTTAAGCTTATCATTCCATCCTCCTTGTAAGCATAGCCCTCTGGCGGGGTGGCTAGGGTCAATATTCCATTTTCAATAGTCACAATGATACTCTGATTGTTAATCATGATGGTCCCAGAGAATGATTCATTTACAGGTATTGGATTCCCATCAGAAACATAGTCCCCATTACTACAGGACTCTTGATTTGCATAATCCATGATATTTAATTCAGCCATCTCTGGTGCAAATGCAAGGCTATTATTTTTTGTCACACACTGCATCAATTCTTCTGTTGAATGGCCAACTAAATGATTGCTGAGCATTTCTACAGTAGAGACCTTTGGTGTTTGACTGCTCCCAGCATAGTCTTCTGATAATATTGGGTCTCTATTCTCTGCCACAAGACAGAACTCGTGTCTAACATTTTGGTCTGTCCTCTCAAATCTGGTATTCAAGCTACTGTGGCTTGAAAGATGTCCCGATCTGGACGAGATTCTGTTGAAGTTTCCATCTGAATCTACAGGGGAACCAACGTTAAGAGTCTTTGACTTAGACGATGAAGATCCATTTTCTTCTGCTTTGTATTGAAAGTTCATTTGTCGTTCCTTGCTGTCGTCTTCTTTGTGCACTATATTAAAAACCACATATAGTTCCTCTGGGCTCTTGCCTAAAGAGGTAGAGGTGTTGCTGAGAAGTTTCTCTGTCGTGTGTCTTTGTTCACAGCTTTCTGTGTCCAGGAGGGGAAGCGCCATTTGCAGATCGTTGTCCTCATGTTCATCGGCCCTCTCAAACACGGAAGGCAGCAGCTCTAATTCATTGAACACCTTTTGTCTGGACGCATTCACGTCACCGAGCTCTGCAACTGCGGACGGTATATCATATGTCTTATGATGGCTGTTTTGCAGAGACAGAGCGCTGCCATTTTCCGCAACCCGAAGCGGCGACGATCTGGCCCGGTTGTTGTTGTCGTCACTTTGGATGTCCAGCGGTCCCGAGAGATCCGAGATTGCATTTTCAATCAGACGTGTTTTCGCATGAATCCCCGAAGCTGTTGTCTGCTGAGATAATGTTGTGTGGAGCGGGACGCCATGTTGGTAGTGAGTGTTTTTTGTGTCTGAAAGCCCCTGGATTTCCATCTTGGTGTCCCTGTAGCAGCAGCTCATGAAAGCTCCGCCCTTCACATACGTCTGTCTGATCCTGATAGGCCGGTTCGGAAATTACGTCACACCAAACACATTTTTTAAGATCCTCAATTCGATTAAATTCAAAGTGCATGAGACATGTCATGCACTCAAAAAGAAAGATCAATAATGCAGAGCAAAAAAAAGTGTAATTTCTTTCTTCATGGTTTCTGCTATTATACTTTTTACAAAATAAGTGCAGCAGAGCAAAAATGCATGAAGTGAATTGGGTGCTAAAACAAAGTGTGCAAACTATTACACCCAATGTAACTTTGCAGTGCAAAAGTTACAATGGGTGTAATTCATTCTTGAATTCAAATTCTTAAAAAAGGGACACACCCACCGGATCAGGCATTTATAAGAGTCATTTACTATGTTACATTTTAATTCATCTTTACCCTGGCCAACCATCCTTAGATTACCGTAATAAAGGTGCATTTCACTTAAACAATTAAAAATTATAAACTCTTTTTGTTGTTTCCAAGTGATTATCTTTTTGATGTGTGTTTTTTTCTAGTTATTTATTACTTTGCTCTAAAAAAGCTTTCAAATTATTCTGTATAAAGTCTATGTTTCTTTTGCTTGGACTTAGACATATCATGTGTAAATGTAGTAAGATTGTTTTTTTTTTTAAATCAGTGATAAGACTTCTACTCACTGAAGAATGAGCATGGACATGATATAATGGATGTCTGAGTACATGGGCCATTACTGTAAAACTGGAGAACCCCCCCCCCCCCCCCCCCCAATTTACACCCTGTGCTCGTCCCTACTAGTTACAACAATTATGCAAGGATATAAATGTATAATATAAAGTCACTTTGCAGTTGAAGAAATTAAGACAAAGATGGTAGGTCCAATGCAGTGTATACAAATAATTTGGAGTTTTAAATAGTAATTTTCTATTTTCATAAAGAAATAAATCACACCTCGAAATGAACAAACATTTAAAAATTTTATTAACTTGGAATCAGAACAGCCAAAGATTAACGTGGAATCAGAACAGCCAAAGATTATGTCCCAGGTCAACTAATTAAGAAAAAAGAAAAAGCAAACTTTGGGATCATGTTAACTTAACACACACACAAAGCCCGAATGAAACGAAAATGGATTTGTGAAATTGTCTTTCAGGCTTCTCACAGACTTGCGTCCTCCATATTCTCTTTTTGTGGTTCTGTTGCTGTATGATGCTTTGTGACATCTTCAGAAGTGGTTCCAAAAACTAATGCCGTCCTTTTGAGCACAAAAACGCCAGCATGCAATCCTCCCACATTCACCCAAACAGTGTGCGATTTCCGCCACAGTCCCCCCATCTGCAACATTGCCTGAGAAAGACAGAAAAAGTAGGCCATTATGGAGAGAAATGGACTTTGCTTTGATAACTCAGTCATAAAAAATCTAGTTGAAACATTCTGCATTAAATATGAAAAGGAACTATGTTAGACTCTTAATGTATTTAAACAACAACAAAATCGGCATTCCATTTTATTGCTGAATGTTCCATTTCACATTACATTTTTCATTCCTAAATTCCCAAATGCTTTTAAATGAACTACATTAGGAACTATAAATTATTATTTTGAAGAACTCGAAGTAGCCACACCTTTGAGAAACACTTTTTATCTTGAGTCAGCAGCACAGCTTTTCCTGTTTCCGGTTTACAAACTCTAGCCATTTCTCGAAGACATAAAGGGTATAATTCCAGTTCTTCTTCTTGGACCCCATTCTTCAAAACATTACCATACACATTGAACACAAATCAATAGTACTTAAATCATTATTAAAGTCACAATGATAAAAAGTTGTCTTATGTAATTGTGAAATGATCACATATGACGATTTCAAAATTTGAATAAATACATTCAATGGTTATACAAATAATAGTTAAATAACCATGTTCAAATAAATAAACAGTTGGCAGGACACTATCAAAAGCCTACCTTCCTCCATCATGTGTTCTCTTTCAGAATGTGCTTGATATTATTGACCGATCGACTGACTGCTATGCCATTGTTGTCTCCAGCTAAAAAGAATGAATTCTGCCATTCCATGGCTCCCTGATAAAAGAGCATTTGTTTTTAAAAACAATTCACTCCAACACATAAATATAATAACTGAAGACCAGTGGTGGAAAGTAACTAATTACAAATACTTTCGTTACAGTACTTGAGTAGATTTTTGGATTTTTTCTACTTTCTTGAGTATAATTAAATTGTGATACTTTTACTCTTACTTGAGTAAAATAAAAATAAAGTATTCAACTTCTCTACATTTATTTTTCATAAAAAGTACAAAGTACTTTTACAAAGGTGCCGACGGAGCAACAGGGCAAGCTAACATTTGATAAACACTTTTCATGCTACTGCGGTGGAGCCCTGCGCTTCAGCCAATAACAGACAGAACTGAAGCAGTTCAGCCAATAACAGACAGGTCTGACTCGGGTGCAAAACCAATCAAAACTTTCAGTTCAGCTGGGGGGCGGGGCGTTCAAACCGCGCTTTGACATTCAATCACTGTCGCTCGTGTTTTGAATCAGTAGGGCTAACGTTTCAATATTTCAATGAATGTAAGTGAGTATTCTGCTCGTATTTAATTATGGAAACTACTGAAATGGGTCATACCATTGATAATACCAGAGCACTGAGCAGTTGAAGTAAATAAAAAAGCTCGGCTCATAACATGGACGCAGTTATTGCATGGACGGAGCAAGATCAATGTAAGTCTCTAAAATACATCCACACAGTTCAATTAATGGTAAAGCTCGCCCTCTTTAACAATACAGTTAAACTAAATATACGAAGCAAACTTTGTACAAAGCTGAAAAAAACAGTGAAATAAGATCGCATGATTTATCTGTCAATCAGATGCATGTAAAAGTGTAGTTCGTTCCTATCGCAACAGTGGGCTCCCAGCACATTTTCGGTAGGATACAACGAAAAAAAAGATAATTTAATTTAACATGTTAACCATACCCCAGTTAATTTTTTTTTTTACTGGGAATTTATTATTCATAATGTTTTATTGTTTTTCATACCTTTTTTATCGGACCTCTCACTTAACCTTCTTTGCTTTCATTTATGAAATGATTCAAATCAAAACATTCAAATGATCTTACTTGGACTTACTTTTCAAAATTAGTAATAAAAAATTTGCTCTAGACAATAGAGAAAGCTAGTAGTCTATATGTGGAGCACTTTTATCATGGATGGATGCACTTTTTTGGGCTTCAAATTTTCTCCAGTCATTCACTACCATTATAAAGCTTGGAAGAGCCAGGCCATTTTTTAATATAACTCTGATTGTATTCGACTGAAAGCAGAAAGTCATATCTTCTTGAGGGAGAGTAAATCATGGGCTAATTTTCATTTTTGGGTGAACTATCCCTTTAAACACATACATCATTCTTTTGAAAATACCTGATAGTTTGATGAACACAGATATATTATAGCTATAATGTGTTTGTCTTCATGTTTCATCAGTCAAAACATCACTATTTTCATGTTATTATATCCATATAAGGCATTTCCTGAAAAAGTTTGATACTTCTATGCATCAGTACTGGGCCTTCAGTATGAATGAAACAGATGACATGAGTGTTTAGCGCTCCATTTCGCTGCAGCTCCCCATTTTGGGTAAAAATAGAAAAATACTAAAGTACTTTGTAACGTAGTTACTTGAGTAGTTTTTAAGCAAACTACTTATTTACTCTTACTTGAGTCATATTATATTTCAGTACTTCTACTTGTACTCAAGTAAATTATTACTTAAGTAGCAATACTTTTACTTAAGTACAATTTGTCAGTACTCTTTCCACCACTGCTGAAGACAGACTGCAAATTAATTTAGCAGTTTAGTCATAATTCAACAAACCTCTAAAGGTATAGCTCCAGTTCCACACATGGGATCTACAATCACATCTGACACCTGTGGCTTGCAAAGTCTGAAAAGCAAAAAATAATAAAAAAGTATAACAATTAGTGACAATCATAATTGTTTGTTAGTTTTTCTTTAGTGCATTACTTTCAACCTATAACACATTTAAATACACATTGCACAAACAACAAAATCAAACATATTTAAATGGTTCAAACAACTCCCCATGGACAAAATAAAAACTTCCCTACCTTTTTTCTTGTTTGAGAAGCCGTTTCACATATATGTCACACAAGGACAGTAAAGACTATCACAACTTCCATTTCATGCAGACTTTAACATCCATGGAACCTTTCCATTGCACGAATGGATCTTTCATTATAGTAGAAAAAAGTTATTTAGACTATTAAATCTTCACACCAAGTAGTTTAATTCTCTTGGTTCGGAAAAAAAGAAAATTGTACATTTAGTCCTGGTTTGCTTATGTCCGGTTTATGTTCTGTTTTGGTTTAGTTTTATGGGTTCCCAGCTCCTGTGTTTATTTCCTTAGTTGACCTAGGCTGTCCGAAATCGCCCCCTATACCCTTAAATAGGGCACTATTTGAGAGGACAGCCATTTGCAGTGATTCCGAAACCATAGTGGACATTGACATTGTTGCATACACAGTTTGCCAAGTTTCAAATAATTATTAAACATCAAGCACAAACTATGCAAAAGCGGCAGCTCTTCCTGCGCACTCAGGTGGCGGCTTTTATGGCATACATTTTGTGATGGAAAATCCATAACTAAATGCGGTCGTTGTAAATGCATACATATGATGGTATTTTTTACCAGCTGGGAACTCGCAAAGCGCTTTAAAAATGTGATGTGTAAAAGAGTTAAAACAGTGGCAGGAATTCCTCCGATGTACACAAACAAAGATCTGCTGCAAGAAGACAGTGGTTCGGACACCTGTACCGAACTGTAATGGGCAACGTAGCTCCTATGATGTGAAAAAACAGGTATGCTTGAGGATTCGGTCCTTTTTTTATCATACACCTGTTTTTGCATTTTTTATTTTAGATGTCTTTGGTCTGCGTTGAATTCATATGTCGGTCAAATTGCACCAGAATTCGTTTGGAAGCGGATCGAGACCCAAGTTTTCAGTGTTCTTGGTCCACTTGTTTGGTGCACATCAGGGTTCAGATGGCACCATTCACACTTATTCAAATGAACCACACTAACAGCAATCGCACCAGAGTTCGTTTTAATCAAACCAAACATGCCAAGTGTGAACACACTCTATAGTGACCACACTACTGCAATGATTGGAAGCGATGGATTACAAGAATGTTGCTTACCTAAGCATGCCGTAAGCCAGTGTAGACCGTAGAGTGGTGGGGCCAAAGTGAGTGATGTTTCTCCTATGTAGACTTTCCACTGTGAGAGCAATGCCAATAACAACTTCATTATTGTGGATATTCAACAGCACCTGTAAATAGAGAGAAACACATGCAATGTTTGTTACAATTGCTCTCTTGGTTTTATTGAATATTTTTTGATGTCATTACTACTTTACACAACACCACATTGGATATGGTTTAGGCTCCCATTCTTCTTTTCTACAGAAGAACAACTTTACACTAACTAAATTAAACTAAAAGGTGCACTCAGAAGCACTTTCTTTTCTTTCACAAAGAAAGCACTTTTGAGAAATATAAGGTACACATACAGTATGAGGTTTAGAATAGATGAAATAGTAAAAAGAAAAAAAGAGGTCTACATTTTGTGTTAGAATTTCTGAACCTTACCTCAACATCAAATTTAGTCATATCTGCTTTCCACTGAAAGAACTCCTGCACAGCTCCTCCAAAGTCTCGTGCCGCATCGTTTGAGGTGAAGCAGTGTTTGTCTCCGGCTCTGTTGCATGTCACTCGAAACTTAAGAGGCATTACCCCTGACTCCTGATCCTGGATTTCAGAGAGTTTGTCTTCCTCAGAGTCATTTTCTGGCTGAGGAGAAACATCTCTTTGGTTCTCCTTCACACTCTAGAGCCTCAAGATCTACCCAGAGCTCTTCAGGATCTGACAGGACAGTATCAGTACAGGTGCTAACATTGCCACACTGATCTGATTTCGTAGGGTTAGCTCTTTTCCGACGTCCTTTCCTCTTTCTTATAGAGTTGTTCAACTTCCACACTTCTAAAGCATTGGTCCAAGGCAGCTTGGCGGCCAGCTCTAGCCAATCCACTTCCACTTCCTCCTGTTAAACCAACAATAAACAATAAATGCCTTCCTGTTCTAAAATGATAGGTTACACTGTATCCTTGTCCTTGTTACAATGTAATTATACATGTAAATACTGAGTAATATTAATTAACGACAAGTACTTACTATGGAGTTAGTGTTAGGAGTAAGGTTTGGTTTAGGGTTAGTTGCATGTACACTGCGTACAGAATTATTAGGCAACTTGATTTTCTGATCATATTTTTTTCCAGGCACATTTGACCAATTCCAAACCACACTAATCTTAATAACTACTATTCATTTTGTAATTAATCATTTATAAGTGATATACAATTGTTCATTAAGGCTGGAAATGAAAAACGCCTCTAATATTCAGGTGTGCAGAATTATTAGGCACATTTTCTTTTACAGATCAAATAAGCCAAAAAAGAGATTTAACTCAGACTGAAAAGTCAAAAATTATTAAATTCCAATGAGAAGGATGCAATACTAGAAATTGCAGTTAAGGAATGACCATTGGACGGTGAAATGCTCATTGGGTCAGCAGGGTCAGACAAGGAAAGGATGGAGAAGAAAAGACACTGCAAAATGATAAAAAATTAAGGTGAAGAATTAAGTGTGAAACCATCAGGAACCCTTTAGTCTCCAACGCCACCATTTTCCAGAACTGCAAACTACCTGGAGTCTCCAGAAGTGCAAGGTGTCAGGATCTCAGAGACTTAGGTTATGTAAAGAATTCTAAAAAATGACCCCCTCTTAGAATCACAAGCTGAAGTGTAGTAAAATACATGAATACTGTTTTTTTATAGGCTTTATAGACAGACAGATTGAGAGTGACTAGTCTTGAAGGACCAGAACCACTGTTTAAAGAATTCATCTTCCAGAATCTGGCGTAAGCAAGTAAGCAGTCCATCTCCTACCCTGAAGTCAGTTTTGCAGAGATGGACTAATACTCCCAAACTCCCAAAACATACTGCCAGATTCTTCTGGAAGATGGTTTGGAATTGGTAAAATGTGCTTGGAAAATTAAGTTGCCTAATAATTCTGCACGCAGTGTAAATATTTATAGTTTTAACTATAGGAACTACACGGAACATGTAACAAGGACACTGTAAAATAAAGTGTTCCCAAATGATAAGATTGGGGTAAGAAATGGGTAAGTCTCCACTGAATGATTATCACAGTAGATCGAATACATTCATTTTAAATCTATGCTGGGGGAGTTTGACTAAGAAGAACGTTATTGCAATTACAATATATGTACAGTTTCTTTTCCCCCAAACTTTGTGTTATATTGTGTTATGAGTTACCAAGAAACCTCTGGCGAATGAAATTAGTACATTCCATGTGTTTTACATCAATCATCATAACATTCATTCTAGTTTTTATTGGTGCCAGAGGAATTAATCACGTTCTCCCTATTGGTACACTAAGTTTTCATAAATAACATGTTAACACCCTTGTTTTAATAATCAACCCATTCTTAACTAAACAAAAAACACCTGCACATGTATACGAGGTATTATATAAACTTTGGTACTCATTCGGTACTCAACAACTGACAATAACTACAACTAGTAAAATATTGCACATACCTTTGTGTCTTTGAATTGGTAGTTGTCATATTCTTTTACCACAACAAACAGATTGTCTAGAGACTTCAGGTGATGTACCTTTAGAAATAAATAAATGAAAAATCACATGACAATTTGAAGGTAAATAGACTGCAGATCCTCACTATCATGTTGTTTCAAAACAAATATGGCTTTTTTCATGAAACACAAAGAAAATTATTTTAAAGATTTGTAATGGTCACTGATTTCAATGCAGTTACAACAAAAAGGATCTGAGGCTTTTAAATCAAAAAAGTATGCAAATACAAGATACTCTAGAATCTGATGTTTATGGCTTTCCGACACCATCACCCTGCTGAAGTGGGGTGGTCTGCGTTTAAACTGAAGCATGTAACTGCTTGTGAACGTGTTTACTACCTACTCCGACACCTCCGGAAGTGCAGGGCCATACACTTGCATAAGGAGAAAGGGGATTTAGCGCTCTGTGATGCGTCTAGGACACCCCGCCACCTATTAGAGGGGTGATATTGATAGCCTCTGCACAAGTTAGACCACCAGTTTGTGCCAGGGGAACACTTGTGCTGAGAGTGAGGGAACGCACATGGCTTACGCGCCGCAGGATGCCGCTCAGGAACGGGGACCTGCTTATAATGTGCGATTGAGAGGAAAAGATGTCCTGCTGTTGAGATACATTTGTTTTTGTTTTTATTGCAAACTTTATTGGCAGCAAAACATTCGAACTTTCCCTTCTGTCACCTGCAGTCTTGCAAGGAAACAGATGGGTGCAATACAGCAAGGTGAACTCACGTCGGGTAACGGTTTCCTCCTCCTCAGACCACTCCGATCAGGAACGAGGCTGGGTTTCAGGTGCGGTCTTACCCTGGATTGCACAGCTGGTTCTGGGAACTTCCTCGAGCCAGAGTAAGATGCAGCTGGTGATCTATCCTGATGCTTATAGAGTGTTGAGCGGAGAAGGATCTAGAGCATGGTTTAGGGGCTGCAGCCCATTTAGGCAGGAAATGGCTTAATACTTTTGACTGCTTCTGGGCCACAAGAAACTTCTCCAAAAAATAACCCACAGCATCGCCAAAGAGGCTGTGGGGGCTTATGGGCACGTCCAGTAGCTGTGCCTTCTTGGAGTCCGTCATGTTCATCAGTGTGAGTCACAAGTGACGCTGAAGGACCATGAGACTGCCCATGCTATGACCAATGCCCCGGGCGGTCTTCGTCGTCGCTCGGAGGACCAGGTCTGCAGCATCTTCACTTGGAAGACTTGAAGCACAGCCATGTTATGGCTTTTTCAGTGATGTGAGCTATAGCATGGCGCAGTTTCGAGGGGAGAGATGACATCAACTTCTTTCCACTTGCAGCCGGGCAAAGGTGGCCAGCAACGGCTTGCTCAACAGGCGGCGGATTGGTACATCCCAAGCGGTCAGTCCCGTCGACAGAGGAGAGGAGATACGATGCAATTCCCTTCATCAAAGAGGTCGCCTCACCTGTGCCGCCAATAGAGACCAGGCTCGCAGAGCTCTCAGAATAAGACAGGCGATCCTGAACGATGAGCACGCTGGAGCTGCGTCAGCATGCGATCATCTGATGGGTCTATTGCACATAGCTGCCTTGGTCTCTCCTTCCGCAGATCAACGACGGTGCACTGTTCAGGACAGTGGAAATCCTTGCACGGAGGGTCCTGACTGTCATTTCCTTGCAGAAAGAACAGTCAGGCCTATCCAGTGCGGCCTCCACATGGGCACCGCCCAAGCAGAAGACACACACATCGTGCGTCAAAGAACTTTTTGTTAATTTGCAATAACTTAAACTAGAATGTTTCTATATTTATAATAAAATTTCCATCATATTTAAATTTTATTACGTTGCTTGCCATGTTGTAGATCATTCATTCGATAAATATATGTACTTGTTCCTTTGTCTATTTTTTTCTTTTCTTCTTAAGTTTGTAATGTTGTGATTTTTCCTTCATAGCTGGTTGGTTGGATTCATGACTTGTACATCTTTAAAATGAATTGGGGGGGGTGCGCATTGGAACACAATAAATAGTTTAATTTAAAGATTTCTGTCCGTGCTTGCTTAAAAACACAGCTGTGTCATTCCCTACATAGCACTATGCGGCATGTCACAACTTTTAGTGGCACATGTTACTTAAAACCGGATGTGCCGCTGGATATAGCATGTGCCGATGGCTTCTCTTCTGTAAGTAAGATGCCATGATGCCACTATGTGCATATGCAAATAACACTTTCTGATGTCAGAGAATCGTTGTCGTTACAAAACGACAGGTTATGTGAAACAAACGAGAGGACAACTGACCTTAGCAAGTTTATCTGTTGTTATGTCAAAATAAATCCTTCCTCTGTTTTTGCTGACTCTAGCAGTGGCATCGAGCTTTTCCTGAACCTCCTCCGCCGCAGTGAGCTCGAATCCCGTCGGAACAGTCGCTCCGATCGTCACAGTCTGATCAAACTCCTGCATTATCAGCCCCCGGTTTTACTGCAATAGAGGATATTAATGCGAATGCAACTGACCTGTCTTGTACAGTTTTCCTGATTATATGATTTAAGCCTCAAGAACATTAGACATCGCCTTGCAGTGTTTACAAACCGTTGAACAAATTCGAGACTTTCGGCTAGTGAGCATTTGAAGGCCGAAGCATTTTTATATGTCGTATTTACAATAGTCGTTCGTTGAGGAGAACAGATCTCTGAGAAGTTGTCTCTTCTTTCTTCTTGTATTGTTAAATAGCGGATCTCAAACTGAAATAGCGCATTACCGCCACCTAGTGCTATTATCGACCTTCTTCTCCAGGCGTTTAAAATCTAATTATACATCACATTTACTTATAACTGGGTTGCATAAACTGCAACAAAAAAGTTTGATATTTCACTTTCATAATCAATCCAGTAGGCAGCCTACAATATACATGATATATTATACATGATCAAATACAAATGACATGCTACATCAGGAGTGTAAATCAATGGAGTGGTGGAGAGGCTGTTTCATTCAACATTTTCCCTCAAGCAATCCATGATGGAAATGAGTTCCACTTCATTTAGTGGGTGAGAGAACTTATGCTGATGGACCTTTAACCCCTCGATGGACCCTTTTCACATTTCTGAGCAAAAAAGTAATCATAGGTTAAAAATATAGGCTATAGTGGTGAATGGAAACTACAATATATTAGCATTCCCAATTGCTCAGTAACAGTAACAGCAGCATGAAATAGTTTTCTGAAATATCACAAAGGTAATAGAACACAGTGCTGAGTTAAAATGTGAAAATATGAAAAACTTTGCTATTTACAGTGTTGATAACTGGAATCGCGTCATCACAGTCTCTGAATGAAACTTGAAGTGAACATACTGGAATATAATTTATGCTTTAGGCAGAAACTCGATTGTGACAACTCGATTGCAAGATGTTAAAATTGATTATTTTTTCAATCATAATTTATTGTTTTGTAATCATTTTTGTTGGTTTTCCTCAACATCCCAAGTATGGCTCTATTCTCAAGCACTATAGCCTATAGAATAGTGCAAATCCAAAAGAGAAAAAAAAGTAGTTTTAAGTGCTTAATCCTGTTCCTGGAGATCTACCTTGCTGCAGAATTCTGTTCTAAACCTGTCTGGATTATAAAGTCTTCCTGAAAATCTTTATTAGCTGTTTCAGGTGTGTATTAGATAAGGAACTAAACTTGCAGAAAGGTAGATCTCCATGAACAGGAGTGAATGCTTTTGGCTTGGTAGTGCATTCTTTTCAAACTCACTGCACGAATTAGTAGTAGTGGGCACTAGTGCAACATAAGCGATGATGAGTGGTCGGGATAGTGTTCCTGCAGGACCAGCATTTTGGATGTCTGTCTGTTTCATGTCATCAGTTAGTTAGTAGAGACTCCAAGACCTAAAATCGATTACAACATTACAGACATCCTAATAAGGCTGCATCCTAAATATAACAGTCCTTCCTCAGCATTGAACATTTGTCACCAGTGATCTTGGGTTTTGCACTTGTTTTCTGTGTTTGAGTTATTTCTTTGGTTTTTCAGTTGTTGATTATGATTGGCACCTGTTCTTTATTTCGTTGATTAGTTTAAGTTGTGTTATTTAAACCCTGAGTTTGTTTAGTGCGTTGTCTGCATTTACCTGAGTGTCTTGTTCTGTTTAAAAATAAATATTGCTACACTTTCAACCAAAACCTTTGTTTTCAACCAAAGAATGAGGTTTAGTAAGTCTATGTCTAACTGTGCACAGTTATGGGGATATTAGAGTGTATTGTTTAAACTTGTCACAGTGCAGGCAACAAAGAGGAAAGGTGGATCCAGATATATAAGCAAACCAAAACAAATAAAACTCATAAAACTCAGAACGTGGGAGTATAGGAGAAAAAGAGAATGTAACAGTTTTGCATGCAAATCAAAGACTTGACTATAAACATTAAAGGGAACAGAGGGCATTAAATACAATGGTAAACAAGGAACTGAACAAGACAGGTGAACATAAACACTGGAACTAAATTAAGAGCAACAGGAACAAAAAAACAAGAACATGACAATAATGTTCTTTATTTTTATATTTCCATTACCATTTTTTAAAGGTAATAATATATGTTTTAATGTAACACAGTGCACAAGAATCATAGGACTTACTGTCTAAGGTCTCCTGTAGTGGCCTACATCATAGTGTTAATTGATTCATTTAAAGTAAATCAAAAGTGAAAAAATTAATGCCTTTATCCCTAAAAACACACTATTTCCTAATTGTATCCCATCATTCACAATGCTCAGGAACTCACGTTCCCCGAAATTGCTGGATTTAAAGGAAAAATTTCCAATGTAAGTTAAAATTATTAGACAATAATTTGTAGCAAAACATGGTTTTGTAAATTGTATTGGTGCCAAGATGAGAGTGCGACTGATTTTTAGAACCACAATTACATAATCTGTGAGGCTATAAACATAATGACTGATTTGGAAGTTTAAAATAGCAATGTATTGAAAATCAAAATGTGTAAATAAAGCTCTGTAAAACAACAACAACAACAACAAAAAAACAACGCTTAATCAAAAGTTTTACTCTGAGGGTTACAAACAATACATATAATTCTGAAATGAACTAGCTAAAACATAGGCCTATCATATTATCTTATAAGTATTACGCCATAGAACAGTTTTACAAGCAACTGAATTATAAGCATTCATTAAAGTATTCATATAGCCTAAATCAACATCTTTTTTGGAGAAAAAAAAAGAAGAAAGTTTATAGGCTACTTTTCTTTTGGAAAAGTCAATCCAAAACACTGCACGACAAACACAATTCAAAAGTTGATAAAAGAGCAATTTTGTAAAAAAGTTGTCACCTTTTAAAGTTGAAGTCAAATTTGGGAGACCACCGGGGCCAGATTTGATTAATAATTTACAATCCAAAATAATAACATACTCTCGTCGTATCGAGATGAAAAACGGACCAATTAGAAACCACTTCCGGGTCGCCTTTTCTGGACTCATTTTCTAGCGCTAGTTTCCCTTCTAGTGATTCATTTCTATGTACGAAACCTTTTCACTTTGAAAAGCTGCCGAAGCGCGATATGCCGACTATGAAAAGGGCCAGTAAATTGCAAAGCACTAATTTTTAAATGGATAATTTTAACTACAAACCAACCGACTGACCCGCGCAGAAAAATAATCGGGATGTGATAATCATCATTATTATAGTTTTATTTTTATTTTTTTGTATTTTTTTTCTACCGTAAACCGAGTAAATCACACAGTGGACATTGTGGTCAGCGTGTGATTTGCGCTGTTTAAAGTCGTCCAAGTTGGATAAACTTTTTTTCAAAACTCAAGTGTAGAGTAACGTGACTATAAGGTAAGTTAAATTACTGCTATACATGTTTGCGCTGTAATAGGGGTTTTAAATGTTTTACTTAAGCAGACTTGTTCATATTGTAAGTGTGTTTTACACTATAGAGTAGTGTAGAAATGTGCTTATCGTGTCGTGCTTATAGAGTAGTGTAGAAATGTGCTTATCGTGTCGTTATTCATGTTGAAGTGAAGGTGATTTGTTTCAGAGTTACTCGTTCCGATTATGAACTGGCTTTAAACTATAGTCTTTGGGACACTAAACCCATGAGACTCTTCAAGGACTTTAAATCGTTGATGATTTAACTTCTGATTACACAAATCAATCGAGGATGAAAAGTATTATTGTATGTTGTCCTTTTCTCGAAATGGATTTTAGGGAGTTCATGAATTTAACCGCACATATACCCTGTCCTAAACTGCAGAGTAGAAACAGGTGAATTTTAAGTTGGGAGACACTGTAATTAATCTTCATGCTTTGAATGCACCATATCCTTGAAGATGCAATTTTGAAGACAGAAAGTTGTTCTGATAGGTAGGCTAATATGCTATGTAAATGAAGAAGTGAAATGAGATCATACAATTATAAATATGTATAACATGAAATTAATGTAATTTATTATGTCATTTAAATGTATTTATTTATTAGCACTTGAGTTTATTATGAGGCATATATATATATATATATATATATATATATATATAAATAAAACATTTTTTTAATCAAACAATGCATTCCTATGCATCTATTCACACTAATGGCATTTTGGAGTTATTTTCGTGTCCAGTGTCTAGACCTATTTACTATTGCTAGACTATTTGGTGGTTTCTTCTAACTACAGGGGTCTTTTGTACTCTTTACACTTGACATTAACATGAATATCTGGTCATGTAGATACTAGTGCTACACACAGGTGTAAACAGACTCCAATGCTTCTTCATTGTTTTGTTTATTGCTTATTGGAATGGGCAATTATGTAAAAATTCTGTTTCATCATGTTTCATTTTTGTTTGTAAAAAAAGTTATTAATTTAGTTCATTTATTATATATATATATATATATATATATATATCCGCTCTGGAGAAAACCGTGATGTCATCGTCCAGCTCAGTTCAGTTCTCATATAATGAATGCAGGCAGATCAATAAAATTGTTGAATATTAAATTAAACGCAAGCCAAAAGCCAATGGCGACAAAGGCGAAAAAGGTGACAGTGGCAAGGAACCAAAACTTCATCAGGTGACAGAATGGAGAAAAAAAACCTTCTCCTCTGGCCAATGAACGAACAGTGTGTGATTATGATTCTGGCAGCATTACAGGTCAGAAGTCAGATTGGATTGGAACGTTCAGAATATGCCTGGAGTGCTTTGCTATTTTTGTTGCCAGGGTGTTCTAGATAGTTGCTATGCATTTAATAGGGTGTTCTGGCTTCTAGGTATTTATCAGGGTGTTATAGATCCCAATCAGCGCCATAAATGTAAGTTTTGAAAGGAATAAAAAACAAGGCTGTAAGGATAGAAGTGCGTTCAATGGATTGCACTGTTTAACAACATACATTGTTCAGCTGATGAAAGGTCTTTCCAAAAAAGAAAAAATTCAGTATACAAAAACTCCATAAAAACATTTTTGTGAGTTGGGAAAATAGCATGATTTAAGATCTTTTATACAGTGCTTGCCATTGTAAAACTAAGTCTGTCCCTTACAGCCTTGTTTTCATCCACGTGTCTAACCTGTTACCTGACTAAGGTCTCTAGCTGGTTACTAGGATGTTCGGGTTCCCAAGTCTTTGTAGAATAGAATTTATCCTACTAAGATATCACTGAAGTAGCTGTCAAGAGATATAACGACGATCTCTGTTGCAGCTCAAGGCTTTGTAAACAGTAAAGTAAAAGGAGGCCACAGTCCAGTCAGATTCTTTGTTTAGCCAATCAAACAGCTTTTGATGCACCTTCTGCCTGTCAATCATTTTGTGGGAGCCAGCCCATTTATTTAGCCGTCTGTCCATGTATGCCCTAGTAAAAAAATAGTATACTTAATCACAATTTATTCGTATGTACTTTAGTATAATTAAAAGTGTTTGTGGCCCAATATAAAGTGGTATAGCCTACTTAAAGTCTGTTAAATTGGAACAACTAATTTTGTAATAAATGCATTTTAGTTGCCCAAAAGCAGTACTGAAGTTATATGAAGTATTTCATATACTTGTACTAAAGTAGAACTATTCCAAGTATACTTAAGTACACTTTAAATACTCTTGTATTTAAGTTTTGACATGCAGAATTCACTCAGCGTAAACTTCAAATGTATTTTGGTGACATTACAATTGCAATTCTATTACACTGTAAGAGTGTTGAATATACATTTATCTTATACTGTTAACACACTTATAACTTTAATGCATTGCAATGGCATTTCAAGTAAACTTGAAGTGTGCTAATGGATACAATAAAGTAATATTTATAGGCTAAATAATAACACCGCTAAAAGGCCCCCTGAAATCAAAATGTATTTTTTTTTTAGCTTTTAGTATGAATATGTTATGCTTAAGGTTATGAATAAGCTGGTGTGTTCCAATCGCATTTAGGAGATACAAGCATTAAAAACTTAGTCCCTCTCTTCCGCTAAAATGGATCAGTTGGATGGATACAGTGTTCTCTTGTGGCTCGCGCTCGGTCTTCACTCGGACGCACGCTTTTATTTATTGCTACATTTGCGGATCTATGGATTCATTCGCGTGAAAATTCTCGGCACTGACAAAATATATTAATAATAAATAAATAATAATTCATTACATTTATATAGCGCTTTTCTGGACACTCAAAGCGCTTTACATAGAAGGGGGGAATCTCCTCAACCACCGCCAGTGTGCAGCATCCACTTGGATGATGCGACGGCAGCCATATTGCGCCAGAACGCTCACCACACACCAGCTTACTGGTGGAGAGGAGACAGAGTGATGAAGCCAATCAGTATATAGGGATGATTAGGAGGCCATGATGGACAGAGGCCAAGGGGCAAATTTGGCCAGGATGCCGGGGTTACACCCCTACTCTTTATCGAAGGACATCCTGGGATTTTTTGTGACCACAGAGAGTCAGGACCTCGGTTTAACGTCTCATCCGAAGGACGGTAGATCTCATATTAGTAGATCTCATTAAATGGCAAAATGAACGTACTATTGAAATTGATTTCTGGACATCGTAATGATATTTTTTCAGAAATATTTTATTGTACACATGTATTGTACATATATCTTAGCATTGTATAGTGGTATAGCAACCTCCTGTCCCACCCACTTTTTAAAACAAAATTACGCCACTGGTTGGAGTGTGTTTGGTCGCTCGAGTTTAATTCTGTTTTCTAACTATGTTGATTAGAAATGAAATGGCTTGAATTTATTCACACCTCAACTATTGAATCCAACATATCATCAGCTCTCGGATTTGCTTCCATGGTGCTGTGAGGTAAACTAATTGCTATTGGCTAGTTGAAAAGGGGGAGGAGCCATTCAATAATGCTCCGCCTTAGCTTCCCGTTTCAGTGGAAATTACGTCAACGCATCCTACAAAGCTGCGCATTCCAAGGCACTTCAGTGGGCCTTTAAGACTTGCTTAACTTGCTTTTTAAGGACTACAACAAACGGCTGGTATACACGGCATTCATCCCGGGAAAGTGACATCACAAACCCTAAAATTAGGGATGCACCGAATGTTCGGCAACCGAAATTATTCGGCCGAAAATAGCAAAAAAAGCACTTTCGGTGTTCGGCCGAACAAGTAAAAAGGCCGAATAAATTTGACCGAACAATGACGTTTTTGATGACGCGATCAAATAGTAACCAGCGTAGAGTGAGAGGCACGCGCTTTATAAATGCAGCCAACATGCCCCCTTTGAGGAGAAGACAAAAGAGAAGCTCATCTGATGCGTCTGTGGCAGACGTCGTTACTTGCAGCACTAAAGCGTCTTTTAACCCTCTAGTTGACAAATGCGCCGCTGCGTTTTGCTGGATTTTTTTCACATAGCAGCAAAATAGACTTAAATACTCCGTCATTTATGGTCACTTAAATGCAGACTTAAGAAATATAAAAAAATAAACTGTTTAATGACTACTTGTGTCCACTTACAATCGAAACAAAACTGTGCTTTTGTAAAATAAAGAAAATAAACAGGGTGTGCTTTCTGCCTCTGTCTCCGTTAACTTTTTTTTCTGGAGCACGTCTCTAAAAAACTCAGCCAATACAATACTAGTCACACAGGCAAAGGCATATCTTTATAATCATTTAATTGTCTACTTTTAAACGATCTAATTCAAAACGAAAACAAATATTCTCTGTTTATGTAATCTGTATGAAAAGAGAGAGATGAAAAGAGTCGTTCTCATGGCAACTCCTTATCTGCTAATCGCCACGGAGAGCGCGCGCTATATTGAAACCCAAGTGATCCAGGCAATCCATGCAAACCTGTCAAAGTTTATGTAAACCGCAAAAGTAGGCTTATGTCTAGGACAGTTATTCATTTGTTGTGGGTTCATCCACATTTTTTTGCACTTTTCAATGCACTTTTTTAGTTATATTCTTTCAGCAGTCAGTTATAGGCCTAACATAGGCTATTCAAGAAGGGGGGGGGGGGGGGGCTTCAAAGATGGCCAAATAAAAATATAGTTTTTATTTTACTAATTTATTTATTTTAAGTTATATTGTGCTTTGTTTAAATAATATCTGCTGGAATGTTAAAAAAAAATTCAGTGTTAAACAAATTGTATTTTTGCAATTTGATGTTTTTCTCAAGACAAAATAGTAAAAAAGCATATTTTTACTATTTAATTAAATGCAATGGTGAAAAAATTGGCAAAATAAATGGAAAAAATGTGAAATACCGCATTCGGTATTCGGTATTCGGCCTTCGGCCAAGCGTTTCATTATTATTCGGCTTCGGCTTCGGCCAAGAATTTTCATTTCGGTGCATCCCTACCTAAAATTTACATAAACCCCACCCCCAGAACACGATTTATAGATTATCAAGACAGAATATGCTATGCTATCAATATGCTATCAATGACAAGAAGATAACTACACATAGGCCTAAGCTAAATAAATTCATCAACTAACCATTCAGAAATGTTGTCTACAATTTACTTCTTCTTCAGTCTCTCCATCTTTCTGACTCCAGTTAGAACATAAAAGGCTAAAAATTTTAGAATTTTTCAGTGCATGACTGTGTGAGTAATAGGAAACAAGCTGTTGTAGCTCCATCCTCTGCAGGGAGCAGCAGCTCATTTGCATTTAAAGGGACAGGCACAAAAACAGTGCGTTTTTGCTCACTCACAACTTTAACATGCTACATAAAAATATCTGTGGGGTATTTTGAACCACAAATTAACATACACACTGTCTGGGGACATCAGAGATTTATTTTACATCTTGTGAAAAGGGCATTATACCACCCCTTTAATACATTTTATGTTACTTTTCATGCAGTTAACGTTTATGAATTTATTTGACATTTTAAATTTGTGTAATTTTTGAGGACTGGACAGGATAATTTTAATAATTCATAAAATTTTGACAGCCCAAAGAGCTGCAGTCCACATTTCAAAGTAAAACTGGCCATTAAAGGTCCCGTTCTTCATGTTTTTTTTTTTTTGAAGGTTTGATTGTGTTTACAGTGTGCAATATAACATGTGTTCATGTTTCGCGTGTAAAAAACACAGTATTTTTCACACAATTTACTTATCTGTATACAGCTGTTTTCACTATCCAAAAAACGGCCCGATGACTTCCTTGTTCTATGAAGTCCCTCCTTCAGAAATACGTAACGAGTTCTGATTGTGCCAGCGGTTCCTGTGTTGTGATTCGACAGCAGCTTATCGCATGTTGCCCGGTTACCATAAATTGGAGATGCATGCGCAGCTGAAGTGCTTCTTCTCCGTGGGAGCGCAACAAGACCACGCCCCCTTTTTTGTGTATTCCTGTGGGCGGAGATTAGTCAAAAAACTGTTCTAGTTACGTCATTAAAAAAGGAAGTAGAGGGATGTAGTCCAAAACGGCCGTTCGCTGTATGCTTTGAAAGGGGACTTCTGTTAAATAAAATATCTCACTACTAGGCATTGAACTTTGAGCTTTATAATTTTACAGGTATTATTTATGCTCTAACAGCATTACAGCAACATTAAACACTAACTAAAGTTTGAAAAATGGAATCGCGAAGAACGGGACCTTTACCATTAATGGGAAAAATGTATTACAGTAGGGCATTGGAGTGTATTAGGAATACACTAAAATAATAAATTCTGATCAGGTACGTGAATTTCCTTCACCATTTCAAACTGACTATATGTTGTTTTCTTTATTTGTCATAATTACACACATTTACTTTTGTTACTACATTCTATATGTATGTAAAGCTGCTTTGCAACCATGCAAAATTGTGAAAAGTGCTATAGAAATAAATTTGAATTGAATTAACTAAGCAATAGCCTACCTGATATTCAAAGTGTGCTTAAATAATTGAAAATGTAAAGGTCCTAATAATACAACTTACTTCATGATCGATTTTTTTGCAACTTTCTAACTTTTTTGCAACACATTTCCTGTAAACTTTATCCAGGCTATACTACCCAGACAGCAATATAGTGTCGGCCCAAATCCGGGCCACATCTAGTAGGCCTACATGTGGAATTAACGTACCAGATGTGGGCCGTCACTGTTGCTGTGTGGGTATTTTTACTCAACAAGTAGAACTCCAATATAGTTCATAATCATAACCATAACAGGTAAACTGAGGATTCAACAAAAATAAATTACTGAAGTAGTACTTAAAATTAAATAATTTTATTTGCAAATTGCTCATTGTTACATTTGCGCTGTAGGCAAAAGAATGACATAGCATCATCTAAAAATAATTATTTTTTCTAGAATTCTAATCATTCTCAGATTTGAAATACATGGGTGAGACTTGTGTCTTTAGCTGCAATGAGTTTTCTAGACTCTAAAGGTTTCCTTCTGACAAATGTGCCAAATCTGCTACACAGATTCACAATAGTGTCCACTCTAGCTAGTTTGGTTGTTTAGCAAAAGTACAGCAAAACCGATTAGTGGTGAGTGTGATGGCATTGGCTTTATTTGTAGGTTGTTGGTGAGTGTGATGACATTGGCTTCATGGCGTATTCAAAACATAGATCAAGCATAGCGGTCTGACGTGTCAACCTCTGATTGTGGGGACATTGGGGCAGGCCAATGGGGGTCAAGGTTTAGCTTCTGCAGTTACAGTGTTTTCAAGTCATGTCAGAAAGAATATTTATTAGATAAAATGCACATGAACATCAGCACAACTCATAATTAATTATGAGTTTTGGTAACTTTTGATTTTCTCAAGAGTTTTTGAGTTAGGTGCGTGACGGTGAGAAACAGAGGCAATGGATGCAGAGTCTGCCCTAGTGAATTTTTTTAAATTTAAAATAGGCCTACATTTATTTCATACTAACTAAACTACAAACCCATTAATATATTTACTGGCATAATGCCTGAGACTTACTGATATACATATTATAATTAAACTTTATTTGGAGTTGTTCTTTATTGCACAATACATATTTCTTAATATTAAGCCTATGTGTTTAATATCAGGAAAGTATGTTAACTGTATAATTTAATTGCAAGATATTTAAAGTGTACCTAAAGTATACCTACTTGCAACAGTTCCTCTAAAAAACAATCAAATATACTTAAGTATATATTTAGTTGGACCTCAGCACTATTTCTAGCAGTGGCGGGCCGTGCATTTCACACCTAGGCCTTCTGTCCTACCTGAATTAATAACTTTTAATAGTGTAGCAGCGCAAAAACTCTCTATAATTGTTGTTTTTATTTTGCACCGGCAGTTACAGGGTTAATGCGGTGAGTTCGGGAAAGGCCGGTAGAGAGAAACGAGCGCGTGAGTTCGGCTGGTGCGTTTTGTGTTGTTCTTGCGTCCCGAATCCGAATTATAAATTCAGAAACGGAGCCTCCCTTATCTTGTCGTTCAAGGGTTACAATAGTCCCTATTCAGACGTTACAAAAGTATGAATGTTTGAAAAAAATTGAGTTTCGATCATAAATTTAAAATAAAAATTAGGAAGAAAATCATATTCACCACGGGGGAAAAAGCATACTCACCAAAACTACTGATTATTTTTTTACACAAAATCCATCCTTATTTCTTTCCTCAATAAGACTTCAGTTACTGTTTTACAGGTTATCTAACTGCGTTTCATTTCCAACAATGTGTCTGTCCCGTCATATTTCTAGCATAAGTTTTAGGCTAGCCTACTTCGCTTTAGTGTCTGCACGACAGAAGCAGTGGACACAGTCACCGCAAAACATGACGATGTGTACAGCTGCCCCATGCTCTCACACAGAGTTTTGAACGAAATCAATGAGATCAGCGGGACTTTTGCCTTCAAAATCATTCGTGGCATAACTTACATTAGTCAGTTCTGTTTTTACCCGGAGAGATCGAGCAGTGTTCCGTGACGTTAAACTCAGGCTGAATAAGGGATTTTTCCGGTAGGTTTGAACTTGCTGGGAGTCGAGGAGGGAAAGAAACATTAATTTGTGGGTTGAAAAACTATTAAATCTACAGGAATATATTTTAGTTTACGCAGTTTGCTACAGATGCGGATACTACCAGTAATAGTACGCGCTCTGAGCATCCAATCAAAGAACGAGAAAATGCAGACGTTATTATACGCCTGCTAGATGGCCCCGCTGCAGTCAAAGCGAAATCTGATTGGCTGATTAAATCTGACTGATTATCTGATTGGTTAAAGCAACAGTTTCATTGCCATTCATTTTAAGTTACAGGCGCCCGCACTGCGTAGTACCCCAGAGTGCAGTCTGGACGATGGGGCGGGGCGGCACTTTTAGGCGGGGCGACACGTGTCGCTCCGCCCACCCCCAATTTAATTGGTTTATAATACCGCAATCTTATTGGTGTAGACGATTCAAGTCTGAGCATGCGCATTCTTTTATGTACGATTTTGTGAATGATTTGGCCGTAAAGAAATATAAAATGCTAACTTTAATTGTATCTTATTATCGGTTTGCAGTGGTGGAAAGAGTACTGAAAAAGCATACTCAAGTAAAAGTACTGTTACTTGTCAAATAATGTAGTGAGAGTAGAGTAAAAGTACCTGTCCTAAATACTACTCAAAGTAGGAGTAAAAAGTAGCCCTTTTAAAAGTACTCAAGAGTAGTGAGTATTGAGTATTATGCTATGAATGTTAGTCCACCTTATACCCTGTAAATTGAAAATGTAGCTTACTCTATCACAGATTCATAAAAAAAAGAGAAACAGTAGGCCTATTTCAATATTTCTCCAACAGTTTTATTTTTGTGAGTAAATCGCCATTTAAGAACATGTTACATTAAAATAATATCCACTTCAATAAGTCAACAGAAAGGAGGTTAATACGTTTATATGCTAAACGAAATTGATGTAAGGGACAAAAATCTAGCAGTGATGATGATAGGTTAATGCACATTGAAGCCCGGTAAACAAACTAAATTAAGTTTTTCGAGCAGATGGCATTGCAAGCTCGTGAAGTGCTAACAGAATACATACCATTTGTGCGTGTATTAGAAAATGTAACATTCTGCAGTTTATTTTTAGTAATTGTTTAGGCAAGTTCATGATTTCAGTCATCATTCAGTAACCAGCAACAATTATAAAGCGTGCGTGCCTTTACTCTAGTCTGGTTGCTATGCTTTCCCTACCATCCTAGGAAGAAAAATATCGCTCCCCAGATGTAGATCAAAATATGGCTTTGTTTCGCTCGGATATTTAACGGCGTGTACATACACGCGGAATCACTCGGACATAACGGCATAGACATACACGCATACACGCGGATAGCTCAAAATGCATAACAAGCCACTTGACTTGAAAGTGGCGTGTATGTTTACGCAAAAGTCATGATGTCATGTTGACAACAGATATAACAGCAACAGCAAGCTGTCGCATGCTGACGCATCCACCACTCTTCCTCCCTCCGGCTCTTCCTCCATGATTAAAATAAATTGGCGCCAGGTGTCTTGAAGTCTGTTGATGCAAAGTTTTCCGCGCGCGATTTGATTTGACGGGAATCACGCATGGAGTCACATGACTTATTATAAAAATAAATAAATATTAATATAAATGTAGCGACGGCAGGTTCAGGGAAAGTAGCGCAGTAAAAGTACCGATACAGCACTTAAAATGTACTCAAGTAAAAGTAAAAGTACACTGTTTTAAAACTACTTAAAAAAGTACAATTCCTAAAAAAAACTACTCAATTACAGTAACGAGAGTATTTGTAATTCGTTACTTTACACCACTGTCGGTTTGCCATGGTATTTTTTGTTATGATCTATTGGCTAATACTTTATTATACTTAAGGTACAGAATAGATGAAGTTATTGTTTAAAAACGAACGCTTGGTGACGGCACCTGTACTTCAGGGAGATGTTTTACATTAGCACGTCATTCACTGGCTTCTTCATATTTCTATCAGGATCGGTGGATCAGCACAAACTCTGGATTTTACGCAAATTATGATTATTCACTGTAAGAAGAATGTAAGCAGCTGATTTTAAATTCTAAAGCACAACCATTTTTTGTTGTCATTTTAAACGACATTTGTTGTCCGATGCTTGCATTATTTGGTACAAAGTGTAAATAAAATTTTTAATGGCAAACATGTTTCCTGGTTGTTTACCTGTTCATAAAATATGAGGGCCTATTGGTTCTGTATGTTATAGTTTTCATGTTTCAGAAAACAAGATTCATGTTTTCTAATAAGTGTCAACCGGTTAACGTAAAGGGATACGACTGTCTATCTGGCTGACATCAGATATTAAAAATCGAATTGTTTATGTATCCACCATAGCATTGCGTGTTCATGTTTTAATCATCGTATAGTAGGCTACGGGATAAAAATGGTTTTAAATATTACTCTCACATAGCTACAATAACTATAAAAACCCCACTGCTGTAAATCTGTGCAATTATAATATAATAAAATAAATAAAATACCCAGCAGAGAAGTGATATGAACATGTACTAGGCCTATTGCTTATAGTTATACGCTCTTGAGCACATTATAATATTTGCTATAGATCGACCTAATAACATCTGTTTTATTAAAAAAAAAAAAAAAAAATTGCAGCGCTGCACGGATTTTATTTCCATTGTACGCACAAAACCCAATGGCCAGGGCTTGTGCTATTTGGTAGCCTATTATTCTCTTATTTGTCACCGTGGTTTTGCTTAAAAATAAAATAAATGTATCCGATGTTACTGAAATACAGGGAATTATCATCATTTGTGTAAAATCCCGAGTTTGTGTTTATTCACGGATCCTAATGAAAAAACGAAGAAGCAAACGAATGATGTAAAACTACGGAGCCCTGCATGACATGCGGAAAATTATTGTCTAAATCAGCCTATAAAGAAACTATCTCTCCTTTGATATGCCAGTCATTTCAGTCATGCTGATTATCCACCAAAAGTGGCACTGACTTGTCTGCAGGGTAAATTAATACAGTATAGCTTGGCTAAATCTCAAACAGTGTATCATTTATCAGCAACATATTTTGTGATATCGCCGACGCCATCCATACAACTGCTCGCTTACAATAAGACTTTTTGTAAAGCTGCTTTGAAACGAAGTGAATTGAGCGCTATACAAATACATTTTGACAGTAACTTCATCTAACTTGATTCGTAAGTTCATCAAAACATTATCCAATTGATCTTTACTGAAATCGCAATGGTTATTTATCACTTAATATAGTATATGGCCAAACAGCATCGTAGATCATTCATAAACTCGTACCATTCGTACATAAAAGAATGCGCATGCTCAGACTTGAATCGTTTACACACCAATAAGATTGCGGTATTATAAACCAATCAAATTGAGGTGGGCGGAGCGACACGTGTCGCCCCATCTAAAAGTGTCGCCCCGCCCCATCGTCCAGACTGCACTCTGGGGCTACTCCGCACTGTCGATTCTGAAGGCCTCCAGGCAGATTTATTTGACCCGGCAACGCATGATGGCTGAAATATGATTGGATAAAAGCTCTAACATAAAAACACACTACTGAAGCAGCGTAACCAAGAGAAAAGCTATGACATTATGAGAACGAACTATTGAGAATAATTTAATACTCATTCATGGAAAAAATATATTAAAGTGCAAGTCAGTGATTCTGGTAAGTGTTTAGGCCAGCAGAGAAGGCCTTGCTGGCCCTGACGGCCCACCACTGATTTCTAGATAAGTAAAGTGAATTAACCACAAAATTACAGTATTAGTTCCAATTTAGCAGACTTAAGTTATACCAATTTAGTATACCATAAGTACAATTTGCAAAAATCTAACCTTTCATTGAAGTAAAATAATTGAAAGTGGGGGGAGGGAATCACATTATGAAATAAATGTTTTTCTCCAAAACACATTGGCCACAATTATTGGCACCCCTAGAATTTTTTACAAGTAAAATATCTCTGAAGTATATTCCCATTATTTACCTTTTTTTAGCACACCAGGGTGACTAGGAACATGAAATTGTCTAGCTATGACTTCTTGTTTCACAGGAGTTTAAATATGAGGAAACACAAAGGCCAAATTCCCTTAATCATCCACCACAATGAGTAAAACCAAAGAATATAGTTCTGATGTGCAGCAAAATATGGTTGAGCATTACAAAATAGAAAGTGGCTGTTAAAAAAAGTTAAAGAATTGAAAATCCCCATTTTGACCATCAGGGCAATAATTGAGAAGTTCCAATCAACTAAAGGTGTTACGAATCTTCCAGGAAGAGGACGCGTGTCTATATTGCACGGTGAGGAGGAAAATTTGAGTGGCCAAAGACTCAAGGATCACAGATGGAGAATTGCAGATATTTGTTGAGTCTTGGGGTCAGAAATCTACCAAAAAAAAAAAAAAATCAAACAACCCCTACATGCCCTCATGTTGTTTGGGAGGTTTTCAAGAAAAATCCTTCTCGCTCATCCAAAAACAAAATCCAGCAAATTCAGTTGTCAGACATAACTGTAACTTCAAACGGCACGGTTCTGTGGTCAGATGAAACCATTTTTCAGAAAAAACTTAAAGAGCTTTTTGCCAGCAAACACGCTAGATGCACACAAGGATAAACTGTGTACAATTTAATATACCGTTGGATCTTTAATGTTGTGGGCATATTTTTGAAGAGAAGATGCACCAACATGGATCTGGAGAGATTCTGTATGGAGGAATGGTCTCTGATCTCTTGTCGGGTGTTCTCCAAACTCACCAGGCATTATAGGAGAAAACTCAAAGCTGTTATCTTGGCAAAAGGAGATTGCATAAAGTATTTAATAAAAGGGTGCCAATAATTGTGGCTAACGTGTTTTGGAGAAAAACATTTATTTCATAATGTGATTCCCCACCACCACCACCACCACACACACTTTCAATTCGTTTACTTCAATGAAAGGTTAGATTTTTGCTAATTTTTTTGAATGAAAGATCAAAAGAATAAACAATGCAGATTTATTTTTTGTACATACTGTACATCATTTTGTACAGTTATTTTATGCTAAGTATACTACAAATGCATGCATTTCAAATACATTTTAGCTAAGTGTTTTGTTAGAATTGTGTATTTTTATTTTATTTTTTATTTATCTTATGCCAATAATAGGGATCTTGCCTAAGGAGCCAAAACGGTCAGAAGCAGCCCTGGTTGGACTCCTAATAATAACTGAGATAATAATAGAGATGATGAAGAAAACAAGAGATATAGTCGGTCTGCATTAGGCCTGTGCCCCTGTGGAATGACGGGCTGTAGTCTTGTGTATGTGTGTGTTTGTTCCCCCTCAGCTGGGGGGAAAGAGAGAAAGCTGTCCAGCTCCTTTGTCTCTTTTGTTGGAGTGGAGATTTAAAAGGTCAGTGAATAAGAGAGGAACTGGAGAAAAAGGGAGAGTTGCAGATGGAGGGGAGGGGTGAGTGAGTAACTGTTGAATATATGTGAATGAGTGCATGGACATGCTGAAGACCACAAGGTGTGCATGAGTATCCTAAACCTGAATAGAGTGTATGTAGATATTAATCTGCATACATTTTATATACCGATAGCTAATGTATTTCTTTGTACTTGACAGTTAGCAGATTAATTTCGAATAATTAATTCAGTAGGCTATATATTCAAGTTAGACTAATCATGATTAATCGTTAAAAGAACGCGATCTTTATTCGAACACCCAGCGATCTTATTCCTAAGTGACAACGATCCGGCTATGTTTATTAAATCTTTGATCTTTTACATCTGTGTTGTTGTTAAGTACAAGTATGAAACCGCTTCACTAACAGTCTTTTAAACCACACAGTAGACCTATCATTATTTCTGTCTTACAATTATTCTAATTATCACAGAAGTACTGGGATAAAAGTTTATAGTTCGGAATATAAATACTGATGTCTATGGTAGCGGTCAAAACAGTAAATCACCATTCGAAAGTAACATGACGCTTCAAATAAAGATTTTATCAATTACATTGTTACACAAACAACGAAAAAAAGACTGTTAAAGAAATGTATTTGAGTCAAGAGATTCACTCAAAAACGCTGATTCATCCAGTTATGAAAGTCTGAACTCGCATACTCTCTAGCTGGTACTTATTTTGTAATTACTTCGACCGTTCGAAAGGTACGTTCTATATAGTGTTGTCATTATCAAGTGACCGATACGTCACTTCACTTCCATTCATAAATCCTCTCCCGTGGCCTCATGGGATAGTAAATTGTCCATCGAATGCAGACTTCAAAAAAGAAGTAAGTCATCCGGGTAATTTTGCCTACTCTTTTATGAAGAGAAAAATAAAATGAATTAAATATATTTTTTAAATAGACTGCAGCAATTTACTTTGTGTCAGTTTAGTTGTCTATACAGAATTGTAGGAGAATCATGATCTCTATTTTAAACAAAAAAATCGTGATTCTCAATTTATCCAGAATCGTGCAGCTCTAATTGAAGGGAGACTATGGTAAACAAAATTTAAACGATTATTATTTTATCAATATTTTACCCTTTTTCTCAGTACTGTACGTATAGGGACAAACATCATGTGTAAACTTTACAGTAGTTTAATAGATTACAAAATTCAGATACGCCACTTGTAATAGCAGCAATTAAGATAGATGAACATAACTCTAAACCAATAGTTAATTGTTAGTTAAAAAAGCATATATCTTTTATACAGTATGTTCTGTTTCTTTCCTGTTCTTTTGTCCCACTGATGCTGTCACACAGAACTCCTTAAAACTCTTCCTGGGACACTCATGAACATTCCTACCCTTGAGATTGTCTCTATCCTGGGAAAAGGAGTTGCCATGGTGAAGAGAACACGAATGTTGGACCAGACCTTCTTGCCTTAATAAAGATCTCTCTCTCCTTTTTATTCCCTGTTGCAGCTCTGCTAGAGCAAGACATTTCTCAACCTTTTTTGAAAGTTCAAGAATTATTTTGGGTATTAATTATAACAAATACGAAATGTGTTTTTGTTTGTGTGTGTGTATGAAGGTCCATACTACATTGTCTCTTTTTGATGCTGTGGAAGCAGAAGCCGTAAAAGATGATTTCTTGAATTAACGTGCAAGTAGAATAGAGTTAACACACTGATTGTGTAAGCAAGCATACATTTGGATATACGTGTCAAGAACTCCCTACAGTGAGTTGAGTCCCTTGGCAACTCCTTTGCCTCTTTTTTGAAAGCTCTGGTGGGTCTGTGGTTGTCCTGGTAACTAACCCTCTGCCCCCCACCTCCCTCTCACAGAATTAGTGGGAACTAACAACCCCCTCCCCACACACACGCGCGACACACACACACACACACACCACACACACACCACTTTTTTTTCTAGGGACATAGCTGTTACATAAGGATAGTACATTTGTTGCATCTAACACAAACCTGCAGGCCGAAATGTACATAATTTCTATAGATTTCAGAAGTGGGCTTTGTCTCTGCCATTTCATAACGCTCCTTTTCATGTTGCTTTAGACATTCTTTTGTGGACTTGTTTGAGTCTTTATACAAGATCCTCTTAGATGGCCTTATATTCTCAAATACTTTGTACATTGTGGAATTCTTGGTTGAGTCTATAATTTCCTCAGGGCCTGTCTGGCCTCAAACCATAATGCCTCCTTCATGCTGCACAGTTGGATCTATTTTTAGTCAATGCCTGTTTTTAGTTTTATAAATAAACAGTTTTTGACTCATTTGTCCACTGCTCATTATCCATAGTACTCGATTATGTCATCAAACATGTCCGGCCATAATGACTGGCATAAACTAAATGCTTCTCTGCTGCTGCTGAGCTGCATGGAGGAAAAAACCATACTTATGCCTATACTATGAAGATAGAGTTAGAGACACCAGTTGGAGTGCTTTGTAATAATTTGTCATTGATAACCAGTTGTATCATATTTAAAAAAAAGCAGCAGCACTGACATTGCACATTTCATTGTTGATTTGTAGTAATGAAAGAATATGTACAATCAAAAAAGATTTAGCTTTACCAGTTGTCCCACTTTACATATTTGCCCTTTACTTTGGATTATGATCCCATTAAATTCTTATAAAGAGATTAGTGAAGATAAGCTTACAGGAATAGTTCACTCAATGTGAATTCTTTCAAATTTCCTCAGCCTTTTTTCACCCTTATACAGTGACTGCAAATTGTCAAGCTACAAAATCATAAAAGCAGAAGCATAGCCAGGAACAAGGCTTTGGGTGTGCCATGGGTAAATATATATCTATAGACTGTGCAACAATCAAGCACAATAATCAGAGTCCAAGCATGTCTGGACAACATGACCAACACAAACAAAGTTTAAAGAATCTTCTAGATGTTGTTCCATTTTGTTAGAAAAAGTATTATGCTATGGAGATCCCTGGCATCGGAAATTGAGGAAGTGTCCAGTGAAATTTTGCAATACGTTGAACACATAGGTAAATTAGTCACTTCAGATAAGAAATCGTTATGGACTGTAAAATGTTTTAATACAAAAGGTAAAGCATTCCTAGCAATGTTTAAGATTTTTCTGGATATAGATTGTCTGGTGGAAGTGGTCGGGAACATGTTTCATTTTTGAGCTAAGAGCCCATTTTTGGCTATAATGCATCTTTCAAAAAGAGCCACAGCAAATAATAGATTAACTCCTCTCTCTCTCTCTCTCTCTCTCTCTCTCTCTCTCTCTCCCTCTCTCTCTCTCTCTCTCTCTCTCTCTCTCTCTCTCTCTCCTCTCTCTCTCTCTCTCTCTCTCTCTCTCTCTCTCTCTCTCTCTCTCTCCTCTCTCTCTCTCTCTCTCTCTCTCTCTCTCTCTCTCTCTCTCTCTCTCTCTCTCTCTCTCTCTCTCTCTCTCTCTCTCTCTCTCTCTCTCTCTCTCTCTCTCTCTCTTCATATAAGTAGTGAGTGAGCAGTCCGGCATGAAAGAGTGACCTCTGATTTGTTTGAAATGCAAGAGTCATACGTTGGGTCAGAGGTCACTCTTCTGCCAGAACTCAACTTGTGTACGGCCATTACCGGAAGCCAGTGATTTATAGTGTATATATATACTTTTTTCTTTTCTTACGAAAATGCATCACTTTGCGTCAGAAGGCCTTTATTAACCCCATGTTGCCGTATGGATTACTTTTTTCGGCTTCAAAATCTAGGGTACCATTCACTCATATTTTAAAGCTTGGACGATAACTATAACTGATTGAGTTTGGATGAAATAAGAAAGTCATATACACCTGGATAGGATGGCTTGAGGGTGAGTAAATTATGGGATGATTTTCATTTTTGGGTGAACTAACTCTTTAAATGCCTTTAGTTGTTTTCAACTTGTTTTCAACATTACATATCAATATCACTGAAATGTTAAAATGCCTATTTGTTTGTATTTGTGAATATATATTCTATCAATAGCTGAGTGTGTTCATGATAGTTGTTTGGTATATCGCTCTTATGATAAGGAGACATGGGAGATTAATCATTAAATATTAGACAGTGATGAGCTATTTTGGCACCAATATGTTTTATGAAATGTTTTGTTTTCCACAAATTCTGTGTTGTGTACAAAAAACATCAATTTAATTGGTCTTTTAATCATATGAAATTAAACAACTTTTTGTCATCTGCGCCATTAATTCACACTGAGATGCAGAACATGCAGGATTTGTACTTAAATAGTCTTACTCTTATGCCAGATGCGTTCTCAGGTACTGAAATTTGGCTCCGTTGATTTAATGTGAATCAGTACTCGGTAGTAACGACGAAATTCGTTCAGTGCCCTTAAAAGTACAGAGTTGGTAACCCAACCTAGATATGTGCAAAACCAATCCAGTTTTAGTGGCTGTTTTGAGCGCTGTTTTCACTTCATTCTCAAATTTGACCCAATTATTCAATATGATTTACAAACGGTTTATTGTCTTGTCACATGTTGAACCATTTGTCCTATGAGGGATGCCCCAACTCTTTTGTCCTTGTCCCCACATTTTAATGTTCATTCATCTCTATAATGAGTGTGCTTTTTGTCTATTGTGTTGTGGGTTGTTGTGCTTTATTCTCTTCTCTTCCCATGATCTCCCCTCTTCTGAACCTCTCCAAATTGAGGTGTGTAGTGTACAACTGTTGTAAATTCTTGACCCTTTGATAAAAGTTTAGTTTCCATCTCAGACCACATAATTCCCCTTTCTGCCATTTATGACCGCTGGATATCCTAAAGTGTAAAATGTTTCTTTTACAAAAAAATCTGTCCAGTGTGATTCTGTTCCTGAGAGATTTCTGTCCCTCCATTGATAGTCCATGCAAGTACCACTTTGTCGCTTCTAATTGGTCATAAAGAGATTGTAAACACAATCCAAAAGAATCCATATGAATTGAGTGGTTTAGTCCAAATTTTTAGAAGAGACACGATCGCTTTATATAATGAATGGATTGAATTTAGGCTTTTATTGTCATATAATCTCCTGGGTGGACTTCGGTGGGTTCTGACTTTGTACGTACTGGTAATCATATACTTTATTCATAGATTCATACCAGTAATTACTGGTAATGTTACAAATTCTCATACTGGAAAATTGCCAGAACGGATTTACCACTATTTTCACATGATCTTTTAACCGTTGTTTACCGTCAATTTATCAGTAGACTGTGAAAAGGGCTATTGTCCCATCAGGCTTTCAGTTGGGCTAAATTTAGCTGTACATGCCCAGTTTTATAGACATGGCTTAAGCTTATTCCCAGACTAAAATGAATGTTTGCTTTGCTTGCATGTTTAAGTTACTTCTTAACTGGAAGTAACTTAAAATATGTCAGTGCATATGTTTTGTCTCAAGATACACACCAGTCATTTTTTTGTTTAAAATAGCTTAAATGTCCTAATTCAACTAAGGCCGAAACCTGGCTTAATCTAAGCCCTGTCTGTGAAACGAGGCCCCAAGTTTTGTAAAAGGAGACTATCAGTTTAAATAAGTAATTGCAGGATTTAAGTTAGCAAAGCTTGTGGATAGAGTTCAACATAATCAAAGGTTCCCCAAAACTGGAGTTACGTCTCCAAAATGCATAAAAGTAGTCCATAAAACCTGTGGACTACAAGTTTAACTTCCAAGTCTTCTAAAGCCTTACTGTTGTGTTTATAGTTTTGACATGTTTATTTCTTCATATAACAACATCATTTGGCAGAGATTGGGTGTTTCAGGTTCAAAGGTGCACACATGGTCTGGCTTTTGTCTATGTTAATATTTAGCTAGTCAATGATCACTTTGTGTGTGGTGTGTGCGTGTAATTTGTTCTCAGAAGTGAGCTAAACTAGCTAGAAAAAGTGAGATAGAAAATAAATATTTTTAATTCAGCATTTTCTGCTTAGGATGTGGGCTAGGGTTCGATTAGTATTTAGAACCAGCTGTATATAAAAACAATAAAAGTCCCTATTTAGATAACTGTGTGTGTGTGTGTGTGTGTAGTGTCTTCTACTTTTCCACCCCATCTGTGAGATGTAAGTAAAGCACATATATATATATACACACATAAACTTCTGTTAATGTAACGCCGATAGTGACAATAGTTCAGGATTTTTATAGCCAATATTATTACCAATTTCTTGATCGGCGCTTCTTCAGATGATGTTATATTATTTAAGCTTGTAAAGTTTGTGAGCTTTTATTTAAGCTTCAGGAACCCTGTCATAACAGGTTATATGTGAACTCTCTCTGCTTACAGCCTCAGTTAACTAAATAACATAACATAATGGTTGTTTTTACAAAAATAATGTAGGCTTAGTAAACATTAGGATGCTACACAACACATTTTCTGTATTAGGATACATTTGTATTTAATTTACAAGTTTATTAATCCAAACATTTAATGAATTGATTCAATCTAAAAAAAAGAATAATCTGAAACTGCTGTAACCACACCTAAACTCTTAATGAAGTCTTAAAGTAGCTTGTGTTTAAGGCTTAGGGTTTAACATCAATTTTAAATTGGACTGAGGTTTTGGTTGAAGGACTTGAGGTTATATGTAACCCTAGAGGCCTGTCGGGCAAGTGTGTGCATGTTTATAGCCAGAGGAACAAATAATTTGTGTTTGAATCGCTTTTGGTATGAGATGACTAGGCTGTCTCTTTCCGCATTGTTCTTTTTCTCCTTAGAGTGAAGATGAAAACCTATATGGAATTTATTTACTTTGCTACTACATTTTAATACCTCTTATAACAAGAGATAGTTTCAGTCCTCAAGTTTAATTCGCCAAGCTTTAAAGTAGCCAAGAGTGCTGATATCCAATCCAGTGTATTAGTGCAGATGTCTTACGGTTGATCCTGCACTGACTTTCTTCTGAACTATTTCCATTGGTGGAGCAAAAACACAAGTAACTTAGGGTGTGTTATGTGATTGTGTTCACACTTGTAGTTTTGGTTCGGTCCAAAAAAAGAGACATTTAGTCTTGGTTAGCTTGGGGTTCACACTTTAGGTCTCACAGTAAGTTTTCAAATTACTTTGTAGGTTATTTAATAAAGACATGAATTATACCTCACCTTGGCTTCAGCATGAACTATTTCATCCGTGGTGGACCGAGATTAAAACTACGTCGCTGCTGCTATACCTCTCACGGCATGCACGTGTCTTTGTGTCGTTAGCATGAGATTGGTTTATGAGAAGAGCAAATTGAGAGATCCTGATCCAGTCATTAGAAGCGATTAGTGAGCAGCCCTACTTTGAATAGTCACATTAGGAACAAAAATGTGTTGCGAACACCAATTCATGTTGACTTTTAAAGAATGTTTGGCTGACAGGAAGGGATATAACTATTATAGTTGTCCTCAAATTCTCTCTGAAGAGTGTAGCTGATATTTCCTTAAGAGACCTGGTTCTCAGGTTCAGACATGTTGTGTTTACTTTTTCCTCAGAGCCATACTGTGCTGAATGTATCCTCGTGGACTGTTCATTCACTGTCTATTCAGTTGCACATTGAATTGAGTCTTCAACGACTTTTATTCATGCAAACTTTCATAGAGGCTGCTGTGCCACTATTTGAATAAAGTACTGCCAGGTTTATTATTGTGGCATCATCATTTTTTTATATCCACCTGCCACTTAATGTCCAAATGTTTGTTTAATGGGTCAGATCAGCTAAAACTGCCCCACACATTTCTAATCTTTGAAGCAATAATTAAAGGGGTGATGAACTGAGAAATCAAATTTTCCTTGAGCTTTTGACATCTGAGAGGTCATCATATTATAAGAATATCCTGTAAGTTTCAGAACTGAAAACGTCCTTGTTAGTCCAATAAAGCTTTTTATTGACACCAGGCTCAGCAAACGCCTCGTTTTTCAAAGTGGGGAACTATGACGTAAAAGAGGATAAAACACCACCCCCACAGAAGAAGATCAACGCCTACTGCAACATGGACCGTTTAGGCCGGTTCGCGCATTACACGCATAGTAAATAACATAGATGCCTACCTCGTGATGACAAACCGGATCGAGCTACCGAACAATAAACATGCCGTTTACAAAATATTGTGCAGTGCCTGGTTGTGGAAGAAGACAGTCGCTACATAAGCTTCCTCTGGATTCCAATAGGAGTGCATGGATAAACTTTATTTTTCATGACGTTCCACTTCCAGCTGATGAGGTAAAAATATTGTCCGTCTGTTCGCTTCATTTCACTGAGGATTGTTTTGTAAACAAGACTGGATTTGTAGACCGATTAAGAGTAAAGAACGGTGCTGTGCCGTCTATATTGGATCTGACAGGAATGGTGAAACACACGGACTCTGGGTCGAACATGTATGGGCGAATCATTCCGCTTGCCATTTTACAACATTGGACGTTTTCAAAACAATTTCCCCCAAGTGCATCGACGGGTGAGTTGAAACTCATTATGCAAAACTGTTAGCTGCTATCCACTCACAGCAGTGGGCGTTTACTTCCAAGTCTTCAGTGCGAGACGCCCATAAAAACCGAGCGTTTTTCAGCTAGGCTCAAAACTAGGGTACAAAATAGCCTATTACTTATTCATTTTGATGTTTATGAATGCAAAAACCAAGCGAACGTCATAAGTTTACCTCAGACAACAATATAATAAGATTTAAAAAGCCAGTTCATGACCCCTTTAAACTATGATTGTTATACACCTATAATGCATCTTTAGTAAAAGGAATAGTTATAGTTCACAAAGTCCCTGCCCAGAAGTTCCCTTTTTGTAGCAAAATATTTAAGTAAATGCTGCTTTTCTTAGCTAGGCTACATGTTAGGGGTGTGCATTGGCACTGCCCTCACAATTCGATTCGATTACGATTCACCAGGTAACGATTCGATTCAATTCGATTTTACGATGCATTGTGATGCATCAAAATTCTACTGCACACAACAAGGCAAATTTTTCATCAGTCATGAGGCAATACAAGCAGTCAGATATTGAACAACAGATTTTATTGGTTGCTATGTGTATTATAACTCTCCTGTATCTTTGACATAAATGCCATTAAATAAAATAAAATTTAAATCCAAGCTTTGGGTGCGTTTTTGATTACCCGTCTATAATAGCTAGCCTGTTCATACATCGCATCTTTTGCGCGCTCAAGTTCGTTATTTTAAATGTAGGCGCACGAAATGCGCGCTCATAATGGAAGCGACACGGTCGCGGTGCGACCAGCTCGTTTTTTCCAAGCGCGTCCACGTCGCATCGAGATAAAAACATCTCAACTTTTCAGAATGCCGCAAGCGCACCTTAAGTCACGTGGCAAGAACGATTTGCTGTAACGGAGAGCGCAGCTGATGGTTGCTTAGCAACAACAGATGCCTCCACAGAACAACCGCCCTCGTCCTAGTGCTTTGGAAAAAGGAGAACGCGGCGCGCCTTGCGTCTTCTACGCGTTTTTAGGCGCTATATGTGAATCGCGGTCATCTTCCTCCGCCTCAGCCATCTTTATTGTTTTATTATGCCCCCGGAAGTAATTGAAACTTCAAAACTGTATTGTCCAAGGCCACAAAATAAACAGTGACATAATCGATTATGGCACATTGCCGCATCTGCAGAATCGCGCATTTCCCGCATTGCGATGCACCGCCGAATCGATTATTGTTGACACCACTACTACATGTTATGCTGGAATTAGTTATCGAAATGGTATTTACTCATCTAAAGCCCCTATCACTACACAGATTCCGGAGAAAATTCTGTAAAACTCATTCTGGTAACCATTCAGGATTGCAAGATTTTATAGTGCTGTTGTTTAGGATATATCACTGGGTTATGAAGATGATTGTGGGTTAAATATAAATTCCATGTGAATTTGAAATCTGTGAATTTCAAAGGAATAATAAATGAATTTAATTTAATATAAATAATACCATTATTTGTTGCACAATCTCTTTTATAACTGACATATAATAGGCCTATAAAAATGTAACAAAATATATTCTATTTTATTTTATTTTAATTATCTTCTAAGTGCTTTGTCATTTTACACTAGGCAATTTACAGATCTGTTTGTGATTAGATAAACCATACATGCTTGACAGATAAATTGTGCTGTTTCTTTTGTATTTCTGCAATTCACTTATTCACTTAGGCATGTGCCGGTATCAAATTTTCATGCTGCGATTAATTGATTGAGCTTTTATCACGGTATACGCTATTACCACGATATTTTAACTGCACAAGAGAAACAGATGGATTGGGGGATGTAAAAAATAAACCAACTTGAATCACAATAGGTGTAATTGTGATTGTCAAAACATTTGGTAACTAAACAGAATTTTATTAAGTTTAGTGACAACATGTTACAATGTTTACGCTGTACAATGACTGGTAGGCTACTGTTTGTATTATTGCTTAACACAATTTTCACGATTTCAGTTCAATTCTTGATTTGATTTCAATCTTGATTCAATCTTGACTCATTTGGATAAATATTAGTTAGGCTACAGTAGATATGTACAGTATCTACAAAACTTGTATAATATATAAGTTCAGAGAGAGAGAGAGAGATCTATTATTTGCTGTGGCTCTTTTTGAAAGATGCATTATAGCCAAAAATGGGCTCTTGGCTCAAAAATGAAAAATGTTCACGACCACTTCCACCAGACAATCTATATCCAGAAAAATCTACAAATTTTTGTCTTTTATACAGAAAGAAATACAAATGCAGAGTACTCCACAATTTCTTCTTTGTCCAGCATAAAGCGATATGTTAGTGGACAGCTGATCATTGAAGATGTACAGCCTACATGTAAATTTTTCTCAAGAAAAAATATATCTCACATAATGCTGTAAACGTACAGAGAGCCCTATCAGCTGCTGGTATTATTAAAGTTTAAAAATAACAAATTAAATATAATGCAGTTTTCATTATAATAACAACTATGTAATGACACAGGTAAAAATATAATAAATATGTAATATAGTGCACATATTTATGATCGATATTATGTATGAGGCATACATACCTTTCGGTAAGTTGTACTGTATCTTCAAATAAAAAGTAAGAGATGAGCAGTTTACTTGAAATGATGGTGCTGATCTGTCACGTCACATTTACAATTGGCAAAACAAGCTGTTTTCTCATTTTTCTACTCAAAAAACGACTGAACGAATGATACACGGATTCTCTTGAACCACCACCACGTTTGCGGCAGGAAGCTACTGCAGTGCAACTCTGTAATGGGCTCTATGCACGGCGGTATTTCCGGTGAAGGGTTAAGGATGCTCAATAACTTCCGCCGATCGTAGAGTCCAATGCAATACCAAGAATTTATATTGAATTTTATACTCCATGGTTATACTAAAGAAATGTTAGTCACAAAAACAGACAAAACAGACACCCCTCGTTGTGTTTATGCTTCTTTTTAAAATTATATGAAATAAACATAACTATATATAAAATTACATCTAAACATATGAAAGTTTCGTTTCAAAGACGGGAGGACAGTACATTTTGAAGACTCTGCCATAATCCCGTTTTCCTCGGTTCTCCTCCGCTTTAATCCCCCAACCGGAAACGGAAGAGCATCCTTGCGTCAAATGCGGAACTATTGGCCAAAATCCTCCGTTCGACTTTTCTGAGATCCTCTACTCTTCCCTGTGGATGACCTGTGACCTACCTTCTGTACGATCTGAATTTTCTGCCTTTTGAATTTTAGAAAACTGAATCTGTATTTTTTAAAACTGGATATTTGCAGTCTAAGAATTCAGAACAAATAAACAGCTGTTTGAAAATACATGTCTATAAAATTCAGCCTTAAAAACTTTTTCAATTTGTTAAATTTCAAATGTTCGTTATTCGTTTGAAGAAATAAAATTCAGAACTATTTAAAATTCCACATATTATTCAAATTTGTTAGATTACACTTGTCAATAATTCAAATTTTCACAATTCAAATTCAAATAATTTTTCATCATTGAAGGTGACGTACACATGTTATCCAAGCATTAATGGCAAGGAAAGCCCCTTATACTTGGAGCCGGTGCATATGAGAGGGGTTTCTCCCTCCTATCTGCTTCAAGGTCTTGATTGTGGCGTATCTTTGTTGTTTAGATTTCAGCATGCCCGTAATTCTTTTATGAGTTTAATAAAGAACTTTTTTTGCAATTATATGGGAGTTTTTGCGAAATTGACGTGTTTCCATTAAGCGTATTTTCAATTCGCAATTTCTATTTGCGCAGTTTGAAGGGTAATGGAAACACGGCTAATGATAGAGCCAATTCAGTGTATGAGGATTATTAGGAGGCCATGATTGATAAGGGTCAATCGAAGGGAAATTGGCCAAGACACCGGGGTTACACACCTACTCTTTACGAAATGTGCCATGGAACTTTTAATGACCACAGAGAGTCAGGACCTCGGTTTAACGTCTCATCCGAAGGACGGATCTGCAATGGAGAATGTTTTTTTTATTCTAGTGGACATGTCAAAGCTTCTTGTGGATGGTCCTGCCTGAAAAGTTCAACAAATCATATTTTGCAGAAATGTAGCAAGAGCCAAGTATTACCAGCGACTCTTGGTTGTGACATTTTGTAATTATTCCAATTTTTTAAACCTCCCCAACATGCTCCTGCCAAATGCATACACCTATTTTTAAAATGCTGTAAATGTTGGTTTTTTGTTATTTTTAAACAAAATTCTCTCTTTATATGTATCCTAGGTTTAGCCGATGGGGACGTATGTTTGATTGTGTTTTCTGTATGCATGTCGACCCTGCAGATCAAATCCTGGTAAGAAAACCTTTGTCAACTGTCTCTCTTTTGTCTCTCTCTCACTTATCATGCCATGCCATTTGTGGCATCCTTTCTTTGTGTTAAACTGAATATTAAGTTGTTTTAATAACATTAATTTAACAATATTTTGTAAAGGTTAGTTATATTTAGTCACCATGAAATCAAAATGGATAGTTCTTATTTTTTATGTAATATTGCAGTATTTATTATAAACAATGTTTGTGCACGTAATTATTATTATTTTGTTTATTCATTTGTTGTAATCTTTAATCAAAATAACTTCCCTTCCCTTGACATCTCTTTTCTTCTCTGACTCTGACTTTTTTTTTATCATTTGAATTTTATCGTTTCTGATTCTGCTTATCGATTCTAATTCTTATTGACTCATTTCAATAAGGTAAAAAAATGAGGGTAAACATTTAGATATCAAACACATTTATTCTGTTTTTTTTTTGCTAAATATTCTGTTGCAGCTGAATACAATGAATAAAAATCAACCTACGGGACACTTACACAAGGAAATTTCACCTATGTTTTTAACAAAAATACCACAGCAAAAACAACTAGATTTCACTAATATAAATTCCACACATTATTAAAGACTAGTAAACAGTCAGTAATAAAATAAGAACAAATTAGCAATAGCACAAGTAAATAATATTGAGCAAATTTCAGGTACAGAAATTGAAATCAAATGTAAACAACTGTAAGATAGAACTGCATAGTTTTCTTTTTATAAATAAAATGGAAAAAGTTATTCAGTCAAGATCAGTGAGTGAATTTTTTTTTTTTTTTGTCTTTTGTTCTTTAAGATTTATGACAGACAGTAGCAGGTATATTAGGCTGCTGTCACTTTAAGACCTAATGCATCGTTTTAATATTCTGATACACATTTTCTTTCTCAACTGTTTACGTTCACTTAAAAAACAATTATGAAAAAATATCCCCATAAACACTGACGTTTTTGTCTTGTGTATTTGTCCTTTTAAGAGCAGGAAAACGCAAGTATTCCACACATATGTGGCGGTGTGTGTGCACTGTGCAGCACAGAAAGCAGCGCGTGAGTGCTCAATTTCGTTTTGTTAATCATCTTGCTCTTAAATGGGAATCGATAAGCGGAATCGAAATGCGCATCTTATCAAATCCTCGCTTCTCGGAAATTTGGAACAAAATGGATCCGGTATGTCAATGCCCAACCCTACTGATGACATATTAACCTGTCATTATGTGAGATCGCAACAATAGCAAACAACGATAATCCAATGATCAACAAAATCAAGTCCCATTTTGTCTTTGTTTGAGAAATCGTTTCACATACAGTGCGTGCAGAATTATTAGGCACATTGATTTTCTGATCATATCTGATATATTGGCCAGCAGCCATATCACCCTGTAGCCCAAGACTGGTTGCCCACAGAAGCTAAGCAGGGTTGAGCCTGGTCAGTATCTGGATGGGAGACCTCCTTGGAAAACCATTTTGCTGCTGAAGAGGTGTTAGTGAGGGCAGCAGGTGGCGCTCACCCTGTGGTCTGTGTGGGTCCTAACGCCCCAGTGTAGTGATGGGGACACTATACTGTCAAAGAGCTGTCATACATCCTTCATGAACAAGTATATGTCACTTATAAATGATTTAAATGCAAAATGAATAGTAGTTATTAAGATTAATGTGGTTTGGAATTGGTAAAATGTTCCTGAAAAAAAAAATATGATCAGAAAATCAACGTGCCTAATAATTGTGCATGCACTGTTTAACATAGAGAGGAAAATACCAATAACTTCCGTTTCAGTTTAAAGGGTCCTTGTATATCTGTAGGTTGTTTTTAAAGATTGGGATTGTTATAATGTAATAAAAAAAAATCACATTTTTTATTGATGATTTTGTAAACTTTTTTTTTTCTCTCATCCTATCTCTTTCTTTTTCCACAGAATAGTTGACATGCCACCTGGGATGGTGTGTGTGTTCTCTTCTCTTTTCTCCATACTATGTAGCTGCGTGGTCACTCAGAGCTCTGCTTCTTCCAGCCATCACCCCACTTTCTTGCGCAATGACACCTACTTTGAGCACCTAGCTTTGCATCCTGACCCTACATTGGGTCGGGTCTATTTAGGCGCCCGTGATCGGCTTTACCAGCTTTCGTCCGAACTTCAGCTTGAGGCAGAGGAAGAGACAGGCCCTGTGATAGACAGCCGTGACTGCCTGCCACCAATTAGTGAATCAAACTGCCCACAGGCAAAATGGACCAATAACCACAACAAGCTACTACTTGTGGATCCTTACAATCAGGAGCTCATCAGCTGTGGAAGTGTTTATCAAGGAATATGTCAGAAACGAAGTTTGGATGCAGTGGGGAAAGTGCTTTTCTCTGCAGAAAGGCCTGTGGATACGCAATACGTTGCGGCTAATGACCCCAATGTCTCTACAGTAGGACTTGTGGCGCTCACAAGAGGGCGTGGGAAACAACAGCCAGTGCTGTTTGTGGGACGTGGTTATACCAACAGCCAACCTCCAATATCTACTCGAAACTTAGTTATGGAGCCTGTTTTCTCATATGAAGAAACTTCAAAGTTAGCGGTGGCTGGGAGGCTTTCTGAGTATGACCATCATTTTGTAACATCATTTACCCATCGCTCGTATGTCTACTTCATGTTCTATCGGAGAGACTTAAAA
The DNA here is from genome assembly GCA_036326025.1 of Chrosomus eos. Classification (NCBI taxonomy): domain Eukaryota; kingdom Metazoa; phylum Chordata; class Actinopteri; order Cypriniformes; family Leuciscidae; genus Chrosomus; species Chrosomus eos. The sequence continues at coordinate 15,699,124 of CM070828.1, read as the reverse complement.
TCGCAGTCGAGAGAATATCGCACATATGTTTCCCGTATGTGTTTGGATGATGTCGCGTATTATTCATACGTAGAAGTTCCGTTAAGTTGCCGTTCAGCTGGAGGAAAGAATTATAACCTCCTACAAGCTCTACATGTAGGCCTGCCAAAGTTAGGTAAGACTATGGGCATAAAAAGTTTAGCTGCTTCGGAACAAGAGGTCCTTTTGGGGGTGTTTTCAAGCCAATTCGCTTCCTCCAGTCGACCCAATGAAGAGTCTGCAGTATGTGTGTTTTCACTCGAGGAAGTGGATAAACGTATAGATGCTACAAGAGATCTGTGCTACACTGAAATGGGCCGTGCAGATGGACATGAGGCTGCATACATCGAGTATGAAGTCAAATCAAACTGTGCCAATCTTCCAGCGGTGAGTTTGAAAACTGGAAACCAGTACGTTTTCTGCCTCAGGAAACTGGTGTGAACAGCTTCTAAGATCCACTCGGACCTGTAGTTCTTGACAAAATAGTTCTTGTAGGTCATGGATAATTAATAAAAAAAAATCTAAAAGTCTGCTTTTTTGTTGTTGTTTAGTATCATATTTTGATGCATCAGGCTTTTATGGCCCATATAGTCAGTCCCTCCAGAAAAACGCGGAGTTTTTTTGTGATTGTTGCGGGCAAAAATCCTTGATTACGCGGCCCGTTTCTTTAAAAATGCGATGGAATATGCGGGATATTTATGCAATTTTTTGCGATGAAATTGCGGGAACTTGCAAAAATTGCGGGAACTTGCAAAAACTGCGGTTTGATGAAAAAGAGAAAAAAAAAGTGATTCCCCGGACACCCTGTTCTCACTAGGCTACTACCTTAATGTAAAGAGTAATTTCTTATTACTTCCTATGATAAGCAAGCATACTACATCACAGAAAGTGCTGGAAATATTTAATTTCTTATCTTGTTTTATTCCAGACTGTAACAAGTGGAAACAAGGTGTGTCCCCTGTGCGCTCCCTGTTGAACTGTCTGCCGCCATGCGCCTCGAACAGTGTTCAGTAGATACCCCATGTTCGATGTTTGATGCTATTTTTATCTTATTTTGTTTATTAAGTAACGATGTGGACGGTAGAACGTGTGACAGACAGTTATACGAGTTCGATTTGGGAATAAAGTGCGATCTGTGAGATGCCAATCGCCTCCGTGAGTCTGTCTGTCAATAACTTCAGTTGTGAGCTATTCCTATTTTTCTTCTTAAATATTTAAAAATAAAGTGTGCTCCTGTTTTACAGCTTTTCGATGATGTTCACGTCGCGTAATTACGTAACTTCATAACGTTCCCATGGCAACAGGGGGAAATGGCTGCTCTTGTGTGAAGCAAACGCAACATTTTTCAACTTTCTGCTAAGATATATATGTGACTTTTTGCAACGAAAATGCGGGGATTGTGAAATCATGCAAGCATATTTTGCGCGGAAATCAGCAATTTATGCGGCGAAATTGCGGAGTATTTTAAAAAATGCGACCCCCGCATAAATATGCGGACTTTGGCTGATTATGCATTGAATTCAGCGATCGCATAATCGCGTTTTTCTGGAGGGACTGATATAGTATGATATCGTGTGAGAATATGGAGCTCACACTTGGAGGAGGAAAAAACACCTTAATTTTATTCAGAAGACAGTGCAGTGGCTGTTATTTATATGCCCCCCCCCCCCCCCCCCTCATAGACGGCAACGTAATTGCCACTCTCAAGGCCCAGAAAGGTAGTAAAGACATTGTTATAATAGTCCATGTGGCTAAATTGGTTCAACCTTAGTTTGATCAATTTCTTAATTTTTTTATGAACTAACCCTTTAAATATCTTGGTGGGTAACTGAGGTTGTAGTTTTAAACAATACAAGGTGTTATCCCGGAGCTATCACTGTTGTGCCCTGGAACATAGCACTTATCTTTGGTTTACTTCAGGGGAAGCAGTCCTATAATTTAATATGGCATCATTCTATGATGACATCATATTCCACCAGCCCAGTTGTGTGGCCATATATAATATTTTAAACTGGTCTATAGGAAGTTTAAGGGGGTATATTAGTTGTTTACTCGCACATTACCATTTAAAAGTTAAAATATAGAAACAAAAAAAAGTTATATTGTGAAATTTAAACACAATTTAAAACATTTTTCTGTTTAAATATATTTAAATATACAATATAAATGTGTGGTGGCAAAGCTACTTTTTCAGCAGTCATTAATCAGTCTTCAGTTATACATAAAGAAATCATTCTTTTTTTTATCTCATATAAAATAAAAAAAGGTTTCCTGAGAACCTGTGATTAGTGTCTCAGTTTCAGGATTGTCTGAAGAACAACATTTTTTGAATAATAGAACTCTTTAAATTATAATTGTCTCTTCTGACATTTTTAATCAATTTAATGCATTCTTGTTGAATAAAATGATCAATTTCTTTTAAAAAGTAACAAATGGTCTGTACTTGACTTAAAAGTTTGTTTTTATGATTAATTTATACCTTAAAATAGAGTTACAGAACAATATTTCTTGTCAAATACAACACTTTGTTTTACTTTTTGACTTTTGTCTCCCTGCAGAACACTTTGGATGCTTACCCATGTGGCTCTGATCACACCCCTAGTCCAATGGCAAGCCGGGTGCTTGTGGAAGCTGAGCCAATATTTGACAGCCCAACTGTCCGGCTCACTGCTGTGGCTGTGAGTGTAAGGGAGGAACATACTATTGCCTTTCTAGGAGACTCCCAAGGAAACTTACACAAGGTATTACAAAGTTTTCAAGGAATTTGTGTTTCCCCCTCTTTTCTAATAATTTTATTTATTCATTTATTCTCGCTTCTTCGCTGAGGCAGAAGTGTTTCAGAAAATGATGTTGGATTTGCACTTGGGTGGATATGTTGGAGGTTTTGCAGAATTCCAGAAGAACTAAAAACTCATGAAGATATTAGATTCATTTTTAATGTTGTGAAGATTAGCTGTGGTGTGGTTACAAGCACATCTATTTGCCTCTTACAGAATTGTCCCTTTTTGTAAAATCTTTTTGTAAATCTTATTTAAACAGATTCATGTTATTTAAATCATGTTACAATTTTGAAGAGATACAGTGCTTAATGCATCATTAAAAATGGTAAGCAGAAGTGCATTTGATTTTATTAACATATAAAATGCTGACTACTGTTTCAGCCTCAGGTTGTACCCATTTCTCTTTACTTTCTCAACCTTTCTGAAGTAACGAAGTTTCTCATTATGCGATGCGTGTTCTTCATTCCATAACAACCACTATTTCAGCCCCTTTTATGCCAGCCCTTTTGGCTAGCCAACATGATGCTTGTGTCGGATTTTTATTTACGTTGTTATAATATTACTTTTTAAAATTATTTTTCATTATATATATTACAGCCTGCGTAGAACCAGAAAGAGTTTCGTTTTTATTTCTTAGTATCTTAATAAATAGTACTCAAAAAGACAATTTTATAAGTAACACTAATTGTCACTACAGTAGATCTACTTCAAAATGTGATAAATGACATTCAGTGTGTATAGAGCGGTTTCTACTAGATCTTTGTATTATTTTAATGAAGTGGGAATAATTTGAGGAGTAGTATCAGGAATAACTATATTCTGTCATAGTATGTTGTATGTATTTGCTTGATGTTTTATCCCTACAAGAATAAAGCAGCAGAGGATCTTCTCTACTAGGTAGAGTTGTACCTCTTGTTTTACATTCATTTAGCTGCAGTGGGAAATTTGGAAAACCGTGTGATGGCAGCGTCCATGTCTAGTCTGGGTGTAACCCTACGAAATATAGAGATTGGGCCTTGTGAAGTTTTTATTTAATTTTAGAACATTTTTATTTCCTCCTCAGTTTTGGTCAGAAGGTGTGTGTGTGTTTTTCCAGGTGTTTCTTGGCCCAAATGGTGAGGTGGAAGAATATACAGTAATTTCAATTCAGCCCAATTCACCAATAAGCAGAGAAATCAGGCTTGACTATCAAGAGAAGCATCTATACATCTTGACAAGTAACATGGTAACTATCACATTATTGAAGAGGAATTGACAGTGTCAGTGTTGTTAAGTAGTTCTTGTCGGTAATTGATAATTATAAAAAAAACAACAACTTATATTTAAGGGATATGCCACCCAAAAATGAAAATTATGTCATATGTTTTTTCAAATCTGTATGACTTTCTCCTGTGTAACACAGGATATTTTAAAGAATGTTGGTAACCAACCAAACAGTTTTGGTTTCCATTAACTTCCACTTTATATCAAACATATAATGGAAGACAATGGGAACCAAAACTGTTTTAAGAGAAACTATTTAGGCTGACATAGTACTGAAATGAAATGTATTCTTCAACCATGTAGAGTGTAGACGGACAAAACTGACTGACCAATAACAAGAGATGACGTTTTGGACATATTTTCATAACTGCACAATCCAGGATTTCACTGGTGCTGCTAAAGCTATTTTATGGACTCTGCTTAAAGACTCCAGAAGAGCAACATTGTATGTGAAGTTACTTTAATTGGCACACCCCTGAAAAAAAAAAAAACTGAATGAAGAACTTAATGTTAAATGTCCCAACTGTTTCATTCCATAAACATATTATTGTGTTTATCTGAAACAGATTATCAGATTACTGATAAACACGAATGTGCGAATGAGTAATTTGTATGACATAAACGTGTGCTGCCTCTCTGATCAGAAATAGCAAATTAGGTAATACATTAAAAACATTTATGTATGTATTCATCTGCTCTTTTTATTTACATTGTTTTTTTTTTTTTACTTTGCTCACACAGCTAGAGAAGAGGCCTGTAGCAGAGTGTGAAAAGCATTTGGATTGTCAATCCTGTTTGTTGGCTCATGATCCATATTGTGGCTGGTGTGTTCTTGAGGGGAAGTAAGTTCCTATTTGAAAACCTCATATTCAGAATGCTTTATTTTGAATAGTTGAACATTGTGTTTTTGTGCATTAGGTGTGGCCTGCGTAGTGAGTGTGTGCGTGGGGATCAGAAAGATCAGTGGCTGTGGAGCTTTGACATGGAGCAACAATGCCTGAGCGTTGAGTTTCTCAATCCATCCAAATCAGCCGAGAGGAGAGAAGAAATGTACGTTTCACATATTAACACACACACACACACACACACACACACACACACACACACACACACACACACACACACACACACACACACACACACACACACACACACACACACACACACACACAAAAGTTAGTTCAATACCACACACTGCATCACAATAAAATACAAAATGCATGTATTTGTTTAAGCTTGATTCACTACAGTGACCATTGTTAAGCACAGAAACAACCAAAACCACTCCTCCCGGCGCTTTACCTTAAAGTATCATTTTAATCCTTACAGATCCCAATCAAATTCCATCTCTCTCTCTTTATTTTTTTTCCTTTTAGATATCTTTATCCATCCCTAGTCTTCCCAGTCTGGAGCGAGGAGAGTTTTACTCTTGTGTCTTTCATGACAGGTCAAGTTTGGCTGTTGTAACAGGGACTGGTGTCACCTGTTCTTCTCCACACACATATACATTGCCATCTGTGCCACCGGGTCAAGGTGAGGGTATTGCCAGATAAATAGTCAGATCTCTTATGAATTTATAACACTTTTTTTTGACACAGGAGACCTGGCCAGTAAAACATAATAATAGAAACAAACATAGTTTTTTTTCATTTAGCCATTACAAAAGTGTCCTCCTTTTGACATAGAAACTCTTGATTCGGTACTCAGTTTTGAGCATACCAGTGTAACCAGTCTGAAAGACGAGCACTTTTTGACGGATGGTAGATGGATTACATAGACCTTAGTCAGGTTAAGACGCCATGTTGAATTTAACACGGATCAAAACTAGGCTGTGAGGGGTCATTTTCAAAACTCTTTAATGGAGTTTGTTTTTCCAGAAAGACGTTTTGTCAGCTTGACAATCGGTATGTTATTAAACAACACTGCAATCAGTTGAACGCAGTGTACTTCTATCCCTCACAGCCTTGTTTTCAAATTCCTGTCAAAAATGAAATATGGTGCTACTCTGATTAAGGTCTATTGCCCTAGCTTCCAAAATATGTTTAGTATTAAGGATTTTGTCACCCGAAAATGAAATTTAAGTCATAATTTACTTACCCTGGTGATGTTCTAATGCAGTATCCCATTCTTTCTTTTTCGGACCACAAAAGTAGAATTTTTAAAAACTGTCCTGCTCGCGCGCTCATCCATAATGGCAGTAAATGGTAACCAGCATCAAGCTTTTAAATAAAACACGCAAAAGTAACACTGAATGGTCCCATGTTAAACTTGATATATATGCCAAGTGTTCTAGGGTATACGATAGGGGTTGGTGGAAAACAAACCAAAATTGAATGTATTATTTTACGAAAATTTGACCTTGGCTGTTAGTCTTCTGTTCTTGACTGCGCGTTTGTGAGACTATTAGCACCGCAGTTCACTCTGACTTGCCCAGAAAAGGCAAACAAGTTGTGAGAAGTCAAGATTAAAAAAGGCCTTACGGCATTAGAACAACACCAGGGTGAATAAATGATGGCTTCCCATCTATTTTTCTGCCAAGATATGACAATGACTATCCCCTGCGAAGTTCTCATTGACATGACAAAACTGATTTCACCCTTTTCACAGATTAATGTTTTTGACGTATACACAAAGATGATAACAGTATCGCTTTCAAAACTCTTTGAAACCTACTTCAAACTTTACATGCTCAGGCCACCAAAATGCCATTGTCGTGTAAATGAACAGCCAGAATACATTAAAAGTTTTCTGTTTTCAGTTGAAACAGTGTTGTGTAAGCGGCTTCTAAGTTAATAACTAGAAGTTTATCAATTTTTACTTCACAAAAGATTTTGGAAAATGTCTTTTGTTTTGTTTTGGACCCCAATGTCGTCTTTCATGTTCTGCTGAAAAATAAGTCATACCGATATGGAACAACGTGAGGGTGACACTTTAATGTCACTCAAATGATCTCATTTCACAAACCCCCAACTGAAATCAATCAAACCTTCACATCTGCTGGATGAAATCCAAGCCTATAAGATGAAGACAAACTATAAGATGAAAGTGACAAGCAAAAACAGTGATGGATCTTTAAAAGCTTGAACACTTGCTAAAATCATATTTTTTTTCTTCTGAATCAGATTTTTTTACAGTCACTCTGTCTTTGCGGTTCCATGATGTTGTTGTGACTTCTCGGGGATTCACCTTTTATGATTGCACAGCAGTCAAACAGCTTGCGGGAAGCATGCCGTGAGTTGCAAACAAACAGAATTCTACCCTTGTCGAAGACTCTATGCATCATTGTAAAATCCACTGTTGCACATTCCCTAAGTTTTAAGTTGTTTTAATCATACTAAGAGAGAGTTTTCTATGTCTTTGTTTGATTAAATACTCTACCTCCAATTAATGATTTTGGATCCAATTAATCCTTTCTTCCTTCCTTCCTTGCTCTTCCTTCCCTCCTTTCACAGCTGTCATGGTTGTGTGCAGAGTCACTGGAGATGCAATTGGTGCGTGAAGCAACATATGTGTACCCACAAGGCTGTGTGCGATGAGGGACTGATAATCTATAACGAACATGTAAGTCATTACATCACCAGCCATACTTTCTCTCTGTGTTGTATGGTAAAAAATACATGTCTCAAACTTGAGAACAGTGTTTCCTACAGAATTCTGTTAACCCCCATCCCCTCTTCCAAATAATTGGTCCAAACTATAAATAATTGGTAAACAAAATTTGACCAATTCATTAAAATAACCAGGAGGCAGATTAAAATTATTCTTAACATCTATTTTCAGTATTTATCATATATTTTCTTATTTTCGGAATGAAAAAAAATTGATATTTTGTATTCCTTAAATTCAATACTTTTTAAAAATGTTCTTATCTTAATTCTACTTGCACGTTTTACATCACGAGGTGCTTGTTACCTCAAAATGGGTTCATAGATGGACAAATATATTATCAAGTTTTAAGTTTTTAATTTGTTGTGTTAGACGAACACATTCAGACTATACCGCCTGTATTTTATTCTTATGAAAAGATATTCTGAAGGAACTATTTGAGAACTTAAGAATATATATTGTTCATTTAGAATATATATCTTCAATAACTTTCTCTGTGAATCTGGCCCTTAAGCCCAGTAGAGTCATTTATTTATGAATCTGACTACACTAGTCGAATTGTATTTCTTTTTTTGAGTGCAGCCAAAAAAGAAAATGCAATTATAGGGATATCACAGCTTGAGATTTCAAAGCTATGTTTTATAAATAGAGTTCCTGTAGATCAAACAGTTGAGCATGGCGCTAACAACACCAATGTCATGGGTTTATACCTTGGAAGTGTACCCTGAATGCAATGCTTTGGATAAAAGCATGCCAAATGCATTAATTTAAAGTCCTTCTGTAGTCAATAATTGTATCCCTTAACTCATCTTTGATCACCAAAATGACATATTTTTCCTGTGAAAATAATTTCTTCATGAAATTCGCATGCTTGAATTTGACTCTACATTCATGCTTCATTAAGTATATGTGGATCCATGAATATGAATATTAGTCCCCGCCTCCTCTCAATCACACCAGCTCAGAATACACTGTCAACTTGTATTAAACGCTACATGATGGCAAGTGGAAATACTGGTTTAATTCAGTTATGTGTGTTTGAATCAGAAACTGATTCAGAAGAAATGGAAGTGAATTATACAGCCTCGTCTACAAGTCGATGTATCAGAATGTTAATGCATGTTATGTATTGCTCTATACGTCTGACACATAACAGTAATTATGATTAGTCTTTTGCTTGACTACGCTATCAAACAACTAATAATGTGTTGCCAATGTTGCACAAAACTAAAAATCAGCATATTTACAAATGCTTTAAACAACTTAGAACGTCATTGGTAAAGGCATACAGTATATAGTACCTCATAATATACATTTACACAATTTACCCACCATATTGCTAAATGTACGTGATTTGTCATATCAACAGAAAAATACTTGCCAATGGTGGTGACTGATGAATTTGTACATAGTTTGTCTTAAAGCATATTAAAACACCACATAGACATATAAACAACATTAAAACTTGAACCACAGGGGGTCTTTAAATTAATCAAAATGACAACTAAATAATTTTTGCAGTGTAAAAATATGGTTACGTAATTATGGATCTTGGATAACAAGATCATTTGTAATAGTTCCTTTAATAACCATCTATATGTACCTATTTATTCATTTGTTTGTTTTACTGTTGTGCCTCTCTTGGTTTTTCCTGCACTTCTCACTCTTAGTGGAAATCTCTCCCCACCCTACCTCCTGCAACCAAAGCCTCTAGAGCTGCATTCATGACCTTACCAGTCACAACACACAAAGTCCCTGAAACCATGGCTCATACTAAAACTCAGACTACTGCCGCCTCAATAACTGAAACTATAACTTCTACACTGGAATCATTAACCTCTCCTGCACCTGTGAAACCAACACCATCAACTCAGATTTCTTCCACTTTCAGGCCATCTGCTGCGCCCACAAGTGCCCTTTTCCCCTCTTCCACAGCTGAGACCTTGGCTACCACATTACAGCCAGCTTCCACGCTCTCTCTGCTTGAGGAGATTCTCTCAGAAAAAGAGCTTCTTGTTACAGATATTGAATCAGTGGCTTTGGGGGAGACCGACACTGATGTGGTTACTCTTTCCAGCTTTGAAGCAGTTGTAAAAACGGAGTTGCCATCAGTCATTGAAGCTCCGGAGGAGCAAAGAATATCACTGCCATCGTCATCAGTTGAAACCAAAATAATCACAGAATTGCCACCATTAATGGAGCCAATCACACATGATACTTCGCTCACCAGCACCCCTCACATTTTGACAGAAACGTTGAATTTGACAAATGAAACCCAAACAACAGTTTTACCTTCACATCCAGAACCAGACGTGTCTGATTCAGAATCAAATGACTTTTTGGCTATATCTGAGAGGGTGTCACCTACCGTGGCTTCAGAGAATGGGATTATCTCCACTGACCGTGCGGAGGCTGATTTGGTTCCAGATGAAACCGAGGAGGTAGAACTGGTAGAAAATGACAACGCAACATTTTCTGCAGCTACGATCTTATCGGGGGATGGAGAATCAGACCGTGATCCCCCAGTATACCTCCATCTACAGAGTACAGACATGGATGCTGATTACCAGTATGACTCAGCAGATTTACCGGTGAGTCCAAACATTTACAATGGGCTATATGCACGCATAAGTTCCGCATTTGACGCAAGGATGCTCTTCCGTTTCCGGTTGGGGAGATTAAAGCGGAGGAAAACCGAGGAAAACGGGATTATGGCAGAGTCTTCAAAATGTACTGTCCTCCCGTCTTTGAAACGAAACTTTCATATGTTTAGATGTAATTTTATATATGTTATGTTTATTTCATATAATTTTAAAAAGAAGCATAAACACAACGAGGGGTGTCTGTTTTGTCTGTTTTTGTGACTAACGTTTCTTTAGTATAACCATGGAGTATAAAATTCAATATAAATTCTTGGTATTGCATTGGACTCTACGATCGGCGGGAGTTATCGAGCATCCTTAACCCTTCACCGGAAATACCGCCGTGCATAGAGCCCATTGATACCAAGCAAGAGTTATCTTTACATTTATAAGCAAAATGAAAAAACCTACTCTTCTTTCTTTAGTTTCTTGTCTAAGGCTTTGTTTGGAATAACGATACAAATTCCTCTTTATACTCGTATATTACACTTGATGATCTATATGAAAACAAACATCAAGAAGCATAATGCAATGTTTTTATACAGCTAATGAAACTAGAAATGGCTGCTCAGAAGTGTACCGAAACTATTTAAAAATGGCTATGCCCATTTTTGCATTAAATAGTATGGATTGTAAAATATCAAAGACCTTAAAATGAATGATTACAACAAATGTAATATTAAATATGACATAATAGCTAATTATTTGTTTATTATGGGTAAATTATTGCCATTTCTGTTAATAAAAGTTAAAAAGTTAAGTTCACTATTTTTTTTATACTATTATATACCCTTCAACTCTTTCCCTTAACTTAACCTTGTTTTATTTTTAAAGCACTCTTTCCCTTAACTCAACCTTGTTTTATTTTTAAAGCACTGTAATCCAACAAGATTTAAAAAAAAAACATTTTATTGCACAACAGCAAAAAATAATATATATATATATATATTTTAAATGATTGAAATTAGCTCTTTACACTGCCCATCTGATCCACCATATTTCTATATTTATACAAACATAACAAATGTAATATTTAAATAAATATTAAAGATAATAGGCTAATTCACACCATACACACTCTGTCATTTTATTTGCATTAACAAATCATGACCCAGAAATACATGTTTTTTCTTCTACCTTATGCTAGTTTATGCAGAATTTGTACACTGGGAACCCTTTATTTTAAAAAAAAATTGTAAACACCTTTTCCTTCCTCATTTTCACTGGATGACATGATATTTACTGCCATATGTTCTTGTGTAACTGGCCTGTTTTTTTAACAGGCTGATGAAGGCACATTTGTCAATTGGGGGGCATCAGCCTGCCCATGTGTGGAGAAGATTCAAGGATCCTCTCTGCTTCCTGTCCTAACTCAGAGAAAAATCTCTCTGCTGGCCCGAAACTTGCATCTCTATCAGGTAAAAACAAACAATTCTTTCTAAAAAAATATACGTCTGCATTTAAAAAACATGTTTAAACACACACTTGTTCCTAGGACCAAGAGCTGGCGTATGAGTGTGTATTGGTGATCGAGGGGCAAACTGTGGTTGTTGATGCACATGTGACGCTGAATGAGGCAAACCCTTTGCTGTTTGACATCACTTGTCATGCCCACCAGGTACCGCATCAAAACAATTAAGAAAAATCTCAAGAAAAAGGTTTTGTTGCATGCTCCGATGTGTGTCATTGCTGGGTTTCTCATTTAAGTTTTCGGTTGTCGATTTCTGTTCCCTTTTTTTCCTTTTGTTCCCTCTCTGGGCCCTATCTTGCACCCAGCGCACGATCTGAAACGCAAGTGTCAAAGCGCAAAGCGCAAGTAACTTTGTGGGCGGATCCCGGCGCTGTTGCTATTTTCCCGGCGGGATAAATGCCTCTTGCGCCTGGCGCAAATCTAAAAGAGGTTGGTCTGAAGTAGCTTCATTATTCATAGGTGTGGTTTGGGCGTAACGTGAAATAAACCAATCAGAGCGTCATCCAACATACCCTTTAAGAGCTGGTGCGCATGTTGCATGGCGGATTGTTATTATAACGGCGCACATACCAGGCGCGCGCCAGGAGCGCTTCACAGCCGAGGAGATCGTTGTTCTCGTCCGGGCCGTAAAAGAAAGAGAATTGACATTGGGAATGGGACAAACCCACCCAAATCAATAGAAAAAAATATGAGAAAGCTCAACTTAACTGGTAAGTTAAAGAGTAAGGTTTTTAATGTACTTACATTATGGTAAAGGTGATTTCGCAGTCTTCAGATTTTTTTCCTAGTTCTTGACGGACAAAATAATTTGTCAGATGTCCTTATATACATATGTGTCTTGCCACTATTGGGCAAACAGGTCTGATCCGTCATTACTACAATTTGCCTGAAAAATTACCAGTATACACTGGTAAATGTGTAAGCTAGATTTATGCCTATTTTTTCACATCTTCATGGACACCACAATGATTTCCCTCGTGTGGTAATATTTGTCCTTGTTATAATGTATGATTTGCAAAAATAAAAACTGCTGCATCTGTGTTGATGAGAGAATCAAAGTGTGTGCGCGTTGTGCACCCGTTACATTATGGCCAAGCACGCACGCTTAAAATAGCATTATGAACAACGCGCAACGCGCCACTGATTTTAAACCAGGTTTTTTTGGGTCAGTGGCGGAATTGTTTTCTGGAACTGCAAAATAGCACTAGGGAATGTTTGCGCCGAAACACGCCTCCTTTTTGCGCCGACCCGCCCAGGGAGCGCAAGTTCATTTCCTAGTTTACCAACGCGCGTCTCTGGAGGGAAAAGCCCGCTTTGCGCGGGTGCAAAATAGGAATGATACATGCGTCTGTGTACAAAGTCAATTGCGCTGGGTGCAAGATAGAGCCCACTGTGTTGATTCCTGTTTCCTTAGTTACCTTAGTGATTTGTTAATTGATTAGTCCCACCTGTTCCTTGTTTTCTACGTCATTGTCGTGTGTATTTATACCCTCTGTTTAGTTCATTCTTTTGTCTATTCTCGTCATTATTTACTGCAAGTTGGTTTGCATTGTTCTTGTGGTTCTCCTGTGCTCTAGTGATTTGTTTTCATTTATATTATTAATACTTACTGCTGCAAATAGATCCTTGCCTCCCCTGGTTTAAACCAACCTGTTACTTCCCTACAATGCTGTCTAAAATAAAGGCAAATGCCAAAAACAATTAAAGATACAACAACAACAACATGTTCTGTGAGAAAAGACTGCAGTTTGCAAATGATATTGATGCTATGCAATTTCTCTCTTTCTACCCCTCTGTTCTGTAGTATTCTTATGAAGAGCCAGTTGGAGAGTATAATGCCATGGTGTATGTAAAGAGAAAAGACACTTTTCATATTGACAGCACTGATCTTTATGGTGAGTAATAATTCTTTTGATGCTCATGATGAGCTGTTTGTGCAAAATGCATGCATGCAGGCACGCATGAACGCACATATATACACAATCATGTAAATAAGAAAGGACACCCTATTGAGTTATTTGGTTTTATGTATCAGCACACACACACACACGTGTATAAACTATAATTTTTTTTAGAAATAGTCATAAGTTGATTGTACAATAGTAATTAATGTTCCTTTTATATTAATGAATTTAAATGAAAAAATATTTATTCATTTTTTTTTTTCTTACAGTCAATGACTTGCGTTTAATAACTTGAATGGTTCAAAGAGAAAAAATACGAAGTAGTAATAGATTCATGGAATGTTCCTTTTATTTTCTTGATAATGTCTCCTATTGTCCGTCTCCCCTGCTCTGTTTAGTCATGCCTGTGGCCTGATAATCTGTTTTTATTTGAAGGGTTGCTAAATAAAGCTGCACAATTCTTTGAAAATCCAGTTACTGAATCTCACTCATTTATTTGAATTTTACTCTTGTCTGTTGTAACTTTGTTGTAATGATCACTGTGATTCTGTGTGCTTTCTCTACTGCAGTGACGTTATATAACTGTACAGTTGGACACTCGGACTGTAGCCGTTGTCACACTGCAGATCAGAAGTACAGCTGTGTGTGGTGTGGGACCGGTTGCGTTTACAGAGGTTCCTGTTCTCAACCTATCCAAATGACTTGTCCTGCTCCTCTGATTCATTTGGTTTGTTAAACTTTCTCAATCTTGACTAAATGCAGCACCTTTGGTATATATGTAGTTTGTAACTTCTAAGAAACTTTAATTGAAAGACAAATATGAACAAAATAAATTTTGCTTTCGTATAAAACTGACCAGTTGTAATCGGATCTACTGAAAAGTATCTGAATGCCAGGTGTAAATGGGGCCTAGTCTTTTCTTTTCTCTGTTCTGTTATTCCCCTTCTACACACACACACAAAGAGTCTGAGGGAGTGGAAGCTGTGTGTGTATGTCTGTAAAGAGGGTATGCACGTGACATCACCGTCGGCCGAAGTGGCAGCATTGGTTTTCAACGTGAATGCCACGAAAAAACACACCTAACACAGGAAAGAGCTTTGAGATTGACTGTACAATTAGATTTGACAAGAAATCTTAAGTATATTTTTACAGACTGCCAAAAGCTACAGAACAGAAAAGCAAATGGATCGCTGCAATTTATAGAAACAACTGGACTCCATGCAGCAAAACATAATTTTGTGTCAATATGTTGAATTTTGGGTAAAACATGCAATATACACTACCGTTCAAAAGTTTGGGGTCAATACGATTTCTTTTTTTTTTTTTTAAAGAAATTAATACTTTTCTTTAGAAAGGACGCATTAAATTCATCAAAAGTGACAGTAAAGACATTTATAATAATGCAAAATATTTATTTTTTAATTAAATGCTTTTCTTTTGAGCTTTCAAAGAATCCTGAAAAAAATGAATCATGGTTTGCACAAAAATATGAAGCAGCACGACTGTTTTCAACTGTGATAATAATCATAAATGTTTCTTGAGCATCATCAAATAATCATATTATAGTGATTTCTGAAGGATCATGTGACACTGAAGACTGGAGTAATGATCCTGAAAATTCAGATTTGATCACAGGAATAAATTACACTTTACTATATATTCACATAGAAAACAGCTGATTTACATTGAAATAATATTTCACAATATTACTGGGTTTGTTTTGTATTTTTAATCAAATAAATGCAGCCTTGGTGAGCAGAAGAAAAACATTTTTCTGTTTTTCAACCTTTTAAGACCCCAAACTTTTGAACGGTAGTGTACATATATATTGTAGTGTTATATATTGTATTCTCATCAATTAAATATTTACCATCTTATATTCTGCATAATTGGATATTTTGAAATAAACACTGACTCAACGTTTTAAGGCTGGACAATATGATGATATATATAACATTGATATAAGTGAACACCCAGATTTAGACCTATATTCTATTTATATAAAGCATTCACAGGCAAATTAGCTTAATGTTTTTCCCCGGCATCGAAATCAGGCACATAGAAATGTCAGGAAACACTATTCCTGGTTCCATGTCGATTTCCATGGATCATTTGATCTTTGGTAAGTTGTAAGGAACACTATATTGAGTCCAGCCTTTAGTTTAGACTGAAATTAGTTTGTTTTACTCAAGTTTTCACTGTTTCCCCTATTAAATCCAGTCACGCAGATGTTCTTTTGCCACTCAGTCCGGTTCAGTCAGTTCTGTGTTCCAGCGGGAAAGTGATGTCAATGCATACCCTCTTTGTGTCTTGCAATAGGTATAATGCTGTGCCATTCAGTACCTTCCAAAGACATAAATCAGTGATGATTATTTAACAGATTACAGTTTTTTTCCAATCGCTATGACAGTTTTTTCAATACATTTAACAAGTTTCCTAAACTCTTAACGCACCAACACACCTAAAACACACAATTGGCAAAACGGTTAATTTCATTTTAAAAATCACACATTGTAAACTTAACTCCAAAACTAATTTTCAAAATACAATAATACACTAACACAATACACTATGTCTAACAAAACACAGCAAACATGTCTCAAAATCAAATATTTTTTCAAAACACTAACACATGTTCTCTTCCAACAGGAACATTTAGTCAATCATAACACAATGACAAAAAAAACACTATCATCAGCTGGAATTACAGAAACTGCTGTATTTTATGTGTCAGGTCTGCCCTTATACAACAGGCAGTATATTGTATTGATCATAGATTGTGTTTTGCACTGTAGTTTCTTTTGAAGCCTCTCTACATTTTTGTTTTGTTGGGTTTAGTAAATGCATGCATTTTGTTTCTTTTGCTGCAGAAATTCAATACAAAAAATGAATGACCATCTCAGAGTAGCTTTATAGATTGTACAGTTTCTGAAAAAAAGACAGAGACAGAATTGCTGCAATACAGTAAATACTTTATTTGCAAAAGGACATTACTGAAATATAACAAAATAAGCAATATAGCTGCCATTTATATGTGAAAATACTAAATATACGAACAGAAAAAGCACAAGAAGAAAAAAAAAAAAGAAAAAAAAAAGAGTCATCTTCTAATCTGCCCGGTCTTCTGCATTTGGCCACGTGTTCTCATCCAAATCACACCTGATATCTTCTCTGGCAAGGCATTGTGGGAAGAATCTTTTGACATGCCGTATCCACCCCTGGCAGTGTTCAGCTGTGATGTCTTGGCATGCAGCATCCATTGCATCCAGGAGGGACATTTGGTCCTGTGGATGATGGTCAAAAACCTTCCATATCCAGGATGAGAAAAACTCCTCAATGGGGTTGAGGAAAGGGGAGTAAGGAGCAAGGAAAAGGGACATCATCCAAGGATGGGCGTCAATGCTGTGACTGTACGGGAATGGTGGAATGCCACATTGTCCCATGTGATCACGTATATTGGCAAGTGGTCTCTCACCTGCCCCCTTTCGACCTCTGGAACAAGTCTTTCGTGCAGGTCTTATTTCATTAGTTACCCTAGCTCTGGCCCTTCTTTGAGCGCCACCACTCATTCTAACTCCTCTCCCTTGTCCTGGTACACGTCTTCCTATACCTAGTGCAGACATTTTTTTAGTTCGTTTTTTTTTTCTTGCTCTATATTGTTCTCTTTCCACAAAAGATCAGCCAAAAAGGTCCTCTTTTACTGTATACCATATGCACATGCAATTGAAAGAACCTCAACACCTGAGTGTGTTTCCTAGAAATCAGCTGTGATTTATATATTTGCATAATTCAATCAGCTGTAACAATAGAATAAAATAAAGGGGATATATTTGTGTTTCAATTCACAATATAAACAGCTGTTTACCTTGACTTTAGCCTATAAGGTTAGGTTTAGAACATGGTGTTATCTGTTCTGACATACAGTGTTAAAGCATTGGTAAATTTGGCAGTAAAAATCCATTGTTTTGGTCTTGTTTGAGCTTGTCTGTAAAAGAAGTTCAAGCATTTTAAATTTGTGTTAATTGTATGAATTTTGTGTTAAAGCAACAAGAAATGCGTTAATAGTATAGCTTACACAGACCAATGTAGTGATAACTGTGTTAAGAGTTTTGGAAAATTGTTAAAAGTATTGAAAAATCTGTCATAGCAATTGTAAAAAACTGTAACTCTTTCCCCGCCATTGACAGAATTTACCGTCATTTTATGAGACCACGCTTTCCGCCATTGACGAATTTTCCAGCTTTCCGTATTTTCATTGTTATATGGTAGGGGGTTACGCATCTACTGAAAGATTGCAGAATCTCCAGATCAAAACACTGATAAAAAATTAAGCTCATTTCCATTATGACCAACGCAATCTACCAAGAGCAGCACAATTTAGCGGAGGGTTGCAAAAAGCAGAGCGATGATAAGCAGGTGTGGATAATTAGGCGCAGTAAATTAAAAATACCATGGCTTGGCAAACAATATGTTCAGATAACATCTGGCATTCCAAATAAATGGACACAAATGGAGAAAATTTTCTCCCTTCTACCACACGCACTCTGTTCTCTGTGGTGCCTCCTAGCAGCATTAAATAATGGCACAAATAGCAGTAAAATGACTTAGTAAATCATGTTGCATGGTTTATTTGAATACTCTCCTCCCATAAATGTTACGTCTGAAAGTAAACTACAAATGCACATGCAATAAGGTCAGCAGCAAAAAATAAAACCCCATGCATTTTCTAGCAATTTTTTACTGCGTCTTTAGTAATTTTTGACAGTAGTTTTTTAAACCTAAAAGAAGGGTTTCCGCTGGTGCAAGCTGTTAGTAAATCTGGCCCTATGAGCAATAGTTAATGCATAATTATCAAAAGTAATCATTCATTTCAAATGACTTCTGCAGTAGATATGTTTAAAAGTACTGTAAGTCACCTTGGATAAAAACTCATCTAATTGTGTAAATGTAAATCTATTCCAACATATTAAAAAATCAATCCTTAAGATGTTGGTTTTCTGTCCCTAGGTGGAGCCTTTGTCAGGGTTGGTGGAAGGAGGCATTACTTTAACCGTTTCTGGGTCTAACCTGGGACAGAAAGCTCAGGATATCCTTCAGTCTGTGACTGTTGCGGCTGTTCCCTGCACTGTTATACCACATCTATATGAAATATCCACCAGGTAAACACCATAGTGTATTTGCAGTTCACTTATTACACTGATTAAATAATATTTGGCCATTTGTTTTGTTTTCCTTGTGTCTCACGCATTTGTGTTTTTTCTTACTCTCCATTCTTTAGAATTATATGTACAACTACAGCCAGTGGAGAGGAGAAGTCTGGTCACATCTCAGTGAAAGTCTCTGGTGGAGGCTTTGGCCTGTCAAGTCAGAGATTCAGCTACCAGGTTAACTTGCGTTTTACTATTAACTAGCTATACCATTTAAACCTGACTTAACATTTTTCATTTTGTTCCAAAAACATATGACTGACTTCCATTCTGGCCACTGTATATACAACAGTATATACAATACTTTTATTGTGTCCTTTTTTAAAGCTTGAACACTCTAGTCCCCATTCATTGTAATTACATAGACAATAGTGACCAGTACATCTTTCAGGATGTCTAATTTTGCATTTCATGGAATAAGGAAAGTCAAACCGGTTTGGAACAAATTATGAGTAAATTATCTCTTTATATATAAAGAATAGTAATTTTGCACAGTTAGATCACTTGCCTCTGTGCATAAAAGATCAGACTTTTGAGCCAAAATACGTTTTGTGGGATAGAGACAACATATTTAGGTTCAATTTCAGTGTCTATACTATACATATTGTGCATTGATGCAGCTTAAAAGGTTAACTCTAAGGTTTCACCACATTCTAAAACATTGTAAATACCTAAAGTCATATCTTACATCCTCCCTCCCACTGTTATCCCTCAATTTCTTGTTTGTCATCTGATTATTATGTGCATTGAAACATAATATTGTCATATAATGTGCATTGTTGTTATGTGAAGATGGTTGTTTTGATTTTTTAGTTCTTGGATGCAGAATTTCCTCTGATTGTATCTCTTATCTCTCATCTCATCCCTTAAGGACCCTAAGCTGATAGAAATCTCTCCTCAGAAAGGGCCACGGGCAGGAGGAACAACTCTGACAATCACTGGCAGAAATCTTTTGACTGGTCGTGTTACTGATATCAGTGTCCTACTAGGGAATGTACCCTGTTCATTGTAAGTGCTACGTATCACTGTGGAAAACCGTCTCCTGTAATTTGGTGTAAAATGAGTATTGTCTGTGAATTAGGAAGTTCTCCATCCCTCTGCAGAATATCAGGTGTTCAGGAGGACACTATTAAGTGTCTGACTGGTGCTAGTAAAAGGACAGGAGAGCACAGGGTGACTGTGCGGTATGGAAACAATGAGCGACATCTCCATGCCAATGGCTACTACTATACCCCTGACCCCAACATCACACATGCCATGCCCTCTAAGAGCTTTATCAGGTGTGTGTTTGAGTTTTACCAGTCTTATTACATTTACAATTATTCATTTATTTATTTTATTTATTCAAAGTGACATAAAGTGACATTTAATGAATACAACAAACTTTATTTTTTTGTCTGGCTGACCCTAAAATGTGCAAAAAAAATCTTATAGACTTGCATTAAAGTCGGTCTGTGTCTATGAGCTTTTCTCTTAAAGGAACACCCCACCGTTTTTTGAAATAGGGCTTATTCACATTCTTTCCTACATTTAAATGCATTTTTGTCTCAGTGCATGCATTGTTTTAGTTTGACAGGGTCGGTGCTAGCTTAGCTTAGCACAATGAATGGAATCCTTTGTTGCCAGCTAGCATGTCCTGAGTAAAAGTGATATTTAAAAAAAAAAAAAAAAACACGTAATTACTTCTTGTGGCCTGTGTATTCACAAAGAGTACAAATAGTGCTGCAGATTAACACTAGGCAATTTCCAAGGCAGATATTGACTTTACTAGGCAGATATTGATGGGACTATATTAGGGGGAAGCACAGGCGAAGCACTGCTGCTTGGGATTTCATGTGTTGCGTGATATCTCTGCGCCCAAGTAGCAGTGCTTCGCCTAAGCAGCAGTGCTTCGCCTGTGCTTCCCCCTAATATAGTCCCATCAATATCTGCCTAGTAAAGTCAATATCTGCCTAGGAAATTGCCTAGTGTTAATCTGCATCACTATTTGTACTCGTTGTGAATACGCAGGCCACAAGAAGTAATTACGTGTTTTTATTTTTATTTTTTTTATCACTTTGACAACAAAGGATTCCATTCATTGTGCTAAGCTAAGCTAGCGCCGACCCTGTCAAACTAAAACAATGCATGCACTGAGACAAAAATGTATTTGCACATCTGTCTAAATGTAGGAAAGAATGTGAATAAGCCCTATTTCAAAAAACGGTGGAGTGTTCCTTTAAAACGGGCTTTTAAAAAAATACTTTTGTAAATGAATTTTCTCTGCTCTTGTAAATCGCTTAACATTTCTTTCTTACTGCAGTGGAGGGCGTGTAATTAAAGTTTTGGGCCATAATTTGGATGTGGTACAGAAGCCTCGGATGCAAGTAATGGTGGTCCCTCCAGACTCCATTCCCCCCTGGAAGAAACGCAGGCGACGGAGAAAAACTAGCAATGTAACAGATGTGGAAGTGCAAGAAGCAGACTGTATAGAAAACACACAATGTTCTTTCAAACTTCACACATTCAAAAAATCAAAGGTGATTTTCAGTTTAACCTTGCTTAATCTCAACCTTACTTGAACTACACACAACACAAACTGAAAGTTCAATAGCAGATCTATACTCAGTTTATAAACTGTACACAAAGATTAGTAAATTGTTCCCTCATTTCCTGCCCACAGATTAATAACCCATGCCTTCAATTTCCCTTTTTTATTTTATTATTATTGAATTTTATTGTTTGGCTTTTTAAATTTATCTCAAGATTTTTCCAAATAAAACACTTAACTTTCACCAGGTCCAAAAAGGAATTTAAATTACATGAATACAATTCACAAATGTGTAGCCCCTCCTCTAAATCTCTCCACACTGCTTCATTCAAGGCATCAACAAGTCCAATTACAAAGTTACAATATGATTTCACATCTTATATGACTATGGAGTGCATTGGTTACCGATTGGTGTTTTCTAATCTTATTTTAATCTTATTATAATCTTATTTAGCAGACTCTACTATCCCTGTCGACTGTAGTGAGAAATTCAAGAAAAACTTTGTTCTAAAATAAATCTGTCTCTTTGATTCACAATTGGTTTAAGATTTTTTAAATCAACACATTATTTGATTATGAAGTTTTTTTTTTTTAAATTAATATTATAGATTGAAGTCTTTGGTAAATAGTCTCTAAAGTTAAACATAATTTTGTCTGAAATATTTTGGCGGATTTGTCCACTTACACAGTGCTGTTTCTTTTTTTGTTTTCTCTGTAGTTTGAGGAGCATTGTGAGGTGAAAACCTCCTCTCTGTTGTTGTGTCGGACCCCTGGTGTAGACCCTCAAGTAGTTGGTGGTCATATGCAGGTTGAGTTTTTGTTGGATAACTTGCGCTTTGACTTTAACTCTGTCAGCCAATCACCTTTCACCTATGAGCCTAACCCAACCCTCACCCGCTGAACCAGGGTGATCCCACAAAACCATATCGCTACAAACCTGGATCAGTCATATCTGTGGAGGTTAGTGGGCTTTTAATGTTGTAATTCTTTCTGTTTTAACAGTCCACGCGCAAAGACCTGGAGGGCAAAACATCCGTAGAATTGCAGCACAGGCCTGTCAATTTTTCATCTGTTACAAGTCACAAATATTTATGTCACCTCTCAAAAGAAGAAAAACAAGATATGTGAACAAAATTCAAGTTTGGGGCATATGCGATCCATATAAAGCAACCCCTCCCCCCACACAGTTTTTCAATCACTAAAAATAGCGGTACATTCTAAACTGCTTAAAGGGATAGTTCACCCAAAAATGACTCATCCTTACTCATGTTGTTCCAAACCTGTATGAATTTCCTACTTCTGCTGAACACAAAATAAATTTTTGAGGAACCCATTGACTTCCATAGTATGAGGAAAAAATGGAAGTCAGTGGGCCCTATCAATTACAGACATTCTTAAAAATGTCTTCTTTTGTGTTCAGCAGAAGACACTAAATGTACTAAAACCATCATTTTAAAAGATCAAATTCAGTTTACACCTTACTGATAATACAGGTGAGCCGAAGAGCCCAGAATATGAACTCAATTGGCTAAATGTTTAAGTTTTCTTTATAATAGATTTCTTTGACGAAACGCTTAACATGAAACTTTGCGTGTTGCCTTTATATTCTGGGTTCATCTGCTTTCCTATAAATAGTGATATTAAAAGACCAAATTCAGTATAAAACCTATTGATGATGCATACTCTCTCACTACATTAGTATTTAGTACAAACCTAGGAAAAACAACATGGCGGTCAATGGAGCCTTTTTTGCCCTCCAAGTGCACGTTCCTGTAAGGATGTGATGTCACACGAAAACTATAAATTCAAAGGCATCGTTTTTTATATATATATTTTTATTTTTATTTATTTTTTTATCATGACAGTCAATATTGATTAAATTGGGTGGGCTAATTGTCTCTTTCTCATGAGTCTAATTGTCCAATCTCAGCATTCAGCGGTCATGTATTTCCTAGTATTCAATCCATAGCAACATTCATCCTGTTAACTAAAACGGGTGCTACTTGCATGTCCTTTGTATCACACTGCCGGATCTCTTATTTCATACAAATAGAACTGGCATCATCTTGCATCTCAGTTATCAATTGTATTGAAAATGTTCTCTGGGGACTTCAGGATTAATATTACTGCAGTTTTTGTCTTTTTGCTTGGTTGATTGTTTAATACATTGCTTTAAAATAACATGCAGGTCATTATTGTAAAATATACGCCCTCAGGGTGGTGCAAGTCTCTCCGGTAAATCCTGTTGTCAGGGTTTATTTTTTGATATTGACTAGGTCACTTTACATTATCACCCAATTATTACTTATTACTCATGTTTAAAAGCTTAATCTCATGTTTCTTTTGTCAACTTTTTCTTGTATTCCTTTTCAACTATTTCCGCAGGGTGAGAATTTAGACTTGGCCATCATTAAAGAGGAAGTAGTAGCGCTGATTGGTGAGGGGGTTTGTACCGTTAAAACTTTGACACATAATCACCTTTATTGTGAGCCACCACCCCAGCAGCCCCCGCTCTCCCTCAGGCATGGACGCAAGCGAGAGGGAGCTGACGTCTTTCCAGAATTTATAGTAAGCCTGAAGCCAACACCCTCTCAACACACACAGACTGAGCTTAACCCTATAAAGCCTACTGTATTAGAGTTAGCCTAAGAAACGTGCGTAGAAAATCTAAGTTATCAACATGCTAAAAACTTTGCTTAAATGTAACATTTAATTTAATATTAAACAATATTATTGATCTGTCTGCATTGCCACCAGAACTGAACTGAGCTGGACGATGACATCACGGTTTTCTCCAGAGCAGCTATATATATATATCACAGTCCAACTTAAGTTCAGTGATGTTTCATTTTTGTTGTAAAAAAGTTATTTTTTATATATATACATATATACATACATACACACACACACACACACACACACATATATATATATATATATATATATATATATATATATATATATATATATATATATATATATATATATATATATAATATATATATATATATAATAACTTTTTAACAACAAAAATGAAACATCACTGAACTTACTCAAGTTGGACTGTGACGCCATTTTCTTCTGGAAATAAACTTTGTTGCATTATTTTCCTGTTATCTCTGTAAAGCTAAAACAATCTGTATTTAAAAAAGCGCAATATAAATAAATAAATGTGATGTGACTTGACTTTGCTCAAAAAATGTGGCTTTTGAGGAATGTTTATATTTACATTTCTCAATCGTCATTGTACTGCTTTGCATTATTTATTTTTTACTGCGGTTTAATCAGAAAACTAAGCATTTAAATATCATCTTACTAAGAGATTATTGGGAGATATAGTGACAACAATGAGATTGAGGTGTTTCTTCTCTCTCGAATATGGGCTCCATATACTCCTTTCATAATATGAGCCATAATAGCCTGATGTATCAAATGTATATATATATGCAGACTTTCAGAAAAGATGGTGTAGGTTTCAACTTGAACCTTGTAAAGCCTGACATTATTGTGTATATATACTGACATTATTGTGCACCTGTGCAAGTGTGCATTTTTGCAGTGAATATTGTATTGCATGAACAGTGATGTATAATAGTGTGTCTGTCTGTATCCAGGTGCATATGGGAAACCTGAACTTTTCACTGGGACAAGTGCAGTATGATTCTCTTAGTCACTCCATCTTTCCACTGGTGGCACAAATTGGGGTTGGAGCAGTTGCGTCTCTTGTTGCTCTTATTGTACTTATCATCGTGTTTATATACAGGTGTGTATGAAATGTATTATGAAAGAATGTGCCTATACAGTGCTGTGAAAAAGTTAGCACCCAATAAAGAGTGTAGCTTTTTTTTCAACATATTTGGAAATTGGATTTGTAATTATGACTGTAGGATGTACAATTGCTATCTATGGCCAGTCCATCCCTGAATGCAAGAATAATGCAATAAATCATTTTGGAAACATTTATAGATTGGTGTATGAATTGAACTGATTCTGTGTTCTCTCATTTCTCTTAGGAGAAAGAGTAAACAGGCTCTGAGAGATTATAAAAAAGTTCAGATCCAGCTGGAGAATCTAGAGACCAGTGTGAGAGACCGCTGTAAAAAAGAGTTCACAGGTAATTTACAGGTACATTTAGGATAAGACCAGAGGACAGTTATAAGATTTAAATATTAAGTTTAAGAATAGTACCCGTCATTCATAAAAATAAAATATACACCTGCTCCATGTTTATTTCACAGTGGTTAAAATAGCAAATAAAATGATACCATTTGGAAATATTTGACAAAACATAGCCAACTTGTTCCCCAATTTTTAATTAGTTGATTTAATTTTGAAACATTTAAACAAATAAAAATGATCTAGTGCAGTATTTGCCATTCATTTATTTTCCAAAACAGTCCCTCATGTCCCTGACCTTCGTACATTTGACTCTTAAATCTTCTCAGACCTGATGACTGAAATGATGGATATGTCGAGTGATCTGGTTGGATCAGGAATTCCTTTCTTGGAGTACCGTATGTATGCTGAACGCATCTTTTTTCCTGGACATCGTGAGTCTCCACTTCACAGAGACCTGGACGTGCAGGAGTGTCGGCGGGCCACGGTGGAGCAGGGACTCATTCAGTTATCTAATCTCCTCAACAGCAAACTGTTCCTCACAAAGGTAGAGGAAATAATAATAGGTTTTTACTCACTTTTGAGTGTATTATCTGAGCTTAGAACATCTTTTAACTTGACCGTATCTTATAATGCAAAGTGTGTGGCGTGAGACACTGAAAACACAGCGAGATATGGATGCATTTGTACTGTACAGAGAGAACAACAGTTGAAAATGTCACAGATTGCACTAAAGATGGCAATACCCAGAACCTATTTGTGTAATTACACTGTTACAAGGACACCTCAAGATACAGTGTAACTGCTATTTCACAAAACAGATGTTTACATAGTCCACATGAAAAATCTTTGGTTTACCAGCGTCTTCTACATATGTGAACGCTTTCCAACAGTGACTGATGTTGAAATTCATCTTTTCACACTGAGGACAATTGAGGGAGTCATACACGACTATTATAAAAGGAGCAAACATTTACTGATGCTCAAAAAGGAAACACACTTCATTAAGAGCCGGGGGGGGGGGGGGGCGGGAACTTTTTTAACAGAATGATCAGGTTAAATTATATCGGAATCATGTACATATCTTTTATAGCTTCTGAAGGTCAGTACATGATTTTTTTTTTAAATAGTTGTGTATGAGTCTGTGAATGAATACTAGCCTGGGTTTCCCCATACTGCCTTACCGCAGCGCGATTCAATTCACGCTGAAAGGCAGTCTGGATACCATGGCCAGATTTTTCGCCTCATTTAGGGAACCAATCACAGAACGGGGAGGGAGCAGCTAGACGATGACGACATCTATGCGACACACGGATCAGTTTGTTTATATCGATTTAACATGGCTGAAGACGCGAAGCTACTCTTTGATAAAAAATTTAACGTCATTATTTACAAAAAAGATCTTTCCCATCGTCTTCTTCCTTGTCTAATTTCTGTCGCTCTACATACGTCATCTGGTATAATCGAAACGATTGGCTATGAGCTACGTACAGGCATATTTGATAGACATTCTTAGCACCCAATAAACTGCGACGGGCATTCTGAAACCACGCCTCAAATACGAGAAATTGCGCATGTGGTTCCCAGACCCAATTCTCAACGAGATTGGGTCTGGCGTTGGCCAGGCTAAATGAATACACTAACATAACTAAATTGTAACACTCTCAATATTAGCTGATTGATAATGTGGAAAGCATTGATAATGCTTCCCACCTTTTATATCTATTCTCTCATGTTTCTTTCCTACAGTTTATCCACACTCTTGAAAGCCAGAGGACATTTTCACCTAGAGACAGAGGATATGTAGCGTCTTTGCTCACTGTGGCTCTTCACAGCAAACTAGAATACTTCACTGACATACTCAAAACCCTGTTGAACGACCTGGTGGAACAGTATATTGCCAAGAACCCTAAACTCATGCTGCGAAGGTAAGAATGATGGATTAACTGATATTAGAAGTACTAATATGAATAAACAAAAGTGACTGTATGATTGAGGCTTTAATTCACTTTTCAGAACTGAGACAGTAGTTGAAAAGCTCCTGACAAACTGGATATCCATCTGTCTCTATGCCTTCTTAAGGGTGTGTATGACAATTGGTGGGATTGTTTGGTTTTTAATACATATATTTACTGTGATATTTTGTAGATGAGACATTTGGAATAGTTTTATTTTGATGACACAAAATAAAAATATGATTACAGTTACCAATGTAAAATACTTGTCCAAGAATATAATCAACCTCTTGAGACCCAGAAAGGTGCACTAGTATGTTGTGCATTAAGATTGAAAAACTGAACTAGGAGAGTTGCTACTATAGGTTAGTTGAGAGAATTATAAAATAATTTCTTGGTGTTTTATTGAGTAGATTATTCATGTCATATTGTCATATATGATTGTATTTGTGCTCTCTGTGTTCAGTATTCTGCTGGTGAGTCTCTGTACATGCTCTTTAGAGCAATTAAACACCAGGTGGATAAAGGACCTGTGGATGCAGTGACGGGCAAAGCCAAATACACCTTAAATGATAACCGCTTGCTGAGAGAGGATCTGGAATACCGCACTCTGGTGAGAATTTTTTAACTGAATGTCTTTATACAGTATTAGGTCAACTAGGTGGAAATATAGCTACTGTTATAGTGTAATTACACAAATAAGAACTGAGTAATATTAATTAACAACATGTACTTTACAGTTTTAGAGATTAGAGTTCAGGTTAGTTGCTTGTTATTATACATAATTTACTGTTATTACCATAGTAAGTACATCGACAATGTAAAATAGTGTAAACATTAATATGGATTTAACATGGTTCTACCAGTAAGTTTCCTAAACCTGGGTTTCTATCTTCTGAGTATTGTAAGGGTGGTTTCTCTACTAAGGTTGGGTGTCATTTAAATTTTGATGTTTCGATTCCAATAAGGTAAAACAAAACAAAAAAGTAGTATTTTTGCAAAATATTTAGTTGCAGCTGAATACCATGAACAAAATTCAACTGGCTAAAAAACACGTACACAAGGAACTTTTGCCTATGGTTTTAACAAAAATACCACAGCAAAACTACCCTAACTGATATAAATTTCAGCATTGTTAAAGACAAGTAAACACAATAATTAAATAAGAACAAATAAACAAATTAGCAATAGCACAATGGAGCTGAAGCAATAGCACAAACGGCTGAAGACACATCTTTTTCGGCAACACTTGATCCATTAATACTAACACTTTATCTTATATTCTATATCTATTATCTTTTATAAAAAAAAAATACACGTACTGCGTTAGATTAAACTGGGAAGGGTCATAGTTGCATATTGTTGTCCTATTGTTAGTTTTACTTTTTCTATTGTTCTCATTTGTAAGTCGCTTTAGATAAAAGCATTTGCTAAATGAATGAATAAATATAAATGTAAGCACAAATACATAATAATAAAAATACAAATTAAAAACAATAGGGTCTTCACCCTTTTAGGGCTTTGGCCCTAATAAACAGCATTTTAAGATTTTCTGGTAGGTCTAGTATTCAGGCACAGAAACCGTAAAGTAACACTGCACTTTATTTATAAAATATAGAAATATTACAAATATAATAGTTTCAAAAGTTATTCAGTCAAGATCAACAAGTGAATTTTTCCTTTATTTTATTTTATTAATGTTAATTACGCAGACGGCAGCAGGAATATTAGCTGGCACTTTAAAATAGACTAGTTCGCAGATTTATTACAGAATTGTAAGCAGATTTTATTGTGCTGACATAAAATGTAGATAACACAAGTGTGATTTTACAAAAATACTTAACTCTCTAATTCTTTTTCTCTTTAGACTGTGGATGTCTTGATGCAGGGAATAGGTGTGAATGAAGCTCAGCCAGTTGCTGCTAAAGTTTTAGATTGTGACACTATAACCCAGGTGAAAGAGAAGATACTAGACCAGGTGTACAAGGGCACCTCATACTCTCATAGACCACATACTGACTCCGTGGACTTGGGTGAGAACATTCATACTCTACATGTCTGCCCTCTTTCTTGCATATCTGAACACTGTTCTCTAGTTGTATTCATTAATGAATTCTCTCAGTCTTTGTTTCTTTTAAAACCTTTCCTGTCTTTAAATTTACATGTTGTTTTGGACATTTCCAGAATGGCGCTCTGGTGTAGCAGGTCACCTGATCCTCTCAGATGAAGACCTAACATCTGTGGTTCAGGGCAACTGGAAACGCCTCAACACGCTCCAGCATTATAAGGTATAGCGCAAACAAGCATTCAAGCTGTTGGTAAACGTATAATGTGAATTTTGTGAAAAATGCTATTCATGTATATCAGGGATATGCAATTTTGGTCCTGGAGGACCACTGTTTTCCAGAGTTTAGCTCCAACCCTGATAAAAACTCACCTGCAGCTTTCTAGTAATCCTGATGACATTTATTAGCTTGTTAAGGTATGTTTGATTACCGGAAATTGTACCTTAGAAATCCTCTTAGTGAGCAACACAAAGGGGACAGTGACGCAGAACAAAAACTCTGCAGGAAATCAATTAATTTCAACAGAAATCTGATTAGCAGATTTGTGCTGTTGTGAGGGATTCTGTTCGAGGGGTTGAATAATTTTGAGACTGCAGAAGTAGCATTTTCAGTTGAATTTGCAGAAACAATTTGGGGGATGGGGGTTGAATAATTTCGATTACAAGTATACTTCATTTAAAAAAAAAAATAATTATATATATATATACTTCACATATTTTTGTGATTTTAGGTTCCAGATGGAGCAACTGTTGCTTTGGTTCCACGCCATAGCAAACATATTCACCATGATACCCATGACTACATTGCGGGGGAGAGTGAGTACAGTACATGTGACTATAATGTTCATGTTCACACACATGCAAAAAACATGGTTCTGTTTCTCATGATTGTTTAGATTACTTTTGAAACAATACAGTATAAATCTGTGCATTAGGGATTATAGTCGGAATCTCTGTATCTTCCACTCATTCCATATCTATTTAAAATGGAGAAAGAAAAACAGCCTTGCAGTCTTTTCCTGCAAACAAAATAAACTGAAAAAAAAATGTAAAAAGCATAAGTTGACTTCATGGAAAAATGGGTTATAAAATGTAGAAAATATCTCATTTGTATTGAGGTCCTTTAAAAAAAGTAATTGTAGCTTTAATATAGCACATACTACACATGTATGAGATTAACCAATAAATATAAGTGTGCATTTATTTTAACTCATAACTACCTTTTTTATTATGGTCTCTATATTCAACACTGGTATATATAGATTTTTTGGTAACACTTTACAATAAGGTTCATTAGTTAACATTAGTTAATGTATTAACTAACATTAACTAACCATGAGCAATACATTTGTTACTGTATTTGTTTATCTTTGTTAACGTTAGTTAATAAAAATACAGCTGTTCATTGTTTGTTCATGTTAGTTCACGGAGCATTAACTGATGTTAACAAGATTTTAATAAAGTATTAATAAATGTTGAAATTAACATTAACAAAGATCAATAAATGCTGTATATGTGCAGTTCATATTAACTAATGTAGTTAACTAATGTTAACTAACGAACCTTATTGTAAAGTGTTACCAATTTCATTTTAACCATGTTCATCCTCACTATGCAGAGACGCCCATGCTAGAGGATGCAGACGAGGGAGGAGTGAGGCTGTGGCATCTAGTAAAGGCCAGTGAGGAGCCAGAGTTACCCAAACACAGACGAGGCAGTTTAAAAGAACGAGAACGAGCCAAGACCATACCAGAAATCTATCTCACACGGCTACTGTCAATGAAGGTATCCCAACAAACGCACATTCAAACAGCCAGAAGATAAAAACATAAAAGAGAAGCCAAAGTCATACCAGTTCCTGTAGATCTCTGGCTGAATAAAAAAACAAATGACCTCACACACACCTGTTAACTTGCTCTGTCTTTGTCTTTCTGTAGGGTACACTGCAGAAGTTTGTAGATGATCTGTTCACGGTTATTCTCAGCACTAGTCAGCCAGTTCCTCTGGCAATCAAATATTTCTTTGACTTGCTTGATGATCATGCAGCGCGCCATGGCATTTCAGACTCTGAAACTATTCACATCTGGAAAACAAACAGGTACTAATTAACTTAGTGAACACCTTAACTAAATAAAATGTTAAAATATGTTAGATTGAGTCTGGGAATGATGGTGCATTTCCACTCAAGAAACTGTAGGGTTAATTTATGCACAATAAATATAACTGTCATATCAGCAATGTCTTTTTCCTAGGTCACATTTTTTTATATTGAATCTGCAATGTCTGTGTTAAAGTGCCCCTATTATCTATTTTAAAGTTTCCTAATGTTGTTTTGGAGTCCCCTACAACAGTTTTACATGCATCATGGGTCAAAAAACTATTTCATTTTCTCATAATATACATTTGCACATCACCACATTTTCAATGATTCTCAAACGACTCGTCAGATGAATCGATCTCTCTAAATCCCTCCTTTCCGCGAGATACTCTGATTGGCCAGACAGCTCAGTCTGTTGTGATTGGTCTGCCGTGTGCAGCGCGTGTGTCGAAAACCAAAGCGCCCATTGCCATAACAACGTCAGCTCAGCTAGTCCTAAAGTGTCCTACACTGTAAACTAAACACAGTAACGAACAATGACATCGATTTTACCATATCAATGCCAGCGTGAGTCTGAAGATGAAACATTGAAAGAATTAGTCATTGAACCCAAACCTCCGTCACAAGGACGACTCGAGGCGGACGTTTCTAAGTGATGGATTTTTGTGTGAAAGGGGCTAATATCGAATTCCAATCCATTCATCCAATAATAAGCTATCGCCAAGTAGTTCCATTAAATACTTAGGAGGAAAATTCTGTCATAATTTACTCACCCTCATCTGGTTCCAAACTCATTAGACTTCCATTCATCTTCGGAACACAAATGAAGATATCTTTAATATTTTCTTAACATTTTGCTTTATCCATTCAATGTCCACTGCATCAAAAAGTACAACAAGACATCAAAAAAGTAATCCAAATGAATGGAGCGGTTTAATCCAAGTCTTCTGAATGGACACGATCATTTTATATGATGAATAAATTTAATTTAAAAATATCTTTATTAGTGTTCTGAAAATTATCAAAGTCTTATGGGTTTGGAATGTCATGTGGGTAAGTAAATGACTAAAGCCCTATTCGCACGGGATTAGTACTATATGGGGACCTCTGGTCATTTGTAATAATTGCGGAGGTTGTCTGTGATCTTAATCCCGTGACCTACCATATTTCGCCGAACACCGAGGTCCTGAGCCTGAGGTATATTAGTCCCGTGCGAATCGGCATCTCTGTGATTTGGCGGGATCGTATATAATTTTTTCAAGATTTTTGTTTCATGCGCGCCTTTTTATCCATCTTTCGCGAAGAATGGAGGCTGCGTTGGAGTGTTTTGATAGTATATTGGGTGCTGGGTCATGATATCGCTATATAACTACTACACAATTTGCAGAAAGAGAAAGCTGAAAATTATCAGAAGAGCAAAAACAAAACGAATGATTAGATGGAGATGAATGACATTTATAGCAGCATGCGGTAAGGAACATTCTTCTGTTTATGATATATCATACAGCTAGACCCATAATAACGGCAAGTCATTTCCTAGTAAAGCCTATTGACGTCATATCTGGGAGATAAGTCAGTAAATTTGAGTAAAATCACAGGCTTCGGTTATCCTCGTGCGAATGCGAATTTCTAAATCACACGTGGTCCCCAGATATATTAATCCCGTGCGAATAGGGCTTAAATCTTTATTTTTGGGTGAACTGAACCTTTAAAGTGCCCCTATTATGGATTTTTGAAAATGACCTTTAATATAGTGTGTAACATAGGTCTAAGTGATTGAAAACATCCTGCAAAGTTTTAAATCTGAAAGTGCACCATATATAAAAGTTATTGTCTTTCAAAAGTAAGAATCGATTCTTGAGTCAATGAAATTAATCGTTTTTCAAACGAGTCATAAGCCATTTCGTTGTGATGTCAAGACCAAACATTAGCATATTGCCCGCCCATTTATTTTGCGCGCAGACAGCAGGGAAAACTTTAACCTCAAACCGGTAGCTGATTCCTGTGGATACTTGATAGGATCATGTCGAGAACATGCTGTGCTCTACAATGTGATGGTAACGCCAGTTTTTTTCACTTCCCACGGACGACCATGTAAAGAATCTGTTAAAATTCATCTTTACCACGAATCACGATACCACAGCAGTATAACCCTAAACTTTAGCTGTGTTCCCTTTAATTTACTGACAACTGCTTCTCAAATCTTGGAGTTCAATGCAGGATTCACAAACCGCTTGCTCTTGAAAGATGGTGTTCAAAATTGGTCTCCTGCTAAGTTACCTGGTTAACTTACATTATTACCGTCCGTCTTTCTGAAATACTTCTGCTAATCAGAATAGTGGACCACTGTTACCTAAAACTGTCTATTAATGCAGATTGTCTGTCGTTCCCACTACTTTGAGGAAAGATTAAGCATGGAGCAAGATTTGTTTTACCAACAACTGTTACATCAGTCATTCACCTAGAGCTGTACACCTGTTATTGATAGTTTCCACATGTTCACCGCAATAAATTAGAAAAATACTCGGTAAATAAATAAGTACAAGTAAAATAATTGGGCTTGTTGATGGACATGCACTTGTTAATGCTGATGGTGAGCAATTTAAGTTGCAACATCTCATAATGTACCTCGAACTGTGTAGTGTACCAGTAAATTACTGTAAAATTACCAGAATGACTTTTCCGGTAAATACACAAATGTGCTGTTCACACAAGCAATGCCGTTCCGTCTTTTTACAGGTAAGATACCATGCGCACATCAGTTCCCAAATACAGGTAAACCCTGATCTCAATCATCGGAAATTACCTTTAACCATCACCTGGATTAGAAGTGCTTTAGTTTCATTTTAGTTACTTTATTTTATTTTATTTCCTTCCGAATGACAGGTTCTGAAGGACCCCTACACTGCACATTTTGGCTGTCCGAAATCACCCCCTATACCCTAAAATAGGGCGCTATTTGAAGTGGTGAACGTTACCGAGTCCACTCTTTCAATCCCTCAAATCACCATAATAACAAGTGTACAACCAATGTACATTCAACTGCTAAAGAATACCCATAATGCACTGTGAGAGTCATGCCGAATGAATTCCCACGTCTCGCCAGAAGATGGCGCCCGCAGATGAATCGCCCATCCATCCATTTTCCAAAACGCTATGAATTACTTTTAAATCGATCATGAAATTGTTTAATTAAGGTTTATACATAGTTTCCATGAGAGATTTCAATGATAAATCTTTTCATCTTATTGGAACTGCCTGCAAGCACAAACTATGCAAAAGCGGCAGCCCCTCCTGCACACACCCTTAAGTGAATTATATTATATTAGTTGACAAATTTAGGGAATTGTGAATGATGTTGCGCATGTTTATATAGTAAAACAATTAAAACCAGTGGAGCTTACCCTCCATCAGGGATTTATGATTGGCCCAAAGCAAACTTCTTACATCAGTGCATTCTGACCTCCTATGTGCTCATACCGGAAGTCTTCAATCTTTGTTCCCACACAGCATCATGTCGGTATTTTACTGGTAATGTTACAATTTCTCAAACTGGAAACTGTCAGAACTGATTTAGCATCTTTGAAAAGGGCCTGTTTTTTTCATGATCTGATTGTCTTTTGGTTCTAGTTTGCCTCTGCGGTTCTGGATCAACATTTTAAAGAACCCTCAGTTCATCTTCGATGTGCAGGTGTCGGACAATGTGGACGCGGTTCTGTCAGTAATTGCTCAAACATTCATGGACTCCTGCACTACCACAGAGCATAAACTCGGCAGGGTAAGAGACGCACAGAGAAAGGAGCAGGAAGCCGGTAGAAAGACTGAAGATTGAAAAGTTTAAAAAATAAAATCTGTTCTTTTTCTAGGATTCCCCTATTAATAAGTTGCTGTATGCCAGAGATATCCCTCGCTATAAACAGATGGTGGAACGGTAAAATTACACTACATTATTACTATGAAGGCTAAATTGGAAATTGAAATTGAAAATGTGAAAAATTTTCTTACACAGTTATTATGCCGACATCAAGCAGACCATCTCTGCCAGCGATCAGGAGATGAACTCTGCTTTGGCTGAGCTTTCCAGGGTATGTCCATCATCAGTTTACTTCCTTTCAGTTTTGAAATATGACATTTGAAAAGATCATATTGACTGAGGTGAATTCATTATGGGTTAGAGGCAGGGGGGTTAATCATTCTGTTTTGCAGCACATACAAATGTTGTTCATAAGATTTACATATTTGCTTTGTCAGAATTATTCTGGAGAATTAAATTACCTGGTGGCCCTTCATGAGCTCTATAAGTACATCAACAAATACTACGACCAGGTAAGTCAAGAATGATCAAAAAGACAATGTGTAAGCTTTTAGGGTAACACTTTATTTTAAGGTGACGTAATTACATGTTACTACATGCACTCATTATAGTAATACCAATAAATTATGCATAATAATAACAAGTAACTAACCTTAACCGTAACACGGTTAAGTGTAAGTACATGTAGTTCCCTTTTAAGAGGTCTCTCATATTGCGTAAGTAGCTTACGCTATGGGAAAAACATCTTTTCTTGAGAATATTGAAGCCAAATTTTTAAGACATGCAGCTGAGCGCCTTAGCTCGCTCATTGGCTGTGCTGTGGCAACTGCACTAACCTATGGCGAGTCGGCTATCAGGACCAATCGGGACGCTTTGGGCTTGCGTGCGTCAGAGCCCGGAATGGGCATGGCTTATAGCTATATAAGCCCCCATTTCGCCATACAATTCAGATTTAATCTCCTTCAGCAAATTTTCACTTCACTGACCTCCGGATAAGAAGCCTTGCCGCCGTCAAGAAATCTTCAGCGGAACAAGCAACCTCAAAGTATATGTGGCGGTCATAGCAGCATTCCACGCTCACGTGGCTAAGCAATCACTGGGAAGAAATGACTTAGTCGTGCGTTTCCTCAAGGGGGCCAGAAAGCTAAACCCGCCTCGACCCCCCTCTACCTATTTGGGACCTTTCCACGGTCCTGGAGGCCATGAAAGGGGCCCCTTTCAGCCACCTCAGTCTGCTGACCTGAAGCCGCTTTCACTCAAAACTGCTCTTTTGCTAGCACTGGCATCAGTAAAGCGAGTCGGTGATTTGCAAGCACTCTCAGTGAGCGCTTCCTGCCATGAATTCGGCCCAACGACTCCAGAGTCGTCCTGAAGCCAAGTCACGGGTATGTTCCTAAAGTGCTCTCGCCTCCGTTCAGAGCGCAGGTTATTTCGCTGTCAGCTCTTCCTTTGTCAGAAGACGAAAGAGACGCGAACCTACTCTGCCCTCTGAGGGCTCTCAGGGTCTATTTGGAGCGTTCTGCCCCTTTCAGGCGGTCAGAACAGCTCTACGTGTGCTTCGGAGGCCGCACCGGAGGTTTTGCGGTCACAAAGCAGATAGTTGATGCTATCTCGCTGGCTTAGGAGTCTAAGGGTCTCCGTTGTCCCATAGGCATCAAAACTCATTCCACGAGAGGCATGGCCTCATCATGGGCATGGTCGAGTGGAATACCAATTGAAGATATTTGTGCGGCTGCAGGCTGGGTCTCACCGTCCACATTTATAAGGTTTTATTATATAGAAGTTCCCGCTTTGCAAGCGAGGGTTCTTTCTGTATGAATAAAGTGTTAAGCACATTTTCACAATTATAAGGCCCTACGTCTGTCTCGTCTTGGGTAAACATGAAATGCGGTTCTATATTCCATATAAGAAGGAGAATGGCCCCTTATAAGGCCCATTCCTATTCTTTTCCTATATGAGGCTCATTACTGATCTGGCCTATATTAGGACTCTTGCACTGCGTTTTAAAAATTTGGCTTCAATATTCTCGAGCGTAAGCTACTTATGCAATACTCATTCCCTACTTTCAGGGAACCGAGGTTAGGTTAGTAACCGAGACGTTAATTAATATTACTCAGTACTTGCTTGAGAAAGTACAATTTAACTACGCCACCTTAAAATAAAGTGTGACCAAAGGTTTTGTTGGTTAACATCAGTTTACTACTATAAGTTGAAATTAACTAACTATGCACATATTCAGCATGCCGCTCAAGTTGTTCAATACCTGTATAAATTTATTTCTTTTGCTGAACACAAAAGATTATATTTTGAAGATTATGGGTAACCAAAACAGTTGATGGGGCCCATTGACTTCCATAGTATGAAAAAAAAAAAAACTGTGTTAGTCAATGGGGGTCCATCAGCTGTTTGGTAACAGACATCATTTAAAATATCTTCTTTTGTGTTCAGCAGAAGAAAGAAATTCATACAGGTTTGAAACAACTTCCAAACGAATAAATGATGCAAGTAAATTATGACAGAATTTTCGTTTTAGGTGAACTGTCCCTTTAACAATGAATAATAAATGTAAAAAAATTCAGGTTGTATTGTAAAACACTTTTGCTGCTATTGAGATGCGAGACTGGTAAGGTTAGTGTCAGGTGTGGTGGTATGGGTCGGTTTAAGGGTAGGTTAAGGTGTAAGGTGTAATTAAAGATGTAATTACATTTTAAAATATAAGTACAATGTAAAAACATGTATGTACACAATAAGTCCATTGTAACAAATTATTAATTTCAATGTAAGTACATAGTAGTTAAAGCCACTTAATATAAAGTGGGACCAAAAATTGTATCAACCATAGCGTATACTTCTCATTTCTCATTAATCTTTGTTAATCTAGTTAACAAAAATAAAGGCCTTTAATAATGGCCTTCTGAAGAAGCGAAGCGATGAGTTTGTGTAAGACAAATATCCATATTTAAAACTTTAAATATAGCAAAATAACTAGCTTCCAGCCAAACGAACATACAGATTCGATTTAAGTCTAAAGCGCATCTTACGCAAGTAATGTGACGTACTGCTAATATTTACTCTACGCCATGATGCACTACACTACTTCTGACGTCATAAGTTGCGCTTTAAGCTTAAGTCGAATCCGTATGTTCGTTTGGATGGAAGCTAGAATTTTACTTTGTAATGTGTTCAATATGAATATTTTTCTTACACAAACTCATCGCTTCGCTTCAGAAGGCCTTTATTAACCCCCCCCCCCCGTGTGGAGCACTTTCATGATAGATAGATGCACTTTTATGGACTTTAAAACAGAAACAGGCCAGCCATCCACTGCCATTATAAAGTTTGGAAGAGCCAGGAGATTTTTTAAATAACTCTGATTGTATTAGTCTGAAAGAAGAATGTCATATACTCCTAGGATGACTTGAGGGAAAGTAAATCATGGGCTAACTATCCCTTTAACTACTGAAACCTATTACAAAGTTTACCACTTTTCGTATAGAAATACAGTTTTAAGGACTAATATCTGCTGCTCTAAGCATGTATTCTCTAATTGAACTCCTCTTTCCTGTTTGCACATGTGTGTGTTATACATGTTAGATTATCACTGCCTTGGAGGAAGATTCCACCGCTCAGAAGATGCAGCTCGGCTATCGGCTTCAACAGATCGCTGCAGCTGTAGAAAATAAAGTGACAGACTTGTGATCATGGAAAAAGTGAAAGTAAAAGACACTGATGGGTTGTTGCATCAACACATGGTACAGTATCAGTTGATAAGCTACTATGTGTAGCAGGTGTACCAAAGCTCAAGTTGTATTCATTTTGGTATCTACTAACGAGATAAATTAAGAGCTACAGTCTATTCTGATGTGTTGGGATAGAAAATGTGGTCTTTAACTTGAATATGGGCATGGGATGATTTCTCTTAAAACTATATGGAATTTGGCATTCCCATTTCAGTCCCTTTGCATTTTTTTAAGCCTGAATTGCTTGTTGAATTCATGAATACATTATACTCAAAGTAGATTTTTTTTTTTTCTGTGGGATTATCATGAAAAACACATACATGCACAAGCGTTTGCATGGTCGTGGCCTTACCACAGAACACTTTAGATGTTCTGAACTCTGTCTACCTCCGCTTTCTGGATCTACAAGTGTGTATGTGTTCATGTAAAAGTTCATCATCTCCTCAGTGCGGCTGTAATTTTTCTCTTGTCCACTGGGCGTAAAATTCTAATGTGATTCAGCATTTTTGCAAAGTTGCTAAAACTGTCAAAGCAAAAACATCTTATGACTGACACACTGTAGTAAAATGTTTTAGAACATTTATAGTTTATGATGTTATTGTAAATTGTAATTGACATTGTTTAGTAAGTCACTGGAATAATACAGTATGAAAGAGTCTTTGTTTTGTTTACTTTTTAAAATGTTTAAAGCAGACACTATCATCTGTTACATACAGTGTCATTGTTTCAACCAGTCAGGTCAAATCATGTTTAGCCAGTGGGAGTGGTATATGTATTTTTTTTTTTTTTTTTTGTCGTTTAATGTTGATTTGTTGGTATCTTTTTTATTTTTATTATTTGAGGTGCCAACATAGGATTGAATTAATTACTCATTTCTTACCACATCCTCTAACATTTCATCAATAAGGAATTTTAAAGAATGATCATTTTATGTAGGTGCATTTTAAAGAGCTAGTATTGTGACATTTTAGCCTTCACGCGAGAAAATATGATCTGTATGTAAAAGTTGTGCTCAGATATATTAGTGTTGGTCCACTGCATAGGTAAATAGGCCACTCAGATGCAATTAACTTCTTTTGATCAAAGACTGTTCTCAAACACTGAACAATGAAAATTTGAGATAAATAGAAATGGTCAAAGGAAAGAAGTGACTAATTTTTTGTAGTATAATATTGTAAATAATGACTGAATTGTTACGTAGCTTCTTGGCAAGTTCAAAAAGAGTAAATTATTATAAAACGGTTCTTTAAGAAAAAAAAGTTTAACGATAAGCTTAATGTTTAGTGTTAAGCTGTTCTATAGCTTTTTTGCTTCTGAATGTATGCTTTATGCGGGAATAAAATGTATGATCAGGTGTCTTTTCCATATAACATCACATGAAAACTAAAATGATGTACATTGTATTAGGCATTCAAGGTGAACATGATGGCATCTGTTTAATAATTAGGATAAATAAAGCTTACATTTGGAGAGTCTCTGTTTTTTGTTGGTGCTTAACTTATTTGGTAATAGTGATATTCATTAGAACTGAAGCCCACAGTCTAGGGTAATTCTTACCTCTGTGACTGTAAGACTGACACTCTAAGGACTGCCCACTGCATGCTTATAAAATACAATGCATTCTTCTTAGTTAGACTTCATGAACTGCACTTTCTCAATGAAGAATCTGAAGATTCTTCTAAGCATCTTGTTCTTCCTTGACGGTTTCCAACAGTATGCAGGTGCCAATTTTGTTTAGCATAGACTTTAGAAGTCTAAACATTTCATTTTATGCACATAGGTATGATATGAAAAGTAAATGATATATCTGAATATGTTAGAATACAAAAGGAGTGATGGATTGGTTACCTGCCAAGGGTGTTTCCCTGCCTTGGGCCTAAAACCCCACGCTGGAGAAGAGTTGGAGAAAAAATGACCGATAGCTTATCAGTAAAAAGCCCTAATATGTTAAAAGAATCAAAAAATCACCCATATGTCATTAAAAACCTGTATGCATTTCTGTTTTCTGTTGAACACATTCTTTAAAAAACATTGCACAAAATGTAAATAAGTCGAATAGTTCTTGGGCTGCTGATGTCGGGTTATATGAGAATGTGCTGACTGAATGATTACTTATGCTTGCAGTTTTAACACATAAGTTTTTGTTTTATTCATACCACAACAATAAATAAGCCTGTCTTTGTGAAATGTTATAATTTATAATAAAATTGTCTTTTCATTTATTTTAAATGGACAGCAACACATTTAATCATGTCTGGCAACTTGAATGTTTTATTGGGTCTATAAGTTACAGTAAACATTTAATTATAAGTATTTCACAAATTCTATTTACACTACTAAACTGTTAGTACACCATGGTTACAAATTAGCTAAATCTGTGCATTTATTTCCATTCAAAGGGATGGGAAAAAACCTATACACATTTTGATATTAGGGACATTTGACTTGGCTTGAGGAATGAAGGCGAACAGCATTTTGTTTCTAGTCCTTATGGTTCCAAAGTTATGATGCAAATCCCCTTATTATAGCCCCACCTAGTGTCAGATGGTATGTGTCTGTGGGACCATCCTGCCAAGTTTGGGGTCTAGAGGTGTCTCTGACTTGTGGACCCCTAAATAATCCCTTTGAACATTTACAGCGGTAGAACATTTATGTGATATGGTAAAAAATAGTAAGTTAGCCTATTAAAATTATTAATATCCTATAAA
The DNA here is from genome assembly GCA_036326025.1 of Chrosomus eos. Lineage (NCBI taxonomy): Eukaryota > Metazoa > Chordata > Actinopteri > Cypriniformes > Leuciscidae > Chrosomus > Chrosomus eos. The sequence continues at coordinate 15,657,207 of CM070828.1, read as the reverse complement.
TACAATTAAGTGGAGTATGTATGAGTATAATATGATAGTAATATTTTACTAATGATAACAGCAAATTGATGTAGTATAAATTGTAGAATAATATGGTCAATAAATTAAAAAAGTAAATTAAAATATAGTGAAGCAATTAATTGTACAACAATTTAGTAGGTTGTAAATAGTAGCCTATAATATTATTATATAAGCAGAGGTGGTACAGTCTCTTGGAAAAACGGTTGCTACAACCTCAAACTAGTCAGATATTTAATTTATATGTCTATGATCTTTTTTTTTTTTATTATTGCAACAAAAAATATACAAAGATTTGTACATGAATATACATCTCACCACAAGTAGAAAATAACATACATAAGAATATGTTAACAAACAAACAAACAAAAAAAGAAAATAGGTCAGGCCAGGGGTAAATTTTATATGTCTATGATCGTTTCTACAGTCCGCATATGAGAGGCAAGGCGACGTTGACGTAAGATTCGTCGGCCTCAAGAATATTTGTAGTTCTTTCTATTTTTTTGTGCATCCACTATGCAGGAATAATGAATAAACACGTGGGGCATTTTACCTGCGGTGTGAGGATGGATATAGTCTTATTAACCAAAATTATTTAATTTCGTTTGCTAGTTTCCGAACGAAACGAATAATCTAGGAGGTTTGTCAGAGAAGAAGCGGCTTTGGAGCTTTGGAGTTGAGTAAGATGACCCGGAAATGTAACCGACATGACCCATGAACTCGGTGTATACGGTAATGTGTAGTTCACGTTTGCGTAGAAAGCTATTGTTGCAGCATTTTTTTCTAAAACTATAAGCGACGTTGAATGGAAATGAGAGGTTAAAAATAATCGCAAATATCACAAATGACTCTATGCCCATTTGGAAGTAAAAAGACGAAACAATCGCTCGCTAAGAAGCTCACAGTCGCATTGGGGGATAATCGCTCGTTCAGTAGTTCAGTAAAGCAGGTAAGAGACACGATCGTTAACACCCTAAACTACAGAATACAATTGCCCTGAGCTGTTTTCACTTAGATTGTTTAAAAAATCCCCCAAATTATTGTCAATACTGGCATTAGCATTAGCAGCTACAAACCTGATGTAGCATGAACACATTCATTCATTTATAACGGACGGTCAGTTGATTTTGAATGATTGTGGAGGTGTCGGCAGTGAAAGACATTGCGTTAATTTTGACATAATTGAACCTAATGTTTCAGTGAAAGGCTTCAACAGAAGAGGCTGCTATCTTCAATTAAAACCTGCCAGTACATCACTTACAGTCTGTTAGAAAATGTATGTAAATAAGGGGTTTATAATGTGCATGTCTGTATTTTAGAAATGGAGTCCCAGCAGGAAGTGAACCCTGTATTCCTGCAGCAGCTCAGAGAGTTGGACATACCCGAGGAGGCAGCCAAACAGGTACACAGCATTTTACACATACCGGCGTACAATGAATGAACTGGCAGTGCATTTGAGAAACAACCACTTTAGAGTCAACCAGTACTGCATAGTAAAAATCAAAATATTTTGAGCATCCTAACAGTTTGTATACTGGACAAGACTCTGACTTAACTTCTGTGGTAGCAGAAGCTGATGTACATAAAATATGGATGTAATGTCATGATTGCTGTCTTTTGTAGTGAGATGCTTTTATTGATCTATTCCAGGCACTCTTACACACACAGAATGTGTCTGCAGAGGAGGCTGCAATGTATTACTTCAACAAACTGGAGAACGAGGTACATGCATGCAGACAGACAGACATACTTTGTTTAAAGGGTTAGTTCACCCTCAAATTAAAATTCTTTCAATAATAACTCGCCCTCAATTTGTTCCAAACCCACAAGACTCTTGTTCATCTTTTTTATGAAATCTGAGAGCTTTCTGTCCCTCCATTGACAGCTACGCAACGGACACATTGATGCTTTAAAGTAACACCGAGTAACTTTTCCTCTTCGGTCGCCCTACTGGTTGGAAAGAAATTGTCCATTGCCGCTGTTGTAAATAATGTAGCCTACCGTCGCACGCACGCTCACTGTTTATCCAGCGCTGGCTTTAGAATGAACGATGTCCACTGACAAGGTAGAGTATGTTACATCATTTCATGAAAGGATTATGTATTGCGACATCAGAAATAATGACTATTGTAGCGCTTGACGTAAAGCAGTCGAATTCTGTAGTTCTTTTTGTGCAGGGGTTCCGACCCGAAACCCAAAGTTACATAGTGCCAGTAAAAGCGATACAGACCCCGTCAGGCTATGGCAGACGTGTCATTTAACTTATTTTAAGTCGAGGTACCATCACAAGGGTCTTGGAAATATATTATGAAGGTTGAAAAACTACATAGTGTTACTTTAAAAAGTTCATAAAGAGATCATAAAACTAATCCATTGAGCGGTTTGGTCCAAAATTTTCTGAAGAGAGACAATCACTTTATATAGGACTGCACTGATTTGACAAAATCATAACTGTCAACCATTTCCCTTATTATTGTGATTATTAATGTTGATCAATTGAATCTACTGTAAAATACTTTTGTTTAAAAGAAACATCATGGTATATTTTTATGTACTGTATATACATAAATAAACAAGCAGATATCAGTTTACTTTAGTTAACAGCTCATTTATAAATCAATAGTGATGTTGCATTTATTACCGTGTCATTTGGGGATTGTCTCACATGGTACGTGCTACAATTTATGGCAGTGGCTCCCACCATTTTCCACAACAATTTTTTCAATTTTCATTGGCTGGTATATCTCCTCTCGTAATGACAAATCTGCTTGTTTTCAAATGTTTTATTTACAGAAACTAGGTATAACGGTTCATTATGAACAACTTGTTCATAATGAACTGAATAAGAATGGTGTAAGAAATGTGTAATACATTTTTTTTAATCACAATTTATCTTTTAAAAGGTTTTAGACCTTTGCATCGCTAGAAGAAACCCATATATTCATTATGAAAAAAAATCCATGGTAGTTTAAGATTTTATTAATTTCCCCGGTCTAGAATTCACATTTCATATATCCAGCTTTCCATGACTTGGGGCACTATGAGAGTAAAATAAAATAAAAAACTTAAATCCCCTGAAACTGAGGGTTTAAGTCTTAAATCTGGTGGGGCCCCTAGTTGAGAACCACTTATTTAGTGTATTTAATCCTGCACTTAAATACTATTGCTTTGTCTGAAACTGTGCAGTGTATACGTGGGAATTGGTCTTCTTAGCAGCATTAAAAACAAAAGTTTTAATTAAATAGTGAATAGAAAGAATATATAGGCCTACATAAAGTGAGCAGAGCACTCTCCTTATAATTACTGGAGTTGTAAGTTGTCTACATAATAAATCCCTATTTACATACTGTCTACAATTTGTTGGTTATAATGAGAGCATTTGCAAGAGTGCAGAACTCAAGCTGAACAAAATTTTGACATGTTGAGTAAATACCGTCTTTGCAGTGACTTGTTTAAATATCTCTTATTGCCCATTGTATTCCTCACCTCACTGGGTACAGTTCTCAACATTGCAAAACATTTTTATAAATATACACTTTTGTCTCAACGGGGATAGAATGCTGTGTAATCAAGGCAGCCATGATCAATCGATTACTATTATTTATTTTATTTTTAATTGTGTAACCCTATTTGTTGTTGTTTTTATAATTTACAGGAAGAGGGTGATGAGGACCTGATGTTCAAAATGGTTTTTGTTGTAAATATGGAGCTGTCCATGGGTGTCGGGAAGGTAGATATTATTTTAACAATTTTACAACACACTTACTATATAAATGAATGAGATGAGGGTGTGTCTGTGTTTTTATGTGTGTGAGTGTGTTTGAGTTTTCCTCTGTTTTGTGATCTCATGTATCAGGAGGGTGTTCCCTCTCATGAATTATGTGAAAATCTAACAATGCAATATTGTACTCTTTGTACCAATCATAATGACATTTTTTACACAAAGAGGTCACATTCTATTTTTGGAATGGCAAAAATTAAAATTGCTTAGTTTGACAAAGGTAGTTGATTTTTTATTCATTGGCTATGTAAAATAGTATGCTTAAAAAATTCAATGTAATGTTTTAAATAATTATTATATTATTATAATTAAAGCTGCAGTCCGTAGTTTTTCCTCTGTCGCCTTTTCTGTACGAAATCTGCAATTGCAGTTATTCACGGCATTATCAACTTTACGTGGGTTGTACACGGCACAGCACAGATAATAATAATAATAATAATTTTTATTTATATAGCGCCTTTCCAGAGCTCAAGGACGCTTTACAATAAACAGGCAACATTAGAGGCAAAGGACAAAGACAGCAGACAGAACAACAGTAGGTATGATGAATCCAGATGAATCCAATGTTTTGAGGAGAATGTGCAGCTGTCAGTCACCGCGCGGTGTGGACACTGTCATTCAGAATCACAGATTCTACTTTTTGGAAGTATGACCAATATAAGAATTTTCACTGGAAAATGTCATCTGAACAAGTAACATCCATTTTTGTTCTGACCAAAAAAAGGGAAAAAGCATTGCGGTAAATCCAGCTGATTAAATCTAACGATCGCTTATCATATCACGTCAAACCGTGCAAATTATACTTTGTTCTCAAATTGTTCATGTTTACAACATCAGCATTGCGTGACTACATTTAATGCCCTTCCGATATTTATCCTTGTTTTCGCATGGGTCTGGTTGCAGTCTCTTTTTTTCTGTAGCCACTCCGAAGTCTTTTGCATTTTACAACGGGTGAATCTCCAGTTGTTACTGGTAATTGTCGTTTGAACCTTTCTGGATCCGCCATCAAATTGATAAGTTTAATTATATCAAGTTACTAACTCAGGCTATAAATCTCCACCACCAACATCCTCACACGCAATATAGCCTACTAGCCGAGACTCCTTCTTTATGTGTACAGATGTGACGTAATGATGCAAAGACATGCTTGAATTTCCAGCGGAAATCCACCAGTACCACTGGAATTAAAACCATTATTACAAGCTTACCATTTTGAATCGAGCTAAGGCAAGCAGATAGTTTGGAACTCTCTCTGGTTAGGTACTTGCTCAAATTTATTTAGGATAATTTTTAACCCAAAACAGTTACGGATTGTAGCTTTAACTAAAACATAATTAACATCTCAAAAATGTGTTTTAGGGTTTCATGACCCTTTCAATTTGTCCTCAGTTATCAATAAAATTGATCCATACATAACATCAACACATTTCCATTTCCTCAGTGATTGCAGAATACCTCCTTTGAAATTCAAAGCAGACATTTTAGTTTGTCTTATGCTTATTTATTTTTGAAGCTTGTTTCAGCCACAAATTTGTTGTTTTAAAAAGTGATCCTGTAACTCATAAAATACCCCCCCCCCCCCCCAAACACAAATATTTGTGCAATGGGGAAAAAAGAGATGCTAGAGTGTAGCTCTCATGTGCACAGGTGCTTTTACACCCTTTAAAATGGATTCTATACTTGATTCTATTGTCAATCTAGACAACTTTTGGATTTCAACTAATAGTATTTGATAGAGAACAATTGTCCTGTGTATGGTCCGTGTATTTCAATAGAATTGAGATGAGTGGTGTGTTTATAGGTGGCGGCGCAGGTGGGTCATGCTGCTGTGGGTTTATATCAGGCTTTGCAGGAGAAAAACAGCTGGAGGGAAATGGCCTGGAGATGGGACCATGCTGGGTAAGAGATGCCAATGTTGTCTCATCCTTCTACCTTAGCCTGATTCCTAGATTGTTTCATGAATACATTACTAGTCAAACGTTGCAAGTACAAATTTCTTAGTGTTTTTGAAAGAAGTCTCTTATGTTTACCAATGATGCTTTTATTTGATCAAAAATACAGTAAAAATATTAATATTGTGAAATATTATTACAGTTTAAAATAACTTATTTCTGTTTTAATCATTTTTAAAATGTAATTTATTCTCATGATGGCAAAAGTGAATTTCAATACTCCAGTGTCACATAATCCTTCACAAATCATTCTAATATGATAATTTGGTGCTCAAGACACATCTCTTATTAATAATTGAGCACCATTAATAATGGATAAGTAACACAGCATAAATTTCTGAATGATTTCTGAAGAATCATGTGATGATTTTAACACGCACCTTACAGGTGTAACGTAGACACATGTAACCTGGGGTCATCGGGTGTTTCGGCTCATACACCATCGCCCAGGTGATCCAGCCAGGGATGACCAGTTCCCAACTTGTCACGTTTATGTAGAAAGCTATTGTTGGAGCATTTTTTTCTAAAACTATAAGCGACGTTGAATGGAAATGAGAGGTTAAAAATATTCACAAATATCACAAATGATATTTGTCTAGGTAGCTTGTGTGATCCATGGATCACCCCTTTTGATCCACAGCCCCATCTAGATGCCTTCTCAGCGGAATCTGTGATGTTCCTGATGGCTTTCTTCTCCTGCAGTCCCGATTCACAGAAGCTTGAGGGCCCGGCAGAGCGACTGGGCGGTAAACCCTCGGCAGCCAACCTCGATGGGGAGGCAGCAGGTCTTCCATCCTCTGCTACGCCATTCACCTCCCAACTTCTAGTACTTGGCCCTCTTCCGTTCAAACGCCTCTTCCATTTGGTCTTCCCAGAGCACAGTCAATTCCAGTTGGACCACCTGCCTTGATGATTCTGAAAGCAGGACCATGTCAGGCCTAAGTGTGGTAGTGGCGATGGTTTCTGGGAATTTGAGCTACCTTCCCAGGTCAACCTTTAGCTGCCAGTCCCGGGCTGTTGCCAGAAGTCCCCTTGCTGGGTTCCTGCTCTGTGGTGGTTTCTCTCCAGCCTTGACAAATGCGATTGTGCGATTGAGATCCCGGTGCTGATGGCTTCTGCAATGACCCCTAGCACCTAGTTGTGGTGCCACCGATAACATCCCTCTCCCAGGGCTTTAGGGCAGCAGCTTAATATGTGCTCCAGGGATCGTCTTTTTTGGCATAGGGGGCATACAGGGGTGTCTATCAGGCCCCAGGAGAAGAGGTTGGTTGGACTGGGGAGGACATTGTAGACTGATTCACTTTCCACAACTCCACTTTCCAAAGACCAAGAGATTTTTTTACGATCCATCAACTGTTCCCATCGACTCCACGCCCCTTGTTGTCGGATCCCCCCCATCCTGCTGATGCGTTTTCCCTCTACTCCTGCTCTGATTTCTTCATGGGCCAGTTGATGCCTGTCCTTTTCTGGGCCTTGTCGTATCGCGGTCTTTGGATACAGCCAAGCCCTGCACGCCCTGATGCCACTGTCCCTACTAGCACACTGTGCTGCAGAAGCGCTTCAGCCTGGTCGACTGCCTCCTGGGTCCTCCACTTCCTACCTGCCTGCACCTCCATGCCAGCTGAAGAGACTTAGATGTCAGTGGACTCTCTGTACAGCAGCACCTCTCTTGCTCGGGAAACCATGAACTCCTCCGACAGGTTGCTGAAGGGGAGTTGTAGCTTGTTCTTACTACCGAACAAGGCTATGCTGCTGATGTTACGAGGAAGACCCAACCACCTACACAGGGAGTGGCTGATCTTCCTCTCTCAACGGTAGTTAGGGGGACGTCGTAAACCAGCAGTGGCCAGAGGAGTTGCGGCAGGATGCCATGCTGGAAAATCCAGGCTTTAAACTTTCCTGGCAGCCCTGAATTGTCCACTGCTGTAATCCAGGCGTGCAACTCTTTTCCGTTTTCATGAAGTGTGGCTGTGTCCCTAAGTGTGCTTTTAAAGATTTTCCCAGGCTCTTAACTGGCTTCTCTGTGATTGACGGAATTTGGACTCCTCCCGGTTACGTTTCCCCTTCCTCGCCACAAGGGATCGGGACTTGGCTGTTTAAAAGTCCATTCGGGCCCAGCTGATGAGGCCTTCGAGGCCTTGGAGGATCCATCTGCATCCTGGTATGGATGTTGTGGTCACCGTCAGATCAGCTCTGATTTTGGGCTGACGCACACCTGACCGGATAAGTGGAGCTCTGCATTCCTCCTCTGCTGACTTAACTAGCATATTCATGGCTGAGGCGAACAAAATCACTGACAGTGCACCCTGTGATTATTCCTTTCTCCAGCCTATGAAATCCAGATGTTGTTGATCCAGAGGCGACTCTCAAACTAAAGCAGTTATAATAGTTCAGAATGAGGTCCCTGAACTTGTCTGGAACATCGTGTAGAATCAGTGAGGTTTCCACCAGCTTGTGGGGATTGACTGTACGCGTCAGATGGAATAATGGTTGCTAAAAAAATGCTTTGCCATCACAGACATTAATACAATTTTAAAATAGAAAACTGTTATTTTAAATTGTAATAATATTTCACAGTATTACAGTTTTTACTGGATTCAAATAAATGCAACCTTTTTGAACACGAGACTTCTTTCAAAAAATCTTTTAATATTTTTATTTATTTTTTATGTATCAATCAGTTTTTCTCGTTTACTGGCGGTTTGGATATGCAACTGCTGTCAGATTCAATACAGCTGACATTGTGCCTTGTTTACAAAACAAAACAACAGACAGCATCAGTTATTCTATCAGTTATTATATAATGGCTTGTATTTGCTTTTGACGATGCTTGTAACTGGTGTAGGCAAGTGTTAGCTGTGACTGAACACCACTGGGTGGAGTTAATGTCTTGCTCTGGAGGCAGGCATATGTGTGATGTCTCAAATTCCACAATAACCAAACAAGCCTTTTTTAATATTTTAAGTTATAAACTTGAAGGATGTTTTAATGGTACAAGGGCACTTATATGTCAAAAGATCAAGGCAAGTTTGATTTCTCCTGTCATGACTGCTTTAAAATGGATTCATTTACACTTGGCCACATCTATGCGTCTCTGCAAACCGATTATAAATCTGATCTTCAATTCCCGTGCTATATGAAAATTTAAGAAGTTCACGTCAACCAAAGCAACAGATATGAGCTGTGTTTTATCAGCTAATTTCAAGATCAAAGACCACAATAGGAAAGAGAGCAGCATCAGCACTTATAAGATAAAGTCTCACTACATTTAATGAAACTGAACTTTTAGTTTAATTTGTGTCAGATTGCACTTTGGCTCGCTAAAGAGATACTCACTAATGTCATATAGCCTATACCACGTTCTCACACATTTTTTGGGAGGATTAAAATTTACATATGTGGTTTCAACAATCTGGAATGCACCTCCTTAAGTGGTTGGAGTGTTCAAATTTAAATCCTTCTCAAAAACTTTTCAGAGGGTGTTTACGCCTGGTCTTTTCACAATCAAATAGCTATCCAATCAGAGAAAACGCATGAAGTGACCAAGTGTAAACAGGCCCTATTAAACCAATTTATATTCAGATTTTTAAAAAAGGAATCATCACCAAATCAAAGCATGTATCAAAACCTAAGTCGCGTGTATTTGTATGTTTTTGTGGCTGTTTAGATCTAAGAAGATTGTGTTACAAGGCACTAACATGGCACACCTGTTGGAATTGCAGGCTCTTGCTATGAGCCTCAGTCTTCCTACAAAGCTGGTACAGGACGCTGGACACACACAGGTTAGCGACACATGCCAAACGTGCATGACAAGGACTGTACTATTCTGTTTTTATAAGTTTACAACCTAAAATAGCATATAAAAGTATTAGAGAGACTACATTTGTTATGGTTGTATATGCTAATTTCTTACATGTATTTGACGAAAAAAAAGGAAGATATATGGAGAGGAAGACGTATGAGAGGATTTGTCTGATGCAATTTTGTGTGACTATATTGATAAAGCCTGGAATTGATTTTTGGATTGTATTTGTGTGTTCAGGTGGAGCCAGGTTCATGCACTGTGCTTGCCATCATAGGAGAAGAGGAGATGGTGAATAACGTCACAGGCAGCCTGAAACTGCTGTAACGCTGAGGAGAAACTCTTCAAGTGTAGATGTGTGATGTACCACAGAAAGAACAGGGGTCAGCGTTTGCCCACAGTAGCATGGTTCTCAAGATAAAGGTGCACTCAGTAATTTTTTGTTTATGTTGTGATGACTTATACTGACAGCTAGCGGTGAATGCATCTTCACGCAAAAGCAAACATTTTCTGTTACTGATACCTAGGGGTGGGCGATATACCGGTATAACTATTTGTCAACCAGTATAACTATTTGAATATTGTTTCTATTGTGGTTATGCCAGTGTGTCCTGCAAGGCTGAATCTCCAGTACTACGATAAAAAAAACGATATATTTTACACCAATTGTGAGTTGGTTGTGATTTGAAAAGGAAGTGTATTGCAAAATGATATTGACTTCTCATTGGGAGCTGCACAAAAAAACAAACATACAGTGCGGTATAGTCAGATTCACAAACAAATGATTAAATAAGCTGCTTCTTTTAATAAATCACTCAACAAAACTCACATATATTTAAGAGTTACCATTTTGTATGTTTGTAACATTTACATGCGCAAGTCTATAAAAGCATTAAAGAACATCTCTTATTCGATTACATGACCACATAAGCAACCCAGGCATGTTTAACCACTTTCACTTAATTCCTTATGAAAAGCGATCACACTGAGTGAATTACGTCAGGAATTGAGTTTGAAAAATTAATACTAAATTCTGTTGGGTAATTTGTATTTGGTCAGTTTTTCAGCATTGACATGGAAGGTTATTCAAAATGTGAAATGGAGATGGGGCTTTAAAAACATAAAAAGAGAAAAGCCTCATTGAAATTCATAAAATTTGTGACAGATCTACCATTTATTCGTTTTTGAGGTTAGACTTTGATAGTTTTCAGACATTTGCTAACTATAAGTAACTTTGCAACTACATGTCAACTAACTTTCATTAGAATATTAGTAGACTGTTAGGTTAGTAGAATAAGTTGACGCATACTTGCAAAGTTACTTACAGTCAGTAGAATGTCTGTTGGAAACCACAAAAATAAAGTGTCAGCAGAGAGTCTACTAATACTCTAATGAGAGTTAGTTGACATATAGCTGCAAAGTTAGAAGAATGTCTGAAGTGGATAATCGAAATGGTTACCAAATAAAAATTGCTCTAGGTAGTTACATTTTTAGCTTGTATCGCCCACCCTATCAATACCTTTGTAGAAATACATGTCAAGCAAAAGGGAGGTGGATTACTGAGATAACATGAGTAGCATTCAACTGATAATGCGACTCAACATGAGGTGACCCACTCTATGTAAAATAAAACGGCTTTTATTAAGCCACTGAAATTATTGTAGTCTTCATCTTATGTGAGTGTATGTGATTAGAACATAGTTTCAATATTACAATTTATTTATTTTGTATAACTTTTTATTGAAGGAAGAAATTACTGAGTGAACCTGCGGGGGGGAAAGTAAAACCTACCTAAATAGTTTAACAACAACAGACATGTTCAAATCATTGCATTTTTAAAGCTTTTAAATTAAGTGAAAGACAACTAATTGATATTATCAACAGGTCCCTGAATTTCTATAGAGCTAAAAAAAAATCCTCAAAAAGGAGTTGTCAATTAAATAGCAGTGTATAAAAATGTACAATGAATTATAATCACATGTAAGTGTTATACTTAAAGGGATAGTTCACCCAAAAATGACAATGTTGTCATAATTTACTCACTCTCGTGTTGTTCCAAACCAGTATGAATTTCTTCTGTTGAAGACGAACGAAGATATTTTAAAGAAAAATCTTGGTTACCAAACAGTTGACGGTATTTTTTTCCTACTATGGAAGTTAATGGGTGCCGTCAACTGTCTCGTTACAACAATCTTTAAAATATATATATTTTTTTTTTATGATCAGCAGAAGAAAGAAATTCATACTGGTTTGGAACAACATGAGGGGAAGTAAATAACAAAATTTTCGGGGTTTTTGGGTGAACTATCCTTTTAATGTGCCTGTAGAACCCAATGTTTTGATGATTGTGAAATCGAATAGCCATTGTCAAAGTATAATGTATAACATGTTTCTTCTTTTTTTATTGTGTGAATGTTATTTTTTATTTTTTCCAATTAAACGTACCCAATCCCTTTGTGATGATGAAATCTGCCTGTGTGTAGCTGTTTATGTAAATATGTTAGCTTGAATACTGATACAGTATTATATTTAAAGGCTATTACTATTATATAACATACTCTGTTATTATACATATCATACTGTTAAACATATTTGGAGCCAAGCACCAATTCCTCTGGATCCTTGGGTGATGCATGTTATCAATTTAGATTTCTGACATTTTTACCACACTCACTTACATGCACGTTTCTTTCCCTCTTTTTTTTCTGTAGTTCCCCATATTAGGTGGAATTTGACAACTTGGTATGCATCCTCAGAATGTCTTTTTGTTTTTGTGTATCAGCTTTTGTTAAGCTTGGGGTCATCAGTCTTGACGTTTTTATTTCTAGTAACATTTCAAGTAACCAATTTAAACAAGACAATCTACTGATTCAGATGATACATGTTTAATCATTTACATATATTACGACGATAAAAAGTTGAAATCAAATGTATTATTGTATCATTTTTTCTAAGTGAAATTAGGTACAAGGATGATTTTTTAACAATGGGGACATCCATCATGTTTTTATGTGACCCACAAAGTCAGTCGATTTACTTATTTAAAATTAATCTTACTTCATGGATGAGTTTAGTGGTAATTGGATACTCTGCTTAGCGGGAGCAGTATGTTATTTGAGTAGTTTTAGCTTATTTTTTATGAATACTGTGAATTCAGACATTATTTATCTTGCTGCTATATAGTTGGGATGTAGGCATATTCGGACATGGGAAGTGACTTCCTGTTGCAGTAGATGGTATAAATATGAGGTGACACACATACTGAACACTTCATCCATAGTGATATTATGTGATTTTAATCATATAAAAGAAATCATGTCTCTTGCAGCAACATTAAACTGGCTTTCTGGCCCCACTTAATGTGCATACCCATGTAGTAACTTTAAACATTGGGATTTGTCAGTATTTCAATTACTGGCAATGAAGAACGAAAGACAACGATTAAACTTATATTCCTTGATTCGTTGCCACAATGTATCTTTGTGACAATGTGAGTTAATAATTGTGTTGGTCATTTTTACTTGCAATGATGTCAGCACTATTTTTGATAATTTGCTTTTCCCAAAACGATTTTAGCTGCAAGGGTAGACATTGAATGCAGACAGTCATGGTCAGAATTAATGGCACCCCTGGTAAATATGATCAAAACTGTCTGTAAAAAATAAATCTGCATTGTTTATCTTTTTGATGTTTCATTCAAAAAATGTGCAAAATTCTAACCTTTCATTGAAATAAAAGAATTGAAAGTGGGGGGAAATCACATTTTGAATTAAATGTTTTTCTCCAAAACACTTTGGCCACAATTATTGGCACCCTTTTATAAAATACTTTTTGCAATCTCCTTCATCCAAGATACCAGCTCTGAGTTTTCTTCTATAATGCCTGGTGAGTTTGGAGAACACCTAACAATTCCTCCATACAGAATCTCTCGAGATCCTTCAGATTCCCAGATCCATGTTTGTGCTTCTCTTCAGTTCAGCCCACTCATCAGGTCAGGGAACTGTGACGGACGGTCATGGCAGAAGCTTCATTTTGTGCTCCGTAACACATTTTTGTGTTGATTTTGATGTTTGTTTTGGATCGTTGTCCTGATGGAAGATTCAACCATGGCCCATTATAAGATTTCTAGCGGAAGGCGTCAGGTTTTGATTTCTATCTGTTGATATTTGATAGAATCCACGATGCCATGTATCTGAACAAGAAGTCAGGACCTCCAGCAGAAACATAGGCCCACAACATCAAAGATCCAACGGTAATATTAAAATGCACACATGGGGTACTTTTTATTCTTGTGCGCACCAAACCCATCTAGCGTGTTTGCTGGCAAAAAGCTCTTTTTTTAGTTTAATCTGACCACAGAAGCCTGTGCCGTTTGAAGATCCAGTCATGTCTGACAACTGAATATGCTGGAGTTTGTTTTTGGAGGAGCGAGGAGGATTTTTCTTGAAACCCTCCCAAACAACATGTGGTGATGTAGTTTTTTTTTTTTTAAATTCGTTTTGGCTTTCTGACCCCCAAAACTCAACTAATCTCTGCAATTCTCCATCTGTGATCCTTGAAGAGTCTTTGGCCACTCAAACTTTCCTCCTCACCGTGAATGACAATATAGACACTTGTCCTCTTCCAGGCAGATTCGTAACATCTTTAGTTGATTGGAACTTCTTAATTATTGCCCTGATGGTCAAAATGGGGATTTTCAATTCTAGCTATTTTCTTACAGCCACTTTCTATTTTGTGATGTTCAAAAATCTTTTAATGCACATCAGAACTATATTCTTTGGTTTTACTCATTGTGATGAATGATTAAGGGGATTTGGCATTTGTGTTTCCTCATATTTAAACTCTGAAACTATGAAACACAAAGTCATGGCTGGACAATATCATGTTCCTAGTCACCCTGGTGTGCTAAAAAAGGTAAATATTAATGGGAATACACTTCAGAGATATTTTACTCGTAAAAAAATTCTAGGGGTGCCAATAATTGTGGCCAGCGTGTTTTGGAGAAAAACATTTATTTCATAATGTGATTTCCCTCCCACTTTCAATTATTTTACTTCAATGAAAGGTTAAAATTTAGCAATTTTTTTGAATGAAAGATCAAAGAATAAACAATGCAGATTTATTTTTTACAGACAGTTTGGATCATATTTACCAGGGGTGCCATTAATTCTGACCATGACTGTATTTGCTCATTTCATTTAAACAGATTCAAATGTATATGATAATGGCCCATCAAATATAATCAAAATAATCAAAATGGCCCAAGAAACATTCAGAAAACAAAGCTTGTAGGCTTGTCCCTGACAGACATGGAAATTAAACTACCGCTAGGCTACTTAAAGTAGAAATTAATGCACATATAAATATGTAATGTCAGTTGCTGTCCTCTGAAGTTACCTTTTATTATTGCATTGACTTACACTTTTAGATGGGTAGTTTGGGGATTTCGTTTGGGAATAATAATTATAGTTATATTATATATATATATATATATATATATATAATATATATATATATATATATATATATATATATATATATATATATATTAGGCTCTATATAACGTACGATAGATAGATAGACAGACACTTACAATATTGAAAACGTATATTAACATAAATGTATTTCACGTCCAGGATGCCCGCCCTCTCTTCGGTTGCGCGCGCAAGTCACCCGCAGGCGCATGCTGTTAAATGACATTTCCAATCCATCACAATGTTTAAAAAATATATGTCTATCCATATATTAAATCTAATAAATTTAGTATTAGTACATCTAAAGGTAAATGTACTTGCATATGTTGCGACAGGAGACGTTTTCATTTTTGCAAATTCTGGTTACCACAATACAAAGTCGGCGAAGACGATGTGAGCTGGTTAACACACTGCCCTGAAATTGACAAAAACTAAGAATAAATTGTGTAACTTTAAAAATAAATGTATATTCTTTAGGTAATGGAACTACGCTTTTGTAGAGACGCTCTCCAACAACTGCGGAGGGCGTTCAAGCATTACGCTTTCTCTACGCAGGAGCGGCGAGCCTTCTTTATTAGTTCTAAAATATTCTACAGTGGCATTAAAACTAAGAGTGTGTGTGTTTTTTTTATAACCCGTTGTCACTTATTTCTTAAATTAACGCTTTTATCATCTGCAACGAAAATCTCATTTACAACCAACCATTACAGTTGGAGTGATTTAAATGGTCCATTTAAATGGTCTTCTACGCGTGGTTAATTATTTTGGCCCATGCCATGGTTGGTCCCCTTGTCTTTGTAAAATAGCGGACCACAGTTCGCCAACTAGGTTATAATTTTGGATAGAATGTAATCCTGCACCAAATCAAACGTCCAGTCCAAACCGGTTCCCTCATATATTCCACGCAGACAGTATTGTTGACGCTCTAGTATCGCGGTCCCTGCGAAAGCGCCCACGAGACCCCGTGCAGCTACAGTTGTATAACGCAACACTCTTATTCCTTTTTACACGGATAAAAGAACAATAATAATCCCTTATATGAAAGACCATTAAACTCCACGGCTTGTGTATTTAGTAACACAACATCTTTTCCCAAATCCACTCCTTTCGAAAGTATCCAGTTTAATTAGGTGTTCGTCTTCGAAATCTATATCTCCTGCAGCCCTTCAACGCCATCTCATGCTGCAGACTGCTGACTAGAGGAGTGAGGCACCTCCAGAAAAACAAGGTTCGGCCTCTTTTCCGTCTACGACAACATTAAGCTCCGCAACGATCCAACAGTATATTCGCGTTCCTGTTTGTTACCCCGATTGACACATTATTGCCCTATAGCGTACCAGAGGGCGCGAGCTAAAGCTGAAAGTCCGCCTTCATAATGAACCCCTGCTCCACTGTGGAGGAAACCCTGTGTTATGGTTGTGTGTAGGCTTCGCTGGGAGCCGCGGTTGATGCCGGTGTAGAGAGGGGGATGGGCAATACAGCAAATGTAAAGGACATGAGATTGAATCACAGCCTTGAATCACCAAGTGCTGTACATACCCATATAAATATCGACTATAATTTTGTAAAATAACATTGTACATTGATGTATGCTTTAGCAACTCAACGTGAACATTTGAAGACCGCACTATGTCTTAAATGGGAGAAAATGTGAAACTTTCAACTCTTGCGTAAGGGACACTGAGAAGTTTGGAAGATAGCCTGAGAGCCTCGCGGTCTACAGTTCACAGGAAACACCGAGGTTGCTAGAGAAGGCCTCCTGTTCTGCCTCGCATTGATGTTGGATTTTTTGAAAACACAAAATACCTTAAATAGGCTATTGACTTTCAATTACGTTGGGAGGACGCTGTAGGTAAGGTATTTCGTTATTTCAATGAAGGTTTTGATGGCAAATAGCTTATGTTTTTTTTATGAACTAGGCAAAGTTGATGCAGAAGTTGGGGGCTCAGTTTGTTTATCAACATAAATAGTAGCTTTCCTCTTTCAACTCTTCTTGGTTGAATGTTTCTGCTGTCACGTTAATTAATCAAATCCCCCCAAAATTAATGATGTAACACCGTGTTGGTTGGTCTGCATGTTAGCTTGATGTAACTAGCTATAATCACAATCACACTTTGCCAACAACCTCGTGCTAAGAGCTGTTTTTTTGCTGTAAACATTCAGTGATCGGCCCATTGTTATGCTGCATTTCTTACCCTTTGCACCTATACCACATCAATAGCATTCGTGCCACTCAACATAATGAATTATCAAAATGAGCAAAGGTATCATTTTAGTTAGCCGTTAGCTTAGCTGAGAGAGGCTGTCGTCAAAGCTAATACGATTTAAATGCATTTAAGTGGTAAAATCAAAGGATCTTTATTTGTAAATAAGAGGGGAAATGATTGAAGTGGGTTTCGTGGCAGAACCTGTGATTCTGGGCATTTTAGAGTTTGTTTACTTGTTCTTGTGTTAATCAAGTTTCTATGTGAAAACAGACATGGTAGAGTTTGTATTTACAACATTCGTGCTTGTCAGAATAGAATTTGATAAGACTCAGTTTTCCGAAAACATTGGAAATTATGTATTCGAATGCTTAACTGTATTGCTTAGCAACTTGGAGGTACTTTGTTAGACTCACAGTGGATTTATCTTCTGTCTGTTCTAAAAGAAGATAGTTTGTCGGGATAAGCAGATATCCTGTTGAGCACTGCTCTCTGATTCTCTACATCTATATTTTTTGGTATAGCCTGCTTCCATCTCCTTATCTCGACTATGAGATAACTTTTGATGCATTTATAATTTCTTGATCTGGTCTGTGTTTTCTTTGGGAAACGAAAATAACGCGAACCCCAAGTACCGTGACTTGCTTTTCTTATTCTTCACCTCCGCCTCCCCCATCAACCAACCCCCAACTCGAGCCATGAGAAATGGGTGGTATTTCTAAGGGGAACTCGCCTTTCCTTTTTTAGCCTCCATTTTTATTTCAACAACAAGTGAGTGGAAACGACAAGGAAGAGAAGGGGATTGGAACTCAACCATATTTCCTCACTATATCTATATATAGTTTTTGGGTGACAGTTTTCGATACGCTGAAAATAAGTAAAATTTGCTGTTCTGTTCTTTCCAGCGTGTAAAATGAACCTCGAGGAAACGCCTGCTGTTGTGGCAAGGCCGCGTACTTCATACTCAGGGTTACTTTTGCATACACGCACTGCATTGCATTATTTTAGCGGTCTTCTGGCTGTATGCTGCCCTTTCTGGCTGTTCACTGATAAATTTGATATCATCAGGAGGAGTTCAGGACCCTGAACATAGAGTGTCCATAACAGTGCCTGATAGAATTCACACATTATTGAAATGTTATTTGCATGGACAGTGTCAGGTAAAACATAACTGTAAATTAAACTGTATAATAAGGGGAACTGGTGGACATAAGTTTGTGTGTCGTTAATGCTGTTCGAATGAACAGTGAAACAGCTTCAGTAAAAATAGTGTCTGGCCATTTACCTACAAAAACATTTTTATTCTCAAAATCAAACAGCTGTATGATCTGCTTTTAAAACCTTAGAAAGGAAATGTTTTTTCTTTTGTAGTTCCTGAAGAGCCTCCTGGCAACTGCAAGTGTGTGATTGGGCTTGTCCGACATTTTCCCAGTATGTTTTCAGGTTTTATTTTCGTTCGCCTTTAACTGTGAAACCTGATCTTTCTGTGACTCACCCGACTCGTTATCTAAAGTCAACGTGTGTCTTTGTCCAGAGACAAAGGACAAGCTTGCAAAATCTTAACTTTTACCAGAATCGAAAATAAAATAATTGACCTGATGCATTTTAGTATCAAACTACTGGTTACCATTTAATGATAATTTAGAGAAATTTGACCACAAATCGAGACATGCCAAATATGCAAAGCATTTTTGCTTCCTGTTCTGTCCTCATTGTTTTATTTTATTTAGTTTTGTGTACTACTTTTTATAAGTACTACTTTTTATTACCAATGTTAAATATTGTGACTTTATTAAATACTTTTTGATCTAGAAGATTCCAGCTTTTAAATGATTTTATGACATAGCCTACAGCATTTGTAATAGAAAATGATGCATGATTCAATGAATGCAGTGTTGTAATTCTTTTTCTCGCATATAATTGATATACTCGGGCCAAACGTCTGTAATTTGTTATGATTATTATAATTGCATTTTAGGGACTTTTTTTTAGTTAACTGTAGGACAATCTGTTTCTTCCAAAATAATGTTTGGTGGATACATGAGTTCATGTCTAGACAACATGATAGTTGATTTCTAACCCTAAACCCGTGTATGAACACAACATGGCTCATTGTGATCAATTCTTTTTAAAAAGGATATTTGAAATATTTCTTTTTGTATTAATGAAAAATACATTTAACTGTAGAAAATGCATAGAGAAAATAGTGTTTGTGTGTAGTTTTGAGGGTTCTTAGCTCTTGTTCTCTTATATGGGGCTAAAAAATAGTTGCTGAGATGCCTGCTCCTCTTCTGCTTTGTGATTGGATGGCTTCAGACAGCCTCAGCCAATCAGATGCGTTGGAGTGTTGTTTCTCTCTCTCTCTCTCTCTCTCTCTCTCTCTCTCTCTCTCTCTCTCTCTCTCTCTCTCTCTCTCTCTCTCTCTCTCTCTCTCTCTCTCTCTCTCTCTCTCAGGAAGTATCCCTCCCCCCCAACCAGTGCTTTGGAACAACTAACAGCAGTCTTAAAACGGCTTTTAGTAGCATAAACAATGTTTTCTAACTGAAAGGGAGCAGAACATAATGCGGTATCCATATGCTCCGTCAGTCAAGGTTCTCTAGCCTCTTGTTTCTATGCGCCCTGTGCGGCCATTTTATCTCTTGAACAATTTTCCAGGTATTTGGCAAGGGTGGGTCAGTCATCTTGAAAAGCTGACAGAGAGAATTTAGCTAAATTAAACAATTTTTACATCGGTCTCTGGTGATACCATCACAATACCATGAAGTCTTAATAGGATACAGCAGGATTTGTTTTTGTAATCCAATAATTTACAAATTGTAGGCAGAAATGTACGTGGCCACAATCCAATGCTTCTTGATGCATCCCAGACAACAGAACGGCCACCTACTCCCCTGCTAAAAAAAGCCTCTTTTACTTTGTTGGGTATGTGTGGCTTTAAAATAATAACAATTTTCTTACTGGATTTGAAAATTCAATTTTGAAAAGTCATGACATCATAGTATGGAATCAAAGAAGAGACATAACTATTTGAAATTTAACAGCCACTGAATACTTAGTTTTGTAATTATTTTACTTTGGAAACCATGTATCTGAATTTATTTGTTTCGAATTTACCTCTAAAATTTAAATAGGCCTATGAAAATTCGAAACAAATAAATTCAGATACATGGTTTCCAAAGTAAAATAATTTCAATGGGGTGAATTCAGAGCAAATAAATTCAGATAAATGTTTTTCAAAATAAAATCTTTCAAAACTAAGTATTCAGTGGCTGTTAAATTTCAAATAGTTATGTCTCTTATTTGCTTCCATATCATAGGAAGTATTCCTGATATCAGGATATATCCTGCATTTGATAATTTTTAGCCTTCACTAGGGGTGGGCGATATATCGTTTAGACGATAATATCCAAATTGTTGTCTGGACGATATGCAAAATTGGGATATCGAATATTTCATAATTTGTACAATCCAACCCCCCAAACATGAAAAGAGCTGAAGGAAGTTAAAGAGAAAACAAAAAACTAAGGCGGCCGCCTAAGCAACTCACGCCTGCCGCCTTAACTATACGTTGGCAAAAAAAATTATATGAGCGATAACCGCCGTGTTACTGTTTTGAGGACAACCAGCACGTCATTCGGGCATTAGCACTCCGGGTGTTAAAGGAAATCCTTAACAGGCAGCCGTTCGCAAGCGCAAGCGGCTCGTGACAGAACATAGACTGACTGAACGACACTTCAATTGAAGTTGAAAATCTCAAATGAAGATTGCTGAACTCCAGCTTACTTGTCTGTGTTTTCAGATCATCCGCGCTTCTTCAGCAGTGTAGAGAGCGCGCATGGTTGCTGATCTCCGGCAGTGTTTTTAATGTTGATTCAATGTTTACCGAATATCCGCACACGATTTCAAATGTGACATTGATTTTATACAACAGTTAAAAAAACAAAACAAAAGGGTAACATTAAGTGATTTACTAAATTTAAAACAGTATACTCAGGCTTATTGCTCTATTTTGTAACGGAATCTGTGGCTTCGAACGAACCGTGAGATTCAATGAATGACTCGATAACTCACACATAAAGACAATGAGTTACCGCCACCTACTGGCGATTTTATTATAATATTTTTATTAATATTAAACGATTTTTAACATTGCCTATTTAGTGAACATTGTTTTTATTTAAGGAATTATTTATTTTTTAAAGGTATTACAAAGGTAAAAAATGAAATGGAAAAATTTATTAAAGGGGGCAAAATATTGTCTCTTAATGGAAAAGCTGTGCCTGCAGTCTAAGTGGAAGAGGGGTACGGCACTCTAAAACATTGGAGAACCACTGAACTAAGGAAAAGGGATATGTAGAATTGCACAAGTGCTACTGCTTAAGAGTAGCCTGGCTGCCAGCCCGAACCCCGCCCACAATATTTTTTGGTCGGGAAGTTCGGTCTGGACTCGATCCGTTGAGGAGCTATTATGCCCGATCAAAAATTGTTCGAACCAATCAAATTGTCAGGGCGGGCTTTATACGATGATGGACAGATGAGCAACCATAGACATCATATCTATGTGAGCAACGGTAACGTAACCATCCACGTCATCAGAGCGCTTGTTTTGAATTCATGGCTGCCGCGGGAGAATTGAGTTGTGTTTATTCCGCTATCGTGTGTGTTATAGAAGATATAGACAGCGCATTAATTTTAGAAGAGGAACAGAGAACCGCGATCAAAGCATTTGTCGATGGAAAATATGTTTTTGCCGTCCTTCCTACGAGATTCGGAAAAAGTTTAATCTATCAACTTCAATCTATCTCTCAACGTCACTTACTCCGTTGCTCTAATTGGTTGTAAGTCTATCCAATTGAGTGCAGAGGCACTCCTGGTTCGGTTGACACACGCCCCATAATCACAGCCCAATGGAGCAGTTTCAGACTCACATTCTTTCTAGAATATGAGTATGACGAAGTCAGGCTAGCTAAAGAGTGCAATGTCAATAATTTCTCATAATCTTAATTGAATTGGTCTAGAGAGAATAATTATTATTACATTTTCTCTACTAGATATAAGACTCAAGTTTCAGTATTTGTCTTAATTTGTGTCAGGAGTTATGCAATTACCCCCCCCACCCCCGCAAAAATATCGTCTGAATATCGATATCGAGATATTGAAAAAAAATATCGAGATATTCATTTTTGTCAATATCGCCCACCCCTAGCCTTCACCATATTTATTTTGTGCATTTATAGGACTGATACTAGCAGTAAACGGCTGTAAGAGCGAATGCTATCTGCCAGATGAGCAAGACATTTGTCTTTGACGTTGTGCTGTTGGGGAAAGTGAAACTGAATTCCCTCCATGTTAACTAACAAGCACAAACTTAAAAATTAAAAAATAAAATATGTGAGATACATTCTGGTAGTCTGGGACTAGTTTTCTTTAGCGTTTAACTAATATTTTACATTTGTATCCTCAAAGTCATGCATTATTTCCATTTTTAATAAAGAAGCAGTCACACTGCACATTTTGTTCCTTTGACAAGTGAATGTGCCAAACTGGAAACACAAGCTCATGCAAAAAGTTTAGCATTTCGCTGCGTTCCAAAGTTCAGTTTGGTGAACTCAGACCTGCAAATTCGCGTTACGTGAAGTCGTGTGACCAGTAGATTGTATATTTTGAATGTATTAATATTTGTTATATGTTGAATTAATGTTTGTAAAAGACGCAGCAGAGTGCAAAATCATATTACGAGACTGCTACAGCATCTGTGTTTTAATAATAATAAAAAAAATCTAACCCATTATAGCAGTCAGCATCAAGTGCCATATATCATTTTAAACAGGATAACTTGAAGTTTCAATCTAGCTAATTTAAATTCCCAATTTTACATGTATTTTATCTTAGAATGGATGAATATTCCAGAATTAAGAAAAACGGCAGCAATTTTTTTGTTTACTGAACTCAAACAAAATCTCTCGAAGTTTAGATTTCTTCTTTTAGAAAGTTTTACTTGGATACTCCTAGCAAGGTACTCCGCTCTTGCTGCAGAGTCAGAATTTACTTCGTTTGGAAATTACTTCGTTTGGCAGTGGCATCTGGTAAAATAGTTTCAAATAAATAAATAAATAAATAAATAGGCGATAATAAATGCATAATTACTAAACTGAAATTAGGCTACATGCTCAATTTTTTTTGTTGCATTTTTCTCATATTGTACAAAGAGTAATCACAAACCATCTGAATTAATAAAAAAAAATCCCAAATTGCATAAAGATCTATTCCAAATTATACTAAATGAAAGTAGTTTTTGTATATAAAACCGTCAATTGAATATAAAAGCAAAAAACTGCCAATCTAGGACATCTATCATGGAAAACAGTCTGCAGTGGTCGCACCACATGATTTTCAAAATCAGTCAAAATTTACAGGCACAGAATTGGCCACCAAACAAGCAAGCTAGCGTCCCACAGAAGATCACTATAAAATGTATAATAAAAATATAGATCTGTAGAAATAACTTAATATATTTTTTTTTAGATCATACCACATGACATCCAAATGTGATAACTAACTACATACCAACCATTACAAAGGTTTTTGTTTTACAGTTCTGCAGTTGCAATATATGGAAGCCACGGAATATGCTAATTTCGAGTTTAGGCTATATCTCACGATTCTGACTTATTGCTTCTCACAATTCCCTGAAGAAAAATCTGAATTTCTTGTTTTGTCTTTTTTTCTTCAGAATTGTGAGTTTGCATCAACCCCCTTTTCTTTTTTTTTTTCTTTTTTTGCTGTGGTGTAGTAGTGAGGAGCCATGCATGGTTTTACCTGTGGTTGTCTACAAATGCATGATTCTATTAATAGTTTTTGTTATCCTTAAAGGAGGGCAAAACAAAGCTTTCCTCCATTGCCCGCCAGTAATTTTTATCAGGTTTGCTTTGTAGTATTAAGAACCAATGTAGTAAGACAATGATATTAGAGACCAAATTCAATATACACCTTATTAATGATGCATACTAAATACCTGCGAGCAGATGAATCCAGAATATAAATGCAACTCTGTTCCCTTTCAAGAGGTCTCTCGTATTGCGTAAGTAAGCTTGCGCTATGGGCAAAATAATTTTCTTGAGAATATTGAAGCAAATTTTTTAAAACGCAGTGCAGCTGCACAGCAGACATACAGCTGAGCTCCCTCATTGGCTGTGCTGCGGCAACTACACAAACCTATGGGGAGTCAGCTAGGATGCGTGAACCAATCAGGACTAGGGCTGAAACGATTCACCGAGTTACTCGATTAACTCGATTACAAAAATTCCTGCCTCGAAGCCTCGTTAAATTCCTATGACGCGCACTATGCAGGCTATACAACTAAATTAACGATCTCTTAAATATTTTCTAATTTCACTAAACATCTCATTAAGTTTCGTTGACATTTTATAAAACATGGATCTTTTTATTAAAAAGGCTTATTATGTTATTGTAGGCTAATTTTGTAAACATAAGCAACTGATTTTGTCGCGCAAACTGGGTGCCGGTGCAGTGAGACGTCATGCTCGGGTATATTCGGCTTGAAGTCGTTCATCCTCGGATGCGGCGCCGCTTGCGCTGTTACAAAAAAAGCCGTGCACACGGCCAAGCGAAATGAGGTCTTGCGCACCACGCACGACACCCACACCGCAATGATCATTTTTGCGTGCGCAACCTACGACTCTTGCGGACGTCGAGTATAAAAGGCTTACTGCTCGTTTTCCCTCTTAATGATATTATATTTAAACATTCTCTAAAGATGAAATCGTCTAAAGGTAAGCCCCTTCGCTAACCCCGCTGGACCTCTAGGTAAAATCGTCAATGCTATGAATGAGGAAAATAATTATTTCTAATCCGTTTGAATTTTGCAATGAAATGTGTAACATATGTTGTTGTGAATTTTTTATATAATGTTTCTGCAAAGAATGCTACAATTAGCGTAGAATTACTACGGTAGACTTTGTGTGAGAGCACTTTGTGGACTACAACTCTTCGCTGCTTCGACGCGTTGGATATATCACCACACTAGCACGGATCCCGTTAAACATGCCATCATGAATGGTGACATTGTACAACGACAGGCAACCGATCTAATCCTTAATATCGCACCGTGATGGGAGGGAAAATGTGTTATGCGGTGACGTCACATATGCGACGTGTAGTCTTTCTCGTTATGTCTATTCTACAACTGCTAGCCAAAGAATCATATATACTGTCAAACTTGTTACATGAGAAATTCTATAAAAAATTCACAGACAACATATGTTCACACTCATGGCACAATTCAAACGGGATCAGAAAATAATTATTTTCTCTCATTCACTTGCATTGACGCTTTTTCAACCTAGAGGTCCACTTGGAGTTTTACGGATGGGCGGGACTTACCAGCTCTATACAACGCTGAACGCTCTCACTAGAGTGTTGCCCACAGCGCCGCCACTGGCCGGTGGGCTGAATCGATTCATAGGATTTGATGAATCGATATTGAATTGAGAAACAAATAATTGCAATGCATTGATGAATCGATATTTTTACCTAGCCTTACTCGTTCCCAACTCTCAGGTAACCGAGGTTACGTTATTAACAGAGACGTTTTTTGTTGCGTTTTTCCTTAGAAAACCATTATAAAGAAAACCACCATTTAGCACGTTGTGTTCATATTCTGGCTCATCTGCTTGCATGTAGTAAGCATCATCAATAAAGGTGTGTACTGAATTTAATCTTTTAATATCACACTTTTATTACATTAAAACGCTTCCTGTAGTCAATAATTGTATCTTTGATCACCAAAATCTCTTAAAATAGCTTGAATGTAACTCTACACCCTTGCCTAATTTAGTATACGCTAGTTTTATTTAGTTCTATGAATATGCAAATTAGCCCCACATCCACTCATTTGCACCAGGTCAGAGATCCACTCGTTGACGTGATTGGTTACAAGGTAGCTTGTACTTTCAGAAACACCAGCGATTTCAAACCGTGAATTTGAGACTATCTTTGGTTCACTGGAGTTTTAAGGAGAGAATGCTCCGCAATGGTGTTTACTCATGAATTTGCAGTTTGTCTTAAAGTAGGCTATATTAAAAACACCACATAGACAAACTTGATTTTCACCACAGGGGGACTTTAAGTGTTTTCACATTATAGACATTTTAGAATGTCCTGCGTTTTTTAGTGATTGAAATACTGCAGCAGGTGCTATAGGGGAATTATCACACTACGTCACACTGACGTCACGCAGGTGCAACTGCGCATGTCGGCAGCAGAAGCTGGGCACTGGGCGCTGAAACAAACCCGGGAAAATGTCGTGTTGTGCAGTGGGTTGCCAGAATCGACCATCTGTAAACAAAGGTCTGAAGTTTTACCGAATAGACCCCTTATCAGCCGACGTCACAGTTACGTCACGGCGCTAGCTGGAGGCAAAACAAACGGAAAACTGCAGGCGGCTAATACAATCCAGCACAGATTCGGCTACATAATAAGGAGCTTAAATTATTATTATTATTAAATGTCATCTTGATGTGTTGTTGGGTGCAAGAATCAATGAAAAATGAGTATGCTGTATCTGGAATTTTTATTTCTCGAAAATATTCACATTATTAACTAGGGGTGCGCCAAAATATCGATATGGCGATATCTCACGATATTTACTCCCGCGATCGATTCTCGATGCGCTCTTGCCAAGTATCGATCTTAAAAGCCGTTATAAAACGCTCTATTCATTATCCGAGTTGACTGGATTTGACTAGCTTTCATGAGGCACACACGCAAGGTCTCTCGCTCTCTCCCTATCTGCCGTGCGCGTGCTATGTATGTTATGCGCGCAGTATGTTCTGTCTCGCATGCGCGCTCTAGATTCCGGGAGATTAGAACTAATTTGCGGACATCAGGGAGACGCTATCAATATGCGGGAGACTCCCGGAACTTCCAGGAGACTTGGGATGTCTGGCTTTGCAAAAGTCCACTAGACGGGAAACACGACCACATGCACAGACACCTCACGCGGCATCACCCGCAGCTCTGTGAGAAAGCCGTTGTTTGTGCTGGCTCGACGTAAACATTTTTATTACTACTGATTGCAGCAATGTTATACTAAAATAGTGTCTGTGACTGTTTTGTTGCAACTGACACAAGTTGTTTTTGTTATTGTGTTTCATCCCAAAAAAATAATGGAGATCCATTTTCCTAATTACAAAAAAATATTTGTATTTCTTAAACCATGATATATTGTGAGTTATTACTGATAATATATCGATTATCGCCATATCGTGATATTATCGGTATCGTGAACAATGTATCGCATCTCGTATCGTATCGTGAAGTACCCAGCGATTCCCAGCCCTATTATTAACATTGCATGTACTGTCACTGTTTACATTGTCGTCTTCTCGGCGTTGGCTCGGCAGAACTGCGGATCCTACCACACAAGTCTTGTACATGACCATTCAGCACATTGTTATAGGCATCTAAAGATTTATATGCCCTCAGTTTCTCTTTACGCTCGGTTTCTCTATCAGGTAGGTGTAGAAGTCAGGCCACTCAACCGAGGTAACGTTAATCCTGTCAGATCGTCCATTGAGTGAGCGTGTACGGGTCAGCCGTAAAACGTTTTTTACGTCTGGTTCCGTCCGTTAAAATTAACTTTTGCAAATAAAAATCGGAGTCCTGGACACTGAGTGACCTTGCACATTAAGATAAAATCGGATTTTCTACAGTCATTGTTAAAAAACAAGCTAACAAAACTTGCAAATTAACGTTAGGGAAGCGGCGAGAGGGATCGTTCTGCAGCCAACTAAGCTCCGCCCACAGAAAAACGTCACCATGTTTACCAACTGATAAGGGGTCTATACGGATCAAGTGCCCAAAACATGCATTTTGTTATTTTTTTTTTTTATTTCCATGAGACAAATTATATAATACCAGTGCCACTGCACTCATATCAAGCCCTTATTCAGCCGTTCAACCAATTTGACAGAAAATGGTATCTGATCCACTTTAGAAACATTACCATTGTAAAGGATGCAAATAGAGATTAAAATGAAAAGTAGAGGATCTGGTAAGAGAATTGAAAGATTCCAGTAGTGTAGTCTATAATTCTTGAGATATTGTTCCCTGTATTTGTGGAAGTTTGATGAGGAGATTGCAAGGTAAATGGCTGTATGTTTTAACAGGGAGCAGAACACAAAGAAAAAAAATACCAAGAATACAACACTTAGTAAGATGAAAAGAGCTCTTGCCAAAGAAGGTCTTTTGATATAAATGGCACATTAAAAACACCAGTCGCTACAATATTTATTTAAAGTATTTAAAATACTGAATTAAAAATGTTGACTTTCAAAACTAAAATTTTCGTTACCGAATTGAAACGTATACTTATTTTTTCTAACTTGCGTTTGTCAGTAAATGTTTTTTTACAATATGAAATATTCTGACTGTAATGGATCATGTATATTATAGCCATCAAAAAGACAGATAATGATTGTTTGTAGCACTACATCTGGGTTGGAACAATTGGTGAAACAGTTTGGGCCCTATCATACACACAGTGCAATGCGGCGCCCGGCACGACGCAAGTGTTTTTTGCTAGTTTCAGCCCGACGCTGTTATCATTTTCACGTCCTGCGCCACATTGTTTTTAATAGCAAATGCATTTACGCCCATCTGGTCACCTATGGGTGTGCTGGTCTGAAAATGAGGAGTGTTCAGGCACATTGTTGGAGTGTTGCTATTTTCAGGCAACTTAAATAGACTGTGCCATTGACCAACAAAAACACTCAAAGCAACATGGAAACTCAAATTATAGACCTTAGTCAGGGTGTACGCCATATTGAATTTTACCAAGTCAAAACAAGGCTGTAAGGGATAGACATGAATTGATTATAGTCTTAGATCACGTGTCATTTTTAAAACTGTTTAAGGTTTTTGTCTACTGAAAGTTTTTGGAAAGATATTTGTTTGTTTTTTGTTAAACAGCGCAAAAAACATTGAACACATGCACTATAAAGCAAGTGAATACTTTGTATACTTTTATATTCTGTGGAAGTGTTTTTCCTCCTTTCAATTTCAACAAAAAATTTTACATTTGTAAATCGCTTTTCACAAATACACAAACTTTTGTGACATTTTATTTTGTCTCTTGTCAATAGTCAAGTTGTTGTTCATACAGGTAGGTAGGCCTACTAGTGTGTGGATTTGTCTGTAAAATGCATTTTTGACAAGGGTCAACCAAGGATATCAACATGCAACACTACAGATCATTTGAAGTAGCACACACATCCATTCTATTTAGATAACAGGCTCTAAATTGATATTTCTGCACAAAACATCCCATTAAAGGGGTGGTTGATAGCGATTTCACTTTTTTCATTTTAAATAGTGTGTGATGTTGCTGTTGGTGCATGAACAGTATCTGCAAAGTTGCTGCGCTAAAAGTTCAACGTAAGCTGAGATATCGTCTTTTAAAAATGAGGAAGTTTAATGCCTACAAAAACGACTCGAATGGGACTACAACGAGATACTTCCCGGGTTTTATACGTAACTAACCCATAAATTTACATCAACCCTCCCTTCGGAATACGCATAAAAGGGGTCAAGGCCATATTTCTGCGGCTTTGTGGAAGAGGAAGAGTTATAGTGGAGAGCTGTATAGCCATGCCGTCGAAAGTGTGTTATTTTCATCCAGCTGTCAGGTCTGCTGTGTTCGGGCTTCCTACGGACGCTGTAGTTTGTCAACAATGGCTGCAATTTATGTTTGATTATGTTCCTGAAAATTAATTTGTAATTGAATCGTAATTTAGCTCTCTGTGCTGCGCATTTTACGGAAGACAGCTTCCAGAATCTCCACAAATTCAATGCTGGATTCAACAAGAAACTGTTACTAAAACATGAAGCAGTTCCAACTTTAAAACCAGAGGCAGCAGTTGTTGGGCCATGACCTGGAAGTAAGACTTAATCATTTTAAATGTATTTGCATTTATAATTTCAGACGTAATGTTTTAGTTTTATCAAGGACGTAAACAAATATGCCAACGCTGGCTTTAGTAGCCACTTAGTTATGCCATTTCGTGTGTCTATGACAAACGCGTATAAACATTTTGGACCTGAATTTGTAATTCTGTACTAATTTTGTAAATCTATTTTCCATGTATACTTTTAAGGTAATTTTTCGATTTGATCAAGAACGTAATCCAATGCCAACGCTGTTTGTGTGTAGTAGCCAGTTAGTTCGATGCTATTTTGTGTGTTTAAGACAAAGTGTATAAAGTTATAAAGTCATACAATTATATGTAATCGCAACAGCAAACTTCAGCTGAATAGATTAAACGGTTGTTCATTATATTGATAAAATAATAACTTTAAAAAATGGTATTACATTTATTCAGTTATATTAAATGTTTTATCAGGAGAAAACCATATCTCAAAAGCTTACAAGCAGCAGTAGCATTTTCAAGTAACAGCATCTCGAAATTCTTATATAATAATAGTAGAATAGAATAGAATAGAATAGAATAGAATAGAATAGAATAATAAAAAAAATGTAAAAAGAAACGTTTTGTAAGAGCCGTGTTTGGGGAGGTTCTGCTTGACTCTCTTCATTGCCGCTTTCTGGGTCTGATTCTGACTCAAACTGATACACCATTATTTACATTTGACCGTAGCACATGCAACTTTCGCCCGTAAAGGTAATGGGCGTGAACGTGAAGTTTCCGGACAATGTGCACTACGCACATTTATACGCCAATTACAACACACCGGCCCAACTAACCAATCTGACCCTGTTGCCTGTTTCTGAGGGAGTGGTTTCATAGAATCAGGAAGTCAACTGGTCGTTCAAATGACAGAGGAGAAAGTGTCTTACAATAAAGGTGAAATTTATGAAAAATAAGGCCACGTCCACACGAAGCCGGTGCGTTCCCTATCCGATCTTTTTTTTTCCTCGTTCTAAAAAAAAAATCCGTAAACACGGCGTCGTCTCAAGAAATATTTGCGTCCACACGAAACCACTGAAACCGACTGAAACCGATGTAGTATATATGCCAGACCAGTACGAGACGCTGTAATTCTGACACAGATACACAAAAAACAGAGAAGACTTGCGCATAAACCTTGCGCGCTGTATACAATAATATACCGTAATATTAGGCACAGTAACTTCTTTTCTTTTTTTTTTACCAGAACTTTATTGAACAATATGAAAAACTATAAATGGTACAAAATAAGGATGAGTCACGATCGTCGATTAGTTAGCAGACGCATAAAGCTTGCCACAAAGAACCGGCAAATAGCCTATTCATTATTATGAATGTGTCAAATATAGCAAGGAGACATTTTAATTGTTTATTAATAAACTAGTGTTTTGTGTGACGATGCTGACTCGCCACCTTCGCAGTGTTGTGAAGGTGCCATAGAGAGAAATGCACACTTCATACGGATTGTCTGTTTCTTTTCGTTTTGAATTGTTTTGTTTAAAAGTAGACATTTCAAGCTTAGATATATTTCTGAGTTAGTTTATTTATGAGAAGCTCCAGTTCTCGTGCGATGCAAGTTATATTGCGGCAGCGCCTCCATGATTATGCTATTGTCTGCTATTTGCTCTTATTTATTAAATCAAATAATTTAATGAAACATTGATTAAAATTAAGATACCATTTTTACAAAACGAAATTCACTTTAAAGAAAGGCTTTATACAAAACAAAACTTAATGAAGTGGTCAAAATGATGTCTCGATATTGCGCATCTTACTCACGCTGTTCAATTTTCATATATGGCCTAATCAACATAGCCTATATGAAATGGAAAAAATAACATTATTTTAACATAAATATGAAACTAACTTTTCTTTAATGGCTACAACATAGGCCTACAGTACAGAGAGATGTAATGTCGGAGGAACGCCGTGTCACCGGTGAGCATGAGGGGCAGAGGTGCGTTTTTTGAATAATAGGCTAATCAAATAATTCCCAGCGATCGTCGAATATTATTTATGCTTGACATGCCCATCCCTACAAAATACGAAATGTCTTAATCAGACAAAATGCAAGCATCATAGCATAAGAACGAAATATAAATAAATAGCCTAAATAAATAAAATAAAAATACATTAAAGTAGGCCTAAATAAATAAATAAATAAATAAATAAAAGAGGCTCAGTATCTTCTGAAGCATGAACTCAAGCAAGTAGTCGCAGTTGTTGCTGCTGTTATGGCTACTGGTTTAGCGTGTCTGACTAGTCGACACGTGGGGTGATGACATCATCGTTTCACAAAATATACGGATTGGCCGTCCACACGAAACCGCAAGGGCGTCGTTTTCAGATTTATCAACTTTGGGACCCGGTTTCAAAAAATAGCGGTTTCACTCTCCCGAAACGCCGGATCCGTGTGGACGAAACGGCAATACGATAAAAAATTTATACGTATACAGTGAAACGCGTCTTAAAAAAAAAACACACACACAAGACATGTTATATTGCACCCCATAAACACAATAATGCCAAGAAAAAAAGCAGTAAACCACCCCTTTGACAGTCAGTTTAGTGTAAGTGACTATAATAAACCCACAGAACACGAGACATATGTTTTACAGAAAATACATATTTGTTATAGTTGTTTTACCTTATTGGAGCCATTTACTGTTCTGTACTTGAGTTATCTGAGATAGTGTTGCTTCTTCCTGTCAGTCACTGTAGGATTTGCATAAAAAATGTTGCATATTTTTCAAGCTAGTTCAGCAGGGTACAACAGAATTCATAAAAAATTGTGATAGGAAAATAATTAAATGGGTAATTGATGGCATTCGACAACTGTCACTTTAATATGTGTAGCTAACTGCAGTTTGACTAAAGTATTTACTTAAAATTATTAGAGAAGTGTATTTGCTGAAGAATATCAACTCATGTATAGCTTGTTGCAGACATGTTGATCTCTTGTATAATTCAAGACGAGCAAAGAACAGAATGTTTACCAAGATTTAAAGATTGGTGTTCTGCAGTTTCACCATTTTAGTTTCTCTACATAAAGTAATTCCATATTCACTTCTACAGCTCTGAGAGCAATATTATCTTTAATGTTATTTGCAATTTCTATCACTCAGTGGCCCATGTTAACTTACAAATAGTGCACAAAATATGTGATTGTTTTAGTCTTATGAAAGAAAAAGAGCTATATTATTTTCTGACCTTTAGTTTGTGCTTTTTATTTAACACTTTACTATTTTGCTCTCTTCCTCTTCTCTTGCTGCTTTTCTTCGGTTCTTCTGAGTAAATTTGAGGACCTGATTTTTGCACAGTTTTGAAGACGCGCTATTAGAAGTGAGCGATATGACTTAAATCTTATATAGCAATATGAGCATTTTTTTATATTAACATATATATATATATATATATATATATATATATATATATATATTAGGGCTATCAAATGATTAATCATGATTTATCACATCCAAAATAAAAGTTTTTGTTTACATAATATATGTGGGTGCACTGTGTATAATTATTTAGTATATATAAATACACACACATGCTTGTATATATTTAAGAAATATTTTCATGTATATACTGTATATAGATTTATATATAATTTATATTATATATAAATATAAATATTTTATATATAAATAATAGTTTTTTCTTAAATATTCATGCATGTGTGTGTATTTTTATATATATATATATATATACTAAATAATTATACACAGTGCACCCACATATATTATGTAAACAAATTTTTATTTTGGATGTGATTAATCAAGATTAATCATTTGACAGCCCTAATATATATATATATATATATATATATATATATATATATATATATATATATATATATATATATATATATATATATGGTGGACTCCACCATTACACATTTAGCGGAGAAAATGTCTGCGACAGAGGCTGTGAATTCTAATCTCTATCCCCGCCGGAAAAAAAGTTAAATACTGCAGTGTCGGAATACTTTGGGTATCCAAAAAACGAACGTGGGGTTTTCCTTGAAGATGGATATCCAGTTGTCTCCAGAAATGTGGACGAAGAGTGGCTGCAAAAGGAGGAAATACGTTGAACATGTTCTCCCATATTCGCGAACACCATCTCTCCCTGCAAATAATATTATTATTTCCATATTATCTACACATGAACGTATCCAGAGCTGCTCTGAGAGAACTAAATGAGCATTTCATAATTTTATTTAAAAGAATCATCGTCAAATACACTCTGACTGAAAGTCATTGGAGTTTAGTGCAACCTGTCAAAATAAAAGTTTGGTTTAGCTTAAAGAAATCTATTACTATAGTACAATAGAATGTATCCAACTTAAAGTTATAACAACAACAACAACAATAATAGTTTATTTAAACATTATTTAAGAAATAATATAGTAATATAATAATATATCTAAAAACATTTTGTCTGTTTTAATTTGGTAAACCTCTGTTGTGCAGACAACCAAAAGTTGTTACATTTCATCTGATTGTATTGTCAGTAATATATTTAAATCATAGAATCCAGACAAATTATATCAGACAACCCAGAATTTCTGAGGAAATAAAATACATTTCATAAGACTCTATTATCTTATAATTATCTTAAATAATATTAATAAATTAAGAATAAAAATAAGTTAAGGTTTTATGAATTCAATTGATTAGACATGTTTGTTCAAATGGTTGATGTGCAGGTTTATTTTTTTTAAAAGGTAGACTCATACTTCCATAAGTTTTTTTTTAAATTAACAAAGTTTGTTTTAATAAACCATATGTTCAACCAACAAACCCTATCTGTCTTCATTCATTTAACCTGTTAACCTTCAACCCCACTTTTGAAAAATCCCCAGAAATGGCATACCCAAACTGAAACAGATACAGTTTATGAACCATTTGTTCTAAAAGCACAAGTATGATCTCATTTGAAAGCTGACACCCGGCAGTTTATTGCAAATGTAGAATTAATTATTGTCATAATGAAAAAAAATTGTTAGAAATAGCTTCAAAGTTTTGTCAAGTTATTAGAAATTTATTTTTATGAAATATTTTCATGAAAATAAAATTGAAGTTGGCCCTGTAGCAATCTAGAAATGCACTGCAGCTAAAGCCACATGTCTGACCATGTTATATTTAAAATCTGAAGATGATATGTCTAAAACTCTTTATTTAGTTAAATGTTTTTCAAGATCATGTCACATGACTTTATTTTGATTAGACTCTAAAATGCAAACTGATGTTTATGTCATCATCTAAGCATCTATTCAGTCTATTTTCTCTATTGTGTTGTGGTCTAAACGATCTCCATTCAGTGTCAGTCTCCCCTGCACACATTCACACCTCTCCAGCCTCTGGTTATGGCTGTAAATATGCGTTTCTTTTGTCTGCATTATAATTACTAACGACTGGCTATTCACACTGTTTCAACCCCTAATCTCTTTTAGGGAAAGTTCTCAAAGTTCTCACCTTACATTTGAAACTATATAAAATGACCTTCTTGAAAAAAGAAACATTTCAGCAAGCAGTCCTATTTAGAAATATTCATAAAAATAACAGCTAGGTATAGCAGGTGCACCAAGGGCTAGCTAGCATATTAGCTTAGCACTCCATCAATACACGACAATTTATGAGATTAAAACCATTTGTGCTCTAAAACTTACTTTATAGCACAAGTCGAGTGTTTTAAATAACCTTCTGTGCTCTGATTTGGCTTCAGATAAAAAAATCGGACAGAAAATATATTATTTATGGTGTTCTGCACAATGATAAAGTCTATATCGATTAGCATTACATTATAAATATAATCAATTATTATGAAAATACCTGACATGGCTCGAAGAACACAGGTAAACCAAATATCATTGCAATCATGTTTATTGTCTTCAAAACATCTTTATCTGCATGTTACAGCGATCTCTGTTAGTGTTGATGTCATGAGCAGTTCCTGGAATGTCACATGATATGGCTTCTTCGTGTGTTCTATTCCATATATGGACAGCATATGTGCACAGGGCGCCCTCAGGCTGCCAGTATGGATTGATAACACAGTACACCAGAGTCTCCAGCGCTCATAATGATTAAATCGACGCATTTTGGGTATATATTCAATAAATATGATTCCTGTCTATATAAATCTGATGTAAACCTATGAGAATCTATCAATATTTCTCCAAATCTGCAAATTTTTGAGCTAAAAGCCCTGATGGACGTTGTTTTGTCAAGCTCTGTCGTGACGATCTCACTGGAGTTTTTTTCTGAATGGAAGCGGCTGACGCTCATAATTCATATTAAAGGTATCGACTCATTTTTTGATTTCATAACTCCAGACACAAATTAAGACATAACTGTCACTATAACTTTCTCAGAATACAATAGTGGTCAAATACTGAACCTTGAGTCTTATATCTTTTTAATGATGTATAGTTTGTCAAGGTAATAACATTAAATCTGATAGTAACTTTGAACTATTTAAAAAAAAAACGCTCAGAGCGCCCTCGCTCTGGCGAAGGTTAAGAGGTTAAAGGTGCTGTATGTATTTAGCGGCCTCTATCGGTGATGTTTCTGATTGTAGGGGTGTAACGATATTCGAACCGAACCGAAAAACCGCGATACAGAACACACGATTCGAATCGCGATACTCTCATTGCGTACCGAACACAATTTTTTCATTAAACCACTGTTTAAAAAAAAGAAGCAATTTTAGCTTTCTAAACCGAATCGAACCGAACCGAGACGTCAAAACCGTGGGAAAACCGAACCGTCAATTTTGTGAATTGTTACACCCCTATCAGATTGCAACCAATTTTTACAAGAGCGCTCGTGCTCTTGCGCGTGCTCAAACACACTGGAGAAAGCATCACACAACATGCTGGAAACTCATTTAAACTCTCACTGTAACGTTACAATAATAGGCTACTTTTATCAGCTTGACGTTGAACTAATGCTCCATGCTCATAACATGATAACGTTACATTTTTGGTGTTATCTAGTCGAGTCATTTCACTAACTATTTGTGTATCTTTCACAACCAGCAATGTCAACATAGGTGAATGTATAATATGATTACAAAAACGGTTAGTGAACTAGACTGAACAATTTCAGTGTAACAGTAAGATCGTAGGAAGTAACATTACTGTACTGAATGTGTCTGGAAATGTTTATTATAAACAATATGATAGTAGCGGGATGAGTGACGTTAGACAGGAGATCTAGTACATAAAATAAAAGTTACATCCTAAAGCACCTACTTTTTGTTATTCTGGGACAGTCTTTTGTATTCATTTCATGTCTCATATATGTTGTAGTTTACCTTGCTATTTCATTACAGTTTACCATTATTTCAGCATTTCTGAAAACTTGTAATTTATCACAATAAAAACAGCGTCTCTCTATGATTCAAATGCTCTGCCGATGTTGATCCGTGTTTTCGTCCTGAGTCGATCCGATTCACGTTTGGCCTGACGAGCTTCAGCAGATACATTTTTGTTTTGTTTTTTTTATATTTATGTGGAGTGTGTTGGAGTGTGTGTTGTGCTGGAGGCAGGTCGTGTGGTGTTATCAGACTCCATTTAGCTCGCTGCAGTGGCGTCGCATAGACTGTATACAAGGAGAGAGGCTCGGGAGCGCGCATGCACGTCACATCCGATGGATTTCACGGTAAATCCGACCCGGAGCCTTCACATAGAAATAGGAATACTGGCCTTCAGAGGTAATAGCAAAACCCGACAAGTGGATCATTGTAATGTGTGATTACAACCCCTTCACACACGGGCAATACATAAAAAGAATTCATTTTAGAAGAAAAGTTACACTTAGCACCTTTAAGGGTCATTGTAGCTGATGATTATTACCGTATACCGTGAAACCGTGATCTTTTTCTGAGACATTATCATACCGTGAAAATCTCATACCGTTACAACACCCATAGTGTATATAAAAAAAATTCAGCTGGTTTTGAAAATTCTATTCCAGTTTTTGGTTTAAAGTCGTACACCACTACACACACTATAGCTTATCTAAAGGCTCACAATCCTTGATGAGCTACTTTAAAAAAAAAAAAATTTGTATTGTGGGTGCTATAAAAGCCACTTTTCCACGATTGGGCCAAACCGTTCTCTTTGCTTAACCATTCCATTTCGTGTTGAGCAGGCCAATCCAATGCGGAAATGATTTAGCCTAATCTTCCACTGTGGGGCTGATAATGGCCACTGTATGGAATGTATTACAAATGCATCAGTCGTTGCCTTGGTAACGCAAGAGTTTACAGATGCTATTAAATGTAATAGCGACCACGTTATGGAGGATGATCAGATATTTCTTTTAATTTTATTATTAATTTGTGTTTACGCTGCTCAAATAGCTTGCTTAGCCAAGGCAACAGACAAGTGACCATCCTAAGTTGCGGCGTCACTAGCCTACATGTATTCTATCAGCACATTCAGGCAGAGAACGGTTTGTAATCGAGCCGTACCAGGCTCAAGTGGAAATATAACTGGAACCGTTCTTTACCTTTCTTAGAACCGTTCGGCACAACGTTGGAAAAGCGGCTAAAGTTTTTAAGGCTGCATTTACACACATGACATACTTAATCCTCTCTCTGTTTTTGTGGTTGTGTCTGATTTTAGGTCTCCTGATGTGTGTGACGTGGTATAGCAGCGCCCCATCTGAGGAGTGCTTCACTGCTGTCATTAGGATCCCTTGATTCTCCCCTTCCCTCCCCTCACCCCTCCCTCCCCTCACCCCTCCCTGCCCCCCCCCATCCCTTTCCCTGCGTTGCTGCTCTCGACGTCATGAGCATAGTAATCACACTGGGAGTCACCACACCTGAGACACCTTACACCGATATGGCCGCTGGATCAGAGTAAGTTTCAGTTATGAGCACTTTTTCCACTAACGTGGTTCTGATACGGGTTCCTGATCTCAATCCGTTCCGTAGGTTTACACAGCATAAAAGGCTGAAAATGAGTTTTCTCTCCCACTCCAAAAAGCTTTTGAGCAAAGACCACATAACACAGAAGTGTCAGTACTGCCTACATAATTGTATAACACGCCACATTTGTTTTTAGACATAGTCACAGGATTTAAAAAGGCTTAATCTATATAGCTGGGCAGTGGGCAGACTTCATTCATTTCAATAAAATATACTCTATCACCTGCTCACCCTGAATGGCCAAGCCAATCTCAAGCCAATCAATTGAAGCTGCATAATACATATGTTATGTCAAACACTTAAGATTTGATTTTTCTCTGTTAAGACAGACATAGTTGCCAGGTCTTAGAACCTTTTGCTGATGTTCACCCACAATATATTTCTTTTGGAGCACATTTTTCATCATTTTACTAAAATATTAAAATGTGATTGGTTTATGTAATATTCTAAGTTGAGAGAACACTGATCGAGTCAGAGATGTGATTATGGTCTGATCAATTTAAAACATGGTTTCCATAACCACTGTCTCTTTTCTTTTGAACACTGTACTGTTTTATTACTCCTGTCT
Source organism: Chrosomus eos (assembly GCA_036326025.1). Taxonomy (NCBI): domain Eukaryota; kingdom Metazoa; phylum Chordata; class Actinopteri; order Cypriniformes; family Leuciscidae; genus Chrosomus; species Chrosomus eos. The sequence goes on along the minus strand of CM070828.1, from coordinate 15,617,479 downwards.
GCCAAATGAAGTACTAAGCATTAGTAGAACATTGTGGCACCAGTCAGATATCTGGCAGAATATGCCAACAACGTCATGGGAACAGGCCAAAGATTATAAGCTGCAGTAGCTCAACACTCAGCCTCTTTTACGTTCATGCCTTTTTTCAAGATTTTAAAAAAAAAAAATACTCCCTCACCTTCCAAGTTGGCATTTAGTTTAAGCTTGCCACGAGTGACACAAAGAAAATGAACGCATCAGCGGTCTGAGGTAAAATGTTTTTGTTTTCCACTCTAGATACACTTTTCAAAATGTATTATTTTTCACATGTAACATTAACACATCAACACATTTAAATGTAGCCTTTTTAAAGATATAAAGCAAACCATAAATGTGAAAAAATAGTATTGACTAGTCTCACACATTCCTAGTGTTGCAGCTTGTCCTCTAGCCTGTGGGTATGCACACTACGACTGCTTTGTGATACTCCACGTAACCTGCAGAGGACAGTGATCTGAATTTATATTTAAAGTGGATGACTTGTTAGATTGTAGTACTTATTGAACATACAATTGCTGCGTCTCACTTCGCCTACTTATACTATGCCCTAAAAGTATGTACATTGTTTTGTGAACGTTTTTTCATGTGGAGACTCCTCATATGCACTATACTGATGCATTTAAAAGTTAATGGCCAAACGGATCTTTATAAAAGTCCACATTGTTTTTGCAGATGAAATGTAACACGGATAACATTTAAACAAATATTTTTTAGCAGTTTAAACTTTGATTAGTCACTCAAACCTTTTTCTAAACCTCTGACCGTCGGCCGTTCATTTTCCCCATGTTTTTAACGCTTTTTACTCGTTTGTAGTTCCTCCTCCAAAGCGCAATGGGTTGTGCGCAATATTAGCCTTTAGAGTGTGCATGGATCCACACATCGAATATCCACTGGAAAAGTTTAGACCAATAGTAGACCATCCTAGGGCTTCTGGCATACTCTTTTCAACATACTATGCTTTGGGACACACTTATTCTAATCTCACATACTGCTTAGGATGGATAGTATGGACATTGAGATGCAGGGAATGTTTCAATTTGAAGTTTTCTAGATATCTAACCAGCAGCAATGGAGTATGTTAAGTGTGCCTGTACAAAGCAGCAAACTATCTGCAACACCAGACAATTTTGATACATGTTCTAAAGCTTGGTCTATCTGTAAACGTGACAAAGTGTTGTCTGGTTCCAGTCCATAATTTAGTCTCACCACCTTTAATGATTGTGTGTTAAGCTTCAGGATTCGACGCTGTTTAATTTTCGTTTTGGTTTCCTGAAAAGATGCTCTCTCGTCGTCTGTAGCATGCCGTAAATGTGGCGACGTGTGTTGCTGTAGCGCTGTCATATCGGTGCATCTCCCGGTAGCCTACCTAGATGCATTTACACTTGGAATGCGTCTCAAACCACCTCTTGAAGTGGTGATCACTCTAATCTGCAGGAAGGCCCAGTGCCCCTACCTGGTGCTATCACTTGTCATTCTACTAGAACCGTCTCTTTTTTTGTTGCCATACTGGACTTCTCCTTCCACCATTTCATTTTTACTCTTTCAGTTTAACATGTTTAGTTCTGCAGATCACTATGGTGGACCTTAACTACTTTTCAGTTGAGAAGCATTCCTTGTGTATGTGTTGGTATGGGTCATTATTCTACTAGTGCTTAGAACTGCCTCTGGTGGTCAGGAGGAATGAAACAGAACAGTAGTGCTTAATTGAAAACTGAAATTAAGTGACTGCCATAGATCTTTGTCATTTAAAATGACAAGCCTATTTCTTGACATGTCTTGTTGGTATATTCTCTTGTATAACTGACTGGCGCTGCAATGATACACTAGTGCTAAACGCTCCCTCTTGTGGTCATCTGGAGTTTACAGAACCACACTTGTGTAACTAACTTGAGTTTTATTTAAAAAAAATATCTCTCTTTCTCTCAGTCCTGAGTCAGTTGAAGCAAGCCCAGCAGTAAACGAGAAAAATTACTCAAGTCGCAGCTGTGGAAACACACAGAATCATGGATATGGTGGCCTGCCCTATGCTGTAAGTTCTTTTGATTCTTGTTTGTATTTTTACAGATTAGCCTATAATATAGAGTATGAAGTATAGTTATAGAGTTCTATTATGAGTTATTGTCATTTTAGCATCAATGTGTAACCCAGTGGATCTCAAACCTTTTTTGGGGCCCCTAAAAAAAATCTGGCTCCCCTTCTGACAAACAAATAATTTCTCTAAAAACCATAAAAATGGAAAGATAAAAAACGTGCAATGAATCGTTTAATTTTGTAATATAATTTAATCATTGAAAAATACAGTATAGAGAGAATAATAGATCAGAACATACATTTTAATTTAAATAAACAATAAATGTAAATGTTTCAGTAATTCTTTTGATGAACAATATATAATCAGTGGCTCACAAGCTCAGCTTCTTGTATGTCTTCTCGTCGGAAAGCATGGCAGCGGAGCAGCGTGTTTGTAATAGCAGCTTGTCATGCCGTCCGCTGAAGAGCTCTAAAGAAGAACGATTCAGTGGAATTGGCGTTTGCTGCCGCTTTATAAAAGCAGAGCAGCAACCACTATTCACACATTTTTGACAAAGCTGTTGCAGCGGCTATTTTCTGTGTGTGTGTGTGTGTGTTGTGTGTGTGTGTGTGTGTGGTGTGGGTGGGTGGGTGGGTGGGTGGGTGTCCCTCCCCTGCTGGGTGTGCCCCACACTTTGAGAACCACTGATGTAATCTAATAGCACCTAAGTAATGCATAGAGCTGAATCATATTTAAAGAACTCTTGCTTAATGCTACTTTTGTTTTGTGCACATGATTAAACTGAATCATGAATTTATAATGGAAATTGTTTATTGTATAACACCCATAGCCACAAACTCATTACCTCAATACCTCTCACTTTAACATTCCTACAAACCAACCTGGGCAGATATTATATTTGAATTTTAATTTAGCAGATGCTTTTATCCAAAGCAACTCACAAATGAGGAACATCGCAAGGAGTTTGTCTTATCATGCAGGATTCTACAATATTTTCAGTAGTGTTCCTCACCTTTTCAAAAATCAAGTTTACATAAATGAAGTTCCTTTGTTTTATGGTTTAAGAAGGTTTAGCCCATACATTCTTAGCAACATTAAATACTGTTTACTTTTGAATGCCACATTTTTTTAGTTTTTCATTCCTACCTCTTCTTTCTTCCTGCCCCTTTTCCCTGCTCCCCACCTTTCATTCTCTTCCCCCCCCCTCTCTCTCTCTCTCTCTCTCTTTCCTTTTCTCTTTTGTTGTGCCTGAACACCGTTGTTTGAAGATGCAACAGTCTTCCGTTGTGTGTTGTCAGGATCATAACTATGGAGCTCCACCCCCTCCCACCCCTCCTGCCTCCCCACTCTCCCAGAACATTTTCTCTCACACGGAACGCAATGGCACTCTGGGACGATCACGACCCTGTTTCCCCACCGATGAACCAGACAACTCTGCAGACAGCGAGAGTTCATCGGAGGAGGAGGCTGTGGAGGGCGCAGTTGCACCTCCCTGGTGTCAGTGCCGTCTAATGCAGGATGGCTTCCTCATCAAGTGTGAGAATTGCAGGTGGGTGATTTTGTATCTCATTTCAGATTGTACTGTGCTTTAGTGGTATCTGTAAATGGCCAGCATTTTTTCATCTAAACTTTTTTTAGTAAAGTTTACATACCTGAAAAAAGTAAAGTACACTTCAGTCATGAACATGTTTCACCCCATATGAAAATACGGATTTCACTTAATTTAATGCGAAGCACAGTCCATTTCTAAAATGTATTCGATATGTTGTGATGGCTTGATTATAGGAAAATGTCAGCATTTACCCCTAAGCTTATATCTTACTGGCTGCTGAGGCTTTGTTTTTTTCCACCTTAAAAACAAATACCGGTAAATTACCAATACCAAAAACTTTATTGGACTTGAAATTTTTGGTATATTTTGGAATATTTGCAGAAGTCCGTGGTTTCATTTTTAACATCTTCACATTCATGCCCGCTTTCAAATGTCTAGGCCTTAAATCAGCTCTGTGTAAATGTAAATGGCTGAATCATCATAGCAGTTATTGGCCTCATAAGAACAGTGGCCAATAGCTTCACTGCGAGTCTTGGCAATTAGTTATTGCAATTAATCTGTTCTGAATGTGTTATTATTGCAGGGGTCTGGAGAAGAAGAAAGGGCTAGACGGGCAACGCAGAAAAGGAGAGAATTTTTCAGGTAAAACCGGCTGTTTCTCAATTCCAAGAACACAAAGAATGGACTCGCGTTCTAGTGGAGACCGGTCTTGCCAGGCTACCTTGAAAGAACGAATTCGGAAGGACACAGAACGCATCCTTGTGAGAATTGAGATGTGCTGCAACTGACCGTCCCAGCACATTATAAGTAGTGGCCAATGCACAATAAATACAACATAACACCACAAACAAATGTCAATACCTATTAAAATATTTTTCATATTGTTATAGACATTATTTCCATAGTATATTACCGTATATAGTTTTAATTTACCATGCATTTGTGAAAATTAGTATATGTTTAAAGGAATAGTTCACTTAAAAATGAAAATTCTGTCATCATTTACTCACCCTCAAGTTGTTTCAAACCTGTATGAATGTCTTTCTTCTTCTGAACACAAAGGAAGATATTTTGAAGAATGTCGGTAACCTGACAGTTGATGGACCCCACTGACTTCCATAGTAGGGAAAAAAATGCTATGGAAGTCAGTGGGGTCCATCAACTGTTTGGTTACAGACATTCTTCAAAATATCTTCCTTTGTGTTCAACAGTAGAAAGAAATTCATACAGGTTTGAAACAACTTGAGGGTGAGTAAATGATGACAGAAGTTTGATTTTTAAGTGAACTATTCCTTTAATTTAATATAGGATGCTTTGTCATTCAACCATACATTATCCAGAAAACAACTGTCTGTTACTTCTCAACACTGATAGTAACAACAAAAGTCAAGTCATGTCACCTTAATTTCTAAAGCGCTTTGTACAATACAGACTTTTTAAAGCAGCTTTACAATCCTTTACCAAAAAAATTATGGAGAGTTAAATTCTGCTCTGAAGTAGCTCTAAAAAGAAAGCGTCATTATTCAGCTGAAGTCAGTTCAGTTCCGTTGTAAAGATCATCAGTTATTAAATTAGTTCAGTTCAGCTATAAAGCAGCTCTGCAGAAAACAGTGATGTCATCCAGCTCAGTTCAGTTCTCATCCGATAGTGTTCGTGCTATCAAATCAATAATGATGTTGAATATTAAGTAATACCAAATACAATTACAGTTTAACAGTTGTACGTAATTTAGTACGTAAATTAATTTCAGATGTCTCACTTCTGTATTTTGACGTTTCTAACTAAATGTAGAGTGAAGTTTAAGGGTTTCTCTGGGTATTTCTCTTTTATATCTCTACATTTATCACACTGAAGGAGAATTTAAAATAGCTCAAACTAACCAGTGTCACTGCTCTCTTATGTGCATCTTCCTTTACAGTGGGCGAGAGCAGTGCTACAGAGAGTGGAGATGAGGACATGTCTGCCTCTGCTGTGTCGTACACAGCCACTCAACACACACCCACTAGCATCACTCTCACTGTCAAAAGAGTCAAACACAACAAAGTTAAAAAGAGAAAGAAGAGCACAGAGAAAACGCGCACTACCCCTAAAGCCAAGAAAGTTAAGGTAGAACAACAAATACATGCACAATGCTGCCTACAAAAAAATGACGAATGTGAAAAGTCAGTAACTGACTAATTGTCACATCTGTCAGAGCTTTCCCATCGTCTGTATTATATGATAATATAAATATATGTTCTCGTTACAGGCTTACAGAGAGGGTTCCAGAAAATCCATGAGGATGAAGGTATGGACTCAAATATGCAGTGTTATCTAATGATCCACTTCTCATATGTTCTTAGGAAATATTATGTATGTAATATGTACAATTATAGACATTGTCTTAAACTGGGAAAAGCAGTTAGTTTGCTGACTTGTGTGTCTGGATCTCCTTCGAAGATCAGCATTTTGCTTGCATAGCCTGATTAAAGGTTATAGTTCACCCAAAAAAGAAAAAAAAAATCATTAATTACTCACCGTCATGTCATTCCAAACCCATAAGACTTTCGTTCATCTTCAGAACACAAATGAAGATTAATTCTGAGAGCTTTCTGTCCCTCCATAGACAGCTACGGAAATGACACTTTGACTCTTCAAAAAGGTCATAAAGAGATTGTAAAACTAATCCATATAAATTTAGTTTAGTCTAAAATTTCCTGAAGAGACATGATTGCTTTATATGATGAACAGATTTAACTTAGGCTTTTATTCACATGTAAACAATCAACACACCCATCAGTTGTGGTAAACCAGCTGAAGCTCAAGCTGTGAATGAGGTTCATTCTCGTGTGTCATTTTAAGCGTTTCAAGCAGCTTGTTTATGTTCGCTGATCAATGTTTGTGAATAAAGGCCAAAAATAAATGTGTTCGTAGCGGTCTATCTTGATGTCTTCTGGAAAAAAGCTTTCAGATTTCATCAAAAAGATCTTCATTTGTGTTCCAAAGATGATCGAAAGTCTTTGTCTTGGGTTTGGAAGGACATGAGGGTGAGTAATTAATGACATAATTTTCATTGTTGGATGAACTATCCCTTTAAGCACACAGCAAGACTCTAGGTCATCACCAGATCTTTTTCCTGTTCTGTTTAATTCACTGCACACTCTGCAAGTTGGTTGACATGTTTTCTAGAAATCTTGACAAATGTGGCAATTCTGTGATGTTATGTGCAGGTTTATCTGAGTTTGTTAATGTATTTTTAATGGCTACAATAGTTAAGATAGTCTTGTAATTGACACATCTAGATGGTGATCAGTTGTGAAGTGTGCGCACCTACATGTGAGTCTTTTATTCTGTTCAGTCTTGTAGTGTGCATTAGTTTCAGTACTATTTATTGCCAAAGACTGAAATCTTCCTCTTCCTCCATTTGCTATCTGATCAATCCTAAATCTAATGCATCCTCTGATTGTTGCAGAACTCTGCGTCTGAGGCCAGTGTTCTGGATGAGAACACAACAGAAGGATGGGAGACACGAATTCAGCAGTGGACTGACCAATATGAGGAAGCTCTGGTTAACCAGTACAGCGCTGACGTACAGACCCTCCTCGAACACTACTGTGCCAATGGCAACCCGTCCCCATCCCAGTCTACTGTCGCCATGGACACCATTAATCGAACAGAACTGGCTTGCAACAACACTGTGTTGGGCTCACAAATGCAGGTATAGATGGGTTCTCATGGATCGTCTTAAGTTTTGTTTGAAGTTTTTAAAACAAGTTTTTAAGACTGTATCAAGTCATCAATATCATAAATAGTATAAAAAAATAACGGCCATTTTCCAACCACCTTAAATTTGGGAAGGAACAAACTAGAGTCAATTAAGACGATTCATGGCTTTGGGCAAAGAGTGGAGTGACAGCTAATTTTATTACCTTTTATTTATATTGCGCTTTATACTAATACAGATTGTTTCAAAGCATATTTACATTGATAACAGGAAAAGGATTCAATGATGCAAACTGTTCATTTCGGCTGTACAGCAGCTCTAAAAGAAAATGGTGTCATTGTTCAGCTGAAGTCAGTTCAGTGTTGATTCAGTTCCATCAAAAAAGATCATCAATTTTAAACTAGTTCTATAAAGCAGTTCTGCTAAAAACAGGGATTTTATCATACAGTTCAATTGAATTCTCATCCAATAGTGTCAGTGCAGACAAATCAATAAATATCGTTGAATATTAAGTGTCCCCAACTAATAGGGGTTTGACGAGACCTTTAACCCACGAGATTGGGTTCACGAGAACGAGAATAGATGAGACTTTTTTTTTTTTTTTTTTTTAGAAATCCTCAATGACGAAATACATGACTAGAAAAATAGTCTGCATGTGCATTTGAAATGTTTTAACTAAGTCATCTTGTAATGAATGTCATTTCATTTCTACTTTCTGAGTATGAATTATCATATGCATTGAAAGACAACAATACTCAAGCACTGTAAAAGGTTTTGCCACCAACTTAATTGACTGGCTTCTCTCCTGTATGATTTTATGAGTGTCTTTAGACTTTACATGTACATGATTTATGAGCTTCTACAATGTTTGACCTCCTAACTGAACTCCTTTCCACAAAATGATCATAGAAATAAAAATGAATTACACCGTTTCCTCTTAGTCTTATTAAGTGCAAACAATAAGTGCAACCATAATCAAATTACTCTCTCAATATTCAAAGTGCAAATAGAGACCAATTTTCTTCAAGCATGATACAGAGCTAAAAGATGGTTACAACTACACAGCCCAGTCTAAGATAGTTTTCATATTGGAAGATATTCACGTCTTAGGGAGCAGGGTATTGAAATGCGCATTTGAATGCGCACTCGCGTTTTATTTGCGCTTTCGCAATTGCGTGTACTCTGAATAGGGAGTGGCGGTGCTGAACGTGGATTCTACAAGATAAGACACTTGACAGACACTTAGGCTCTGTTGTGCAACGAATCCTCCGCCATGGTCTTGTCAGTCATCTCGTCACGTGATCAGTAAACTCTGATTTCCTCTGCATTACATATGACTCTGCAGCTCATGTTGGATGAGCTGGATGGAATTGGATGGTAATACGTGGCATATTTTATCCTAACTTCACACTCCGTCATGACAATATCGCTAGACAGCTTTTCACCTTGACGAGAAATGTAGCAGGTGTCACATTTTAATCTCGCAAGATCTCGTCACACCCCTACCAATTAAGCAAGCCAGAGGTGACAGTGGCAAGGAACCCAAACTCCATCAATCGACAGAATGGAGAAAAAAACCTTTGGAGAAACCAGGCCTGGTGGCTGTCATATCGATGAGGCCTTCACAGGGGATTGTCTAGTTGACATTCAGGGCTGCGTTTTGGTCACATGTCTAGGTGCAGGTCCACCATCTGATCTGGATACGGACAGGATATGACTGACTATGGTAACCTCAGGATAAACAGACTAATTTTAGCGTTGAGGCTATTCTTCTTACACTGTAACAAGTACATCAGGTGTTATGGGAAGTGTTACCGGTTCTGGTTGACCTAACTTATGCAGCCTAACAATCCTCTAATGGATGTGAGTTATAGAAATATGATAATGTGTTGCGTTTGCCAGGTAAAAGAGATGTGTTTTTAGATTTACACTGTCATAGTGTGTCTGCTTCCCGAAAAAAGCTAAGAAGACTTTTCCAGAGTTTTGGTGCTGAAAAGGATCTCCTGCCTGCAGTTGATTTTGGTATTATAGGTATTATCAACTGGACAGAATTTTGAGATCGAAATAGATGTGTAGGACTATAATGCATTAAGAGCTCACTCAAGTACTGAGGAGCTAAACCATTTGGTGCTTTGTAAGTAATTAGCAAGATTTTAAAATGTATGCAATGTTTAAAAGCGAGCCAATGCAGTGATGACAGAACCGGTCTAATATGCTTTTCTGCATTTGTCATTGAGAGCATATTTCATAATTTAGGTATATTTTTAAGATGGGGAAAAATGTGGTTTGCTAGAAATGTGGCTTTCAAATGAAAGATTGGTACCAAAGAGCACACCCAAGTTCCTAACTGACAATGAAGACTTGACAGAGCAGCCATCAAGTGTTGGGACAGTGTTCTAGGTTATAATGTGTGAAGGTTTTTTTCTGTATTAAGTTGTAGGAAATAACTAGTCATCCAATTTTTTAAATCAACCATGTATTCCATTAATTTTGTACATTGGTAAGTTTTGTCGGAGCGTGAAGAAATGTAGAGCTGAGTATCATCAGCATAACAGTGAAAGCTAACTCCATACTTCCTAATGATATCTCCCAAGGTCTAGCATGTACAGGGTAAAAAGCAATGGTCCTAGTACTGAGCCTTGCAGTACTCCATACTCACTCACAGCCCATAGTCCCCATACAGAAACCTCTCTCCATGCTCACTTCATAGCAAAATTTGTAACCATTGCGAGTGTAATATTGATTTACACAGGTGAAGAAATAACTATTTACGGAGTAACATGCATTTTAGACTCCATTTTGCCTTTTTTGGGTCCAGAAGTGAAAATGTTTCCAAACAAAGCCAATGCATGAGCAACACAACATGGTGGTGTGTTGTTCCTGAATGAATCAGTGTTGTTTTTTTAAAAAAAATAAAACAATGGAGTCAGTGTTTGCTAATAAAGATAGGTAGTCACCACCTACTTGTGTAACAATATAACCTGCAGAAAGGGTCACTGAAATGGGCCACCATTAATGCACAGACTGACAGCTTGTCTGGAACACAAACAGTCAAAAGTCCCAGAGCTGTTGGACTGTCATATCGGCACTGTTGGAACTGACATTTAACCGATAAAATTGAAGGACTGGAACTAGCCATTGTATAGATGATATGCCATATATTTATAATTAAAAATGAATATTCGGTGAACTCCCTTAATGAATAGAGTAAAAACTGTTAGTGGAAAACATATCTTGAGCATTTTAAACTCGTGGATGCACCGTTTTACTTATAAGCAGAGTTTTTTAAACTCTGCCTTCCTTGTATAGTGACTTTTACTGAATTGAAAACTTGTTTCCATGTGTACTTTTTTATTTAATAATTATTTTTATATATACTTCTTTTGTAGTTACAGCTGGGGCGTGTAACACGTGTGCAGAAACATAGGAAGATTCTCAGAGCTGCACGGAATTTAGACCCTGAAACACTCATCATTGAGTATAGAGGCAAAGTCATGCTCAGACAGCAGTTTGAAGTCAACGGACATTTTTTCAAAAAGTAAGTGTTTCTATGTTAGTGTATCTATGTATATTATCAACATCATCTTGATCTCATCTTAATTATTTAAAATGATAAATTATATTAAACAATTGAATCTCATTTTAACAGTGCATTTGTAAAATGTTTATTGCAAATTGACTGTCCTTCCTGATTCCTTCTATTAACTCCACTTCAGGCCATATCCATTTGTCCTGTTCTACTCCAAGTTTAATGAAGTGGAGATGTGTGTAGATGCCCGGACATTTGGCAATGATGCACGGTTTATCAGAAGATCATGCACACCCAATGCTGAGGTGAGATGAATCTGGTGTTATCTGATAACTGCTGATGTGGAAGGGTTGCTTCACCTATACTTAGTATTAGTGCATATTCTGTTCACAGTTTCTTTTCTGAGTGACAGCCTGATTATATTTTGTTCTTTTTATCCTGTTACACTAAAACACAGGTGCGGCACATGATTGCAGAGGGGATGATTCACCTGTGTATCTATGCTGTTGCTCACGTCTCAAAAGATTCTGAAGTCACTATCGGGTTTGACTACGAGTTTAGCTGCTGGTTAGTCACTCTAATACGTTTCTTTAGATCTAGTATTAGTCTCAGATAAACTGCGATTTGGTGTTGTTTGTATTGACTCTTTTCCTCCAATTCTTCCCACAGTAATTATAAAGTAGATTGTGCATGTCATAAGGGCAATCAGGACTGTCCTGTGCAGAGACACAATCTCCGCCCCATCCAACTACCATCCCCTCAGTCTTCACAATTTGCCCTGCCTGGAATAGAAACACGGAAAAGACGAGCCCGCCGCAGAGAGATGGAAGGGGACAGGCTCGTAACCGGTGTGTCTGATGAGAGCAACCACCTGCTGGAAGATGCAAATGAGACACAGGGAGTTAGCGATACAGAGGTGCATGTTTGTGAAATTACAATTCTCAATGTCTACTTCTCTATTGCAGATACTTTGAGAAATTATAATGATGATGATGAAGCTTAGCTTGTTTTTGTGCTACAGGATGCTCTTATTGACAGAGTGAAGTTGGAGAATGGAGAGGAGTTAGATGAGAATGGAGTGCCAATACCAAACAGACGTGTAAGCTTTAATATATATATATGAGAACAGTTATAAATCAGTACATACGGTCTAATTCTAACACAGATCCTGTGGTCTCACCTTGGGCCCAATGATTTCCAAAATGTGGAAAACACGGATGGAATCGCTAAATATGGTATAATGTCACGGAAGTTAGCCAATTTTGGAAGGATAAATCAAAATTAGGACAGTCACAGTACACTTAATCAAAATGCTGTAGTGGACCATTGTCTGTGAATATTATGGTGTGTTCAAGTCATCTCGTAAAGATCGTATTTATGAGTTGAGCGCTCATGAACGCCACCACATTGTCGTAAATACGAGTGGGAACCTCGGGATTTTATTTAAGCCCGATCTTTACGAGTTGGGGGCGTGTCACTGAGAAACATGGCGGTATACCACAATACTTAAAGGTATTTAGCGGTGATATTGTCAGGCTACTATGATGACATTATAGTATAACAATGTAATAGCCTTTGGGCTAATTCTGCCATATTTACATTGCTGAAAAGCTAAGATGTCCATTAATATGCACTAGAGCCCGGCCGATATTAGGCATTTTCCTAACTATCGGTATCGGCATTTATAATGGCCGATAAATTAATATTAAAAAAATGCGGCGTGCGGTGAGTCATGTAAGGGTGGCGCTGCCAATAAAGCACCTAAAAGCTGTCACAATGAACTGGCAAAAGCAATGATATGAATACATCAAATATAGCAAGGAGACATTTTAATTGTTTATTAACCCTTCAAGGCCTAAGGGGTTTTATGCCCGCCTGGCACTATGTTGATTTTTTGGCTTCTGGAATGGTCAATTTTCATAGCAGAGTGAAGAGAGTCATATTTCTGGATTCTATAGACTCTCAGCTACAATGTGGATGCATTTACAATACACTTTTTGAGACACTTGTATGTGTTTTGCTGTGATATATCACCAAGAAATACAAAAACAGAAGTTAAATTTTTTTGTTTTTATTATAGAAAAATATTAAAACATAGATGAATAAGGGATTTTACAACAAATATTGATTCGTCAAAGGCTTTAGAAAAAAATAAAAAAAAATGGGTGAAAAAAATTTAAGAAACAAATTAACTATTTAGATTTTGGCGAATGTTGTCACCATACGTTTTTTTTTTAAAAAAACACAGCAATTATAAGATGTAGGGAACAATGTTAATTTTGAATTGAATATTCTATCAATTTACCAAACACATCCAAAAACAACCTCTAGATGTCACTGTGCACTGCATTTGCACATCAGTCCACACAAGGGCGCGCACGCGTGGGTTGCGCGATGATGCAATCGGCTGTTCTTGGGCTGTTCTAAAACACAAAAATGTGGTAAATAAAGATTAGCTATTCATCATCATGTGTGTATTTTTAAATCCAAGTCATAGAACTTCTAACTACAATAATCTAACTATTATTACTGGAGCGTTCATCATTACGCACCGAGTATACGTCTTACAAACCCCCATGTAGACAAATACAAGTCTTAGGCTTACTGCACCATTATTTCTGAAAAGCTACTATACAATTTTACTAAAATAAAAACAGTACAATAAAATAGACAAGCAAAGCAAAGTAAACGAAATAGCTTGTAAATGAAGAGAGACTACATGGGCCAAAACGCGCACATTATTTGATGGCGCACATTAGCCTATTTGATTACTGCTCCGTTATTTCTGAAAAGCTACAAAAATAATTTTGCTAAAAAATCATACAATATATATTAGAAAATGCATTATCAGCAATATTGCATTCATTACTTACTCTTCAAATGGATCGATTCCGTCCAGAATTTGATCATCTTCATCCGAATCAAATCGATATGGATCAGATCCGCTCTCGGCAAAAATCATTTCAGCAGCTTGCTCGGCAGTGAATCTTCGTTTGGCCATGTTTTCTTTGAAAAGAATCTAGTACAAATACGTGTATCTCCAATGTGTTGTGTAAAGACCGTGTATAAGACGAAACCATTTTGCGAATCCCACGTGGGATTGATTCCAAACCCCTCCCCTTTCTTACGTACGTGACGACGTCATTTTTTGTTTTTGGTCTGTGATTGGTTCACACACAGGTCTGTCATTGGTTCACACACACAGATCTGTCATTGGATCACACACACACACCCACAACAGCACTTTATATCAATAGATAGGGTTAAGTACATTTTCTCTGTTTTGCGGTAAAATGCTATAGATTTGCACTCAAATACGGAAGGCTTATCATTCGCGGAAGTCAACAAAGTCAGACTCCTTTTACGCAGACGAATGTCAGCTTTTTAATAAAAAAAAAAGTAAGTTAATACCTTGATGCATTCCGAAGTTATTAGTAGATTTGTAAGGGGAGTGCATTTTGACGCTCTAGAGCGTCAATCGGGTTTGGAGGGTTAATAACAAGTGTTTTCAGTCATTGTGGGCTGCAAAGATGAAGTTGAGGATGCAGACTCGCGATCTTTGAACGCGCCAGAGAGAAATGTACATTTCAGAAGGATTACATAAGCAGAAAGCAGTTTGTCTTTCGTTTTGATTTGTTCTGTTTAAAAGTAGACATTTCAATAGATATATTTCTCAGGTCTATACGCTGAGTTTCGGTTCATTTAGGCTATGAGACGAGTAGCAGTTCACTCGCCGGCGTCGAGATTGAGATGATCTATTGTCTGTTATATTTACTTCTTATTTATTAAATCCAGGCATTTGGTTGATGAAACATTGATTAAAATTAAGATATAATTAATACAAAACAAAATTGACTTTAATGAAAGGCTTTGTGCATTCTGTTCGAGGTCAATGTGAAAGTTTTAAAGCACTTTAGTGCCGCTTTCAGAGCTTGTCACGTCCGTTTTTTCCTCAAATGCGAACACGAAAAATAAAATAATGATTATTTTGTTCTGTTGAGAGCCAACCTTTCTTCATCCAGTGGGTAGTAGCCTATTACTTTTGATTTGTGCAGTGTAATTCACAGAATTGATTTCTCTGCTACCAGCCTGAGCTTGTGACTATTGCAGCGCGCAGCTGAGAAGTCCTGATTATTGTCTGCTATATTTACTTCTTATTTATTAAATCCATGCAATTGATTGATTAAACATTTATTAAAATGTGTGGCGCGAGTAAACGGATGCCCCATTCTGCTCTGTAACGGGCGCTTTTCCGCGCCTCGGGTAAACGGCTGTAGCGACTCACGTGAGCAATAACGGCCGTGTCCGGTGTAGACAGTGTTAAAGCTCATTCTGCCTATAACGCTACGCTACAACATCAAGCAATATTCCAATAATTTATATAATTATAACACTTTATATAGGGCCATTTTGCATTAAGAGTAGCCTAGTTTCACGTTTAGGCTAGGTACATTTTGCTTACTAATTATTTAAAATAGTATAAAAGCCTGTACATTATGTAATTAAAAACGTTTTCATTATGCTATTATAAATTTTACTTTAGTCAAAAGATCGGAGTTCCTCCTCCACTGGTCGAGATTAGAGGAATTAAGACTAAAAATAGAAGATAATGTCAGTGACACTTTTGATACGTTTATTGATAAGTTGTTTTATATAACGTGACTAAATTAAAAGAAAGTCGTTAGTGAAGATTATGCTTATATTTAAAATATAATATAATATAACATGCAATGCAAACTAGTTTGGTTACAGCTCAAATGTATCATTCTATCATTCCCCCTACCTCCATTACATATCTTTGTCACACAAGTGTTTGATCACCACATTTGAGTGATCATTGCAAAACGTTTATATATTTATTCTGTTTAAATACAGTGTATTCTATACACAGTACCCATCAAAAGTTTGTACACACCAATAGGAAAGTGTGTCCAAACTTTTGACTGGTACTACTATAATACACATAAATAATATTGCTACTGTACACATAAATAATATCGGCCGATATATCAGTATCAGGCTTTTTTTATCGGTATCAACATCGGCCCCCAAAAATCCATATCGGTCGGGCTCTAATATGCACTGTCCCTTTTAAATAAATGCAATAAATAGTATGTAACGATAAAGTTTGCAGTGGCTTCATAAATTAAGTAAATCCATAAAAAACCAGAGCACACCTGATGCACATTTCTTTATTCTTCATTTTCTAGAACCAGAGTTTAAGAAACTTGCTCTATTTTTGTGTAATTAAGCGATATATCTTACGCTGACGAAAGTGACTTGAACGCACATGCCGTCATAAACACGACTTCCCACCTATTTTTTGATTAATAATAATAATCAATGGTAATGGTTTTAATCAATTTAATAAATTATTATATTATTACACATTTTATGAATTCCATAGTTTTGACATGCTTTTTGATAACTATAAATTAATTAAACCATTAAAACCCAATCCAGAAATAAAATAGATTTCATAGGGCCCTACTCACCATATCAACCACTCATTATTTTTGCCCCACTCAGTCTCGTGACGAACGCAAGGCAGAGGCCATAATGCACATGTTCGAGAACCTGGAGAGGAGAAAGAAACGTGGTCAGGGTTCAGCTGAAGAAAACAAACTGGAAGCGGGAGAGGCAGAAGTGCCCTCACTTACAGCAGGAAACTGTGTACCAAATACAGGAGTAGTTGGAGGTGTCAGCACACGGCGCACCTCCTTTGCCACTGTGGTAGTTACTTTTTACTTTTTTTACTTTCAATTTTTGCTCATAATGGCTGTTCTTTACACACTTTTACTTCTCTTCATTAGGACACAACAGACGTTGACCCTGAGAAGCCCCCTGCTACACCCAGTCCTGCCCCTAAAGCACAACCTGCCCGTAGTTCCAAACCACGTCCTAAGAGCCGTATCTCCAGGTACCGCTCCAGTTCAGCTCAGCGTGCTCGGAGACAGCGGCAGGCTCTTTCCCAGCAAGCAGTGGAGGGAGTTCTGGTGGGGGGTGAAGAGGGCAGTGCCGGGGCAGCCCTCAGGGAGCAGGGTCAGGGAGAGGGAGCTCCGAACTATGGCCATCTTCAAGATGGAGAGCTATATGGAGCTGCCTCAGCAGGCATGGGTAATAAGACACATGTCAGATACCTAAAATCCAAAAAGGTGAGATCATTTCACATACTAAATCCTACTCAGGTTAATGGTCATGTTTTTCTTAGCCACTCTAGCGTGGGTTTCATAAATCTTGTTCAGAACTGCAGTGTTGTGGCTTGAGAGGGTACTTCATCCAAAATAAAAATTCAGTCATTTACTCACCCTCATGTTGTTACTAACCCATACGACTTTGGTTAATCTTTGAAATACAAGTTAAAAATATTTTTTATGAAACCTGAGAAGACTGTCCCTCCATTGAAAGTACAAGTAACCCAAACTTAGAAGATTCAAAAAGATATGAAAGGCATCACCTAATAAGATTTAATTTAGAAACTCATGCATGCGTCATTCACTAAAATAAACCTCATTGGTTCTCGTGCATCACACAATCATGTTTGAGCTTCCATGTTTACCATATGATATGTAAGGGATAATGTATAGCGAGGCGGTTGTTATAGCGAATACCACCCTGACAGGCTGACTAGGAACCCGATGCGAAGCGGAGGGATCTTAATCAGCCTGAAGGGGTGGTATTCGCTGTAACAACCGCCTCGCTATACATTATCCCGCTTATGTTCGCTAAGCTGAACAGCCAATCAGAGTTCTCTCTTTCACCGACGGCCCTACACCGATTCAACATGCTGAATTGGGCCAAAAACAAAAACATTGATTGCGTCCAACTAGAGCCAATGGTGTGGAACACACAGAAAAAACTAAGCCTACCGACGCTCAAAAATGGCCCAATATTGCCCGCCGGCCGACCGTCGGCTTGGTGTGTCTTCAAACTTATTGTCTTCTACAGGGTCATGGGGATGCTGGACCCCATCCCAGTGCTTAGGGCTGAAGGCAGGGAAACACTTTAGCACTATAAAAAGCAAAAAATCCCCCCCCCCTCCTCTGTTCTTTTATTGCCATCTTAGGTTTGAGGATGTACAGTACAGCTTCTTTTTTAATACCTCTAGTTAAAGTTAGCAATGTAGCTCTGGACTTGATTTGTAGCAGCAAATGTAGCACTGGACTTGATTTTGTCCATCAGGAATAGATTGGATCATTAGATTGTTGTCATTTGCTAATTGCTGCGATCTCATGTGAGTGACATGTTGCTTTAGCCCCTTTCACACAGCACTTTGAACCCGGGAAATTGCCCGAGTGCCTTCTGTGTGAACGCAAACACGACCCTGGATTGATGCCGGGATCGATCCCGGGTTGGGGACCTAGTAACATTGCCGTGTTCAGACCCGGAATGCGCGCTGTGTGAACAAAAGCCAGAACCAATGCCGTAAGGGGACGGGGTGTGTCATAGTGATGTGCCATAGTGCGACTCTGTTGCTCTTAGAAGAAAGTTTCTGTTCGTCATCACGTTACACGTCTCATCCTGACGTCACGCGGCTTTCCCGGACATTAACGGGTTGTGTGTGAACGCACTCACAGAACCCGGTCACATTATCCGTGTATTTTCCGGAATCTCTGTGTGAAAGGGGCTTTTGAGAGGGGGGATTATTGTCTGGTATTGAGCAAAGTGTACATTTCATCAGGGATATCAATGTATTTGATTAAATATTCTGATGGATGTTTTAAAACAAATATTGATGTCCATGGATAAATCATTTATAATAAATGCTCAAATATTACATAAACAAAAATGGTCAATTTCGATTGCATGGTGTCTTTAAAAAATGTCTATATTCATACTGTGGTCAGGCAATGTTTCAGAGCTGTAAATGTAGTTGTTTGACATTTATTCTCTCTCTCTCTTTTATAAGTACTTGGTGACCGAATGGTTAAATGACAAGATTCCAGAGCGGGTGGAGGAGTCTGTGGAACGCCCTTTACGCATCACCACTGACCCCACAGTTCTGGCCACCACCCTCAACATGCTGCCAGGACTATCTCATTCACCTCTCATCTGTACCGCCCCTAAACACTATGTTCGTTTTGGTTCCCCCTTTAACCCTGAAAGACGTCGGCGACCCTTTATGATTGACCCAGCATATGGTTCTTGCAAGAAGGTTAGAACGAGTTACTAAACAAGTAAATTGCTTTGTCATTCAAGTTTCCCCTAAAAATGAATTTGTAGAGTTCTCCAGCTCAGTTTTTTTAGACATAGCTTGAATTAGACGTAGCTGAATTGACCAAAGACTTAGTGGACTCAACGTTATTGTTATTATGGCTACATTGCATGCCTTTGTGTATGTCTGTCTGAGCAGAGGTGGATGAAACAAGCGCTGGATGAGAGCATGTTATCTGGCCTGTTGGAGGATGGAACGGAGTCCAATTCTTCCCACAAAAGTAACACCAGCAGCACCAGCAGCTCTCTCCAGTTTAAACCTGGTAATGGCTCTTACTCCACTGTTGAGACAGCGGAATGTGAATTGTATTCAGGGTTCTAATTAATGTTTTTTTTTTTTTTTCTATTTTTGATATTGCCTCTCGTTCAGAGCTGGCAGGACCCATTAAGAAGAGGAAATTGAAGTGTCCATCGGAAATTGCAACTCCACCCTCTGAACTCTTGTTGCGACCATTGTCCCCCATCACCCCACCTCTGCCCTCTGAACTTCCAATGACGCCTCTTCATTCGCTCCTAAATCCTTGCTCGCTTTATTTAGGTGGGGAAGTGGAGAAGCTAAATGCTACCATGCTTCCTTTCTCGCCACTCACATCCCGGCCCACCAGCCGCTGCAATACACCTCTACAGTTTGAGGTGAACACGCATATAATATGGACTTCTCTCTTGTTGTGATTTGCTGTAGTCATAGAAAACAATAGCTAAATATAACCTATATATATGACTTGGTTCTTTTTCACAGAACATCTCTTCTCCTGAGGCTTCTCCTGTGCACATATCAGAATCTCTGACTCCAGAAGTAAGTTTCAATGCTTATACATTCACATGGAAACTACAGGCCTCATTATGCTTCTGCGTCAACTCCACGGCGTAGCTTCGTCGTCACTCCTACGGCGTCGTTGCCGTTTTATGGTTCTGCGTCAGGTTGCGTTGCATCGCAGTGCATCTGACCAATCACAGCCCTTGCGGTCTGCGTCGCCTCGACGCGTAGTTACAATTTTTTGGAGGTGCACGTCAAGCTACGGCGTAGGGGTTGGAGAGGGGTTCGCGGTGACGCAGAGGGGTCTGCGAGGGTACGCCGTCGTTTCGACGCAGAAGCATAAAACAGGCTTAAGGCTAATGCTTGCTTGTAATATAGCATGTTTAAATTTGGAAGGCTGGCTTTGCCATTTCTGAGAGTAGAGATGCACTTAAATAAAAATTCAGAAGTTTTACAAACATTTAAATGAACTTACAATTATGTTATTAAAAAGTTAATTTATCTATTTCAGTTTGTTGGTGTAATATTAACATTTTAAATGACAAAAAACAGTAATGACTTGTTTTCGGGACAGATTTATTTAAATATATATATTAAATAATGAAGACATCACTAACAGGTTAAGGAAAAATATAATGAATATGTAATAGTGGATATATTTAGCAAAGGGATGATCTCTTGAGTTATTTTTTCTAGCTAACTAATGAGTTTATGGACATTGAATAGCCTACAAGCTGTTTTATTTCAACATACTTATTGGTGTTCACCCATGTTTATTTCATGCTGTAGAAAAGAGGAGATGAGACGATCGGTTCACGTGCGCTTGATCCGTGCTGCTGCTTAAACTGTTTTACAGTGTCACGGCATATTAAAAAGAGGGAAAAGATACAACTTCGTTGTATCAAAAGTAACAAAGCACAAAGCTTTTTGCGATTATTGGATGACGGGTGCGCTACAAATGTTACATGAAGTTTTGTTCATGCATCAAATGAGTCTGTATGCTAAGGTTGTGATGAAATTGTGCAGAAAGTGTAGTTTGACTAAAATTATGAAAACTGCCAAGTTTAGATTGTTGATAAAGAAAATTGTCTGCCAAAAAGCATATTATCTTACTTTTTTTCTGGAAAATAAGTCACACCAGGTCAGAAATAATGTAAAATACCGGTAGATAAAAAGGTTATAAACACTATAATCATGTATTTTAACATATTACATTATAGTTCCCACTCCACAACAAATCCTTGAAATTTAAAACTATCCAGAACAGGAATGGAAAATGCAGGTATAATTATTACACATAATTGTTGTTTACATAATAAATACCACTAATTATTATAAACAGCAAGCTTAAATAAGAGTATTTAAAGCGAAACGAACTACATGCATGTGGGAAATGCGCTATACAAGTAAACCTGGGCTCATGTCATGTACCTCCCTTATTCGGCAGGAATCCAATTGTGTGCGCTTTGCGCATATTTTGGATTCTTGGAATATATTGTGAATATATTATATATTGGAATATATTTTAAATATTTCATTAAAATACCTGAAACAGAATGAAATTGAAATTAAACTTTTTTTTCTTTTTTTCTTCTCAGCCCTGTTTGCGACCAGACTTTACTTCACGAGTCACCGCCTTTCCTGACTTTTCCACAAGCCGGGGAAGCCCGGCTCCTGTGTCAGAAGACTTCTCACTTGCTGCTCAAGACTCACTCAATGGATCTGGTGGTGGGACTCCCCGCAGCTCAGCTGTTGTGTCCTCTCTATGTGACTCTTCCTTGGTTTCACATGCCAGTGAGGCACAGGCCCGAGAACAGGCCTTTAGGACAGAGTTTAACCTCATTTACACCTGCTCTCCCCTCAATGCCAGTCTACCCACTGGTCCTGTAAGTGACAGACACTTCCCACAATCAGAGGACTTTTCCACAGCTGACTCTGACTTTAGCACAATGAGCAGCCAGGGGCTGTTGATGGAGGCGGGTTCGGGTTCTCTTTCGCTGTATCTGGACACACAGTTCGGAGGTGGATATTCAGAGAGCAGCACATCCCCTCACCCTAGCAATCCACCACAGAAGAAGAAGGCAAGTACTACGGCCACATCAGTTTGTCCATTTACAAGTCATATGTTTTTAATTTAGCATATTATGGAAATAAATGGATTTTTAAATTAAGTTATTATAGCACAATATTATTGACCTACCACTGGGGTAAGTTTAAGACCCTGATATACTCACAGCCAAGTTATTTTTCGCTCTTCGCTTAGGGGTAAAAGAGAGGATTAAAATACCTGAGCAGAAATAGCATCACGATGCCTCCCATACTGTTAGTGGTCTTTAGATGAAAGTGTAAATATGTGCTGTGTACCTTCCTCTCAGCAACAAAATAAGCTCAATAAAAAAGACTGGTGAGAAAACAGCAGTTAAGGAAGCATCTGATCCATAGTGATGTGCATGTTTGCACGAGCTCTGTCATTCAGCACTCCAGTAAAGTCACGTCACATTTATTAAATAGCAGTTTATAGATTGTTTTAGCGCAAGCCGCTTTATAGTATTAAACTCTCCAGTGTGTTCATGTTTTTACACGTTACCTTGACAAACTGAACAGAGGAAATTAACCAGAGAAGATTTCCTCGTCAAAAAACAGGTGGAGTCCCAAAGCACAGCTACCTATTACATAATCACCACGGACCAATGATAGTTCATACTTTTTACCATAAATTTCACTTTGGCAAGCTGTTTCAAATTTCCGAAACAAACTTCATTTTGGTGTAATTTTGTTAAAAAATTACATCACATCAGTTCATTCTGCGATTTTGATTGCTGTGTATCGGAGCCTTTATCCCAACTGTCATCTGATTGTAAGTGGATGGGATGGGGATGGGGATGGGATGGGGGGGGGTGGGGGCGGTTGGGGGGGTCTTACTCCAAGTGTCTACTTTTAACTTTTCACTTCACAATAAAACTTTTTTTTCATACCATACAGATCTAAATTACATTTTCTGTTCATAAATCACCCACTAACAAACAGACATAAAAACTTTTACTATTCAACATAAAATAAATTTTCACATGACTATTATCCAATGACAATAAATTAGGCTATTTTACCTCAAAACTATGGAAGCTTTTTAAATAAAGTCTTGCAATTGCTAGCTTATATCTTGCAATTCTGACTTTATAACTCACAATTGTAAATTTATATCCCGCAATTCTGACACTATAACTCATATAGATGTTCATTTAAACTAACAGTTGTTAGATCAAAATTCTTTTACAGTCTTTTAACTTTTATTTTTTACGTTCGTGGTAGAAACAAGCTTTCATACTTTACTATTCAGATGAAATAAACCTTCAATTATTTGGGGAGCATCTTACTGTTAACCTATCAATGTGCTTCTACCTTTGCATAATCCCATCTTTACAAATGTAATTAACAGAGTGGCTATTTCTTGACTTGGCGTAGTATAAAATAAAAACTCATCTAAAATCTTGGAAAAAACTCCGCTGTTTACCTCCTTTTCCTCACATACATTAAAATCATGAACGGTGGTCCTCTATCTGGCATGAATCTCTTGCTCTGTCTTTGATTTGCTCCCTGTTTCTCTCTTCTCTTCACTCTTAAAATTCTTGCAAAATCTTTCTTTTACCCTTTTCTCAAGGCAGAGGGTCATGGTGAGTGCTGGTAGTCAGCTGGCTGGCTTGTCTGGGTACCAGGCATTAGCTGTAAGGGGCCAGTTCAAGCCAGGGCAAAACATGGTGAATATGAAATAAGTGGCCTCCATCTAGAAGTGTGCATGTCCATAACATTTGCATCTCCAGATGATGTACTCCCTCATCTGTATTGGGCAAATTTATTTAGCAACAACAAAAACGTTAGCAGCTGCAGAGCCAATTGTATTCATTCAAAGACACAGATTCTTTCATTCTGTAATCTACAAACATTACTCATTGTCAATCTGTCTGTATTTGTATGTGGGTTTTTCTTTGCTTTTGTTCTGTCTAGAATCCCAGTTTAAACTTTTTTCCATGGTGTTACTGTGTATTTGCAAGGGTTCTAGCAATGAAAGAAAAATGCACATGTATTTATTTTATTACCCAGCATTTGAGTGGGTAAATATGAGCATTTAATGTGGTGGTATTTAGTGTGGTGCTTTTTTAAATGGCAGCATTGGGTTCTGCATGCTGTATCTTTCTCATAATCGTTGAAATTATAGATTGTCATTGTACATCAATTGATCATGCATGTGTTGCTTTCTGTGAACATGTGAATGTTACGATGCATGTGTATACAAAGAAATTAGACTGAAGGACAGAACTGCATGCTAGTTCATCATCATCTATGTGCAACTTTTAGTCACTCTTACACACCTTCTTTCCGTCTAGGTATCTCTGCTAGAGTACAGGGAAAGAAAGAAAGGGCCACGGGACCCAGTGCCCCTCGTCACAAACCTCAGCTCCATTTGCCCTCGCACAGAGTCTCCAGGACAGCCGCTCATGCATTTTCAGCCTTCAGTCTCTCCGCACAATTCGTTTTCTCCAGAAAGGCAAACTTTCCCACAGATAGAAGAGATCAGTCCTCCTGGAATCCGGTCTGGAAACCACACACATACCATAGTACTGGGTGGACCAGAGTCCAACCACTGGTGAGAAAATAACAGATTCATACACATGAGCCAACTTATGTCAATCTGATTTGGGTTTCATTTATTTTCATTTCAGTTTTAGTTTCTATTTCTACTTATCAATTTAAGTGCTTTTACCTAAGCTTATTTCAGTTAGTTGCAAAGGCAACATTTCAAATTTTCAATGTTTTTCGTCAAATATTTAGTTAATTTCAGCTTTATTTCAATGAATGTTTTTTTTTAATAGTTTAAGTTAATGATAAAAACCCCGGTCCTGCTAAACACTAGCTCTTCATACACATTCTCACAGATCCCTAATGAACGGTTGTTGTGAATGTGTGTTTATCAGGATGGTCCCTACATCAGTTGAGCGGTTGAGGGAGGGACAGGGTGCTCTGGAACGTGTCCTGAGGGGTAATCTAAACATAGAGCGTGCCCTTAAAAGAGCAGATGCCGGAATGAATGACCAAATCAGCAGTCGTGATAAGAGCACTGGTATGAATCGGACTGCATGTTTTCAGTAACTAAGCTGAGAATGCTGTGAGCTACAGAGTTTGAGTACTTCTCTGTGTCTTGATAGATGCTGTTGAGATGGACAGGTATGATCTTCAGAGCTCATCTCTGGCCTCTCCCATAAAGAGTCCTTCTATACACCCACATCAGGTAGGATATTCACAATGCACAACTGAGATAAGACCGATATTTCAGATAATGCCATGAATTGGAATGAAATGTTTGGTCGGAAGTTTATTAAATCTGTCTTTAATGATCGTCCAGCAGATGCTGCTTCTCCAGCCAGAATCCCATCAGCACTCGGAAAGCCCCGTCTTTGACCAGCAGAGCTCCTTTTCTCCATTCTGTCCCTCTGTAAGCCCCTCTCCTCCCCGCTGCAGCTCTGGGAGGCCCAGTTACTATCCTTCAAAGCTGCCCACACACAGCCCACTCGCCCAAGAAAGCCCGCCCTCTTCTACAGTATCCATCTCCTCAGTGGACTCAACAATGTGTGCGCCACAGCCTCATGGTGGGATGGACACCTCAAGCCTTAAAGCTAAACTTTTGGACAGCACCCTGTCAGCTGCTCTTTCTCTACCCACCAGAGGTCTAGGCCACCTTAAAATGGACAGCACTGCAGTACCACACACACAAGGTGCTCATGACTCCAAATTGGCCCAGTCGTCTAGAGTGCACAGCCAGAGAACAGACAGACCCAGTCAGGCTAACTCGAGACATCTCACAGCTTCTGGAGCACAGCACTATCCACAACGAAATTTACAGGGTCCAGGGGTATGGACACAGTCGGGGACCTTTTAGGATCCACAGTGTGTGTGTGTGTGTGTGTGTGTGTGTGTGTGTGTGTGTGTGTGTGTGTGTGTGTGTCTCTGTCAGAAAGAGAAGTGTGTGATTATCCTCCTCACTTTTACCTGTGGAGAAGCTTTGTGGCGTTAGCAGAAATTTATGTATTGAGATCTGTATGGATGGTCTTTTCTTTTTTTTTTTTTTCTTTTTTTTTTTTCTTTACCTTTCCCAGTTCCTTATCTTTTTCCAAAAACGGAATTTCTGCGGTTACATGTAACTTAGTGTGGACTTCGTAACAATCAAATCAACGGAACATTAAAGTAACTAGTTTGGAGTATATAACCAGATTTAAATGTATTTTGAAAATTCACCCAAATGCTACAATGATGTGTTCATGCTGAGAATTTAAGAGGAAAGTTAAGCATCAGTGGTGAAACAAAACTTTCTCTTAAAGTAGGGTTCTCATGTTTAAGATCATGCTGATCTTCATGTCTAATGTATGGTATTATGACCATATGAAATGGCACTCTTTAAGATGCTTCACATGCTTGACTCTGAGTACATTCTCCGATTTTCAGTTTTATCAGTAGTCGTCATCAGAACAGTTTTGTAGTGTGCTCGTAGATAGCACACTTGGCTCAGAGAAAGGTGTTTTTGAATGCGCATGAATGCAATTCTTAGTGAACAGTGAGTTATTTCCTCACTCTGAATCATTCCAGTGTCTAGCTATCGTTAGGGTCCGACGGGCCTCTGGCCTGTTGAATTCTCGTTAGTGTCATAAAATCACTACTCACTTGATATATAATACTTGACAAGCAGATCTTATGGTGCTTCAGTTGGTCTATTTGAATTGTTTTTGTTTCCCAATGTGATCATGATTGCCTCTTTAGGTAAAAACTTGCAATTGTCAGTTCAAACTTTGTTTTTTGACTTGTTTCCAATGATTGTTAAATGCCCCTCTTTGTGACTTTGTGAAAATTTGCAGAAATGTTTTTGTTTATACTCCGTTAAAAAAAGTATGTGTACCCTCCCAAGCCCTTTAAATCCTGTAAAGTGTATACTTCTTTTCTCTCACTTCATATTTAATTTACTCTCCTTTTTGACCAGTCCTTGCATTCCAACCACCATTTTAGAAAGGAAGAGAGGAAAGAAATGCTGTGGCCAAATGGTTTGATGAGTAAAAAAGACAAAGCAAGTGTGCTGCTGCTGTGGTCTCTCAAATTTAAGTGTTTTTTATAATTAAATAGCTGCTTACAGGACAGCCTTTTTTTTTATCAAAATAGGCATAGTACTGTACCTTCCTTGGATGGGACCTTTTATAAACGGTAAGGTCACAAATTCATGTGCCATGAAGACCACAGTAGTGGGATATTGATCCCACTTCAAACAAAACCAATGCCCCTGTTGCATCTAAAGAAGTATAGTTGTCTGCTTGGTGGATTTATACAATACAACAATATAAAAGATTGTCTGTTTTTGTTTTTACCCTGTGAAAAGATCTTGAAATGATGACGGATTAATGTTTTCAGACTACGTTCACTGGTTTATATGAATGTCTTTTTCATATAATGGAAAGAGAGAAAATCTTGAAAAAAAAGAATGTGATCTGAAATTTACCAGCACCTTACCTACATGATCATGTGTACTTGGGTGAAGTGTCATTCTGTTCTCAGAGAAATATACACCAAATTTGCTGCATGATATTTCTTTTGTGTCATTGTAACAGTTGGGGTTGGGTTTATTTGGGATACGGTTTTGATTGAGATTCTCCTCTTCCTAACACCACAAACATTTGGCACTTTTCTAGCATCCATAGACATATTTTTGTTGTATTATTATTTTTTTTTGTTTACCTAATTTGAACCCTTCCCCTATTCATGACATAATATGCATCACATTTTGCTTTTTAAATAAAATGTTTGTGAACATTTTTATAACTAGTTAAAGCATTTGCCTAACATTGCTGAATGGAAAGAGAGCTGAGAGTGAGATATTATAAAGGTTCATTTGAATTAGATATTGGCATTGAGAGATAATATAACCGTAAAAAACACTATGGAAAAGTTACAAAATAAGATCTATGGTGGGCCTACAATTTCTTTTTCTTTTTTTTCTTCTTTTTTTTACAAATTGGCCTCATAAAGCTCTTTATGCCAGATTTTAAGATATGTGTTGGGCAATCCAGTCACAAGCGGACAATATTAAATACAGATGTAAATGGGGTCCAAAACATGAGTTTTGCCTACTTTAAACCACCCCATGTGGTGGTAGAAAATGCATGTGACCACACAACATTAGTGTAAATACTCATGTAGTCAAATTTGTTTGAACAGCAGCAAAGTACCACCTACTTGTCTGTCAATCACTGTGCCAAAAACAAAGGCTTAAACTTTACTGGTTACTTTCAGCTTTACCGGTTTGATTGAAATAACTGGAGTAGTGCATGACCTAAACATGCAGAAGACCTCAACTTTAGTATCTCTGATATAACAATGCATTGACAGTTTATGTGAAGCACATCTTAAATATACAGACATTTTGACTGGTCTTGATGTTTGTCAATAACCAAAACCCTAATAGATAGTTTAAGGAATTTATTGAAGAGCTATGAATTTGAGACCAATTATTGAACTCAGATTATAAGATTGATTGAGCATTGTGATAGGACACCCTTAAAAGTTAAAGTCCTCAGTATTTTGTTCCAATCACCTGGATTTGCTGATTAGCACAGTTTTTCAGCAAGGAGATAGAACAAATTAGTAAAATTAGCTGGGTGAGTTTATGGGAGGAATAAAATTATAACAGGACTTTACACCTCTGCTTAAAAGGCTCTGGCTGCGTTCGAAACCGCATACTCAATGAGTAGGCTACTTCCTTAACAAGCGCTAAAAGAGTATGTTCTTTATAGCCTGTTCCCTTTCAAGAACGTTCACTTCGTATTGCGTAGCTATATGCTATAGGAAAACTCCTTTTCTCGAGAATATTGAAGCCTTTATTTTAAAACGCAGTGCAGTTACATAGCCAGCACAGAGCCAAGGCAAGTTTATTTATATAGCACATTTCATACACAATGGTAATTCAAAGTGCTTTACATAGAAGAAATTAAAATAATCAAGAGAAATCAGAATAATTAAAACCGTTTTGAATAAAAAATAAAATACAGTACAAACAGTCGGACGAACAGTGGCCCAGTACTCATTCAGTAAATGCACAGCTAAACAAGTGTTTTGAGTCTGGATTTGAATGTGACTACTGTAGGAGCACATCTGATCTCTTCTGGAAGCTGGTTCCAGCTGCGGCTGGCATAGTAGCTAAAAGCAGACTCTCCTTGCTTAGAGTGAACCCTTGATATTTCTAGCTGATGTGATCCTAATGATCTGAGTGATCTGTTGGGTTTATATTCAGTGAGCATATCTGCACTGTATTGAGGTCCTAGGCCATTGAATGATTTATATACCAGTAATAATACTTTAAAATCAATCCTATATGTAACTGGAAGCCAATGTAAAGACCTGAGGACTGGTGTGATATGTTCATATTTTCTGGTTCTGCTCAGAATCCTGGCAGCAGCGTTCTGTATGAGCTGCAACTGTCTTATGGTCTTTTTGGGAAGGCCAGTGAGGAGTCCATTACAATAATCCACCCTGCTTGTGATGAAAGCATGAACAAGTCTTGTCTGGAAACAAAGCATCTAATTCTTGCAATATTTTACAGATGAGAGTATGCTGATTTAGTTATTGCTTTAACATGACTACGGAAACTAAGGTCTGACTCCAGAATCACACCGAAATTCCTGACTTGATTTTTAGTTGTTAGACCCCTCGATTGAAGGTATGCATTCACCTTGAGAACTTCATCTTTGTTTCCAAATGCAATGACTTCAGTTTTGTCTTTGTTTAACTGACGAAAGTTTTGGCACATCCAACTGTTTACTTCAATGCATTGGCACAGGGAGTCAATGGGGCTGTAATCGTTAGGCGATAGGGCTAAGTAGATCTGTGTGTCGTCTGCATAGCTGTGGTAAGAGATTCGGTTCTTTCTCATTATTTGGCTCATTGGGATCATGTACAGGTTGAACAGGAGTGGCGCAAGAATTGAGCCTTGTGGGACGCATGTAATGGGTGTCCACTCAGACTTATGGTCTCCTATACTCACATAATAACCTCGCCCTCCTAAGTATGACCTGAACCATTTTAGGACTATCCCAGAAAGCCCCACCCAGTTTTCCAGCCTGTCAAGAAGTATGTTGTGATCAACAGTGTCAAATGCAGCACTGAGGTCGAGTAGTACCAATACTGATCATTTGCCTGTATCAGTATTTAAGCGAATATGATATCGTTTATTATCTTTATTATCTCTGTGCTGTGATCTGATCGGAATCCAGATTGATAATTGTCAAAGTATCCATTTGAGTTTAAGAATTTGTTCAGCTGATAGAAGACAACTTTTTCAATGATCTTGCCTATGAAATGAAGATTTGAGATCGGTCTATATTTGTTTTATATGGTCTTATCCAGATTGCTCTTTTTCTAGTTGTTTAATATGATCTGTCCAGATTGCTCTTTTTCTTGTTGAATTTAACTCTCGTTTTATCCCTCAGGCTTATAAATAACAAAAAATGCATTTTTTAAATGTATTATAATGAATTATTCAAGAAAATATACAGGTGCTGGTCATATAATTAGAATATAATCAAAAAGTTGATTTATTTCAGTTAATTCCATTCTAAAAGTGAATTTTGGATGTTATAATTCATTCATTGCACACAGACTGATATATTTCAAGTGTTCATTCCTTTTAAGTTTGATGATTATAACTGACAACTAATGAAAACCCCAAAATCAGTATCTCAGTTAGTAAATTAGAATATTGTTAAAAGGTTCAAAATTGAAGACACCTGGTGCCACACTCTAATCAGCTAATTAACTCAAAACACCTGCAAAGGCCTTTAAATAGTCTCTCAGTCTAGTTCTGTAGGCTACACAATGATGGGGAAGACTGCTGACTTGACAGCTCAAAGAAGTCCAAAAGACGAGCATTGACTGACATCTTGCAAAAGGAGGGCAAGACACAAAAGGTCATTTCTAAAGAGGCTGGCTCTTCACAGAGCTCTGTGTCCAAGCACATTAATAGAGAGGCGAAGGGAAGGAAAAGATGTAGTAGACAAAAGTGTACAAGCAATAGGGATAATCGCACCCTGGAGAGGATTGTGAAACAAAACCCATTCAAAAATGTGGTTGGAGATTCACAAAGAGTGGACTGCAGCTGGAGTCAGTGCTTCAAGAACCACCACGCACAGGCGTATGCAAGACATGTGTAAAGGCCAATTTATACTTCTGCGTCGAGTGTACGCCGTAGTGTAGGGCGTAGGCTACGCACGTAGGCGATGCCATCGTGAGCATTTATACTTCTGCGTTTAGGTCTGCGTTGCTCTGCAGTACAGCGCCGAAACACTAGTTGGCAGCGGAGGGTTTTAATGTTCCACTGTGTTTAGATTCCGCGCGGTTCCTAGAGAAGAAGAAGATTCCTCGCGACTGTTTTGAGTTTAGGCTACTACAAGCAATGGCGATTGAAAGAGAGCGGATCACATTGGAGTTGGAGCTTATCGAGGTGGAAAAGCAGTAAGTTTTTAGTTTTTTTAACAGTTTCGCTGTACTTAGAATTTAAAAATGGCGGGCGGTGCAGAAAAACACGCCGGAAATGCGTAGGAGGAAACGCGATGCTACCAAGCCGACCAATCACAGATCTTGCGGTCCGCGTCGCCGCGACGCGTAGTTACATTTTTGAGGAGGTGCGCGTCAGGTTACGGCGAAGGGTACTGCGAAGGGCACGCGTCTGTGCGTATGCTACGCCGTACCTACCGCGCGCACCCGACGCAGAAGTATAAATTGGCCTTAACCCACACACGGTTACTGAAGTGCAAACCCTCTAATCCACCAGGGGTGGGGCGTACACTCCAGGGAGTTTTGAAAAAAAAATCGGGCCTTTCTTCCGTTGAAGACATTGTCCGAACGCATGGACTGGTATGGGAATATCCTCTGAGAGATATAAATTCTAAGATAAATCTTGTACTAAATATTGAAATATTATCTATTCATAAGGTTGAAAGCAGTGAGAGAGAAAGAGAAATCGCACAACTTTGCGAGCTCCTAAAGTCAAGATATCTCCGGTAAGAAAGTTAATATTGATGTGAGTGTTATGCTGGCCGTGTTAGCTCCAGCACGGTGAAAAATACTGTTTTATAAAACCAATTGGAGTTGTGATCCTGATTATTATTATCTGATACCATATAGACACTGATTCAGATTGTTTTATGCTGTTTAAGATGCTCCTAAAAGATCGCTAATCGCGCTAGCCACCTGCTAATCATTAGCAATTACAGTGTGAATTTTAGCTCTGCTGTTAGCTCAGCTAAACTAGTAACTATTATAGCAGATCTTTTATAGTAGTCACAACGTCTCTGTTTTGTTGATTTAAAAGTCATTTGATTGAGGGAGTATTTATTTTATTGTTTGTTATCTGTAAGATAAGGGTGATTTAGTTCATTTAAAGGTTGTGTAGGTAAGAAATTTGTTTAGACTTTCTATATATATCAATGCATAATTAAAATCTAAGTACTCTGAAAAAGAAAGTATAAAAATCGAGTGTCTGTAGACCTCTCACGACTGTTTTAAAGACAGCTCATTATTTCCATTCACTTCACCCCCTCCCTTCTGGTCTCCTTCTAAAGCCACACCCCCAAAACACATGAACGAGCAACTCTGACAGCTGAGCTGAAGACGCATTATTTACCTGAGACGAGCGAAGAGTA
The DNA here is from genome assembly GCA_036326025.1 of Chrosomus eos. Lineage (NCBI taxonomy): Eukaryota > Metazoa > Chordata > Actinopteri > Cypriniformes > Leuciscidae > Chrosomus > Chrosomus eos. The sequence continues at coordinate 15,584,925 of CM070828.1, read as the reverse complement.
GAGGAACGAGTGCATGTAGTGACATCATGTCAGACACACATGTAAATAAAAAAATCTAACTTTATCATTATGAAGTTAAACAAATAAGTTGTATTTTATTACTCACTATCAAACTAGCATATTGATATTGGTAAACTTTACAATATATTTATTGATTCGCTAACGAGCTAGTTATCTATAAGGCAAAGCTAAACACAGGTTGCGTGATACACGTTTGTTCCATTGCCATCATTTACACTGTGATGTAGATGAATTTCGTGTAAGATTTATAACATATATATGATGTTCTGCATGTAAGAGTTTGCTTGATGAAAGCATAGTTGATTCTGATGAGGACTACACTCCCGAGACAAGTACCACATCGTCAGCTCGAGGACAGAACCGTGGTCGAGGGCGAAGCAGAGGAGGTCGTGCAAGAGGTCGTGCTACTAGGGTATTCGCCGATATTCACCTGAGTTTCAAATTTCTTTGTTTATCCAACAACTTTTTGTTCATTACCAGTGTTGCCACAGTTACTTTGAAAAAGTAACTAAGTTACTTTACAAGTTACTTGATTTTAAAAGTAACTAAGTTACTTTACAAGTTACTTGATTTTAAAAGTAACTAAGTTACTTTACAAGTTACTTTTATTAGTTACATTCAGCAGTTGCCGACAACACCCCCACCACCTCAACATAAAAATGACAACCGGTTTTGCCAACACTCACTTTATTGGAAGTGTAGTTTTAACAGTAATATCAACAATCTATCTCCTGACATTTAAAGTTGAACTTAAAAACTATTTCCTGAAAAAACAGTCTTTCTTGACTTCACTTAATATAAATACTTGTTTTTATAAAATATATATTGTTTTTCTTGACCCTGTAATTTAGTAACTGTAGAACACGTTAACTGTAATTTTGCGTATATGATGAAATTAATACAGTTTCTTGTCAATCTATGTCTATTTTAATGTGAACAATGCGCTGCCACTTTAATTCAGCACGGTGCAGCACAGCAAAAATAGACTAGGTGCGGAAACGATCTCTGCACTGCTGTATACTCACGCACCTGGAACAGATCGACGGACCGCACCCGCGTGCAGTGTGAAAGCTCTAACCTGTTAACATGGGTACGGGAAAAAATATGCACCGCATACGCACTGCAGACGGAGACAAGTATGTGTGAAACGGGCGTAAGTTTGACTGTGCGGTGCTGCGACTCCATATGTTTTTTCAAATTCGACGAAGTGTTTCTGTAGGTAGATAACACTTTGTCGCCACCAGCACAGAGTTTACAACGGACCTTAATGTTGCCATCTTTAGCTGACAGACACAAACTCAAAATAGTGACTGTATTTCCAGCTAGAAAAAGCGCATCTCTCTCCACCCTCGATTGTTGTTTACGTTTGTGTCGCTGCGTGGTACGTACACGTGACGTGAACCTCATGCTGAAAACGTGACTTGTCGCGCACACCCCCCGAGATGCAAGAAGAAATAAATATATATTTTTACTAAGGAAAATGACAAAAATAGTAACGCACAGTGACTTGGATAAGTAACTTTAATCTGATTACTGGTTTTGGTTTATAGCTCTTGAATTACACAAACCAAATGAGTGCGCGCAAAAGGGCAGGTCCTGTGTGGCGAAGGGGTGGTTGCCATGGTTGCGAGAGAGTGACAGTCGCCTAGGCCAATCCGTTGTTTCGTCCCGGTTCGAAATAATGAGCTGTGTTTAATGCAGATTAAACGGTCTAGAGTCAATCGATTTTTATACTCTTTTTTCAGAGTACTTAGATTTTAATTATGCATTGATATATATAAAAAAGTTTAAACAAATTTGGAAAAAAGTTTTTTATAAATGTCTTACCTACACAACCTTTAATTGCCAATATACATATTTGATATGTATATGAGGAACATAAGTTCATCTTAACTGTTAAAAAGAATGAATACATTAAAATGTGATGTTAAAATGTCATTAAGATGAATAAATGGATTTAAAAGCAGTTAAAAATATAAATATCTGGGTTCAGAAATGTCATGATTTTATTTTATGCTGTGAGATGGAAGTGCATGATTGATCGATTGTTGTTTATTAGAACTGACTTATCTTTTATGGTGTGATGTGTATCTATTCATTTACATAATGATTAGAGTATTTATATCCTGTACAATTGGATATATTGATTTGAGTTGAATGGATATAAGTTGATTGGATTTGAGTGGAAATGAGGCAACAGTAACTAATGTATTCTGTACTGTATGCATAGATTGGTTTTTTAGAGAGGAATGAGTCATCCGAATCTGACCTACGGTCAGTGGCGAGCCAACCAAAGAAACCATTGAGCGGACCGAGAGCCTGGCGTGGCCAGCCGTGGCATCTGCGGAACCATCTTCATCCTGTGCCTTCTTTACATACAGATTAGAACATATAAACCTACCCAGGGTAGTGAAACGACCATACATACTTTGAGGAACACACACAAACACCAAACACTTTCATGGACTCTTTCTTTTGTTTGAAATTGTTTATTTTGGGGTTCAGTGTGCGAATGTGCACTCAGGGAGCCGGCTTAGGTAGGCAGGGAATGTAAATAACTGTCATTAACTTGTACAATACATCTCTTGATCTTCACCTCTGTTGTATTCTCTCTTTTCTGCTAACATTTCTATCATTTCAGGCTCTGTAGTCGTACCTAGAAATCTGATATTGGCCCAGTTTGATCCATAGCTAATAAAATTAGTCGTCAAGTATACTTAAGAAACCGCTAGAAGGGTTACACATGGGTTTCAGCTGTCGCATTTCTTGTCAAGCCACTCTTGAACAAGACACAGCGTCAGAAGCGTCTTCGCTGGGCTAAAGACAAAAAGGACTGGACTGCTGCTGAGTGGTCCAAAGTTATGTTCTCTGATGAAAGTAAATTTTGCATTTCATTTGGAAATCAAGGTCCCAGAGTCTGGAGGAAGAGAGGAGAAGCACAGAATCCACGTTGCTTGAAGTCCAATGTAAAGTTTCCACAGTCAGTGATGGTTTGGGGTGCCATGTCATCTGCTGGTGTTGGTCCACTGTGTTTTCTGAGGTCCAAGGTCAACGCAGCCATCTACCAGGAAGTTTTAGAGCACTTCATGCTTCTTGCTGATGACCAACTTTATGGAGATGCAGATTTCATTTTCCAACAGGACTTGGCTCCTGCACACAGTGCCAAATTTACCAGTACCTGGATTAAGGACCATGGTTTCCCTGTTCTTAATTGGCCAGCAAACTCGCCTGACCGTAACCCTATAGAAAATCTATGGGGTATTGTGAAGAGGAAGATGTGATACGCCAACAATGCAGAAGAGCTGAAGGCCACTATCAGAGCAACCTGGGCTCTTATAACACCTGAGCAGTGCCACAGATACCCCTTTTCAGAGGCAGAGCTGGTGCTGGTTCGGAGCCAGAGCCTACTTTCAAATCGGTTCTTTGGTTTTCGACCACCAAAGCACCAGCTCCAAACCAGTAAAAGTGGTTCTTAAGTAGCACCAAATCATTGCTGGTCTAGAAGTAAGAACCGCTTACGTCAGCGGCTGGGGGCGGGGTTACCGTAGCCAACAAGACGAACAGAGACTTGAGACCGCCATTTTTGAATTAGCAGCTAATCGAGCTAATAGCAGCTCGATTGTAATCTCCGTTTATGCAATCTGTGGCACTGCTCAGGTGTTATGAGAGCCCAGGTTCTGTCGTTTTCTGTACTGCCAATATAAACAAACATTATAAATTGAAGCTCTACAACCAACAAACCCGTTGGTAAAAAAGGTGTGAGCCTCCAGGGATTTGTAATTTTTGAGATTACTGTGTGAGTAGATCTCTAGCTGTGTGGTAGTGGGTGTCAAACTCGTAATAGGCAGTGGGCCAGATTTGTCTACTTCCCTTACGAAAAATAATTATAGTAATCCTATAAGATTTGTATTATAATACTTAAAGGGATACTCCACTTTTTTTGGAAATAGGCTCATTTTACAACTCCCCCAGAGTTAAACAGTTGGGTTTTACCGTTTTCAAATCCATTCAGCCGATTGTCTGATATTTAGAAGAATATCAGTAACCAGACAGTTTCTGGTCTCATTGACTTCCATAGTAGGAAAAAAATATACTATGGAAGTCAATAGCCACGTTTCCACCGCAGGAACTTTCCCCAGGAACTAGGAACTTTGGGGTGGTACTCTGTGTGTTTACACCGCGGGAACCAGGGTCTAAATGAAGTTCCGGGTAAAAATTTCCACCCCAGAAAGTCCCTGCTGGCGAGGTAGTACTTTTTCAGAGTTCAGGAACTTTCGGGGTGGGACTTGTGCGCTGAACATGCTGATTGGTTGAGCGCACATCACATTTGATGTAATCAATAATAAGGTTATTCACAACTCTTGTTAATTTTGGTGGATTCATTTCTTACCAATCTTGTTCTTTCTGCCCGATGGCGCGCGTTCGTCCCATCCATTTCACGGTCAATGTCCGCTATAGCTGATAACAAACGTTGTCTACTTTTAAATCTAGCATTACGACTTTCTGAATACGTATCTTTAGTATTAGTGCTCGTCTCTTTTTTGCCGTTTTGTTAATTACCTCTAATTAATTCTAATAAATAAAGCAATAGATCGCACAGAAAAGCAGCACAGCTTGAATCTCCTCCATACTTAAAACTCAAAACAAACGCGCAGACTGGGAGGAACAGTCGCACGCAGTTCAACGTCACCATAATCTTCCCGGTACTTTAGACTGCGGTGTAAACGCAGTAAGCAACCGGTCTGGGGCAAAAAAAGTTCCTATGAAAAAAGTTCCTGGGACAAATAGTTCCTGGTAATTGCGGTGGAAACGTGGCTAATGAGACCAGAAATTGTCTGGTTACTGATATTCTTCTAAATATCAGAAAATCGGCTGAATGGATTTGAAAACGGTAAAACCCAACTGTTTAACTCTGGGGGAGTTGTAAAATGAGCCCATTTCCAAAAAAAGTGGAGTATCCCTTTAATAATTCATAAGATTTGTATTATAATACTTCTGTGATGTTCTGTAATACCTCTACTTCTATAGTTTGTCCCAAAATACTATAGTATTCCTATATGATTGCTATAATATTTTATCCTAAAATTGTTTTTCATAAGGGATGTCTCATTCACATTAGCGTTATCAGCTGAAGATTGGTTTGATATGCCAATCGCTACTGTCAGGGTGTGTGTGCAGGATGCCGAAGACGAGGACACGGAAACTGTAGTTTAGGAGATTTATTTACAAAACTTAAACTACAAAAACAAACAGGAACAAAAGAACAAACTCCAGGACTTCAGGGTTAACACAACCATACATTGACGACGATCAAAAAACCCTGAGGGAAAACACAGGGCTTAAAAGAACTGAACCAAACGAGATAATTAACTGAAAACAGGTGAAGAAACTGAACACAAACGAGGAGCGGGAAAACTAACAGGACTAAACCAAAATCACAAAAGACAGGGGAAAACAAGATCACAAAACAGAACTAAACACATCAAAACGTGACAGTACCTCCCCCCCCTCCCCGAAGGCGCGTCCTCGCGCCGTATAACATCCAAAGGGGTGGGAGGGTGGGCACCCTGGAGGCTGACGAGGGCATGGTGCAGGTCCGGGAAGCCTCCAGGGCGGAGCAGGCTGTGGGCGTGACCACGGCGGAGCAGGCTGTGGGCGTGGCCACGGCGGAGCAGGCTGTGGGCGTGGCCATGGCGGAGCAGGCTGTGGGCGTGGCCACGGCGGAGCAGGCTGTGGGCGTGGCCACGGCGGAGCAGGCTGTGGGCGTGGCCACAGCGGAGCTGTCGGACCCTCGGGCGTCCAAGGGGAGCTGTGGGACCCTCGGGCGTCCAGGGCGGAGCTGTGGGACCCTCGGGCGTCCAGGGCGGAGCTGTGGGACCCTCGGGCGTCCAGGGCGGAGCTGTGGGACCCTCGGGCATCCAGGGCAGAGTTGTGGGACCCTCGGGCGTCCAGGGCAGTGAGAACTGTTCAGGTGGCCACGGCGGTGAAGACCCTTCAGGTGGCCACGGCGGTGAAGACCCTTCAGGTGGCCACGGCGGTGAAGACCCTTCAGGTGGCCACGGTGGTGCTATTTTTTTCAGGCCTCCGTGGGTCTTTGGCAGACCACGGCGAAGGCGTATAGGAACAGGAACAAAAGAACAAACTCCAGGACTTCAGGGTTAACACAACCATACATTGACGACGATCAAAAAACCCTGAGGGAAAACACAGGGCTTAAAAGAACTGAACCAAACGAGATAATTAACTGAAAACAGGTGAAGAAACTGAACACAAACGAGGAGCGGGAAAACTAACAGGACTAAACCAAAAACACAAAAGACAGGGGAAAACAAGATCACAAAACAGAACTAAACACATCAAAACGTGACAGCTACGTAATGACCATAGACAGTAAAATAAATAATGACGCCAGACGTAAACCTGTCAGCACAGTCCTCGTACTACTGATCACCGTTTTACAAAAGCATTAGGCTATAGTTTGGAGTGAAGCATACGTATTGGTAAGTGACAAGGTTTTATGGAGTTATAGTGTGCAACATATGATTGACGAATCCGACGAGCGTTCTGTGTAGGCTGCCATCTTGTGGCGACACCATTACTGAGCTGTTACTGGTATGTAAACAAACCTCCGTGATAACGCACCCTCGATGACAGCTACAGCCAGGCAGAATGACTTGCTGGGTTGATGATGTTAGACAGTGGCCTCCAGTCACAGATGAAGGTACAAACGATCTTACAGATTATTTATGAAAATAGCTTGGCAAGATATCTAGGCTAACGTTAGCTAACGAGGAAACTATAAAAAGATCTGTCCATTTGGCAACAATAAATAAATGAATGACATCAAATAAACAAATTCATGTTTTTCATTTGTGTCCATTATTTATCTCAATTTCACATTGCAAAAGGCAAGGGTAAGGTACAGCTAGAAAGTATACATATATCGACCAATTAGTGTTTTTAAACCATGGAAAGAGGTCAATACAACAGCAGGAGAACAATTATGTCACATAACGTTACATTTAGCTCAGGAAAGCCAATGACCATAGCATGTTAATCACAGTCAAGCAAATCAAACATTAACAACAGACATAACAGTAATGTTACTAACGTTACTGCCCCAATGCGATTGTTTTAAAGGTATTCAAGAGTATTTTCTCATTTGCCTGGCATCCGATGATCAACAAAATGTTTTTTTTTCTTTGAAATGTTTTCCCACTCGACATTATAAAAGTTTTAACGTTAGTGACAGTCGTAAATCGCGGACTGTTTATTCCAGTGGACGCAAGTTGCAACTAAAACAATAGGAGGCAATGGCGCAACGCTACCCAGCAACAGCTCAGTTATGGCGCCCGCTTACTTCCGGTAGTTTCGCCGGATTCAAGTCTATTACATTTACATTTACATTTAGTCATTTAGCAGACGCTTTTATCCAAAGCGATTTAATTGAGGACAAAACCAAGCGAGTCATCGTGAAAAGGCAAAAACAACGCAAGAAGTGCTCAAAATACAAAGTTCACACATAGCTCGGAGTAGTATAAGCCAGGCAAGTGAGGCTTATACTACTCCGTAGACAGTAAAAGAAATGGACACAGCGACCCCATAGATTTCAACGGAGAAGACAAGACTGAAGCCCTTTAGAAGCACTCACTTCCTGATAGCCAAGCGTACTGCGCATGCTCAAACTGAGCTTGACGACGGAGAGTGATGTGACGTGAGCAACCTAGTAGCTGCGCCAGCCGAAATCTAAATCATCCCCTTGCAGAGCCGGAGAGCGTGAGTACTAGAGCTCGCAACTCCATGAGCTCGCAGCAGGAACAACTTTATGACTATCTCTGGGGTTCTCCCTTGACTTTATGCCTCCACGTCCCCCCGATTGTCCGGGAGCTTCTACTTCTGTGTATACGGTCATTGATCTTGTGTGCGCCAGAGAGTCGCGGGGTTATGACGCAGTCGTTAGCCTATATTTACAAAAACGCTTCTAAATCGGCCATAACGTAAGATACACAGTAATGGAGCCTTTTATACATTGTCGTGTTTCTTTAGAAATAAATAATGGACAAATGGAGTCTTTGGACGTATCCGATGTAAAGTTATTCAAAGTGACGCCAAAATGAATGGGAGTCAATGGAATGCTAACAGCAGGTGATAGCCAGCTACAATGGCGGCGCCCGGAGAGGCTTCAGTTTCCAGTTGATAGATTACCCCCTTGCTATTATCAAGGGGGTAATCCATCGACCGGAAGTTGAAGTCGGCCGGGTGCCGCCATCTTGTAGCAGAACTTCACTTGCGTTAGCATTTCCATTGACTCCCATTCATTTTGGCGTCACTTTGAGGGCGAATAACTTTACATCTGAGGCGTTTAAAGACTCCATTTGTCCATTATTTATTTCTAAAGAAACACGACAATGTATAAAGGGCTCCATTACCTTCTATGTTACATTATGGCCCCGTAGAAACAGTTTTTGTAAAAATAGGCTAACGACTGCGTCATAACCACTCGACTCTCTGTTGCGCTGTACAGGAATGACCGTACAGACAGGAGGAGAAGCTCGCAGGCAATCGGGGAGACGACCCGTCAAGGGAGAAGCCCATAGATAATGTCTTACCTGGCAACATGACATCATGACTTTTGCGTAAACATACATGCCACTTTCAAGTCAAGTGGCGTGTTATCTATACGCATTTTGAGCTATCCGCGTGTATGCGTGTATGTCAATTTCAATTTTCAATTTCAAATTAGCTTTATTAGCATGACTGTGTAACACAATGTTGCCAAAGCCTCAACATATTATATATAAATAATAAAACAAACAGTAAACATATGTATAAATCATGTCATATGTAGCATTGTAAATAGATAGATAAATAAACACAATCTATCTTAATAAATAGATTAATAAATACATTTGATCACTCTAGAGAATTAGCTGTCTCTGGCATTGTGAATAGCTAGCACATATTTAGCCACTAGTGCAGCTGTTAACATCTTCTCAGAGTAAGAAGGACATTTTTTCAGTGTCACTCAGTTCATAGAATGATGGGATCAAGTCTTCAAATTTGGGCAGAAAAGTTTCTCTTATGCTGGTATATTTAGAGCAGAAGAGCAGAAAGTGTCCATGTCTGTCTATGTCTTCCTCTCTCTATCTCTAGTCATGGTCACTTAATCTGTATTTGGAGAGGATTTGTCTTTCTTTAAAATGTTTAATAAATAGATAACTGGCCAATTTAGTGGTTCTATTGGGGGTCGAGTAACATTGGAGTTTAAAATGAGCTTTTAATAATTTATCATGAGTGTCTTTTAGATGTGTGTGGATTTCTTTAGCAATAATTTTGGGGCTGCAGCTGTGGTCAGTGGGGAGTATAGTCGAGTTGAAGAGCGAGTGGAGGATGAGGTTCTGCTGAGCAATTGGCGAGGAGGGCTTTATATTGGACTGACTCTGGATCAGACTGATGGAGGTGATGCCAGAACTGAACACATCCAGGGATATGATTTTTCAGGATTAATCCGGAATTCCTGATTTTCCGACCTGAAAATGTGACCTACGTGAATCATGCAGATCTGTAATAAAAAGAAAAAAGAAGGGGGTGGGGGGTGTCAAGCGAAAAGGAGAGCATAAGAGGAAATCTACAGGCTGACGTAGTAGTAACACTATATGAAGCTATAGTATAATGTGACTATGTGAGATAGAAATTTATATTTAAGTCGTTAAATTCAAGTTCACGTAAACTTTTCCCTCCGCTGCGGCTGTCAGTCATTCACCATTCAACATTAACAACGCGTCGCGTTCGGTTACAACAGTCAACAACGATGAAACTCTCTCCAAGATGATTCAATGTTAATATTATTATACTTGATCTGTAGATAAAGCTCTATGGTTTCGGATAAAATGACTATCTTGCTGGACTGTATTGCTGTACCTTAATCATCTTCCTTTCTACCGTGTGTCTGTTAACTTGGATCACAACACTGGAGAGCACTATTAGCCTCCACTTGTTCTTCACGCGTGCACAGTAAAATTTAAAACTGTTAAAAGAAAAGGCTCAATAAACTATTGCATACATAGATAATGTATAATACACTACGCATCAATATGTCTTTCCTTTGTGCTTTTAACTTTTCAATGCGGACTCGGAAGAGCTGTGCGCTGTGACTCCGTGTTGTTTTAAGCGCATCATTCTGCGCTCGGGATGCGCATAAGCGCTTTGTGCCGCACTGTAGTATCGGAACCTTTCATAATCATATAATACTTTTGCGCAATGAAAGATTATTAATAGCCTTTTTTTGTTCTGTCCTATCTATCATATGTTGCTGCCTCATTAAACAGCTGTGGTTATCTTAATTATAAAATAATTGATCTTTCTGATTTTTATCTTGTTTTTCATGAATGTATTTTGGAACAATACAAAGAGCAATGTGTAACGTTTTACCAGATTTAGTGCTACACTTATTGTCTCTTATTTTTTCCCCACTAAATAATGTTTTTTTTCACTAAATGTTCAGATTTTATACAATTATTTTGCACTTGTGATTTTTCTAGACTAATTTTTACTGCTGAGTTACCCACTAATCTAGTGTATAATATAATTTTTGTCATAGGTTATGATCATATTTTTTTTATTTGTTGTTTTTCTTTATAATGAAGCTGTCTGTATTAAGTAGAAGTTTCTCTCCCAGGTTGGCAAAAAAATGCATCTCAAAATGCATCAGATTGATGCTTTAAAATCTGTAATATTTAAAATTTTCTTACGGGGGAGCATGCCCCCGGACCCCCTACAGTGGTTATATCCTTCTCACCTTTTTCACCCCTGATCTGTTTTCATGCCTGAACAGCACTCTTTAAAGCTGATGATACACCAGGGCAACTTTTTGCCAGCTTCTTGCCCAGCAACATTGCTGCCAAGTCTGTCTATGTTTTAAACGTATAGCAGCGGTCAAGGTGGGTGGTGGAGTGGTGGGGGAAGAGTAAAAGATATATATTATTTTTTAAATTCAAATAAGTTGTTGTCATGTGTCATAAAATTTGGCTGTTGCACATTTAGCAGTATAGGTTTGGTAAAAAAAAGATATTATTTTTAAAAATTCAAATAAGTTATTGTCATTGTTGTTGTTATAATTATTATTAATATTATTATTATAGAATGGTGTTGATGGTGCAGTGGATTAGACACTTGGCTTTGATTTCCACTGTGACACTTCAAAAAAATAAGTTGTCATTTGTCCTACTGTACAAAAAGGTGCATGTTGCACATCTAGATTTAAAATAAATTAAAATGTATTATTTGTTGAAATAAGTTATGGGTCCTGCTTTACTATCCATATATATCCGCCACCAGTTTGATCGGCGTGTTAGGGCGGGGGGTGATGGGGGGGGGTCTCAGTATATTTTCCTGCTTTTTTGTCCTTAGCCAATCACATGCCTGACATCTCTTCTGGATCTCGATGTTCAGCGGGTACAGGCCTAGCTCAGCCCTGCAGGCGGCAGTGGATGTGTTTTATGTGGATGTGTTTTAAAAATATTTTTGGCAATTTCCAATTGTAATTTTTTTACTGGTGTTTTATCCCAATTTTAAAAATTTTGTACTGGTCCCCAAATTTCACATTCATATAAAATAATTGGTTTTATTATTGAATTATATAATTTGATCCAGGTTTTTATGGGTAATTTTAAGTGCCCACATCGTGTTTTTATAGCATAAAAAGCCCTCCGAGCCTTTTCACTGAGTGTTTTAACAGCCAGACCGAAGCGTCCCGAAGCGCCAAATTGAGTCGAATGCTTTTTTAAAGTCTACAAAACATGCAAATATTTTTCTTTGTTAGTCCTTGATGTTTTTGTTGGAGGGAATAGATGTGGTCGGACGTGCGGTGTTTTGGTAGAAAGCCAATCTGTGATTTATTTAAAATGTTGTGTGATGAGATGTGTGAGACAATGTGTGTGTTTATGATACTGCAGAACAGTTTTCCTAAAGCACTGCCCACACTTATGCCGCGATAATTATTGGGGTCGAGTCGATCTCCTTTCTTGAATATGGGTGTGATGAGTCCCTCAGACCAGCTCTCAGGGACGCTTCCGGACCACAACACCAGATTAAATAGTTTGGCTAGTGTTTCAATCATGCTGGGACTGCTGAGTTTAAGCATTTCGTTACTTATGTGATCTTGACCACATGCTTTCTTTAATTTAAGATTTTTAATATGTTCTTATATTTCTGATATTGTTATAGATTTATCTAATGGATTTTGATAATTTTTAATTGTTTTCTCCAAGTCTTCTAGAGTTTTCTTTATTTTACTTTGAGGTTGGTTAAGGTCAGCTGGTGCAATTTTTCGATATAAATTTTCAAAGTAAGATTTCCAAATTGTGCTATTCTGGAGTGACATCTCTAATTTGGGTCTTTCAAGTTTTTTTATAAAGATTCCAGAAAGTGTTTTGATCCACCGAATTATCAATTTCATCAATTTTGGTTTTCAAATATTTTTCTCTTTTGTTCCACAAAAGTCTTTTATAATTTTGCAGACAGTCTGAATAAGAAAGCCGTAATGTCTGGCTGGACGGATCTTTGTGCTTTTTGTTAGAGAGTCTCCTCAGCTCTTTCCTGAGACCGGCACATTCATCATCGAACCACACATCCTTTCTTATTCTCTGTTGGTTTGGTTTGGTTTATGTGTGCTTTGCTGTTTAATGTTAGATAGAGTCATCAATGTTTTGAATATGTAATTAAATTTTTTTGTTGCTAAATTTATTCCATTAACATCTAAAGTGAAATAAGTGGACATAAATTCATCCAGCATTTTTGATATAGTAGGACTGTTCATATTTTCTTTGAATTGTTCTGAGTTGGATTGATTCCATTTAAGTTTGGGTTTTAAAGGAAACAGTTTTTCAGATTCAAATTCAAGTGGAGAAGTTTTAGTTATTTCACACGGGGGTTTTAGATAAAGCACAGTTTGGCTGTGATCGGAGATCGGGAGCTGAGGTCTGACTGTGAAGGCATTAATAAAGCTTGGGTCAATATCTGTTATTGAATCATCAACCACACTGGTTCCTAATCTGGACTGGAGCAGTAAGTGAGTCTACCTAATGTATCTCCACGAGTTCTGCCATTGATGATGTAAAGTCCTAAACCTTTACAGAGTTTTAATATTTGTTTTCCATTAATGTTTACTGAATTGTCATAGCTGTTTCTCTGTGTGATATTCAATGAGGAATGAAACGTGGTGTCACTGAGGATGTGGTCATTATCTACAATATTTACATAATCAATTTCTCGCCCTGTTCTGGCGTTTAAGTCTCCGCAGACGAGGACATCTCCTCTGGACTGAAAGTGTAAGATGTCAGCCTATAATGTTGGAAAGCTTTGTTCTTCGTAATAGGGAGAGTCGTGAGGTGGGATATAGATGGCACGGAGGTAAAGGTTAGAATGTGGTATGATGGATTTCATTTCAAGCCAAATAGAAGATTTTCCACTTTTAGCAATTTTAATCGAATGTTTTAAATCGTCTTTGTGCCATATAAGTATTCCACCTGAGTCTCGGCCACATTTTATTTTAGAATTTTTTGATGAAGGAACTAAAATTTCCTTGTATCCTATTGGACAGTGTAACGTCTCATTACGACACCACGTCTCATGAAAATAGATGTCCATATCAGTTACACTGCTGAGTAAGTCTTGGTCTGCAGTCTTATTACCAAAAGTAGAAGAGTGCAGACCTTGTATATTCCAATAACTGATTTTAAAAGATTTCATGAGTAGGTTCTTCAATAATGTGTGTGTGTATATGTGTGTGTGTGTGTTATGCAGGTTATGTCCTCAGTCTGGAGCAGATGATGTTCAGCAGTTGTGTAGCTCTTGTGTTGTGATGGCGGTCCGGGGGCCGATCTGGGCTCTGCTGGAGGACGAGGGTGTCTCGGTGTTGTGTAGCTCTTGTGTTGTGATGGAGGTCCGGGGGCCGATCCGGGGGCCGATTTTACGCCGTTAAATGTCAGAGTGATTCCGTGTGTATGTACACGCCATTAAATGTCCGAGCGAAATGAAGAAAAATCTGGCGAGCGATATTTTTTTGTCCTAGGATGGTAGGGGAACACTTATTAATGGTATTAACCCCAGTGACGGGTAGGTTTAGGGACGGGGTTGGGGTAGGTCATATATTTATATATACAGTAATGTAACGTTAAGTCAACGGCGTTTATAAACACGCTGAAAAGCGATTATGCGTGTTGATAGCACGCCAAAAATGGAAATACGAATTGGCGTGTTATACATATGCTATTTCATGAGATCAGTCTGTACCTGGACATTCAACCCAGATAACAGAATATATATGACACCTCCGGCCATTTGGTTGGGTCATTGACCCAGTTTTTAATTAAAGGCAATCCCCAGCCGGCACACGACCGACCTTCAACGTTGAAATATGGTTGAAATAATGTCAGTTGTTGTTTCAACGTTGAAACAACGTTGATACAACGTTTAATGCTAAATGGTTGAAAACCATCCAGTACATGACCAACCTTCAACGTTGAAATATGGTTGAAATAATGTCAGTTGTTCTTTCAATGTTGAAACTACGTTGAAATAATGTTTAATGCTAAATGGTTGAAAAAGGTTTAAAAAAACACTTATAAATCAACTTTGATTTTTTTTTCAAGATCTATGTTGAATCAATTAATGTATGTACAGAATAAATAATTTCTCCCTTTTAAATTATTATTAAGATCATTGTTGTTATTTTATTATAATTTTATATTTTTATCATGAACCTTCTGATATAAATATTTTAAAACATATTGCGCTGCTTTACCACACTGAAACAATTCCTATTGGTTATAACCTTATTTGCTTTGATCATGATTGGTTAATCTGTCTGTCATTCATTAAACTGGCCAATGAAACTGTGCGCGCTTATTTAATTTTGAAAATATGACCGTTATCCTGACCGTCTTTCTGAACGCGAGACTGGCCAAGAGAAGAGCACGAAAAAGAAGGTCTGCGAGGGCGCTGGACCCAAAAGGTAAGTCTGATTTCACAAATATACGCAAGGTCATGAGTTAAATGCATGTCAGTGCTTGGAAAATTTTAAATGCAGTTTGTTGAATGAATTTCCTAACTCGATATTCAGGAAATGCTTTTCCACATTTGTGTCGCGGAGGCCTAAGTTACTTTTACAGATGTCGATTAGGCCTACGTACTCGTGCCGCTTCAGTGTCGTTTTGTGCTTTTGCGGTTGCTACGTCGATTTTCAGGGAGAAGACATAAGTGTGTACACAGATAAAAAAAACTCAGGAAACAAAAGTGTAAGGTTCGATAAGCTATACATTTTTCCGTTTAACAGTCGTCGTCATTACTGTCCATTCACGGTAATATCGCGAGATTCGAAGCGAGAATGGCCAAGGGAAAGAATGAAAGAGATTGGGCGATATGGAAAACAATATCCAATCGAGTTTATTTTATTACATTTTTTAAATATGATTCACAATATTATCACGATTCTTTTTCATGAGTTTTACTGTTTTGCAAGTTGTCTGAGCAATTAATAGTTTAATTAGACTAATGTTGGCCGATGTTTTCATAACATGATATCGTCAGATTTATCTTTAACAATTATAGAGACATCAGAGGCAGTGGTAGAAAATAACTTATTTATTGCTATTTAAATTGAAATAACTGAACCTACACTGATAAAAATACAAATTGTACAAGAAAATTACAATTGGCATTTAGAGGCTTCTGCATCTGAACTCTTCATATATATATATATATATATATATATATATATATATATATATATATATATATATATATATATGAAGAGTTCAGATGCAGAAGCCTCTAAATGCCAATTGTAATTTTCTTGTACAATTTGTGTGTGTGTGTATATATATATATATATATATATATATATATATATATATATATATATATATATATATATAAATAAATAGTAAACACGACCCATTAATAAAGGATACATTGTGTTAACCAGGATACATTGTGTTAACCTCTCTTACTATACTCAAATCCTGATTTATAGGCTATAATCGTGTCATTGTCTAATAAAAATTAGTATACACCTAACTCACACTTAAAGCAACTGTGTGGTGGTTTTGGCTAGTACCGTTTTATTTCATTCAGCACACTTTTTGCGTCTGAGTAACAAACTCTGAGCATATTATTAACAGACGAGTTTTGTTCATGTTTAAAAGTCTGCATTACATCTAGTGCGGCTCATTGCACAGAGTATGTGCCTTTTGTAGAATTTTAAACCTACATGTATTTTTATAATTGCACTGTAAAAGGGTTAGTTACTGCTAATAAAATACTGTAAGCAAATTAGTCATAATCACTACCGGTAAGTTAATGTGTGTGTCTCATAGCAACTAAAATGTACTTTTACTTTAGTTATTTTAACTTTTAATTTTGTGATTTTTAATGCTTTAAAGAGCAATTTTAGATTGTAATGTTCTGCTATCTATTCTGCTAACTATAAAAGGTACAAAGTTTTTTATTTGTGTATTTATTTAATTTGTATTATTTCTTCCCTAAGCAGTGGGGGCAGTGCTCGGTGGCTCCCTTGCATCAATAAATGAGGTACGATGAGAGGCCGTTTGAATGTGAGATATTTCAAAGTTTTGACCCTCAGAGTTTCGACTCTCAGTTGATGTTGTGTGTGTTTCTCCGCTCAGTATACGGGCAGGTCGGCCATGCACCTGAAGCGGGATTTCGTCAGTCACGTGTCCAGCGCTCGCTTTGAGCTCTTCATCAACCTGCGGGAGGAGAGCTCACGCTTTCGTCTGCCGGCCGGAGAGTACATCATCGTGCCATCCACCTTCGAGCCCAGCAAAGAGGGAGACTTCGTGCTCTGAGTTTTCTAAGAGAAACCAGCCAACTCACAGTGAGTCCTGTATTTTACAGCATGAAACTGCTATTAGTCGGAATTACAAAATAAGGTTTGTTAATAGACTATGTGCACGTTAGCATATGCTACTTCCGGCTGCGAAACCGATATGGGCTGTCTAGTTTCCGGTAGCCTGATGGACAACGTAGATTATGTATATTTCTCCAGATGTCTTTGACATTAACCGAAGATTACAGTCGATATTATAATATAATATTAGAGTCGATGATGTTCATCGATTGGTTAGTGATTTTTCTCCAGCTCCCCAGAGCAAGAGAGAGAAAGGGGTTTAAATATTACGTCTCTCAGTATGTCATACAGGGAGTACACATGTAATACAGGGAGTAAAGGTATCCGACGTTGGGAAAGGGAACTAAAAAAAGTCCTCGCTCTAGACTAGGTACTGAAAGAGTTATAGGAACTTAGTCCGGTCGGAACACGCGAAAAAAAATGGTTAAAGGAAGGTTCTAGGCACTGCAAAAGTCCCTCCGGGCAGAAAGCGGCTATAGACACCGTGAGTAGTGACTTTTCCCTTGTCAGTGGTGTAAAATATGTAATTGGATTGTTTCATGTAACTTAGTTCTTCTCCCTCGCTGTGTTATGGCTTTGCTATGTGTGGATACATGTGCTGGTTACGTTCGTGAGACAGCTGATTAGTACTCTTGTCATTGACCGGAAAACAGTAACGTTACAGGAATCACCAACCCGTCGATCGCGGTCGACAAGTCGATCTTGGAAGCATTTTAAGTCGATCACGAAGAGTTTTCAAAATCAGAGAAAAAAGCCTATTGTGTGTAGTAAATGGTGTTCTAATCTAAGAGATACGGAGATACGGAGATACGGCTGAAACCAGCTCAGCCACAGTAAGTTTTTTATGTTTTAGGTCCATTGCGAACGATTAAACTAAGTTAACGCCGGTCCACTGATGTAAACAAGACGGCAACCGGAAACAAAGTACCCAACGTCCGCCCTCAAGCCGGAAGTTAGCATTTTTCTCGTGCACAGAGCGAATTGGGTCCAGAATTATTTTTCACTGGCCATGCACATCTATTTTGCATAATTTTCTTAAAGGGATACTCCACCGTTTTTTCATATTAAACGATGTTATTCCCTTAACTAAGACTAAATTGATACATACCTCTGTTGTCTCAGTGCGTGCACTCAATCGCTCTGACGCGCGAGACACTTTGATCGCACTTAACTAGCCCAGTTCATTCAAAAGGGGCCAAGCAGAGAAGCAACCAAACACCTCCACGTTTTCCCTATTTAAATACAGTTACTAGAGTAGTGTAACTCGACCACAACGGTGACACAAAATAAAACGTTGCTCTTTTCTAAGCGTGTAAAATGGATAACTATATTGTATGGCAGAATGCCATAGCAAGTGCTTGGGAGCACTTTGACTCGGCGCAGTAATATCATCTCTCGTAAAAAGTCCTCTCCCTCTCCGGAGTGATGATATTACTGCGCCGAGGGAAAACGTGGAGGTGTTTGGTCGCTTCTCTGCTTGGCCCGTATTGAATGAACTGGGCTAGTTAAGTGCAATCAAAGTGTCTCGCGCGTCAGAGCGATTGAGCGCACGCACTGAGACGACAGAGGTATATCAACTCGTCTTAGTTAAGGAAATATGAAAAAAACGGTGGAGTATCCCTTTACAAAGACAATGAAAATTGCATTATTTATCTGTTTTAACTGTTACTGCAAACAGCGGAGCTCATGCTGTCACTCAAAGCATTATATTATCCATATTATTTTTTAGTTGAATCAAAAGGCAGGGATATGTCTGAATCTGGCTTTCTAACTAAACTTTTAATTATTTTTGATCCCCTGCCCAATAAATCCTGCTCATAAAAAATGGTGAAAAACTGTTTAACAGTATAACTCCACCATCAAGTATTATGTAGTTCACAGTCTTTGTAACATGTTTCAACAATGCATTTCTAACATTTATGCGTTTACAATTCACAAATTCTCAAATTTTACTTTACACAGACTTTAACAAAACTAGAAGTAATTCAATTTTAATCGACTGGTTTTACAATCCCATTCCCACTGTGGGAAAGATTAATCAGCCCAAAATATTATATATATTTTTAGACAATTTTCAAAATAGTTTTATCAGTGTCCTGTACTTTCTAGTTATGGCATATGGAATTCATACTTTTTTAAAAAAAAATGTTTTTTTATAGATGGCGTACCATAAAAAATGAAGATGGCAAAATGCAGAATTGCTTGCAATGGTGCTTTCTAGTAGTGACTCTGAGGATCATTCTTTTGTTTCTGCCCAGGCTGGTGTTTGTGCAACCATCAATTCTGAGAGAAGATTGTGCAGGAAGTACTGCTGACAGTAATCTTGAGAATCTTGATCTGGATGACCAGCAGTACAGCAGTGAAAGTGATGACACTGAAACAGGCTCCTCTTCAGATGAAATCAGTGACTTAAGGAGTGATTTGGCGAAATGGGCGGTTCGGAACAAAACAACATGGACATCTGTAGATGAGCTCCTTTCTGTGCTGAGAAAACGCGGACATTGGCTGCTTATAAGGATGCCAGAACACTTTTGGGGACACCTCGCCATGTTGATGCGCAGAATTTGTGTGGTGGTCAATATATGTATTTTGGTCTTGAGTCTAGGCTTCTGAAAGTATGTTCACAATACCCAGAGAAAATTATGTCGAGAGAAAATCATGTCCTTCTCAATTTTAACATTGATGGTTTGTCAGTGTTACGGTTTATGTATTTTTGGTCAAACAGACTTGAGAAAGTTTTCAAACCATATTTGTAATTATTTATATATAGGCTATTGTGTGAATGATTGCAGTTTGTATGAAATTAGAATTAAAAGCTTTTTCCCTCTGCATTCTGATATCATTAAACCCTTAAGAAAGTGCTTTGTTGTTGAATGAGAATTTTTTTCAATACATTGTGAAAGTGTAAAATGTACAGTATAGATGTATATTTAAATTCTAAGAAAATTATTTTTCCATTTGGTATAATTAATAAACTTTTTCTTTAAAAAATGAAGCATCTCATCCCTGCACTGCAGATTTATGAACATCTAATTGTTAGATTTTTTTTTATGCTGTCCAATTGCAAATCATGTAATTTAATCATGCAAATCAAGTTTTATTACTTGCTGAAAATACTAAATATGCTCGAAAATCAAAGTTTACATTTCAGTGTTGACGTTTAAGCACAATTACAGGAAGGCTACGCGGGTACTGGGTTAAAATAACGTTGATTCAATTTGCAAAATAGAAAGGTGATTTAACGTCGACAGTAGACCATAACCCGAAAGGTAAGAGTGAAACGACGTTGCGATTTCAACGGTGAATCAACGTTGTTTCTTCCGCGGTGAAACGACGTCACAATATCAACGTTGATCCGTTTTGCAAAACCGATAGGTAATTCACCGTTGATCCAACCATGGTACCTGACGTTGTTTCAACGGTGAATCAACGTTGAAATGCCGGCTGGGATCATATCCTATTGCAGTTAATTTTGCAATGTATCGTTGCCGGTCGGCAGGTGTCAATGCCTCACAATAAGACATTTTTGTCATTCAAATACACACGATGCTCACGGTGTTTTCCCCCACGCCGACCACGCCCCCAACTATGACGCATTGCCGACTGTATGGTAATTTGTTGTCATATGACATAGCTATGCATGAATACACACTAGATGTGTTGTGTACATAGTGAACATATCTAAATTTTCAGTCAATCAATTAATTAAATAATTGTATTTTATTTACTGACAACAATAAGAAATGTGAATAAATTAGTAAAAGAACAAATAAAATTATCCATCACAATAAACTAATATACAAGTCAACAACGCATGAAACAAAGCCTTTATTCAAACTACAATCATTTTACAGGCGGTAAACCCCACATCCTACTGCCATCACAGCGGTTCCCATTGTGCAGCCGGCCATTGCACTCTGAGTCCGAAATCTTCGTATGCGTTTTTTCGTATTCGTGATTCGGTGGCTCTGAACTGTCAAAACACCATTCAAACTGCTTGCTACGGATGCGAAAAACGCAGAAAATCGAACCTGATCCGATTTTTTTTATGACGGACGAAAGTTTCGGAGGCAGTGTACAAGCGTGATTGACATAACATGAGGTCGTATTTATTTTTTAACGTGCAAAAATTTCGGACTCAGTGTGCAATGGCCTTCAGTGTGCAATGGCCTGTGCAATGGCCTTCTGATGAATCAGCTGACCACCAGAGGTGAGCAGTGCCTTTGTGCTTAAAGTTGTTGCGTGATGCGCTGTGCTTCACAATCTGAGGCAATAAGGGCAGGTGGAGTGATGGAGGGTCTCATCCATGGCACTATTTCCAGGATTCAGCTCTGGGCTCCCCATCCTCAGTGCTCACACCAGCCTGCAGACATTTCAGATCCTACAAAAATACACAAACATAATAAAAAAGCTGTCATTTTAACAGCACAATGTCATTTGATTTCAGTATTAGAAGTAACAAAATGATCTTACTTTATATTTTAGCAAGATCCCTAAAATACCCTTTTTTGCCATCATCTTTTCTTGCAGGCCCTGCTCCACCACGAAAGATCTGCAGCAAATGCACAGAAATCAAGAATCAGAAAAGTGCTTTAATATCTCTGTTTGAAATTACAATAGGCTAATTAAAATAAACTATAACTTACTATTTAAATAGATTTTGTAATTCATTTCTGTAGTATACTCACTCAAAGCCTTTGATGGCAGCATTCGGCTTCATGAGCCACTCTCCACTGGATAAACACACGTATTCATCTGTCCTTGTAACATCCAGTCAAGATTCACTTTACCTCTGTGATTTGTGCTCAATACTACATTTACATGTTGAGGTTGTTGCTTATGTGTTAACTCCCATTTTATCTAACAATTTTATTTAATAAATGTTACTCAATTTATCAACAGTACTAATGGACAAATAATACTTAATCACATTATGAAATAAATGTTTTTCTACAAAACACGTTGGCCACAATTATTTGCACCCCTAGAATTTTTTACGAGTAAAATATCTCTGAAGTATATTCCCATTCATTTTTACCTTTTTTTTAGCACACCAGGGTGACTAGGAACATGAAATTGTCTAGCTATGACTTCTTGTTTCAATTCCCTTAATCATCCATCACAATGAGTAAAACCAAAGAATATAGTTCTGATGGGTATCAAAAGATTGTTGATGCACAACAGTCGTTACTTCCTCGTTCCAAAAAAGGATGGTGGCCTCAGACCCATCCTAGACCTCAGACACCTGAACAAAGCGCTTATGAAGTGACCATTCAGGATGCTGACAACCATAACAAATCCTTGCGCAGATTCGCCTTGTGGATTGGTTTTTCTCAGTGGATCTGAAAGATGCTTATTTTCACATCCAGATATCGCCCATCACAGGCCATTTCTCAGATTCGCCTTCGAGGGGCAGGCCTACCAGTACTACCGTTCGCCCTATCACTAGCACCTCGTACTTTTACGAAGTGCATGGATGCAGCACTTAACCCCCTAAGACAGCGGGGAGTGCGAGTGTTGAACTACCTCGACGATTGGCTGGTTATAGCCCAATCAGAGGAATAGTTGATAACTCACAGATCCTGGCTCATCAGCCATATAGAATGCCTGGGGCTCAGGATCAATGTTTCCAAGAACACACTGTCTCCCAGCCAGAATATTTCTTTCCTGGGAACGATGATAGACTGACTCTATACAAATGAAAGCACCTCACAACAGAGCGCGCGCTCACTATTTAGCGCCTGGCGGCATCCTTCAGAACAGGCACGTGCGCACCTCTCAAGAGATTTCACAGGATGTTGGGCCTTATGGCCTCAGCATCATCAGTACTCCAGCTCGGACTACTGCACATGCGTCCTCTCCAGCGCTGGCTAAAACCCTGTGTACCAACTCATGCATGTTGATTTGGCCACTTACAGATCAGAGTGAACCACGGCTGTATCAAAGCCCTGGCTAGTTGGAAAGCAACGACTGGTTTCAGTCGGGAGTGAGTTTGGGTGTGGTGACAAGGAAAAAAACGATCTCGACAGATGCCTCCAACCTAGGTCTCTGGCCCATGGTCAAGCCCGGAGAGGCGCCTACATATAAACTGTCTAGAGATGATAGCAGTCGCTCTTTAGCTGGAAGCCTTTCTCCCATACTTAAAAGGCCACCACGTCCTGGTCCGGACGGACAACATGGCAGTGGTGTCCTATATAAATCGCAAGGGCGGTCTCAGGTCAAGCAACCTGCATGCCATGGCCAAAAACCTAATTTTATGGGCTCAGCACAACCTGCACTCCCTAAGGGAAGCGCACGTGCCAGGCATTCTGAACCAGGGTGCGGATATGTTATCCAGAGACAATGTTCCCCCAGGGGAATGGTCTCTTCACCCACAGACGGTTCAGCTATATGGAGCATCTTCGGCAAGGCAGAGGTCAACCTCTTCGCCTCAGAAGACAACGCTCATTGCAGAATATTTTTCTCAAAGTGCAGGGCCTACGCGGCCCACGATTGGCCGAGCCACCCGTTGTATGCAGAAATGGGTGGTATTCTCTGGCTGGTGCGTTGCACGGAGCCTGAACCCCTATTCGTGCGAAGTATCGAGTATACTCGCCTTCTTACAAAGGCTTTTTCGCGGGTCGTAGCCCCTCCACGCTCAAAGTGTACGTGGCGGCCATAACACCTTCTCACGCTATTGTGTCCGGCCAATCGCTAGGAAAAAACAACCTCATCGTACGCTTCCTTAAAGGGGCAAGGAGGCTGAACCCTCCGTGACTTCCTTCTGTGCCTATCTGGGACCTCTCCATGGTCCTGGAAGCACTGAAAGGGGCCCCATTCGAGCCACTACGGTCTGCGGACCTAAAGCATCTCTCGCTAAAAAACGCTCTCTCACTGGCGCTCACCTCAGTCAAGAGAGTGGGCAATTTACAAGCATTGTCAATAAGCGCTTCCTGCCTTGAATTTGAGTCTAACGACTCCAGAAGCGTACTTAAGCCAAGGCATAGTTATGTTCCTAAAGTGCTCTCGACTCCGTTCAGAATGCAGGTTATTTCGCTAGCAGCTCTTTCCTCACCAGAGGACGAAAGAGACGCAAATTTTGAGCATTTTGTCTCATTCAGACAGTCAGAACAGGTCTTTGCATGCTTTGGTGGCCGCACCAAAGGGCTCGATGTGACAAAGCAGAGATTATCGCGCTGGATAGTGGATGCTATCGCGCTGGCTTATGAGTCTAAGGGCCTGCATTGCCCCTTAGGCGTCAGAGCTCATTCCACGAGAGCCATGGCCTCCTCTTGGGCTTGGTCAAGTGGAATACCCATGTAAGATATTTGTGCGACAGCCGGCTGGGCCTCACCGTCCACATTTATCAGATTTTATAACCTGGAAGTTCCCGCTTTGCAAGCAAGGGTTCTTTCAGTGTTAGTGCAAGCACAAAACCCCTAGGCCATAGGGCCCGATACATATCTGGTCCTGGCTAAACTCGAACTACGGTTCTTAAATAATTATATATACATACATAATAAGGACTTGGCCCTGTTAGGCCCATTTCCTTACTTTCCAATACGAGGCTCGTCAAATGACCGGTTTCTACTGGGATTGATAACTTTACTCATCTATGGGCCTCAGGCATCTTGCTTCAGGCTACAGTATGGAGCGAAGTTAAGCACGCACAGCATTTTGAAGGGGGTTCCTATAGCGTAAGCTAGCCTTACGCAATACGTCTCGGTTACTTACGTAACCTCAGTGAGAAAGGGAACGAGTGTTGCGTAACCCGCCGTGCTATTGTGCTTTGATCAGGGGATCACTTCAGTTGACTTAACCTGACTAACTTTGGCTGAATGGGCCAATATAAATGCTTAGGCCACGCCCATTCTGGCAGGCTCTGACATGCCAGGGCGCGAAGCTGCCTGATTGGTTCCTGCGTCTGAGCTGCCTCGCCATAGGTTCATCCAGTTTATCATGTACAATCAAGTTATTGTCTAGCTAAAGTTAGTTTTGATTGATTCACTTCCGTCGCAACGATATTTCTATGGCATTGCTGTCGAGTAGGAATTAGCTGGTGAAGTGGATTTATTTATTGTAAAGTTAACAAAAGTTATTATGAGGATTGTAATGTTTAAAGCAGATGTCTTAACAAATGTCAGTAGACCGGGAAGATTTTAAAATCTTCATTCATTTTAATACGTAAGATTGTTATGAAAATACAGACCGGAGGACAAAAGACAACGAGCACAGAGCTGAAAAAGGGCGGGGCTACATAAGGTTTATACTATACTGTCTAACGTCTTTACACCAACAATTCAACAGTTTACAGTAGTTTTAACACAAGGAACCGTGTTTACTCACATTTGTAAACATCCATGTCGCTGATCTCTGCAATGTTCAATTATGACATATCCTCTCCCGTGGCCTCCTGGGATAGAAAAGTATCCATCGGATGAGCATTCGAGAATCTGGACGGAAGCAGTTGGTCATCTGGGAACTTCTTGCCTACTCTTTTATGAATACTGATGTTTGGAACATACTTTTTCTTTCACGTACTGTTTTCTCCTAGTAGGTAAGTAGGCATATTTGAACACACTATTAGTATATGTACGTCCGAATCTCGCGAGAATTAGTACGTCACCCAGGTAATTCTCGCCTACTCTTTTATGAGTACTAATGATTTGTACATACTTTTTTCGCTTGCCTACTGCTTTTTCTCTACTACTATATAGTAGGGAAGTATGCGGTTTCGAACGCAGCCCCTGTCTCAAAGCTGAAGGGATACACTCAGAACAAGGCGATAATGATACCTACCTAAGTTTTGGGTGGTTCTCATGGACTTGCTGATAGATGTCATTACACCATCTGGACGCAAACAACATCTTTCTCATTTTGTGAACTATCCAAATTAGCCTGAATGTAAATGGATGACAACAACAAAGTTTGCCAACAGCTATTTTTTCATTATAGTATGCTAGATGTTTTTGAAAGGGCTCATAGAAGTGTGAAATAAGCTTAATTTTCCCCCTGTCTGCTGCCTTTTATGTCACAATACAGGATAGTTATGGTATTTCCATCAGCCAATCAGCTTTGTGAGTGATTAGTTACACAACGTTACACAACGCCTGCTTATTAATGCGTAGGCTACTCTAGCACACACACGCAGCAGCTAGAGTTCTTACCAAAACCAGGAAGTATGACCATATTAGCTCGGTTCTGTCAACACTGCATTGGCTGCCTATTAAACATCGTATAAATTTTAAAATATTGCTGATTACTTACAAAGCACTAAATGGTTTAGCTCCCCAGGACTTGAGCGAGCTCTTAACGCATTATAGTCCTGCACGTCTATTGCGATCTCAAAATTCTAGCCAGTTGATAATACCTAGAATATCTAAATCGACTGCTGGCGGTAGATCCTTTTCCTATTTAGCACCAAAATTTTGGAACAATCTTCCTACCATTGTCCGGGAAGCAGACACAGTCTGTCAGTTTAAAACTAGACTTAAAACACATCTCTTTGACCTAGCATTCACATAATACATTATCGACTTCGATAATTAATTGTTAGGCTGCATAGATTAGGCCAGCCGGAACGGGGAACACTTCCCTCAAATCCTGATGTACTTGTTACATCATAAGAAGAATGGCATCTACGCTAATTTAGTGTCTTTGTTTATCCCGAGGTTTTCCTGCAGCCTGCTGGATCCAGGCCGTTACCAGATCTGACGAAGGACCTTCGCCTGGACCCGATGACAATGCAGTGCTGAAGTGCCAACTAGCCTCTCCCTATGGAGGATCCCTATTCCACTCTACAGATAAAGCGCTATGAAATTACGGTTTCGCGTCCCTACGCCGAATTGCTAAAATAAAATTCTGCGTCAAAATTTATAGGCAAGACAAGTAGTTTGTTTAGGCATGGTTTGTAGCGAATTACGAACCTGCGCACACATATATTCAAACGCACATAACTATAGAATCAATTCTTAACGCGCATGTAAACGCCATCAGCGTTTATCACAGGTTCGCGTTTAAAGGGTAACTAAACCCCTGGTCAGAGCCTGACTCCACCCACTGGCAATATTTGAAAATCCTGGAAAAGTGGGCGGAGACTAGCGGAGATAGAGGGGATGAACTGAGGGCAGTTAAATACTCTATCCTGATCGTTTTCAATACTTTCAATTCCAACTCCTGACTCACTACAGTGGTTTTGACGAAACAAGATGGTTTTTACACTGCCAAGGGCGTGGTAGCTCGTACCAAGAGCATGGTTAGCTGGAACCTGCTTACATCAGCTCTCACCGCTTACGGCATGAACTACCGCAAACATCCAATAGGAAAATTCAACTGCAGTAGCCACCGTTCAACCTGAAGAGGGCAGCACTCAGACGTTTTTACACTATATATTGTAGAATTAAAACACAAAGTTTATACCCAAATGACAAAAAAGTTACTTGAATCAATGATCAGCACTAATAAAGCCCCAGTCTTACAGACCATTAACTAAAAAAAGTTGGTTTAGTGTTTAGTTACTCTTTAAAGTCTATTTAGAGAGAACGGCGTCGTCTTAGCGGCCCCTAATTTAATAACAAATGATCATTTCGACGGAAGTGAATCAATCAAAACTAACTTTAGCTGGAAACAACATATTCAAGAACCGCTATAAAACCAAACCATTCTTTGTTACCTTAAATTATATGTTTGTCTCTGTAAAGCTGCTTTGAAACAATCTACATTGTTAAAGCGCTATATAAATGAGGATGACTTGACTTGACTTGACACGCAAGGTCTCTCGCGCTCTCCTTCTCTCTGTCGTGCGCGCATGTAATTAATGCGTACTCTAGCACACACACGCAAGGTCTCTCGCTCTCTCTCGCTCTCTGACGTGCGCGTATTCAACGGAAACTATAATATATAAAAATATATATATTAATGAGGAAATGCGGGACAAAACATGATTTTGTTGAAATATGGGACTGTCCCGGGAAAAACGGGACGTCTGGTCACCCTACATATTGTGTACATAAAGATATGGTGGAATCCGTAGATGGTCTGCTTGCACGCTTTAACCTCGCACACGAGCAGATCCGTTAGCTCTCTGGAGACGCGTTCAGTCTTTAGGCTTGCAAATTCCACCATGTAAATAGCAACCCGCCATGGCGCAAGCACAACTGGTTTTTAAAGGGGAACTTGGCAACTATTTCATTTTCAACTTAATAAAACCGTTTAGAAATCATTTGGATGGTTTAATTAACCTGTTCCCGTGAAAAATGGTGACTTTCCCCACTCCCCCCAACATTCCCAGGTGGAAAACCAACTTTGCAACATGGGGACTAATGTCCCGGTAAGTTGGAAATAGAAAGTCTCGTGAGAAGCGAGAACGAGCGAGAAACATGAACTGCTTTACGGCAATTCGACATAAACACACACGCCCCCCTCAATGTGTATAATGTAATACCCACCTCGGTAGACATAGCTCCACACGATAAAATTGGCCGGCTCCAATAATAACAAATGCATATGAGCAGCGGTAGAAAGGGGGAGGAGGGTGCCGCAAGTGAGTTTTTTTTTTTATGGCAATGTTGTGAAATATACGCCCCACAGCTGTAAGGGGAGCTCACTGAGAAAACATGCGACAACAAAAGTGAAAATCAGCGAAGAAATGCTTAGAGTTGCCAAGTTCCCTTTTAAAGGGAATGGGAAATTACACTGTGATTAATTTATTGCATGTTACGCCCAAACACACCCATTACTCATTAAGAGAATAGGCACAACCCTTTTAGACCATGTGCTGGGTGCGCCGACCATTTTTCCCATTGTTAAACTAGCAAAAGTGGATTCGGACACGCCCTAAGTGCACTTGCGCCGTGCTCTTTAGACCATGCGATTAGATCATTAAAACAGGGCAGTCTTTAAGTGCTGGTTCTAGATGGTCATACTCATAATGTTCCATTGTTGCTTAATAATATGTCTTTCAATTCCAAAGCACTCGCTGGATCGATTGTGTTCAGATCATTATGTCAGGGTAAGAGGATCCAGTCATGAATGCAAATTAACAGTTTATTGGAAATAAAGAAGCGAAATAAGTACAGATGTAATTGTGCAGGAATAGCTGCAGATCTTGGCAACAAGAAGACTGCAATGGGCTGAATGATGTCTGCCGATCAACAAAGTCAGTGATTATCCAGAAACGACAAAGCAGACAGTAATCCGGATTTGCAGGAAGCAAAAAACACAGGAACAGAAGACTTGAGAGATACTGAGGGAACAGAACGACAAGACATGAGCACGATCTTACAACGAACACAGCAAACACAGGGGTAGATATTGAAGACAACAATGAGCTGCAGGTGCGGCTGGTCTGATTAGCTTGTCTGTGCAGCTGGTAACCAGGCAACGCTAACAGGCAATCAGACCAGTGACAGAAACACAACTAAGACATAACAGAGTGAACACAAAGACCTGCGAACCATGACACTATTCTAGTCATGTACATGCCCAAATCTTTGTTAAATGTAATTAATGATCAAAAAAAAGCCTCTAGTATGGTTTTACATCGAAATAACTGACAGCAAGGCTTGAGTGGCACTGACCTTTATTTTCTCATACATTTGAGTTGTTTTACTTTCCGTTGACTTTGAAATTGTAGCAAAAATATTAATTGTCTAACAGTAATTATTAGTTGAATACATTAATACATTATAATAATTTAATACTAACTAAACATGAACATAATCAACATGACAGATTTGTACACACGAATTAATGAGCAGACCGCTACTGTAACAGAAACTTGTATGTCACCTTAACTGTTATGAAATATCTCCACAATACTTGCATAACACTACACACAAGCTTTGCTGTCAGGACACACACACACACACACACACACACACCCATCCACACACACACACACACACACACACACACACACACACACACACCCATCCACACACACACCACACACACACACACACACCACACACACACACACACACACACACACACACACACACACACACACACACACACACACACACACACACACACACACACACACACACACACACACACACACACACACACACACACACACACACACACACACACACACACACACACACACACACTGTTATAAATATATAGAAATTAAGTGCCTACCTGTGAAGAGTGTTTGTAGTTTTTCCTTCACTCGTGAAATCAGAATTAACAAAAAAATATTATATATACACCATTCACCACAATCTGCTTCATGGGAAAATCTTGTTGCTTTGATGACCACCGCGACACCACTGACTCTATGGTTGAGCTTGCTTTCTTAAATTAGCAATGGTATTTTAATATGCAACAGCCACATATATCAAAGATAGAACAAGGGCTGTGGAGGGAAAAAATCACAGTAAGTGATTTATTGCAGATTTCCTTCATCATGATATTGAAGCAGGTCAGGAAGCAGACAGACTGGCTAAACCGACCGTCTGCTAGCGGTCTCGCATCACCAAGGTCAGATAAATCCCATCACATAGAGACTCTTTCACCTAGATATCATCATATAGAGACTGTGTCTGTTCCCCGAATTTGGAAATCCAAAAAACGTCCAAACCTATCTAAGGTTAAAAATTGAATTGATGTTCAACAAATAAAAAACAAATATAATACGGATGAGCAATCGATAAAGCTTGGGTTGCTGAATATTCGATCCCTTAATTCAAAAGCGCTCATAGTTAATGATAAGATTAAAGACTATAACCTAGATGTGCTGTGTTTGACAGAAACCTGGCTAAAACCAAACGATTACATTACTTTAAATGAGTCCACTCCGCAAGATTACTGTTATAAACATGAGCCTCGTCCGAAAGGCAAAGGGGAGGTGTTGCTGTAATTTATAAGTAATATTTTAAAAACCACTAAGAAATCTAGTTTTAAATATACTTCTTTTGAGGTGTTGGTGCTTAATGTAAATATAAATAGTGTAATCGATAAATCACATTTGAGAATTCTGCTGGCTACTGTATACAGGCCACCAGGGCACCATACAGACTTTATCAAAGAATTTACTGACTTTTTATCAGAATTAATATTTACTGCAGATAAAGTCCTAATTGTTGGTGATTTTAATATACATGTAGATAATGAAAAAGATGCATTGGGATTGGCATTTAAAGACATTTTAAACTCAATTGGAGTGAGACAACAGTGTCAGGACCTACTCATTGTCGTAATAATACTCTAGATCTAATATTATCACATGGAATAGATGTTGATGCCGTTGAAATTCTGCAGCAGAGCGACGACATCTAAGATCATTATCTAGTCTCATGTAAATTACATTTAGCCAAGGCTGCGAAGCAGTCTCCGTGTTATAAACATGTTAGACCTATCACTTCTGCCACTAAAGATTGCTTTATCAATAATCTTCCTAATCAGTTTCATCATCTCAGCATCCCGGCTAGCTTAGAAGAACTTGATATTGCAACATAAACTTTTAACTCTCTCTTTTCCAGCAATTTAGACACAGTTGCTCCGCTCCGCTTAAAGAAGATTAAAGAAAATAGTCCAACGCCGTGGTACAACGAGCACACCCGGGCCCTTAAGAGAGCAGCCAGAAAAATGGAGCACAACTGGAAGAAAACTAAACTAGAGGTATTTCGGATTGCATGGAAGGAGAGCTCGATTGCTTACAGAGAGGCCTTAAAAGCTGCTAGATCTGATTATTTTTTTTAAACCTATTAGAAGAAAATAAACATAATCCTAGTTATTTATTTGAAAAAGTGACTTAAACTAACGAAAAAGAAAGCTTCAAGCCCAGAAGTTTCCAAGAAACACAGGAGTAATGACTTTATGAACTTCTTCACTTATAAGATCGATAATATCAGGGACAAAATTATAACTATGCAAACATCTACTACAGTATCGCATCAGACAGTGCAGGAATGTAGTCTTCATGACGGAAAATTTGATGCATTTTGGAAGAATTTTGCAAACTCGTTAAATCATCTAAATCAACAACATGTATGTTAGACCCTATACCGACTAAACTATTAAAAGAGATGCTTCCAGAGGTCATAGATCCTCTTCTAAATATCATTAATTAGTCTTTGTCTCTAGGATACGTACCAAAAACCTTTAAGCTGTCTATGATTAAACCGCTTGTTAAAAAAACGCAACTTGATCCTACAGAATTAGTCAATTACAGGCCGATCTCGAATCTGCCTTTTCTGTCAAAGATATTAGAAAAAGCTGTATCCTCACAACTGTGTTACTTTCTTGAAAGAAATTATATCTGTGAGGATTTTCAGTCAGGATTTAGACCGTACCATAGTACTGAGACTGCTCTCATTAAAGTCACAAATGATTTGCTCTTATCATCCGATCGTGGTTGTATCTCTCTATTACTGTTACTCGATCTTAGTGCTGCATTTGATACCATATCGACCACAAAATTCTTTTAAATAGACTAGAAAACTATGTTGGCATTAGTGGAATTGCACTAGCATCGTTTAAATCATACGTATCTGACCGTTATCAGTTTGTAGCAGTAAATGAAGAGATGTCTTATCGATCACAAGTTCACTATGGCGTACCTCAAGGCTCAGTACTAGGACCGCTGCTCTTCACTCTGTACATGCTACCATTAGGAGATATCATTAGGAAACATGGAATTAGCTTTCACTGTTATGCTGATGATACTCAGCTGTATATTTCTTTAAAACCTGACGAAACTTACCAATTCACAAAATTAACTGAATGCATAGCTGATATAAAAAATTGGATGACTAGTAATTTCCTACTACTAAATTCTGAAAAAACAGAGATTCTAATTATTGGACAAAAAACTTCCTCACCTAATAACCTAGAATACTGTTTAACACTGGATGGCTGCTCTGTTAAGTCTTCGTCGTCAGTTAGGAACCTGGGCATGCTCTTTGATACCCATCTTTAATTTGAAAGTCACGTGTCTAGTATCTGTAAAACAGCAATTTTCCATCTTAAAAATATATCTAAATTACGTCATATGCTCTCAATGACAAATGCAGAACAATTAGTTCATGCGTTCATGAGCTCAAGGCTAGATTATTTTAATGCTCTACTGGGTGGTTGCCCTGCATGCCTAATAAACAAACTACAGCTAGTTCAAAAGCAGCCGCTAGAGTTCTTACCAGAACCAGGAAGTATGACCATATTAGGCCGGTTCTGTCAACACTGCATTGGCTGCCTATTAAATATAAATTTTAAAATATTGCTGATTACTTACAAAGCACTAAATGGTTTAGCTCCCCAGTACTTGAGCGAGCTCTTGACGCATTATAGTCCTTCACATCTATTGCGATCTCAAAATTCCGGCCAGTTGATAATACCTAGAATATCAAAATCAACTGCTGCAGTAGATCATTTTCCTATTTAGCACCAAAACTTTGGAACAATCTTCCTAGCATTGTCCGGAAAGCAGATACAGTCTGTC
This sequence comes from Chrosomus eos, assembly GCA_036326025.1. Classification (NCBI taxonomy): domain Eukaryota; kingdom Metazoa; phylum Chordata; class Actinopteri; order Cypriniformes; family Leuciscidae; genus Chrosomus; species Chrosomus eos. Next base: position 15,551,551 of record CM070828.1, on the reverse strand, counting down.
AGTTTAAAGCTAGACTAAAAACACATCTCTTTGACTTAGCATTCACATAATACAATATCGACTTCTATAATTAAATGTTAGGCTGCATAGATTAGGTCAGCCGGAACCGGGAAAACTTCCCTTAAATCCTGATGTACTCGTTACATCATAAGAAGAATGGCATCTACGCTAATTTAGTGTCTTTGTTTATCCCGAGGTTTTCCTGCAGCCTGTTGGATCCAGGCCGTTTCCAGATCTGACGAAGGACGTTCGCCTGGACCCGATGACAACGCAGTGCTGAAGTGCCAACTAGCCTCTTCCTATGGAGGATCCCAATTCCACTCTACAGATAAAGCGCTGTTGAAATTCCGGCTTCGTGAACGCCATCAGCGTTTATCACAGGTTTGCGTTTAGAGAGAACGGCGTCGTCTTAGCGGCCCCTTATTTAATAACAAATTATCATTTCGACGGAAGTGAATCAATCAAAACTAACTTTAGCTGGAAACAACATTATTCAAGAACCGCTATAAAACCAAACCAATCTCTGTTACCTTAAATTGTATGTTTATCTCTGTAAAGCTGCTTTGAAACAATCTACATTGTTAAAAGCGCTATATAAATGAGGATAACTTGACTTGACTTGAGCTTCAAGATTTGCATCAAGTATTAGCAAAAGGCCTGTTATATTTAGTATTAGTTGAAGACTTATTTTTGACATTTTGCAACATGTATAACACTGTTAAACATGGTGTTCCATTTAAAATCAAATTTAGTTTGTGGTTTCATTTTGGTTTATACTTTATGAAATTCATTAACATTTTTTTATTTATGGCTTCATGAGTTCCATTTTCTTAATACATGTCTATATGTATCAACATTTAATTGTTAATTACATCTATAATTACACTGTTTACCCTTTCCTTACACCTCAACCCACCCTAAACCTAACCATAGCTACCACCAAACCTGTCCCTAACCTTTACCCGTATTCAACATAACGGCAAAAGTGTTTTGCAATACAATATGAACACAAGAACATTATACCTAGAAGTTAAAGACACCCAATATAAAGTGTGACTGCTTCATGTGATCCATACAATCTGCAAGTTATGTTTACTTGAGATTTTGTGTGACAATGAAATTAAAAATAGCAGTAGGGAAATATATAGCAATACTTGGTGTACTGCAACGCAATATGTATCATTTTGTGACCCACTGTGTCATATTTTTGGCATTCATACGAAGCCAACTTGTAATTACTCTCAGGATGGAGGAGTTTCTCTCTGTATAGCACAGCTTGCTGCACCTGGCTGTACCAAAGATGCGTTTAATGCCTGCTGATATGTTGGCACCTCCTCTGGCCATGACCCATCCTGTTTGTGCTGGCCAGAGCCCAGCCTTTACTTTTCATCATCCCTCGCTCTTTTGATCCAGTCCTTCATTCTCCTAGTGCTGTTAATGAGCACTACAGGAGGTGGCTTTCTGCCAACGGTTGCCTGACTGGACACATAGACCACATTTTTTCATAATTTGCTAAAGGCTTCCAGCAATTTTTTTTAAATTGTGCAGATACAGCTAAATATAGCAGTGATACACACTCACTCAAATCCATACTTAATCAAAATAAATAAGTCAGGTGAGTGGACCTTTTTTTTTTAGTTTACAGGGAGTTAAATCGGATGTTATTGTGTTATAATTTGTGTGTAGATTTTAGGCAATGGCCATTTTACCTGCATGATTTGTATGAGGTTGTAAGTTGCATGCTGTATGTTGCTCAGCCATGAATTAGAGATAGGCTAAGCATAATATTTTTAAAATGCAAAAAGATAAACAACAAACTTGGACAAATTGTTCAGAATATGGATCAGAAAGATCCGGAATCCTTTCAGTTTCTGCTTCTTTCCGTCTGTTTTGCTTGCTACCAAAACCCATTTTTGGTTTGTATACCTGAGTAAATGTGTATCTTCCCCCAAAATAAACCCACAAAATGGTATTCATTGATTTTTTTTTTTAAATATATTTTAAACAACAACACCAACAATGTTTCAGTGGTCAGATGTCAGTTATGTTGAACTCCCCTATGACTTGCAGAAATATTTTTTTTTATACATTTTTGTTTAATTTAAAGATTACAGCATTCCAGAAAGATCAGAGGGGGGAAACATTTACAACTAGAGCAAAAAGCATAATCTCCAAAAGAGAGGCATTAAACACGTGAAGCACAGGAAAAGACAATGTAAACTTCAGAAATGAATCTTGTCGTACCTTTCCACAGTAGTCTTGTTTCGTAATTTTGGCACATTTAATTCTTTCTTTTGTTTCTTTCTTTTCTTTTTTTTTTTAAATGGTAGATTAAGAAAAAGTGTTGCAAGACAGGAAAGAAAGTAAAAATACAAAATAAATGAAACAAACACTACTAAGTCTTCAGTAACATGGGCCTATCAAAGATTGTTTTTTAAATCGAAATATTAATAACTAGGACGTTAGATGACAATGTTGTTTCACATGAAAAAAAAAATTGTGGCAATGAAGATACCAGCTAAGACCAACACATAAATATCAAATTAGTTTTACAATATGATCAGAATACCGGTACGTTTCCCTTAAAAGTTTCTCATGTATGTAGACAAAAATAAGTTCATTTGTAAAAACATCTGGGCAATGGTCATGTTAATGTTCTGTGAGAAAAACACAAAATATAAATTTGAGAAGAAATTATATTGAATACTGCAGATATACACTGCCCCTGAGGTGGCTACATTTTCAGAAATAACTAGTTGTCAATAACTCTGCTTAACGTTTTTCCTGTCAAATAAAGGTTGACCAGCACAGTGCACATAGGATGAAATTACTATTGAATATGTATTGTTTGCTGGGCTCTGAATTTGTTTGTATGTATGACCTACGGTACATGAATTAATGTGAATGATGAGTACAGAAATACGTAACCAAGTTTGGCAAAACCAAGACATTTTTATGTTTTTAAAAAAAAGAAATTCATCCGTCTGTTCACCAATGTAGCATTTAATTAATCAAAACAAAATACAACGAACCAGTGATATTGTAAATTATTAACAAGGTTTGATATAACATTTCTATTTTTAAAATTACATTTTTATCTGTGATCACAGAGCATTGCAAAGCCATTGCTCCAGTCCATTAAGAAAACCTTGTGTTGTACTGTGTAATATTTAAGAAATCCTTTGAATGTGTCTGTTTGGCACTCGAGAAGTCATTTGTTTTAGTATTTGCACAGTTGAAAATAATTGTGCAGCTTATAAATGTGTGGAAACAGCAGTTCACTGTATGGCCTGAAGTAGAGTTTGTATATACAAAGTATGGACAACAGTTGCAAGTGATCTGTCAACAAAATCAGTCTGTTGTTCTTTTGAGAGATGAAGGCTATTATTTATATTGCTGTCTTGAAAGAAAAATGAAAACTGGAATCTAACCAGCACAGAGAGAGAAGTAAATGACGCAGATGCACGAGTAGTAAAGAACTGAAAAGAATGAACAGTAACAGTAAAGAACAGAATGTAAATGTGTACCTTGAAATGCAATGTAAGTCGCTTTGGATAAAAGCGTCTGCCAAATGCATAAATGTATAATTTAAATGTAGTAAAGGTATGAATTATTTAAAAAGGTATTTTGGATGGATGAAGTGTTGAGCCGAGGTTCACAAGAAACACCCAGTTCTATAGAAAGCAAGAGATGAAACTTCAATTAAATATATTAATAAACTGACTGCTAGAATGCATAAGCTGTCAATGCGGCTCTTTGAACAGAGTTTAAATAGTGAAGCATTTATAACTGTATATAATACAGCATTTGTAACATTGTAAATGCCTTTATAAATGTATGATCAATTGAATGCATCCTAGGTGAATCAAAGACTCAGGTTCTTGAAAACAAAAAATGTCTTAGCATTTCCAAACTTTTGAATGGTAGTGTAGAAATTTATGGAGAAGCTGTGTTTTAGGATTAGGGAATAGAAAGCCAAGTCCAGTGCAGTCTAATCTTCCGGCTCCTCATAGCCTCACTCTCCATCTGATCTCAGCATTCATCTCTGGTTTCCCAGTGGAGCATATCAAGAAAATAGAGTAGGAGGGGTTCAAGACTGAGGTAGATGGGGAGCAGCAAAGCAGTCTTTATATAAGGGTTAGGAGGATTTAAGCACCATGGAGTATGTCCATTTCATGTCATCTCCAAAATCCGGCAAAAAGGGGCTGCAGACTAGGGGCCAGACATACCCCCAACAGGGCTTTCCTCTTGGGATGATCCTAATTATTGTAAACTTTTTCTCCAGTTCTCCTTGAGGGTCTTTTTATCGCTTCAGCCACTGCCACAGCAGATATTATGCCATTACAAGATAACAATAAAGTGTAACACAAAGTGGAGGGAAGTCTTGATAAACACAGACACAACACAAAAAGTACAGCCTTAGACGAATATTTGATTTTGCACACAAATTCCTATTTTGTTTGAATGGTTCATCATGATTTAAATATTTAAGGAATTTATAACAAAATATTCAGATTTTTCTTATTCGTTGATTTCCATTACGAGAATAAGTTGTTGAATTTTGCATATGGGAAGAATTAAGTCCCACCAGTCCATTGAATGTAAAATGAGTTTATGCTAAGAAATTGTGTGAATAATTGTGCAACACATCTTGCCTTGGAAACATAGAGGTAGTCATTTTTATGACTGTGTACCAAGTCTCAGGAGTCCCTGCTGAAAAATGTAGCATTGCTGGTCACCAGCATGGAAAGACAGAGGGCTCTATCTTGCACCCAGCGCAATTGACTTTGTACACCGACGCATGTATCATTCCTATTTTGCACCCGCGCAAAGCGGGCTTTTTCCTCCACAGACGCACGTCGGTAAACTAGGAAATGAACTTGCGCTCCCTGGGCGGGTCGGCGCAAAAAGGAGGCGTGTTTTGGCGCAAACATTCCCTAGTGCTATTTTGCAGTTCCAGAAAACAATTGCGCCACTGACCAAAAAAAACCTAGTCTAAAGTCAGTGGCGCGTTGCGCGTTGTTCATAATGCTATTTTAAGTGCGCATGCTTGGCCATAATGTAACGGGTGCACAACGCGCATACACTTTGATTCTCTCATCAACACAGATGCAGCAGTTTTTATTTTTGCAAATCATACATTATAACAAGGACAAATATTACCACACGAGGGAAATCATTGTGGTGTCCATGAAGATGTGAAAAAATAGGCATAAATCTAGCTTACACATTTACCAGTGTATACTGGTAATTTTTCAGGCAAATTGTAGTAATGACGGATCAGACCTGTTTGCCCAATAGTGGCAAGACACATATGTATATAAGGACATCTGACAAATTATTTTGTCCGTCAAGAACTAGGAAAAAAAATCTGAAGACTGCGAAATCACCTTTACCATAATGTAAGTACATTAAAAACCTTACTCTTTAACTTACAAGTTAAGTTGAGCTTTCTCATATTTTTTTTCTATTGATTTATGTGGGTTTGTCCCATCCCCAATGTCAATTCTCTTTCTTTTACGGCCCTGACGAGAACAACGATCTCCTCGGCTGTGAACCGCTCCTGGCGCGCGCCTGGTAAATGCGCCATAATAATAACAATCCGCCATGCAAAATGCGCACCAGCTCTTAAAGGGTATGTTGGATGACGCTCTGATTGGTTCATTTCACGTTACGCCCAAACCACACCTATGAATAATGCAACATGACATCATGACTTTTACGTAAACATACACGCCACTTTCAAGTCAAGTGGCGTGTTATTTATACGCATTTTGAGCTATCCGCGTGTATGCGTGTATATCTACGCCGTTATGTCCGAGTGATTCCGCGTGCATGTACACGCCGTTTAAAATCCGAGCGAAATAAAGCCAAATTTTGATATACATCTGGGGGAGTGATATTTTTCTTACTAGGATGGTAGGGAAAGACTCATAAATGGTTTTAACCAGTGACGGGTAGGTTTAGGGACGGGGTTGGGGTAGGTCATATATTTATACAGTCACGTAACGTTAATTCAACGGCGTTCATAAACACGCTGAAAAGCGATTTTGCGTGTTGATAGCACGCCAAAAATGGAAATACGAATTGGCGTGTTATACATACGCAGTTTCATGAGATCAGTCTGGAATAATGAAGCTACTTCAAACCAACCTCTTTTAGATTTGCGCCAGGCGCAAGAGGCATTTATCCTGCCGGGAAAATAGCAACAGCGCCGGGATCCGCCCACAAAGTTACTTGCGCTTTGCGCTTTGACACTTGCGTTTCAGATCGTGCGCTGGGTGCAAGATAGGGCCCAGAGTGTTGGTGGACCATGCTGTTTTGTTTGAGAACAGCATCACTATGCTGGTCGGTTGCCATCACCATACCAGCTAAAACTAGAATATACCAACATGAAATTCATGCTGTTTTATATGCTATATTTTTCAGCAGGGGTCAGCAAGATGTGTTATGGTTAACTTTGTGCTGTACCACTATGCTCTATAGTGTGATACATGGCAGATAAGGGCCTGAGTAAAATGCAGCATGCAGGGCTTTTCCTCAAGACAAATGATTAATGGGAAAAAAAGATCTGTCCAATGAACACAAAAAGCCGTAGAAAACATACAATTATGAAATTAATGTAGCAGAGTCCAAAGAATGTTCATGTGCAAATCACTAATCATAAATCTCACAACAGTTAATTGAAAAAGGAAATATCAAGCGAAGAAGTGTCTGTAAAAAAGAAATGTAAGAAGAGATTTGCATGCCAAATTAGATGTGTGGGATAGCGGTGTATTCAGCTGTTGTTAGTGTTTTCTGCTGCACAGTCATAGAATGATCATTGGTCATCTTTATCATTGATCATCATCAGGTGAAATGAGAGATAAAACAATAAATCTGTTAAATCCACTCCAGTTAGTAGAAGGAATATGGTGTGGGTGAATAAATGCTTAATGGCTGTACCCTGTATCCATATAAATATAGAATTTACAATGCAACTATTTAATTAATCAGTTAACTCTGATTGCTGACCACATATACAAAGAGGGGAATTCAAAATTTGTCAGAAAAAGATGGTCTTCAAAATTACATCTGGTGCTGTACAAAATGTTTCTTTTTTTTCTTTCTTTTTTCCGTTTATTTAAATTTTTGGCTTGATGTTTTTCCTTTTCATCTGCTTGTCCAGACTAGCACCCAATCTCTTGTACATATGAATTGATTCCCTTATATTTTTTTAAAGCTAGAAATATGTTCCCCATTTTAGATAAAATATGAAAGTCTGAACATAATATCGCTGTTGCAAGCATAACCATGACTATCATCATAATTGTCATCAAAGCATTATTAAATAACAGTAGTAATTTGTGTAACTTTTTACTTTCCCAGAGTTGTTGGTTTATGTAAAGCTGATCTTTTCTTCTTTTTATTGGTTTTAATTTCTCATGGTTTTAAACTGGTGTATGTTGAATATGTTCTCTTTTTGAAGTGTATTCCAGTCTTTTTCTATACTACAAAGAGCTGCACTATAGCAGCATCCTGACTGAGTTTAGAGACACAGGCCTGAGGACAAGGAGAGAGGGATGGAGGAGTAGATAAAGTAGGGAGGATGCTGTCTCATTACGGAAACCGCTGGACACCGAATCGAGGGTCCCTGGTATCCCGGATCTCAATCTGAGAGAGAGAGAGAGAGAGAGAGAGAGAGAGAGAGAGAGAGAGAGAGAGAGAGAGAGAGAGAGAGAGAGAGAGAGAGAGAGAGAGAGAGAGAGAGAATTATATACAGAGCAGTGAAGACCTAGAAAAATAATTAAATAACTTTTGAGAGATAGTTCAACCAAAACTTGACAATTTGAAGAAATAAACCCCTTTAAATTTTGGCATCACTTACTCAGGAAGATATTTTGAGAAATGCCACAGTTTTTTTTCTGCCATACAATGCAAGTCGGTGGTCACCAAATAATTGGGTAACCAACATCTGTCAAAATATCTTCTTTTGTGTTCCACAGAAACAAAGTTTGAAATGACATGAGGGTGAATAAATAATGACAGAAACATTTTTTTAAGGGTGAACTATCCCTTTAAGCCCAGTGAGAAGAAATCAAACAGCTGTTAATTCCATGTATACATAATTAAAGGTAAAGATCACAAGATCACACAACCCAACACAACAATCCAAACCCCTGGGAATTAGTACAGCATAAAATTACTGACCTAATCAGTAGCATTCGGTTAGCTTAAAAATACCGTATTGATTTGTAATATTTAGTTGTCTGGGAACATTCAAACAAAGGATGAATTGGAGGAGTGAAGACACTGGAGTATGGCATAGACTGGGTCAGCAAAAAATTAACAGACGAAGGGAAAGGTTTCATTCAGACAGACAAACCATCCTCCTACCTCCTAACCAACTTTGGTCCCTGTTTTGCATCTGGATCGTATAGAACATGTGTAAACAATTACTAAACCACAGCTAAAGAGAGTCTAAAGTGTTTTCTGAAATGCTACGTGGAGTTAACCAATTAAAATGCGGCATGAACTCAACCAAGCAGCATGTTCATGTTCACGAAAGTTCCTGAACTTTGAAAAAGTACTACCTCGCAAGTAAAGACTTTCTGAGGGGAAAATATTTACCCGGAACTTCATTTAGACCCTGGTTCCTGCGGTCGAAACACACAGAGTAAGTCCCTAGTCCCTGGGGAAAGTTCTTGTGGTGGAAACATGGTTTTATAATATGTCTGTGAATGTGGTAAAACGTACTCGGTTACTAACGTAACCTCGGTTCTCTCTAGAGAGGGAACGAGTACTGCGTAATATCTTACGCTATGGGGAAAACTCTTTTCCTCGAGATATTGAAGCCAAAAATTATCCTTAATTTTAAAAATGTAAAACGCTTTGCAGCAGCAAGCAGACAAGGGCGAGACAGCTCGCGCGCCCATTGGCTGCCTTGCTGGAAAAGCTGCAGCCTATCGAGTGAGGCACTGCGTGACGTAATGACGAATGGGGGCGCTTCGCGCCCATTTCGTCATGTCCCGCCAGTAAAGGCGTGGTCTCGCCCTATAAATACCCCCTCGATAGCTGTATTTCCTCTGATTTTTCAACGCCGAAGCGAACCAGAGCGTATTCCAAGCACTCCATATCTAGAGAGAACCGAGGTTACGTTAGTAACCGAGTACGTTCTCTTACGAGAGTATCTCTTGTACTGCGTAATATCTTACGCTATGGGGAACACCATGTAACACGCCGTGCGGACAGGGATCCAACACCAGAGTCCCGGGGCCGAAGCCCGGGGCGCATCTAGTGCACAATCACCACAACTCTCACAGAGTAGAGGAGGAGAGGCTAGAAGCATCACTCCTTTATAAATAGTCCCGTAGGAGTAACAGACCCGTAAGGGTACCACACTCATGGGGCTGCCGCATCGGACTGAGCGATGCACAGGCTAACACTCCACACATAAGCCGCATGGCGGCCGATAAGCCCGAAGTTCAGACCGCCAGAAGCTTAGCTTGTAAGGCGGGCACCTCCAGGTTATAGTACTTGACAAATGTAGACGGCGAAGCCCAGCCCGCAGCCGTACAGATATCTTGCAGGGAGACCCCGCTATACCATGCCCACGACGAGGCCACGCCTCTGGAAGTGTAAGCCAGCGCTATGGCATCCACTATCCATCTGGATAGGCTCTGTTTTGAAGCGGCAAGTCCCTTAGAACGGCCGCCAAACAACACGAAAAGCTGCTCGGTCTGTCTGAACCCAGCCGAGCGGGACACATAAGCCCTTAACGCCCTGACAGGGCAAAGGAGACTCGCGTCCCTCTCCTCATTGAGAACCGGAAGGGCAGACAGGGAAATTACCTGGGCCCTAAACGGTGTATTGAGGGATTTCGGCACGTAGCCGTGCTTCGGTTTGAGTACGACCTTTGAGTCGTTAGGCCCAAACTCCAGACATGACGCGCTTACAGAAAGCGCCTGTAAGTCCCCTACACGCTTCACTGAAGCGAGAGCCAATAGAAACACCGTCTTAAGGGACAGGTGCTTCATGTCCGACAGCTGGATCGGCTCAAACGGGGCGCCTTTCATGGCCTCCAAGACCGTGGAAAGGTCCCAAGCCGGGACTGAAGCGGGCCTGGGAGGGTTTAACCTCCGAGCTCCTCGTAGGAAACGCACGACTAAGTCATTTTTCCCCAGTGACTGGCCAGACACCGGTTTAGCAAACGTTGCTATGGCCGCCACATAAACTTTGAGCGTGGATGGGGTCCTGCCCTTATCCATCAGCTCCTGAAGGAAGGCAAGCACTTCCGTAACCCCGCAGTCCACAGGTGAAAAGCCACGGGCTCGACACCAAGTAGAGAACACCGACCATTTCGAGGCATAGAGCCGTCTGGTAGACGGAGCTCTAGCCTGCGCGATCGTGTTTAGCACTCCTTCCGGGAGGCTAGCGGGTACCCGTTGATGGCCCATGCGTGCAGGGACCACAGATCCGGGCGAGGATGCCAAATCGAGCCCTCCGCCTGAGAGAGGAGATCTCTCCTCAATGGTACAGGCCACGGGGCAGTGCTGGTCAGCCGCATCAGGACAGGAAACCAAGCCTGGTTCGTCCAGAGCGGAGCTACAAGCAGAACTGGGCATCCATTTTCCCTGATCCGCTCCAACACCTGAGGCAGGAGCGAGACGGGGGGAAAAGCATACAGGGGACCGCTGGGCCAAGCATGGGCCAGTGCGTCCCTGCTTTTCGAGAAGAATACTGGGCAGTGAGCGTTCTCGCGGGACGCGAACAGGTCCACCTGCGCTCTGCCAAACGTTTCCCACAGCAGCTGGACCGTCTGCGGATGCAGCGACCATTCTCCTGTCGGGACGTTGTCTCTGGACAGCTTGTCTGGACCCACATTCAGGTGACCAGGCACGTGCGCCGCTTTCAGTGAAAGGAGGTTGCGCTGGGCCCAGACCAAGAGGGGTTCCGTCAGCCTGCAAAGGCTTCTGGACCCGACGCCGCCCTGGCGATTTATGTACGCCACCACTGACGTGTTGTCCGACCGGACCAAGACGTGGTGGCCTTTTATCTGGGGACAGAAGCGCCGTAGCGCTTTGTCGACTGCTATCATTTCCAAGCAGTTTATGTGAAGGAGCTTCTCTCGCTCTGACCATAGGCCAGCCAGCGGTCTGCCCTCGAGCAGCGCTCCCCACACCCGTGGTGGAGGCGTCCGTAGACACCACTTTCACCCTTGAGGCGGTCCCCAGACTCACACCAGACTGATACCAGCTGGTTACTTTCCAGGGTTCCAGAGCCGAAACGCACCATTGGTCGACCCTGAGGCGACACCGGCCCGTGGTCCATGCCCGGGGCGGGACCCGTGCTTTCAGCCACCTCTGCAGTGGGCGCATGCGAAGCAGGCCCAGCTGGAGTACAGAGGATGCCGAGGCCATCAGGCCCAGCATTTTCTGACACCATCTGAGCGGGACTATAGAGCCGTGGCGGAAGGATTCCGCGACGTGCTGAATACATTTTTTTTTTTTTTTACATTTTTAGTCATTTAGCTGACGCTTTTTATCCAAAGCGACTTACAATTGCTATATTTCAGAGGTCGCAAGCCTCTGGAGCAACTAGGGGTTAAGTGTCTTGCTCAGGGACACATTGGTGTTTTACAGTGGATTCGAACCCGGGTCTCTCACACCAAGGGCATGTGTCTTATCCACTGTGCCATCACCACCCTACTTAGTATATTTACTTAGCAGTAGATGTGCCCGTAAGTTTGCGCCCACATCCCCCCGCAAGCACGCGGGGGAATATAGTATATTCACCCTACTTAGAATACTTAGTACGCGCTCCGGTGACAGGCGTGCCGTCATGGATAGCGAGTCTAACACTGTTCCCAGGAAAGAAATTCTCTGGCTGGGACACAGCGAGCTCTTTTCCCAGTTGACTGTCAGGCCCAGTTTCTCGAGGTGCTCGAGCAGTGTGGCCCTGTGTTCTATGAGCTCTGACCGTGATCGAGCTAGAATCAGCCAATCGTCCAAGTAGTTCATAACTCGCATGCCCCGAAGTCTCAGGGGTGCGAGAGCCGCGTCCATGCACTTCGTAAATGTACGGGGTGCCAAGGACAGGCCGAACGGCAGGACTGTGTATTGATATGCCTGGCCCTCGAACGCGAATCTCAAGAATCGCCTGTGATGGGACGCTATTTGTATTTGGAAATAGGCGTCTTTCAGATCTATTGACATAAACCAGTCCCCTTGGCGCACTTGCGCGAGGATTCTCCTGGTCGTAAGCATCCTGAACTGGCGCTTCACAAGCGCTTTGTTCAGCTGTCTCAGATCTAGAATGGGTCTGAAGCCCCCATCTTTTTTCGGTACCAGAAAATATCTGCTGTATAAGCCCCCTTCGCTCTGAGCCTGAGAAAGGGGCTCTATGGCCCCTTTGCTCAGCAGTTTCGCTATCTCGGCTCGAAGTAGATGAGATACTTCGTTTCTCACCGTAGTCTCGACGCGCGCCGTATAACGGCGGGGACGTCGTGCGAATTGTAGCGAGTAGCCTCTCTCTATAGTGTTCAGCACCCAGTCTGATACCCCGGGTAGCTTTGACCACGCTTCTGCGTGAATAGCTAGAGGTAGAATGCAGACCGGGCTCTGGCCGTGACCAGGCAACGGCTCGAGAGCCCCGGTACCCTGGGAACACAACGCCGTGTTTACAGCGTTCGAGGCGGGAGGTGCGCTGATCACAGCGGGCAGCCTGGCCGCGCTGAAATTCTCTATGGCGGGACGCACAGCGAGAGTGAGCGGGGCGAATCCCGTAGGATTCAGCGTGCTTGCGGGGGGATGTGGGCGCAAACTTACGGGCACATCTACTGCACTGTACACGCTTTCGGTCGGAGCCGATAGACTGTGTGTTGGTTTCGTTTTTACAGAAACCAAGGGACACGCGGCATGTAGTGTGAGCGGGCATTGTATGGGCGCATTCACTACATTGTCTGCACAATCGACCTGAGTCAGATTTATGTGTGCTAGCCTCGCACCGTGGCGGGCTGTGTCTGGGTGTGGGAATGGGCACTGGGGCGTGGGCATTCTTACAACACTCATAACACCATCGGCCGTGGCCGGTACACCAGAAAATACACTCTTTATTGGATTTATCTGGGTAGCCATAAAAACGGCTTTTGTGTGCAGGCAAGCGGGCTGAGACACCGGCTGCTTCGCTGCTAAATACACTGGCACAGTCACATCGCAAGGAACTGAACGAGCGAATCGTTTCGGTGGGGAACCGGCCGCAGCGGGATCCGAACACCGTCGCTTTCCTAGAGTGGCTAGGAAAGCTTCGAGGCCTCGGGCTTGAGCTCAATCTTCGGCCGGGGCCCGCGCTGAGCGGGGCGGCGTCCAGCAGAGCGAGAGCGCGGTCTCTGATCCCGGGCCTGGCGGCGCTGTGTAGCGGCGGCTGCGGGCGATGCAGGCCGAGGCTGAGAGCTGCGAGCAGACGGCTGTTTAGAGCGACCTGCAGCGGAGCTTGAGCGCTTCGGGAGGAAGTGCTTCATGGCCTGCGAAGTCTTCTGCACCTCAGAATATCTGTCCGCGAAATCTTTGACGGCAGATCCGAAGAGGCCCGCAGGGGAGATGGGAGCGTCGAGGAATACAGAGCGCTCAGCTTCCGTCATCTCAGACAGCGTCAACCACAGATGTCTCTCAGCAACGGTGAGAGAGGCCATATTCCGCCCCATGGCCTGAGCAGCGGCTTTAGCGGCGCGTAGAGCAAGGTCCGTAGCGCCTTGTAAATCCGCCACACTGACAGCACCCGGCCCTTCCTCGTCCAATTTAAGGAGAAGGTCAGCCTGGTAAATCTGCAAGACCGCCATAGTATGCAGCGCTGAGACCGCCTGTCCAGCGGCTGTGTAAGCGCGCCCGTGCAGCGATGACGTCACCCGGCAGGCTTTGGAAGGAAGCGTCGTCTGCGCGCGCCGTCCCGCAGAGGGCGGGCAGAGATGCGACGCGACCGCCGCCTCCACAGGAGGAATGGAGAGATATCCTTTATCTCCCGCGCCGACGACAGAGGAAAAAGCCGCAGAGGTGGAAGTGCGCAGCCTGGCGGAGAAAGGGGCGGTCCATGACTTGGCGACTTCGTCGTGGAGCTCAGGGAGGAAGGGGGCGGCCCTAGACCTAGACGGGGCTTCGTCCTTTTTGAGAAAGCGCCCGTCGAGTCTGTTGCGCAGCGGCAACGTAGGCGCCTCCCACTCGAGGCCGATGCACTCCACGGCCTGGGTGAGCAGACGCATCAGCTCAGCCTCAATGCCGGGTCTCTTTCCAGAGGGTTGGCTAGACACGTCAGCGGGGGGGAGGTCCACAGAGCTCGCCCAATCCTCGCTGTCAGAAGCCACAAGAGAGCATACCTCAGCAGGTTCGTCCAACTCGGGAGCGGAAGCGGCGGCAGACGGCGGGCGCTGTCCGTCCGGGAGCGACTCAAGTGAAGCCGGCGAAGCAGGCGGGCGAACCGGCGAGCTTTGGCGGGCTGGAGAAGGCTCGGGGGCGTGCTGGGCGCGACGCTTCTTGCGGCGCGGCACAGAAGGCTGGGACGCGGGCTCAGAGAACGACGCCAGGCGAGTCCTCAGAGTCACCATGGGCAGAAGTTCACAGTGCGGGCATCCACCATCCGCGAGCGCGATAGCCGCGTGCTCATGACCCAGGCAGGACACACAGATGACGTGACGGTCCTCATCACTGAGTTGGGAGCGGCACGAGCAACAGAAAGGCATCTTTAAAAAGACGCAGCTCTTTTAGAACAGTGGAAAATTAGTGTTGCGTCACGTAAGCAAACACACACACTTAGCAGAGTAAAGGATATAGTACGCCGGAAAGCGCAGCAGGTACGGCGGCTGAAGGCGGCTGGGCCAGCGACTTCAGATGATGGCACGTCCCGCTGAGAAGGCTACAAGTCAACGGCGCGGCTTCTCACTCCGGATCCAGCGATGCGTGAGCTTCGCGTGAAGAGTAGAAAAATCAGAGGAAATACAGCTATCGAGGGGGTATTTATAGGGCGAGACCACGCCTTTACTGGCGGGACATGACGAAATGGGCGCGAAGCGCCCCCATTCGTCATTACGTCACGCAGTGCCTCACTCGATAGGCTGCAGCTTTTCCAGCAAGGCAGCCAATGGGCGCGCGAGCTGTCTCGCCCTTGTCTGCTTGCTGCTGCAAAGCGTTTTACATTTTTAAAATTAAGGATTTTTGGCTTCAATATCTCGAGGAAAAGAGTTTTCCCCATAGCGTAAGATATTGCGCAGTACGAGAGATACTCTCGTAAGAGAACTACATTTTACACAGTGCTTGTATTTAGTGATGTCTGTTCAATCAAACAAGCACATACACTTTACCAATAGATCTTATCTCACTCTAGTGTTCTATATGTGTTAGGTTACAAACATTCATTCCTTTTGTTTTTGTACTTAACATGAGACATTCTTCAAAAACGTTTATACCTACTTAAGACCTACTAAAGAATACATGCTTTTTTTTTTGCAAAACAAGAAAATGTTCCTGCAGGTAGAAATCAATGCAAGTTCTAAGTGAACTGACCACTAGTGGCCACTAGTGTTATTGTAACCAAATTTTAAGCAATAGCATAACTAAACACCACAGAAGAAAGCCACAACTGAAATAAACAGTGCTTTTTGGGTTTTTCATGTAGGTCTAACTGAAGTTTTCAGGTACAGAAATTGAATAAAGTAATCAAATGTAAAATAACTCAATAGTCTTAACTGTATAAATTAACTATCGATTAATCCCTATTAAAGTTACAAAAGTTATTCAGACAACATTAGTGAGATGTTTTTTCTTTCTTTAGTTGTTTGATCTTACAGTAAGGACTGCCTGATGGCCCTGGGTGAGAGTGAAAGACTCTATATAAAGAGAATAAACAGATAGGGATAAAGATAACTCATTTCTTTACTTGCACACTGTGTGAGAAGTTTTCTGTGTGCACACATCAGTAGCGTGCACACATGGAGCAAATTCCGTTTAGGTTTTAAGTGAACATAAGCAGTTGAAAAAGAAAACGCATGCGTAACAGTATATTGGATCCGTGCATTAGGTAAGTGACAGCAGCCAAATAAACCTGCTGCTGACTGTATGTATGGTATAAAGTTTAGGCAAAAAAGTATTTTTTTAATAAAAAAAAAAAAAAAACGTTATTAACCAGTATTTCTAATTAAACCGTTTTCAGAACTGTAATGTTACAGAAGGAACGCATATAATACTGATTCTGTTTGGAGTGAACCGATGTCAAATTTCCATTGTCCTAGTTCTTCTCGCATGTGGACTGATCAGTAAATCTTAAGGTCACTCAAGGCCCTCTGAGAAAAGCTATGAGTGGGGGCACCTGGCTGTAGTTCCAGACAAACCATGGTAAGTTGACAATCTCGTGGAATCAAGTGATCATTGACTCCATCTGAACACTAGGCAAGATGTTATACCCCAAGAATGACACCACCTGGACATTTGTATATACCCCTTATCTGACAGACCAATAGATTAGGCTGACTGCCACTACCCCCAAGATGTATTTTTCCATGGGTCCAACTGGTGCAGATAAAGTGAAAAGTAAACCATGATGTAAAGATATAAAGTGAAGTGTCCACCATGAGGCAAAGATGTGCAGGAATATACAGACGAGTACAACAAAAATAAATCAATCTCATTTCAGTGGTTACTGACAAGGAGAATACTCTCTGGAGTTGTTACCTATGAGATTTAAGCCAGGCATTGGCCATTGAGGGCGCTGGTGCTCAGAGGGAATCTTAACTCAGTAACAGTTAGCCCTTATTTGTCTGCCAGTGTTGTTGAGAAAAGTTCTCTTTAACCCCAGAGTTCACAAGTTCCTTTTCCCATATAATCTTTAAGCTAATAAGGTTAAGCGTATTTGGCTTGCTGTCCACAGTGGAGGGGCTCGAGGAAGCAGCTTCAATTCGAGCTTAGATATACCCCCCAGTGGGACTACTAATTATTGGATCATGAGTATGGTAGCAACTAGCAAGATGCCTAAATTACATTGGTAAAGGTGGAGTGATGCCAAAACAGCTGATGCCAGAGCAAGGTGATATGCTTATATGCTCCGGTTGTTAATTGAAAGATTCAATTACATTGTGAACTTCACTTAATGAAATGGTAAGCAATAGACACCTAACAAGAGACAACATCTTCTTCTTTTGCAAAACTTGCAGCTGAGTAATGACTAATGGCCAGGGTTCGAAATATGGGGGTAATGAGGGGGGGGTCAGGGGGGGTTGGTGGGGTCCCGGACCCTCCATAAGTCATTAGGGACCCCCCAAAAGAATTTATATTTGGATTTTGGGGGGTCCCCGACACATATATTTTAACATTAAAAATTATTGTGAAAATTATAGGTTTTAAGTGACGTTTTATGTTTATAACAGTAATTAATTTATTTCCTAGCGAGGCAGCAATCAGGGCAGCTATTAGCCGAGTGAGTTGTTGTTATGGTGCTTCCGCTAATGTACGGACCGTAACAAAGTTGCGCTGTTGAGGCTCGCGCAGTTATTTATAACATATTAATTTATAGTTAAGAAACAATATATAGCCTAGCCTAGGCTACACACGACCAGAGTTCTGTTTTCCTGAATGCCATCACTATATCAATAAACAAATAGGCTAGTTAAAATTAAGTTAGCCTACTTACATTTTTAGACGCAATGGCTGTTTTTGTTCTTATTCAGCAGCGAAAATAGTTCCAAACAACAGAACCACAGCGCATCTCAGAGCAACACTCACCCATGATTCATATATTACTGAATAATTCAGCGTTTTGAACTAATCGCTCAAGTCAAAGATTCAATTACCCATTATTAAAGGGACACTCCACCCATTTGCATTAAGCTTTCCATTGTTAGAAACCCAGTCATACTATTGAATGGTCGTGCAACACTCTCTCATTTTCCCCTGAGACGAGAGAAATCCACTATTTACCTTTTTCACTTCCTCCTACAATGACGCAAAAATCATCATTTTACGTCATTGTAGGAGGAAGTGTAAGAGGGGGGAATTTCTGTAAAGACTACAAGCACCATTTCAAACCCGCCCATAGGGGGTTGGACCTAATGCACTAACAGACCTATCACAGATCAGTGGGTGGGACTTCACTTGCAGATACTGAAATCAATATCAGCCATCTTGTTTATAAGCTAAGCTAACAAGCGCTGTGGAGATAGGAAGTTACAACAATGACGGAATAAACTAAACATAATATGGAAGAAGAGGATTTTGAAATTCTGCTGCTCGAATCCGATGTTCGTGGCTATCTTTACGAGCCGCAGTATAAGTTAGTGAAGAGCAGCTGAGGCTGATGGAGGAACAGGAGAGGACTGAGCCCGGACTGTCGTGGACTGAGCCCGGACTGGCTCGAGCTGAGGCGGACTGCTGGTGCCTGTGCTGTCGCTGTGCGCTTCGGACACAGATAGAGTCCGTCTGCTCTGCTGCAGAGAATTTCAACGATGGCAATTTCTCCTGGACAAAATTTCTAAATCAGACGAGCACACGGACGTTTGTGTTGTGATGTGAACCGTCCTAGTTTCGCACCGCATATGTTCTGACTGAACATCCAGGTATCATGCAATAATTCACCATATAGAAAGAAATACAAACGAGGAGTAATTCGCTAATGAGTTTGCCAATGTAACGGGTTCGTTGTTGTGGTAAGAGGAGGCGGGAACCGGCGAACATTTAAACATTTTAATAGTCAAATAAACAAATACAAAACAAAAGTTTAAGCCAGCTGGCCACACACAACAGAAACAAAACATAACATAACATCAGGCCTGTTCCTTTTATGCCTCCGCTCCTCCGTGAGAGATATAAGACCGCTGCGTCTCACAGGTGTCATTCATTATGACTCGCGCCGTCCTCTCACGTCCCTCGCCCTCGTCCTGCTCGCCACAGCCAACTAACTAGACATTTTGTGTGAAATGAATTTCAAACTCTTTTGGCAGCTAACGTTAGCCTTGTAGAAGGAAGAGTGATTTCTCTGATGTTTGCGCTGTTCTGGATTAGTGTGGGAGAGGCTTGACGAGCTGTGCAATGTGGTGCATTGTGGGAGTTGTTGTCTTACATACAAATGCGCCCATCAGTTATTTTCTGTCTTTTCTCGGTCAAGATGGCACCAAATTCAAAATTTCTTTTACATTTCGACTACATATATGAGCCACTTTCAATAAAGATTAATGTTGAAATGGGTGGAATGACCCTTTAAACAGCCTCATTCTGAATAAATCAGCCGTTTGAACGAATCGTTTA
Source organism: Chrosomus eos (assembly GCA_036326025.1). Taxonomy (NCBI): domain Eukaryota; kingdom Metazoa; phylum Chordata; class Actinopteri; order Cypriniformes; family Leuciscidae; genus Chrosomus; species Chrosomus eos. The sequence goes on along the minus strand of CM070828.1, from coordinate 15,532,292 downwards.
AATTAATGACTCAATGACTCGCTCATTAATTAAGACGGCCGCCTGCCGCCTCCTACTGCCCGTTTAGTTTCAAAGTATCATTCAACATTCCTTATTTGCATATTCCAAAAATATTTAAAACAATCTCATAATCTCATTTAATACAGTTATAATTTTTCAATGTAAATTATTTAATTTGATTGGTAACAGCCACTAGGCTAGGCTGTCTTATTATTTTAATTGAATGTAGCCTATTAATAAAATGTAAGAATTTGAAATTAAATTTAGAGCATGCATTAAATACAATTAGGGGAAAAGTGCCCTTTATAAAGGTACAAAAAATTATTCAGATAAGAGTGTTTTCAAAAATGAAACACTGACAATTTAAGTTTAAAGGGAGTAAAGCCTCTGTTTAGTTATGCTATAAAGGAAATGTAATTTTGCCAAAAGAATAACTTTTAATTTAGGTAAATGTTAATTTTAAATCAGCCTACTTCAGTGTGATATCAGGCTGCGTGAAATCAGCGTAGCCTATTGCAGCACTGAGAGGACTACAGACACTCGATTTTTATACTTTCTTTTCAGAGTAGGCTACTTAGATTTTAATAATGTATTGGTAGGATATTGATAGTTTAAACAAATTTGGGAATTTTTTTTAGAAAATTTCTACCTACCCCACCTTTAATTGAATAATTGTAATGTGATGATCAGATGCAGATATCTAAATCAAAGAATATGGGTGGTTGGCGGGTGGATTATTATTTATTTTTAACAACAGATGCGAGTGACTCAAAGTGCACCAGATTAATGAATTTATCATTAAAATGTACAACATTTTCTCACGGTGGGGCATGCCCCCGGACCCCCCTAGTGTTACGATTTTACCACCTCTGCCTCATTTTGAGCCAGGAAAAACCCTGATCCTAGTGTAGCAAGGTAGTCTTCAGAATTGTTTATAATTACATACATTTTAGGGGACCCCCCGAGAGTCTTAAGTCATTTCGAACCCTGCTAATGGCTATAAACAAACAAGTTACTATATAACAAGTTACGGATGAGTATCTTATCCTTTATTTTTAACAACAATCCATTTAGACATAGTCCAATATTCAACTCCCCTGATGAAGGTGAAAAAGAAGATGCTTTCCTGCAGTAAACTAAACAATAATACTTCTTCATCTCCTTGGAGAATTCGTAAAAAAAAAAAAAGACTACAGGGGAACGGTCTTCCTGCACGGCCACTCCCAGCAGTAAGCAGCATGATGTTAATGAACTTTGCTTTGAGGGTTGATTGATGGAAACCAGCGAACACAGGAAGAGGAATTAACTTAGTTGAGACTGATGAGACTGGCTGCATAAATCTCAGACTTTCCTAAAACCTAGCTGAGCCTCAGTGGACAGCCGTCCTCTGATTCTATGCTGGCTATATTGTAATGCCAAGTTTGAAAGAGGAATACTAACAGATGGTCAGTTCACAGATTTTAAAGAGAATTATCCAGAAAAAGGCCAACAGAAAAAGCTGCCAACAATGGGTATCTCCAGGGCAGCATGGCATGCAAGCAGACTAGCACCAGCAGAGCATAGTCAAAAAAACAGGTGAAGAATCTAGGAACCAATGAAACACAAAGACAAAGCATGGTGAATTAACCGAATGGGAATGGCAAGACAGGTGAAACAAGACAGACACAAGTGATTACATAAATGATGAATTGCCCACAAGGTTGGGAGTCTATATTGTAAAAGCAGATTCATGTGACGTAATAAATAACAAACATTATACTTAAACTCCCTAATGCAGTATTTTTGAACACCGGTCCTGGGGAATCACTCTGCACATTTTGTTTGCTTTCCTTATCTAACAGACCAGTGGTCTGTTGCAAAAAGCTAGCTGAACAAACTCTGAGTTTCAGAGTAGGTTTAGAGTTGACAAATCCAGATAAATCCAACCTGGTTTAGATCAGGTTCAGTTATCTCACAAAGCTCGATATAAACTTAACTCAGGTTTGATCCAGAGTTTGCAATTAAGCGTGTGCACCTGAAAGTGTGACGTACGGAAAACAGCCAATCACACAGAACATAGAGAGCATCAGTTTCACTTCTCTTCTAAAGATTAAGAGATCATTTTGAAAATTTTCATGAAATTAAAAGCGTTTACAAGGCAGGAAAACACATTGCTGCTGCAGCCAAAGTTTTAGAGGGCAGCTGAAAGAAAATATCTGACTTTATCAATGCATGATGTAAATTAAAGAAATGGCGCTAATAATTATAGGTTCACAAAGAGCTCAAATGAATATATATTGTTTAAAAGCATTATATATATACATGTATTATATTTATATTAATTTAAAGCAGCACCAGGTCACTTTTCAACCTTCATAATATATTTCCAAGTCTCTTTTGATGGTACATCGACTTACAATAGGTTGAATGACACTCTGCCATAGCCTGACGGGGTCTGTAGCGTTTTTAATCGTACTTTTAAACTTCAAGTTTCGGGTAGTAACTGGCGAACAAAGAGAACTACAAAATTCGACTGCTTTACGGCATATACGTCACTTCCACCACCACCCCCACTTCCTTAAAATCGCAGGGCTCTCAAGTGTCACGCATTGAGCGTGACAGTCACTCATTTCGGTCTTTTGTCACGCTCTCCCGCCACACATTGTATTTCTCACGCTGAAAAACTATTTGTAATATATTTAATATGCCGCAGCGCCCAAAACTCTGGCCGCGCCGCTCTCACTGTGGAACCGGCAGGAATCAAGCGCGTCTCCTCTGGTGTTGTTCATCTGGTGTTGTTAGCCAATCAGAAAATAGCACTATTGTATCTGGGTAACATTTAACGCAACAACCAATGACACCCCGTCGGCTGGGGTGTTTTTTTGTCTGCCTGACTATGTTACGGAAGCTATCTTATCCTCCGTTTATCTTCATGAATCAGGTAATGATTATTTGTCTTGCCTCAAGCTATAATGCAAATCGATTTGTAAAATTTGCAGATTCATTTATGGTAGCTTGATATTATAATATTGACGATATATGGTTATTATCTACCACTCAAACATTGCATTTAAGTATCATATAGATTCATTAAAACGGTAACCAATAGACTAGGCTACTATAATGACACTGGCTTGCAAACGTGATCATCACGATCATTTGTCGTTAGAAAAAAAATAAAACCCATGAAATTATATTCATATGGCATGCTGAAATATATGCCACTGTACCTGGGATGAAGACATTTCACACGCGACGCGTCTGTTACGGAAACTAGGGACACAAGTCGGTTCTGGGGCATTTTGAGTTATTCACAGATTCTGAAAGTTTAGTCTCCAAGCTTTCCAACGATGTGTAACACATGGAAATCTGATAATATTTTGAGAAGTTGTGGCCATTTGAAGGTAGGCACTCAGAAAAACTAAAAGCGGAGAAAACTGCCTCTAAAGATCTGCAGTTCTCACCTCTCTCTGCTGCTGGGAGTGACAATAGCGCTCATTTACATCTCATTTAGATAAGCCATACCCCTGTAAAGCTCCCCCAATGTGCTTTACAGCTTTTTTTTCTTTCCTGCTAGCTAATAACAATAGTAGGTATGGGAAGGTCTAAACAGACTAAACATGAGATAACGTGTACATGTTATTAGAATGAACACAAAACAAAAAACTTTAATGTTTATGGAAACTCAACCCCAGGACCGGCGAATGCACTTCTGCCGCTCTAGGCGAAAAAACAATTGTGCTGCCCCTCTAATTGAAACGTATACCAGCAACAACACACAAAGACCAATATGCCATACATATAACGCAAAACCAGCAACAACACACAATGACCAATAACGTTATGCCATACATAACGCAAAACCAGCAACAACACACAAAGCCCAATATGCCATACATATAACGCAAAACCAGCAACAACACACAAAGACCAATATCGTTATGCCATACATATAACACAAAACCAGCAACAACACACAAAGACCAATATGCCATGATATAACGCAAAACCAGCAACAACACACAATGACCAATAACGTTATGCCATACATAACGCAAAACCAGCAACAACACACAAAGACCAATATGCCATGATATAACGCAAAACCAGCAACAACACACAAAGACCAATATGCCAAAGGCCTACATATAACGCAAATAGTGCGCAACGCGCGTGTGCCCAACATGTCAACAATATTAAAGTTTATGCAGGAGGCAAATGCCTGCTGCCATTTTTCTTTAAGCAGTCATGACAGGGATTTTCCAAATAATCACATTTCACCTCCTCAAATTACTGTTGCAAATCTCTTTACATGTGCGTATACACACACAAATGAAATGTCCGCAAGCACATTATATCATCAGCAGGTTCAGCATCTTAAATATCGACTAAAGAGCAAATGAAGCTTAACTTACGTTTCAGAAACGCGCACGGCAGGCCTTCATGTTCCCTGTTCACAAAACGTTCCCCATTCAAAGCAATCTGGATGCCTCATATGAAACAGCCAGCTACCGTTGTCAGCAAGCCGAGCCGCCACATTCAAGCACCGAAGGGCGCGCGTGCGGATTTCAGTTTCCCTGAAAACATTTTCAGTGTACCGGTAACTGCCACGGTTCAGCTCGTCTGTGACAATCTTTGCGGCGTCCATCTTCATTGAATTGAATTGAGCCGACCAGAGTACAGCATAATAAGTAGCCATGCGGTTCACTTGGAGGGCGGGGACAAAAGCGCCATATTCAGTATGGAAATACACACAGACAATAACACACCACGCCCCTACTGCGTGCTCGAATCTACGAAAACAAGCCGATTTCAACCTCAAAATGTAAGCTTTTAAATATACCAATACTGCTATCTCAAACATGGAGAGGCTTCTTCGTGATTTCAACTAACAGATTCTGCAAAAAAGCGGAAATCACAAATTTTGGAAAAAAAACGCTTGTTTCTCATTTTTCTCGCAAGTTGTGCTGCCGACTTGCGTCCCTGGTTTCTGTAACGGGTCACATATATTTCAGCATGCCATATGAATATAATTTCATGGGTTTTATTTTTTTTCTAACGACAAATGATCGCGATGATCACGTTTACAAGCCAGTGTCATTATAGTAGCCTAGTTTATTGGTTGTCATGGTTGTCAACAAATGCACATGCATGTAGGATGACAGAGTTTACGACAGTAGTAGAGGACAATACTGTTTCCCAACTGTAGGGGGACCCCGAGAGCAAAAGTTACCTGGTGTTACTTTAAAAGCAAAGTTTTGTATGCCTTGTCAATTAATAGGCTTTTTAGGCTTAATAGGCAATTAATAGGATTACTTTTAATAATTAAAAGTAATCATAATTTATATAATATATATATAATAAATAGTTAGCAGCAAAAGATAAGCAAAGATTTTTTCACTATAAACTGTTTTAATTTGGAGCGAGACAGAACGGTGGAGTGGCTTTATTGCATCAGATACATGTCACTTTGCTCACAGGTGATTAGTCCAGTTTGGGTTTGCGATCTCTAACTCAGAATAAAACCTGCTCCTGAGCAGGCTAGCCGTGTAGCAAGTTACCATGGGGATAAACACCGCTAAAAAACAATCCACCTTCTTCAGCCTGAAAAAACAGTTTGCTCAAACTAATCTCGAACTTACCAGGGTAGCATCTGAAACCAGCTTTGTGCAACAGGCCACTGATTTAAATTATCACCTCATTAGGAGTTTGAACTCGAGTTTGAACCCATGAACTCAACTCTGTGTGTCAGATAAGAGAGACTTCAGAGAAAGGTTCACTGTCTTCCTTGCTGTTTTAATAATAGCAATTTCTGATGACTCATGTTGAAACATCAGCCAATTTAACAAAAATGAGATTACACACATGAGTCATAATAAATCATTGTGAGTTTTGGGAGCGAATGCAATTTACAGTCAAGGATGATTTACACAAACAATAATTTGCCATACACAAGCAACATTTTATATTTAAATAAAATATAAAACCACTAATAATCTGCATATGACACGTACACACTGACACTGCATATGTCAAACTTACACCCATAATTGTACACCTTTCTTAAATTCAGTATACTTGGCACTGGAATTTTGTCAGATTATCAGAGAGGTAACTTTTCATAAACTAAAAAGTTTCTGATCAGGATCAGTTTCAGTTCAGTAATTTTATATGAGAGGTTAGAAGCTGATACTTGACTCTTCCCTCGAGATGTCTTTATTATGGCACATCTCATCTCAACTTTGTAACGTGTTACAAAACTGTGTTTCCAAGAAATCCTTAGGCTGGAAGTATGAGGCTGTGTTTTAATTGGAATAGTGTTGTTGGGTTCAGTGGTGTAACTATGCATGCAAACACACTTTATGGGATTTTTACCACTATCTGTTAACTTATTTTTAAATGTTGCATTTTAAAGTTAGATTTGAGGTAAATAATCATAATTAACTCAGTTTTGCCATTTAACCCTGGCAACCACTTGGTTGCAGTGCTTCATTTGTAAATGAATAATTACAGGATCAAAAACAGCAATTAAAAGGCACTGTGACTCACATTGACCATGCAACTTCAGTTTTCCAGGAATGACGTCACTAAACAGTGATGGCACAGCTGTAAGAACATCATTTATACGATTCTGCATGGCCCTATCTTAAATGTAAATATGTTGAGACCAAAAAATATCATTCTCTCTCACCTTTGACGTTGTTGCCTCTTCCATTACATCGATTTCTGATTATGACTGATCTAACTCCCATTGCTTGTGACTCCCGGTATCCTGGTTAGTATTAGTATTAGTAATAGTGTTAGTATTATATCCATCTTCGGGATCTCTTTTGATCAGAAACACCATCAGCTTTACTCATGGATATGTAAAATGAAAATAAGCTTGACTGTCTTTTTGACATTTTGGCAATATTTACTTATTTTTATTAGGATAACTTGTCAGGTATATACACTCTCTCCAAACTTTATGCTTTACTGCATACAAAACAATAAGCAGTAATTAATGTTTATTAAAATAAGCACCAACCAATGACAGTGATTTTGAATATATGCTGAGGGTCAATAGCAAAACATAACCTCCAAATATATCTGCATGAACCCACACTCTCTCGGTCTCTCACACCATCACCATGTAATGAACTTGTTGAAGGGATAGTTCACCCAAAAATACAAATTCTATCATCATTTACTCACCCTCAAGTTGTTCCAAACCTGTATGAAAGTCAGCGGTGCCTTACAACTGTTTGGTTACATGTGAAGACAACATGTCTTCCTTGTGTTCAGTAGAACAAAGAAATTCATACAGGCTTGAAGGTGAGTAAATGCTGACATGATATGATGAAATGATAACTATTCCTTTAATACCGGATTGTGTAAAAACAAATGCCGGAACACAAAAATCCCAAATTTGACACTTTCTGGAACAGGATCAAGCAGGATCCAACTCAAAATTAAGCACTGGATGGATGGTTGCAGGGTTTAATGGCAAAACTGAGTTAATGGAAGTAAAGTACAGAAATTAGCCATTGGATTGAGAGTTTGAGGATAATAAAGATGGAGACTTTTTGAGGATGTCAAGTAGTTCACCCAAATATTTGCATTTCTTTCTTCTGTGGAACATAAAACAAGATATTTTTGTCCCCCCAAAAATGTTGCTACCTTTCTACCATACAGTGGAAGTCAATGGCCACCAAAACTGTTTGGCTACCAGTGCATACAGGTTTGGAATGAGGATTAAATGGGTGATTACATTATGACAGAATTGTCTTTTTTTGTGAACTATCCCTATAATTTCTGTCATTTTATTATGCAGGATGGGACTACACACAGACAAACCTATAAGTATAACAGTATTCATCAAATCCAGCCTAAAGATAGAGACGACAAACAGTTTAACAACTAGTTGTTCATTTCGGCTTTGAACACAAGTTTTTATACAAGTGCCATTGTTTACTATTTAAGTTGATTTGGATGTAGAATGTGATTGTTAGTAAAATTACCAAAAATACCCCCCCACAAAAACCTGCAGGTTCAGCAGTCAGAAGAGGATCATATTTATCTGCAATGATTCCTTAGTAAACCGCAGCTTTTTTCAGAGACAAACGCTTTAAAAGTTAAATTTAAAGACTAGAAATTAAACACTGAATATGTTCAAACAATACTGTTTAAAGATATTTTTTTCCTAACATTTTAATTTTAAGGTCACTAATCACCTCCTTCCATCCCTGTCTCATCTCCATCATCTCAGCCACCTGTTCCCACTCAGCTCCCCTTTATCTGGACCTCTTTTCCCTGTGAAGTCTACTGCCACGGCGTACACCTCTGAACAATCTTCCATATTTCTACGTATTCCTGATTCCTGCCTGTTTCCCCCATTACTCTGTGAATGTTTGTCGCCTGCCTACGACCCTTGCCTGGTAACCACTCTGAGTTTGGACTGCCCCAGTATAGTTATCAGCCATGTGCTTTCTCTGTTTACTGCCTGTTTGTGTTCTTCATTAACAGTATTGTACATGGATTCGAACGCCTCTGACTCTTCATCACAGTACCCCAGCATTGTGAATTTAATCAAATTGTGACCTGGGTGAATCTTTACAACCCTAGTGGGGAGTGTTGACTTTAAGGCACTGGTTAATAGTACATCACTATTTTTTTTTAAGAGAATGCAAAACTCATAATTGCGTGTCTGATAAGAGAGATACACAATGTGCAGCCCAGGGCAGGCAGATGTAAAATGACCAAGTGTGACTGCTTCACCTAAACATACAATAGTTATGCTATTGCCAAGGAATTTATAGTACACACAAAAGAACAAAACAAATGTGAGTAAAACACCATTTCATAATCACTGGAACCGACAGAATCAGTAAATATTCCATGTGTGATGTTCCTTGTTATGGATTAAAGCTACATACTATGATTGCATGCTTAGTTTTTGGAGGGAATGGATCAATTGATAAGAAACAACAAAGTTAAACTGTACTACAATTAAGTTCACTCCAACCACATGAAGAGAAGAGCCTACACGTAGAGGCTGCTGGGGACGAAAATTGCTGTTAACATTTTTACTGTATACATAAAATACCAACAATCAGGTGTACCAAATGTGTAGAGTGGAGAGTTGTTAACATTGCAAATATAATATTGTGCGTGCATGTGTGTTAAATGCCTTTGTATACTGTAGAAGCTTTCATTAGCACATTTAAACGTTTAGTTATCAATTTTGGTTTACAATGTTTTATAATATAATAGTATTGTACATGTTAGACTCAAAAGGCACTATATTCATGTAGTATAGAACAGGACAGGACAGAACAGACCCTTTGCTTCCATGCTCTGCAACATAGCTTTTGACACATGCACTTTTTTCATGCAGTCTTTTCCTGTTATAAACAATAAATGTCTTCCTATGATTTTTAGTTTATTGTCTACCCATTGAGTGACATCCATAAATAATATGTGTGCTGAAATGGGGATTACAGTTTTTTACAATCTTTACTTTGCTACTATTTTCAGAACCTTGATGTCGTTTTTCAAAACTCTAGACACAAAACTCAAAACAGTTATCACTTGTAACACAGGCTGTCTAATGTTCAAAACATTGCATTGTACATTCAAGAAATCTTGCACTTGCACAATCATTGGTTCAAAAAACAAATTTACTGTGAAATACCATTGAAACATAACTATAGATCACCCACACACAAGCAACCCATAGTTTCACTGTGTCATTGTTCGTACAATCATTAAATATTGTAGAACAAAATAGGTGATACAGGTTTCATTATGGTACTACATGTACAGTAAATACATCTCTGTAAAAGTACTGCAGTAGAAGAGAGAATACAGACATAGTGGAATCATTGAACAAAGTTTGTAATATATTGATGCAAAACACTACAGTACAATCACAACATAGGTCTATTGGATTCAAAGCAAAAATATAAAATATTATGCTATCCGTGGATATTGCAGTCTAATTGGTTCATAATCCACGCTAATTGGTGACAATGAATCTCGCAGTGGTGGGCCGTCAGGGCCAGCAAGGCCTTCTCTGCTGGCCTAAACACTATCAGAATTACTGACTTGCACTTTAATATATTTTTTCCATGAATGAGTATTAAATTATTCCCAATAGTTCATTATATTAATTTCATAGCTTTGCTCTTGGTCGCGCTGCTTCCAGTAGTGTGTTTTTATGTTAGAGCTTTTATCCAATCATATTTCAGCCATCATGCGTTGCCATGGCCAAATAAATCTGCCTGGAGGCCTTCAGAATCGACAATGCGGGCGTCTGTCGCTAAAATGAATGGCAATGAAATTTTTGCTTTAACCAATCAGATAATCAGTCAGATTTAATCAGCCAATCAGATTTCGCTTTGACTGCAGCGGGGCCATCTAGCAGGCTTACAATAACGTCTGCATTTTCTCTTCTTTGATTGGATGCTCAGAGCGCATACTATTAATTACTGGTATTCAGTATCCGCATCTGTAGCGAACTGCGTAAACTAAAATATATTCATGTAGATTTAATCGTTTTTCAACCCACAAACTAATGTTTATTTCCCTCCTCCTCAGGTTTAAACCAACCGGAAAAAATCCCTTATTCAACCTGAGCTAAACGCTGAGTCACGGAACTCTATTCGATCTGTCCGGGTAAAAACAGAACTGACTAATGTACTGCTAAGTTATGCCACGAATGATTTTGAAGGCAAAAGTCCCGCTGATCCCATTGATTTTGTTTTAAACTCTGCGTGAGAGCATGGGGCAGCTGTAACGTTACACATCGTCATGTTTTGCGGTGACTGCGTGCTTCTGTCGAGCAGACACTCTCAGCCATAAAGCGAAGTAAAACCTATGCTAGAAATATGACGCGACACATACACGACATTGTTGGAACTGCAACGCAGTTAGAACCTGTACAACTGTAATTGAAATCTTCTTGAGGAAAGAAATAAGGATGGATTTTGTGTAAAAAAATAACCAGTAGTTTTGGTGAGTATAATGCTTTTTCCCCAGTGGTGAATATGATTTTCTTCTTAATTTTTCTTTTAGATTTATGATCGAAACGTATTTTTTTTAAAAACATTCATACTATTGTAACGTCTGAAAATGGACTATTGTAACCATTGAACGTTTCTGAACGGATTCGGAACGCAAGAACCACTGTACACAAACGCACAAGCCGAACTCACGCGCTCGTCTCTCTCTACCGGCTTTTCCCGAACTCACAGCATTTACCCTATAACTGCCGGTGCAAAATAAAAACAACAATTATAGAGAGTTTTTGCGCTGCTACACTATTAAAAGTTATTTATTCAGATAGGACAGAAGGCCTAGGTGTGAAATGCACGGTCCGCCACTGGAATCTCGTTATCTTGAAACTTTCATGATTTACTGTAAACATGGAAGATTGTTTGTCTGTTTCCATATAACTATGCATTAAGAGTACTGCAACAGTTTCTTATCATTTTGAGCAGTTGTATCAATTGATAATTAGATCATTGTAAAAAATGAATAGACACTCATTTGAAATGTAATGTGTGAATTAACTTTTGAAATAGTAGTACTTTGATGTTAAGTTGTGTCATATTGAACATGTGATTTTTGTTGAATGAACAAATAATCCAAGTTTTATGTGTATTGTATCAAAGCAATTGAGAAAAGGGTTAGAGTTTTGAATAATGTGCATTTTGATCATTGGTTGATCATTGGAGTTTTGTGTCTAGAGTTGTGAAAAATGACATCAAGGTTCTGAAAATTGTAACTAAGTGATTGTAAAAAACTGTAAATAATCTAAGCTAATTTCTAAACATGACAACAAAGAGTACATATAGTAAGGAAGGTACTACAAGACTACAAGACTTTTTGTACCACAACAACTTCACACAACCACAACATAGCAGCAGAACAACTTACCCTGGATACTGCCAAATCTGTGAAGACAGAATAGAAGTGGTTATTTAGTAAGGTGTGTGTGTGTGTGGTCCTGGTGAACCCTATATGAGGACAAAATGTCCCCACAAAGATGACAATATCTGAAATCCTTGTCCTTGTAAGTTGTAAGGATATATATATTGTATACTTATAAGGAAAACGGCTTATAAATCATAATAAGTGTTGTTTCTTGAAATTGTAAAAATATAGAAAATTTTCTGTGATGGGTAGGTTTAAGGGGGCATAGAATATACAGTTCCCCATCGATGTATTGCGTCACTAGCTGCATTGGGGAAAACAATTTTTTCTCCGATTACTGAAGCCTTATAGAATCACGAAGTGAAACTGCATGAGCCAATGGTTATGCCGCGGAGTTGCACAAACTAATGGCTACACAGTGGAGCTGCACGAACCTATGGCGCTAAAGCCTGCCAAAATGGGCGAGGCTACATAAGCGGACATAAGCAGGCATTCCGCCGTAGGAACTCAGATTAATTCTCCTTCAGCGACGAAGATCTTCTTCTCGCTGGACTCCGAGACAAGACAGAAAAAGCCTTCTCACCATCGAACAAGCCTCACAGTGGATCAGGCTGACTCAGTAGTGCCCTGCAAGCAAGCTGAATGTCAAGCTGATTAACAGTACTCTGTACGCAAGCTGATTCAGCGTCTCCCCTGACCATTACTATAAGATTTCTGTGCACGGTATGATGCTCCTCCCCTGCTACTATCAGGTGAGTCTAACAGAGCTTATTTCTCTTAAAGAGCATATTTTCTCCTGGCGTTTGTTTCAAAATGCTGCACCTCTGGGGCTGCCCCCTTGCCAAGCCACGTTTATCAAAGACACCCTTATGAAACGGCCGTTCAAGGTGTTAACATTTGAAACAAACCCTCTCGTAAGTGTGTCCAGGTTGTTGTTTTTTTCAGTGGATCTGATAGATGCCTACTTTAATATCCAGATAGTCTCCCCATCACAGAACCTTGAGATTCGTGTTTGAGGGTGTAACTTTGCCAGTATACCATCCTTCCATTCAGACAGTCTCTGGCTCTGCACACTTTCATAAAGTGCATGGATGCGGCCCTCTCCCCTCTGAGACAGAAGGAAGTGTGCATCCTTGAATTACCTCGACAACTGGCTCGTATTGACGCAGTCGGAGGCCAAGCTAGACACTCACATATCCTTGTTCCTCAGCCATTTGAAATGCCAGGGACTCAGAATCAACATTGGCAAGAGCTCACTGTCTTCCAGCCAGCGAATCTTGAATCTGGGCAGTTCTGGTTTCGGCCCAAATGCAGGCCACGCTCACACCAGTGTGTGCTTTGACGATTCAGCGGCTCACACCGTCTTTCAAGGTCAGGGTCTCACCCCATTCACCCCCCACCCCCCTCTCAAATTTCAGAGGATGCCTTATGGCATATGCATCATCAGTACTTGGCATTTTGGACACCTTCATATCAGGATGGACCATGGCTGCATCATGGCCCTGGCCCCTTGGAAGGATCCTTCTCGGTTCCAATCTGGCGTGAACCTGGGTTAGGTCTCCAGAAGGACGGTGGTCTCGACAGATGCCTCCAACAATGATTGGGGAGCTATGTGCGAGGGCAGGCTGACTTCTGGCTCCTGGTCGTGCACGGAAAAATGGCTGCACATAAACTGCCTGGAAATGCAGGCAGTCTTTCTGGCCTTCAGAACCTTCCTGACAGACCTGAAAGGAAACCACGTCTTAGTCCGCTCAGACAAAATAGCATTGGTGTCCTAAATAAACCACCAAGGTGTCACCTTTGGCTTTTAACTTGCTTAGTTGGGGACACTTAATTTATTTCAGACACATTATTATTGATCTGCCTGCATTTGACATAATTATATATATATTATATTTTGTATGAACTAAATGAATAACTTTTTTACAAAAAAAAGGAACCATCACATAAGCTGGATTATGACGCTATTTTCTTCTAGATCTGCTGTACAGCCGAAACGACTTGGAGCTTAAACTCTGAAGGAAAGTTGACCTCATGGTAGAGTTAAGGAACCCTTCCCTAATGTCTAGTAAACCAGCCAGAAAGATTTTTCTAAGGAACGTCTTGCTGAGTACATCAAAGCAGACCAACTCTACAGACAGGGGTTAATGAATAATGAATAAGATTTAATGAAGGGTTTATGTTTAGGGGTCAAGTATAGTAGAGTGGATTAAAGGCAGAGAGAACACATGGAAGACAAAGTTTTTTTTTTTGATTTCCAGTACCTATGGCCTAGAAATTACAGATGTTGTGTACACACACTCTCTTCTTATTTCTGTCGTCGTTGCATGTACCCTCTTTCCAAATTAGTTAGCAGAAAGCAAGGGTGATATAGGACATGCGTGTGCCATTACAGCAGTGGATAGCCAAGTTGCTGGGGAGAGAAAAGGAGATCCTGCCATCTTCCTTGAATCTGACATGTAACCATGACATCTTCCCTAGTTGATTTGGAATATGTTAAAGGTGGGATCAGTAGTTTTTGAAATATGCTGTTTGGATGTTAGTCGGTCCAAAACGAACAACAAACGTGTCAGCCAATCAGCTTTAGGGGCCGTATGACGGTGGAGAAGAGAGAAAGAGCAAGAGGGAGATTTGAACTGAAGAAAGAAATAGAGATGAGACGCAATACAAAAGTGAAAAGCTCAGAAGAAATTACTGGAAAATATGTCTGGGCAAGAGCTTTAGGACCCATATTAATATTAGAAAAGCTGTCCAGCGCGGGAGCGAGCTAAGTGGGATGGCCTGAAAACAGACGTGGATGTTGTTTGATTCGGGTCCACACGTGAGTAACACTGGGTTTGAATGTCACAATCATTGTGTAGTGTACATTAATTTTTTTGTGCTTCCTTGTCATTCGTTCATCATCTGTGATTTATTTTTCATGAAGCATTATTCTATTGCACTTCTGTATAAACAGACATCCACTCTTGGATTCCGTGAGTCCAGTTAGTGAAAGTCTAAGGGCTGTTAGGATTGGATTGTGAGTTTTGGAGGTGGAGCAATGAAGAAGGGGTGTGTTTGTTTGGGTTGATTTCAAATATCAACATTGGCCAACAGCATGTTTAAAAAACTACTGATACCACCTTTAAAAGAATTGAGGTGTTGTTCTTCAGTTTTTAAGATGCCATTTACACCTGGCCACTTTAAGCATTTTTGATTGATCTAATTGTTATCCAATTGAGAATGTTCCCTTTGCACTTAGCTACATAAATATGTATGCGCAAAACAAGGGTTGTCCAAGCTGTTGTACCTCTAAATACAACTTTTTCACATGCATCACTTCTGTGCTGATGATAACACTCTCTTCTTCATCTAATGTTTGAGTTTTGCGGTTGCTCCATAAGTCTTATCCATTATTGCTCCCTCACATGTGGATCTAGGGCTACCAATCTTCCATGCCTACATATCCCCATTTGGAAGGAGTAAAGCTTAAGTATGTGACATAAACAAGCAGATGCTTTTACATTTGAGAGTTGCATTTGAAATTCTTCTTAAACCAGAACCTGAATTGATTTAAGATAGGATTGCAATGCACTTGGTCTATTCATGGTTAAATAGTTATGATGGCCAAGTGTAAATATCCCCAGACACTCAAGCTTACTTACACATCATATCAGTTACCAAAAAGGAACAAAAACCAGACCACCAGATGATGGCACCTTGAAGCTATCCCAAACATATCACAAAAATCGACAGCAACACTGCAATTGTTTTGTCATATTTAAACAATAACCACTTTATTGATTTGCTATGAATTATGTTATCTGCTTATTTTATAAGGTTGCATGCACAAACAGTGATCTGTAGGCCACCCCTCACCTTTATTTTCAGCCTTGATTTCTTCGTGCATAAAGTCGTTCTGGCGGTTTCCGAGGACAAAAGCAAGAAAGGACAGGATGAGAGCATCTAGGATACCGATGATGGCCAGTATGTAAGCCCAGCGAACTGAACAGTTTCCCAGTGTGTACTTTCCTGTTTCCTCTCCGCACATATCCCGGATGACCTCGGCATCCCAGCCATCTGGGAAAATCAAACAGCCCAGCACCAGGCACACAGCTGCCAAGAGAGAAAGGTTGAGAGACTGAGACAAAGGATGATTTAACAAAAACGTATTACACTAACCAAACATCAATTAAGGCAAATTAATAGTTTTGCCATTCAATTCAATAACAGCTTGAAAAAAATAATTTAAATAATTACCATTTAATTTAAAGTGTTTCTGTGTATCTACACAGCTGTAAAAACACTGTAATATTGTACTAGTACATATTCATTCTTAAATCCTAAATCTTAATATTCATTCCACATTCTTAATTTGTAATTATTTTGTGCAACTGCTTGTAGTTCATTTAATTCATAATAAATAATGAGGGTGTGGGGGTGGTAGGGAAACAGTCAAGTGCTTTTGCACTAGGGCCCATATAATAATACTACAACACTGTTACTAATGTTGCTTTGATGCACCTCAATACACTAGTTTTTAGGTTGTTCCTAAAATATAGGGTTGTACAGGTGTAGACCAGGTGTCCAGCAAATGATCATTTTGATGACTGAGCACTCTGATAACTATTTTGGTCTAACATTTTAATTACTTGCTTGAGACAATGTACTTATTATTTAGATACATGTTTTTACATTGTACTTATATTATTTTAGTTACCTGCATATAATTACATCTTTAATTAATTTATGTGATTACATCTATAGTTACACGATTGACCCTTCACTTCCAACCCACCCATAAACCTATACCCATACCACCAAACCTGTCCCTAATCTTACCCATGTCCACCTCAATATCAGCACAAGTGTTTTCCGCTTCAACATGAATACATTAAGTACACTGGATTGATTTTTTTATTTAAGTACATAATAGTTAAAGACAACTAATATAAATTGTGACAACTATTGTTAGAGGATGAAAAGGTTGCAGGAGGTGTCAAATTCAAAATCTGTGTGATTAATTAGTAGTTAAAGGGGTCATGCATTAAGAAATAAAAAATTACTTGATCTTTTGATACATAAAGACCTCTTCGATAAATTGTCTTTTAACACGTCTGAGAAATTTACAATATCAATAATGTTGGCTACGCACATAACTGGCCGAATGTCAATCTATTGTGAAGACTATAGTGTGCATTTCAAGTCCCCTCAGTTTTATTTATAAATGAACCAATAGAACCTCCACCTTGCTGCTGCCTTAAATTTTAAACTGTTCACCGCAGCCTTCATAATCAGTAGTTTCCGTTTCCAACAAATTTTTCAATAACGCCAGCATTCACATAATTTGCTAAAAGCATTTAAGTTAGTTTCATGACAAAGAACTCTTTATTCCACTACAACCCTCAGTCAACTTCATTACTCTAATCACTATGAATCTCTTTTTTTCACACATTCTCCTATCCATTATTCCATCCCACTCATAAGACCCCCAGGACTGTGATAAAAATAAGTAGGCAGAAGAAAGACCAAAATCAGTAATCTTGTGTCTAATGTCTAATTGTAATATGGATAAATCTTTATAAATACTTATTTTCCTTGCCCACACAAACCTCATAAGCCTTTTAGATAACCTGGGCACATCTGCATTCAGGGTAGGGAGAGATCTACTGTGACTGTGATTCCAATTCCAGCCCCGTCGAATGTCCACCCCACAGTGACACAGCTCTGCTGACTCATTTAATGTAAGGCAGGAGTGGCATATTCTCTAGTTTACTGCCTTGGTACTATAGGAGTTGGCACTTTACAGACACAACTAGCATGACAGTGCGAATCATCAACCAACTGACATGTCTTCTGCCCCAACTAATGAGTGATCTAGAGAGGAGAATAGTCCGTTCCCAGTCTGAGATTCTGATTGTAGTGTCTTTGGCCCAATGATGTTCATCATATCCTCATGATTTGTTGGTGTTTCTGCACTAATGTCTTTAACCCGATGTGCACAATGATGTGTGAGGGTCAAAGGTTTGGTCAGAGGAATGTTAAGTTCCTATCCTGCATAAGTGAATACAGTAGTGGAATCCACACACACACATAGTAGTATGTTGAGTGATATGATAGTATAGATATGTCTGAGAGAAGTTGTGCCACTTTTTTGACTTTGGAAGTTGTGCCACTTTCAGTCCACTTTTGAGAGATTGGTTGTACCTTTTAACACCCCATTCGCCTGGAGGTGTTAGAAAACAGTGCTAATGTCAGCGTCAGTTTGCCCAATGTTGAATCGGCGTTGAGGCCGTCGGAGAGAGTGAGAACTCTGATTGGATGTTCAGTTTAGTGAATAATTCAATGCACAAGAATTAAAGCGAAAGTGATGTAAGACAGTAAGTCAAGACGGCGCAGACCTCTACTTATCTAATGTTATGTTATCCTACCCGAGCATTCCAAAACGCGAATATATTCATAATAACATGAGCCGCTTAAAAATAATAAAGTTATCAGCATAATTGATATTCAAAATATTAAGCATGCGCTGCTTAGAATATAGACTATTGACACCCGCTGAAACAGACAGTTAATTCCTTGCACACAGGCGCAGAATGCTAGTTTGCAGTCGCCTGTATTCTGGTTGGTGAGTTCAAGTTCAACACGAGGCGACAACACCGTCAGTTTTCGTCGCTGCTAGTTCTTTGAAGTTGGCTTGGTGTGTCCCAGGCTTAAATGTCCCCTGCCATGAAATTTTCACTTTCTGAGGTTTTTTAACATTAATATTAGTTCCCATAGCCTGTATTTGGTCCCCTCGTGTCTAGAATTTTCAATCGGTGTAAACCGAGTTTTGGCTATCTTTCTGAGAGCTCAGCCTCAGACCTTGAATCTCCTCCTTATGACGTCATAAGGAGGAAAGTTTACCTCCCCTTTCTCTGCTTTGCCCGCCCAGAGAATTTGGCTCGTCCATGAGAAAATGAGCTAGGAAGTAAGAACGCGCAAGCGCGATTTGAGTTTTTCCTCGAGAGATATAATGGCTTGCCGTAACTAATGGTCTTCCCCGCTGCCTGCTGTGTGTGAGTGTGTTTGCTAGCTCCGTCTAAGCCTCGCATTTCTTTCTGTTTTGAACCATCATTTACTATCATTTCTAGTTGTTTATACTACTAATTATAGTTTACCTAACATCTCAGGTTAACCTAACATCGCTAGCTTCCGTTATTGTTAGCACAACACGCTAGTATCTCGCTAGCCTGTTAACGCGCCACCCGTGCGCTCAGTTATTTATTTTTCTTGTGCGCGCCCGCGCCTCCGAGTTCATAAAAAGCCCAGGTGAGTAAGAATCAGTCAACAAACAAGGTGAGTAATGTCTTGTCCTGTTATTGTCACCTGCACCTCATGCCACATGTTCACCATAGCCTTCCCCGTCGGCAATATAGGGTTTATATGTGATAAATGCAAGGAGACAGTCAGGCTGACGGAGAAGATTTCAGAATTAGAGACACCCATCCAAACTTTAATTGAGGATAGTAAGTGTACTCGAGCTTTAGATACTACTTTGGATGCGCCTAGCATAGTGAACTCTGTACATGATTCGGTTCCGGCTGAGTTATTGCCTGTGCAGCCAGGCAGATGGGTGACTGTCAGAGATTGCTCTAGTAGCGGATCAAAAAACCACTCTTCCGTTCCGATAACCATAACAAATCGATTTGCCCCTCTCAGTGAAACACCCACTGAGAATGCTGTTGATTGTGCCCTGGTCAGTGGCGGTTCTAGGGGGAGGCCAGGGGGGCCAGTGCCCCTGTGACAAAAAGCTTGGCCCCCCTTGTGGCCCCCCTAAATGTGGAGTTTGAAATAATTTTTACAAAACTATTTGTTAAATTGTTATCGTTGTTATCTTTGTATGCGTATTATATTTTATATTTTATCTTTGTGGATTTGCATTTTCACGTGACAATTCGCATCACATTCGCGGGAATCGGAGCAGAAAAAACGTCTGTCTCCTGCACGCGAGAGAGCACAGCAAAATCCCCAGTGTTAAATGAACTCTCGGTGTACATATAGGAACACGGATTTTGCTGTGAGGAGAGAAAATGTCAGTTCAGTCGTAAGTTCATTCTTTATGTGCGTATGGGCTATGCGATGTGTATAATTGTCTATTATGATATTGTAATCATTGTTGTATGAGGCACTGTGAGCTGACATCGCTTGTCTATCGTCCTTTCACTGCTGTGTGCAGTTCATATGTAGGCTACTGTATGTCCCCAAATTAGTTTTTGTCTTATATTTATATCATATTATGTTCTTATATTAGAATATCACATCGGCAAGTGTGCCGTTTTCCCGTGCACAATTGCAACTGTGATATGAATGTTATACAACAGTTAAATTAACAATAAGTTAACATTGGGAGTTACTTTTTAGACACAATATTGTCAATATTATTTGTTTTCCCTTTATTTCGCCGACTAGAATTTCAAAATGAAACCGTAGCAGAGTCTCAATGCAACACAGCGATGATTTATTGACTGAAATCCGCGTTTTGAACGAATCACTTGCTTCTTTCCCGAATGAATCAGCCGTTTGAACGAATCGGTTGAATGAATGAATCCCTCTTACAGGGACTTGGCGCCGCCTACTGGTAGTTTTAGTTTCATAAATTTGAAAGTATCCTTGAATTAAAACGTTAAAACAATTAGAAATCATTTCATATTTAAATATTGATTTAAAAAAATATCATAGCTTTATTTATGCAATTGTAAATGGAGTGTAAATATATTAATGCCACTTCTGTGTCACCTCTGCACTGCAAAGATTGATTTTGATTGAATTAATTAATTTGCTGGTAACAGTGGTAGTCTACTGTTTAATTATTGTATAATTAAGTACTATTGTATAAATTATTGTATAATTTGAATGTTAGTATTTGACATAAAAGGTGATGCATAACTCTAAATAAGTTTAGAAAAAATGTCCATATATAGGTGAAAATACCCCTGGAAATCAATTTAAGGTGGCAAATATTGCCCCTTAATTAAAAAATGTATTTCTGTCACTGCTGTGAACTGACCACTGCATAGAATATGAAAAATATTAATATCTTTGTGAGTCAGCTGTCAACAACAGGCCTAAACCAGCCATGGCATCAGAACAAAAACACAATCAGTAAAATATCATCTAATTATTATCAACAAAACGTTGAAAATATTGAAATATATTTTTGTCAATATTGCACACCCCTAATGTACGGTATTAATTTTCATTTCTTTAGGTCTTAAAAAGCCTTAAATTTGACTTTAAAAAGTTTGCAGGAACCCTGTAAACGGTTAGACGTAGTTACCTAGAAAGTCAGTTATTTTAAGTAAATGAATTAATAAGCTTCTTGGTCATTGCGTTTGCTCTATAGTTCTCAAAATGAAGAGAAAGAAGGACACCATGTCTATTACAGTTACTGTGACTAATACTGAATATGTAATGCAAATGTAAAAATATAATGGAAATGCAAATACATTGTTGAATGATTATAAACATGGTATTTTGCCTGTTGATGCCTGCAGTACAGTGCAGAAAATGATATGACAACAATAAGGTCTAAATGTAACTGGCCCCTCTAACAGTACAACTGGCCCCAGCTTGGCCCCCCCAGTTGAAATGGGCTAGAACCGCCACTGGCCCTGGTAATTGGCGATTCTATTACACGGAATGTGAAAATAGAGACACCAGCCACCATAGTCAGATGTTTACCGGGAGCCAGAGCGCCTGACATCAAAGCAAATTTAAAAGTGCTGGCTAATGCTAATCATAAATTCTCTAAGATTGTTATTCACGTCGGCACTAATGATGTTCGACTCCGACAGTCGGAGATCACCAAAATTAACATTAAAGAGGAACTCGCAAGTATGATGTCAGGCGTAGTTAGTAGATTGTGTTCACTCAATGGCTGGTTGTCTAAGTGGTGTCCGCAAAATAATACAGAATTCATAGACAATTGGAAAAGTTTTTGGGGCAGACCTGACCTGTTGAAAAGAGATGGTACTCATCCCTCCTGGGATGGTGCTGCTCTTCTCTCTAGTAATTTGGCTCATAGTCTTGATGAAAGATGAAACATGACAATCTGGGGCTCAGGTCAGGAAGCAGACAGACTGGCTAATCCGACAGTCTGCTAGCGGTCTCGCGTCACCAAGGTCAGATAAATCCCATCACATAGAGACTCTTTCACCTAGATATCATCATATAGAGACTATGGGCCCTATCTTGCACCCAGCGCACGATCTGAAACGCAAGTGTCAAAGCGCAAAGCGCAAGTAACTTTGTGGGCGGATCCCGGCGCTGTTGCTATTTTCCCGGCAGGATAAATGCCTCTTGCGCCTGGCGCAAATCTAAAAGAGGTTGGTCTGAAGTAGCTTCATTATTCATAGGTGTGGTTTGGGCGTAACGTGAAATAAACCAATCAGAGCGTCATCCAACATACCCTTTAAGAAAAGGTGCGCATGTTGCATGGCGGATTGTTATTATTATGGCGCATTTACCAGGCGCGCGCCAGGAGCGGTTCACAGCCGAGGAGATTGTTGTTCTCGCCAGGGCCGTAAAAGAAAGAGAATTGACATTGGGGATGGGACAAACCCACCCAAATCAATAGAAAAAAATATGAGAAAGCTCAACTTAACTGGTAAGTTAAAGAGTAAGGTTTTTAATGTACTTACATTATGGTAAAGGTGATTTCGCAGTCTTCAGATTTTTTTTTTCCTAGTTCTTGACGGACAAAATAATTTGTCAGATGTCCTTATATACATATGTGTCTTGCCACTATTGGGCAAACAGGTCTGATCCGTCATTACTACAATTTGCCTGAAAAATTACCAGTATACACTGGTAAATGTGTAAGCTAGATTTATGCCATTTTTTTCACATCTTCATGGACACCACAATGATTTCCCTCGTGTGGTAATATTTGTCCTTGTTATAATGTATGATTTGCAAAAATAAAAACGGCTGCATCTGTGTTGATGAGAGAATCAAAGTGTGTGCGCGTTGTGCACCCGTTACATTATGGCCAAGCATGCGCGCATAAAATAGCATTATGAACAACGCGCAACGCGCCACTGACTTTAGACCAGGTTTTTTTTGGTCAGTGGCGCAATTGTTTTCTGGAACTGCAAAATAGCACTAGGGAACGTTTGCGCCGAAACACGCCTCCTTTTTGCGCTGACCCGCCCAGGGAGCGCAAGTTAATTTCCTAGTTTACCGACGTGCGTCTGTGGAGGGAAAAGCCCGCTTTGCGCGGGTGCAAAATAGGAATGATACATGCGTCAGTGTACAAAGTCAATTGCGCTGGGTGCAAGATAGAGCCCAATGTCTGTTCCCCGAATTTGGAAATTCAAAAAACCGTCCAAACCTATCTAAGGTTAAAAATTTAATTGATGTTCAACAAATAAAAGACAAATATAATACAGATGAGCAATCGATAAAGTTTAGTTGCTGAATATTCAATCCCTTAATTCAAAAGCACTCATAGTTAATCATATGATTTCAAATTATAACCTAGATGTGCTGTGTTTGACAGAAACCTGGCTAAAACCAAATGATTACATTACTTTAAATGAGTCCACCCCGCAAGATTACTGTTATAAACATGAGCCTCACCCGAAAGGCAAAGGGGGAGGTGTTGCTGTAATTTATAGAGCATCACAGTCCCAAAAATTCAATACAATTTCTCCATTGACATTTGGGATATAAGCCATTAAAACGTAACCATACATGGTAGACTTAAAACCAGCTACGGCTGTACTAAGTGATTGTATATGCTCATATAAACGCCAAAAGTTCATGGAGCACTAACCTTGTTTTAAGATAAATCCCTTTTATTCGCGATGTATTGGATAAGTACTTCATTACCCACAATCCTGAACAATCCCACAATCCCACAGTGATGCACCTGATTGGTGGAAGTCGTGTCACGTGTCTGAAACCCCACGAAGGCGCGTGAAGACTGAAGATCGCGTAATGACGTAGGGCTAAGTTCATTGGTCGCACCTCAGAGACGACACTGCGCCATTGGATGTGCAGTTGCCCCAGCACAGCCTATGAGCGAGCCAGATGCTCAATGTTTTAGCATGTGCATAAGCTTGAGTAAATCGAGGAAAAGGAGTTTCCCTGCACATTCACTATATAAAATTCACTGGAGAAAAAAGTTCACGTTGCCGTCGTCAGATTTGGAAGTCACTCAAAAGGCTCTTTCACGGTGGCTTTCAGTCAACTTTAGTGAGGCGCAGTGGTTTATGGGAGATAGTTCCTTTGCTCGGAAATGAAAATATGTACACAGGCTTGTACCCTTGACTTTTTTTGGTTTTTCTCTTCGTTTTTTCACTCGAAATGATATGTTGTATGCTTATGAGTTCAGCCGTAGCTGGTTATCCTCAGACATGCTCTTATACTCTTTAGATATGGATTTTACAAAATGTCAATGGGAGAAATTAATGGGAAATTTACTTCCGGCACCAACGCTCTCTCAGGCTGTGGGCGGGACTGTGATGCTCTACAGTAATATTTTCAAAACCAGTAAGAAATCTAGTTTTAAATATACTTCTTTTGAAGTGTTGGTGCTTAATGTAAATATACATAGTGTAAACGATATACAGGCCACCAGGGCACCATAAATATTTTATCAAAGAATTTGCTGACTTTCTATCAGAATTAGTATTTACTGCAGATAAAGTAGTAATTGTTTGTGATTTTAATATACATGTAGATAATGAAAAGATGCATTGGGATTGGCATTTAAAGACATTGTAAACTCAATTGGAGTGAGACAACACGTCTCAGAACCTACTCATTGTCGTAATCATACTCTAGATCTAATATTATCACATGGAATAGATGTTGATGCCGTTGAAATTCTGCAGCAAAGCGACGACATCTCAGATCATTATCTAGTCTCGTGTAAATTACATTTAGCCAAGGCTGCGAAGCCGACTCCTTGTTATAAATATGTTAGACCTATGACTTTTGCCAGTAAAGATTGCTTTATCAATAATCTTCCTAACAGTTTCATCATCTCAGCATACCGGATAGCTTAGAAGAACTTGATATTGCAACAGAAACTTTTAACTCTCTCTTTTCCAGCACTTTAGACACAGTTGCTCCACTGCGCTTAAAGAAGATTAAAGAAAATAGTCCAACGCCGTGGTACAACGAGCACACCCGGGCCCTTAAGAGAGCAGCCAGAAAAATGGAGCGCAACTGGAAGAAAACTAAACTAGAGGTATTTCGGATTGCATGGAAGGAGAGCTCGATTGCTTACAGAGAGGCCTTAAAAGCTGCTAGATCTGATTATTTTTCAAACCTATTAGAAGAAAATAAACATAATCCTAGGTATTTATTTGAAAAAGTGAGTAAACTAACAAAAAAGAAAGCTTCAAGCCCAGAAGTTTCCAAGAAACACAGCAGTAATGACTTTTTGAACTTCTTCACTTATAATATCGATAATATAAGGGACAAAATTATAACTATGCAAACCTCTACTACAGTATCGCATCAGACAGTGCAGTGTAGTCTTCATGATGAAAAATTTGATTCATTTGTTGCTATAGGAGAGGAAGAATTTTGCAAACTCGTTAAATCATCTAAATCAACAACATGTATATTAGACCCTATACCGACTAAACTATTGAAAGAGATGCTTCCAGAGGTCATAAATCCTCTTCTAAATATCGTTAATTCATCTTTGTCTCTAGGATACGTACCAAAAACCTTTAAGCTGGCTATGATTAAACCGCTTATTAAAAAAAACGCAACTTGATCCTACAGAATTAGTCAATTACAGGCCGATCTCGAATCTGCCTTTTCTGTCAAAGATATTAGAAAAAGCAGTATCCTCAAACTGTGTTCCTTTCTTGAAAGAAATGATGTCTGTGAGGATTTTCAGTCAGGATTTAGGCCGTACCATAGCACTGAGACTGCTCTCAAATGATTTGATCTTATCATCCGATCGTGGTTGTATCTCTCTATTAGTGTTACTCGATCTTAGTGCTGGATTTGATACTATCGACCACAACATTCTTTTAAATAGACTAGAAAACTATGTTGGCATTAGTGGAATTGCACTAGCATGGTTTAAATTATACTTATCTGACCGTTATCAGTTTGTAGCAGTAAATGAAGAGATGTCTTATCGATCACAAGTTCAGTATGGCAAATCCTCAAGGCTCAGTACTAGGACCGCTGCTCTTCACTCTGTACATGCTACCATTAGGAGATATCATTAGGAAACATGGAATTAGCTTTCACTGTTATGCTGATGATACTCAGCTGTATATTTTCTTCAAAACCTAACGAAACTTACCAATTCACAAAATTAACTGAATGCATAGCTGATATAAAAATTGGATGACTAGTAATTTCCTACTACTAAATTCTGAAAAAACAGAGATTCTAATTATTGGACAAAAAACTTCCTCACCTAATAACCTAGAATACTGTTTAACACTTGATAGCTGCTCTGTTAAGTCTTCGTCGTCAGTTAGGAACCTGGGTGTGCTCTTTGATACCAATCTTTCATTTGAAAGTCACCTGTCTAGTATCTGTAAAACAGCATTTTTCCATCTTAAAAATATATCTAAATTACGTCATATGCTCTTGTCACGGGGTGACTAATCAGCAAACGAGTGGCAGGTGTGGAGGGAGTGGTGATTAGGGAACATGCTTCAAAATGGAGTATAAAAAAAAAGCCATTTTGAAGAAGAGACACACAGGAACAGAGACGGAGCGTGCACGCAGCAGGGGAGAGGCCGAGGGGCCGAGGCTGAGGCCGAAGCAGCGGAGGGAGGCTGGGAGAGAGAACGAGATTTCGGCTGGATTGCGGGTGTAAGCCTTGATTGCACAGTGAGTCTGTTGAATTGCAGTTCTATTGTGAGCACGAGTGTGGAAATGGTGTTGTTGCTGTTCACTCGCAGTCCCAGCATGTTTGCAACTCTCTCTCTGCCCGAGCCTTGAAGAGGAGAAGCTGGAGAAGAGAACGCGGAAGCGGTTTTTAACTCTCCCTCTGCTCGAGCCTTGAGTAAGAGACCCTGTGAATCATTCTCCTGAAGTGAGTCTGCTGACTGCTGTGCTGTTCTATGAACGAAAGAGACCCTGTGAATCATTCTCCTGAAGTGAGTCTGCTGACTGCTGTGCTGTTCTATGAACGAAAGAGACTCTGTGAATCATTCTCCTGAAGTGAGTCTGCTGACTGCTGTGCTGTTCTACGAACGAATGAGACCCTGTGAATCATTCTCCTGAAGTGAGTCTGCTGACTGCTGTGCTGTTCTATGAACGAAAGAGACTCTGTGAATCATTCTCCTGAAGTGAGTCTGCTGACTGCTGTGCTGTTCCTATGAACGAAAGAGACCCTGTGAATCATTCTCCTGAAGTGAGTCTGCTGACTGCTGTGCTGTTCTATGAACGAAAGAGACCCTGTGAATCATTCTCCTGAAGTGAGTCTGCTGACTGCTGTGCTGTTCTATGAACGAAAGAGACTCTGTGAATCATTCTCCTGAAGTGAGTCTGCTGACTGCTGTGCTGTTCGTCTGCTGTACGAACTGCTGTACGAACGAATGAGACCCTGTGAATCATTCTCCTGAAGTGAGTCTGCTGACTGCTGTGCTGTTCTATGAACGAAAGAGACTCTGTGAATCATTCTCCTGAAGTGAGTCTGCTGACTGCTGTGCTGTTCTATGAACGAAAGAGACTCTGTGAATCATTCTCCTGAAGTGAGTCTGCTGACTGCTGTGCTGTTCTATGAACGAAAGAGACTTTAAAGTTGCTTTTAATTGTTCAATAAAGAACTTATATTTATTTTAAAGGGTACCTATCATGGAATTTTGAAAATTACCTTTCATGTAGTGTGTAACATAGATCTAAGTGAACGAAAACATCCTGCAAAGTTTTAAATATGAAAGTTCACCGTATACAAAGTTATTATCTCTCAAAAGTAAGAGTCGACTCTGAGTCGTTGATATGAATCGATAGACGAACGATGCATTTTCTCTAACTTTCGTACGTCACTTGTACAAGTTATTTGAATAAGATACGCCCACTCATTGCATTAGGAGACACCAGGGAAAACATCATGTCGACGAGACTCTGCTGTGTTTTGAAGTGCGACGCAAAAGCAAACTTTTTTCATCTGCCCAGTGAGGAGCATTTGAAGACAGTGGCTACAGTCTCATAACTATACCACAGAAGTATTATAGCCCGAACTTGTTCTGTGTTCGCGTCATTTTGAAGATGATTGCTTCACAAACCTAAATGCTATAAAGTATGAATTTGCGAGCCGGCTGATACTGAAGGAGGGAGGTTCAGTACCGAGTTTATTTGGATCAGCTTCCTTCTCCGAATCACAATCTGTAAGTAGGCTGTTGCTTTTATGTTTGTATCATGTTCTATAATTATTTTGTGTGTTGTGTACGCACAGGCACAGCGCAGCTTCTAGCAGCTAACTTAGGTCTTCAATGTCAATTGTATTGAAATATGTGAAGTGTTTGTCGTTGTTAATGGAGTTGTCACAGGGCTCTCGAGTGTCACGCATCACGCATTGAGCGTGACAGTCACTCATTTGGTCTTTTGTCACGCTCTCCGGCCACACATTGTATTTCTCACGCTGAAAAACTATTTGTAATATATTTAATATGCCGCAGTGCCCAAAACTCACTCACTGTGGAACCGGCAGGATTCAAGCGCGTCTCCTCCAGTGTTGCCAGGTCCGTATGCCTGCACTGTTTCCGCGGGTTGTTTGTGTAGTGCACGCTGGTTGACACGATTGTTTTATCCACTGGAACATGATTGTTATTGAGGAAACACCCGGGAACGCTATTTGAATATTTTTGGCCGTGATTGGGTTAGTTTGATGAGCAATTGGGCTGGTTTTGTTGTGCAGACCTGGCAACCCTGGTCTCCTCTGGTGTTGTTCGTCTGGTGTTGTTAGCCAATCAGAAAATAGCACTGTTGTATCTGGGTAAGATCTAGCGCAACAACCAATGACACCCCGTCGGCTGGGTGTCTAACATATCACCACAGATTAGCGTCACGCAAAGGCGGGGTTTGGAAAAATGACTCGCTAAACGATTCATATGGGAGTCGGTGAGCAAATCAGGTAAAAATAAATGCATATTATAAGACAACAAAAGTGTTTTTTGTCATTGCATGCTTGTAAAACTGTTGTTGGGGACTCCCAGAACAATATTAGGAACATTTTAAATGCCATAATAGGTACCCTTTAATGCTGGTCGGACTCCTGAGTTTCACGGCACGCTCCTCGGGCGGTGGTCCGGTTAGAGGGGGTGGGCGGCCCGCTGGCGCTCCCCCCGACCTGTGACATAAGTGGCGTAGTCGGCAGGATACCGCCCCGAGTTGAGCGACCGGGGACCATGGGGCGACCAGTTTTTTTCTGGAACGGACTGGTGGGGGAGGATGTCACGGGGTGACTAATCAGCAAACGAGTGGCAGGTGTGGAGGGAGTGGTGATTAGGGAACATGCTTCAAAATGGAGTATAAAAAAAGCCATTTTGAAGAAGGGACACACAGGAACGGAGACGGAGCGTGCACGCAGCAGGAGAGAGGCCGAGGGGCCGAGGCTGAGGCCGAAGCAGCGGAGGGAGGCTGGGAGAGAGAACGAGATTTCGGCTGGATTGCGGGTGTAAGCCTTGATTGCACAGTGAGTCTGTTGAATTGCAGTTCTATTGCGAGCATGAGTGTGGAAATGGTGTTGTTGCTGTTCACTCGCAGTCCCAGCATGTTTGCAGCTCTCTCTCTGCCCGAGCCTTGAAGAGGAGAAGCTGGAGAAGAGAACGTGGAAGCGGTTTTTAACTCTCCCTCTGCTCGAGCCTTGAGTAAGAGACCCTGTGAATCATTCACCTGAAAGTGGTCTGCTGACCTGCATGTGAGCTTTCTTGAACTGAAGAGAGACCCTGTGAATCATACCCGAAGTGGTCTGCTGACTGCTGTGCCGTTCTACAAACGAAAGAGACCCTGTGAATCATTCTCCTGAAGTGAGTCTGCTGACTGCTGTGCTGTTCTATGAACGAAAGAGACTCTGTGAATCATTCTCCTGAAGTGAGTCTGCTGACTGCTGTGCTGTTCTATGAACGAAAGAGACTCTGTGAATCATTCTCCTGAAGTGAGTCTGCTGACTGCTGTGCTGTTCTATGAACGAAAGAGACCCTGTGAATCATTCTCCTGAAGTGAGTCTGCTGACTGCTGTGCTGTTCTACGAACGAAAGAGACCTGTGAATCATTCTCCTAAAGTGAGTCTGCTGACTGCTGTGCTGTTCTATGAACGAAAGAGACTCTGTGAATCATTCTCCTGAAGTGAGTCTGCTGACTGCTGTGCTGTTCTATGAACGAAAGAGACTTTTAAAGTTGCTTTTAATTTTTCAATAAAGAACTTATATTTATTTTAATGCTGTGTCGGCCTCCTGAGTTTCACGGCATGCTCCTCGGGCGGCGGTCCGGTTAGAGGGGGTGGGCGGCCCGCTGGCGCTCCCCCCGACCTGTGACACTCTCAATGACAAATGCGGAACAATTAGTTCATGCGTTCATGAGCTCAAGGCTAGATTATTGTAATGCTCTACTAGGTCCTTGCCCTGCACGCTTAATAAACAAACTACAGCTGGTTCAAAATGCAGCTGCTAGAGTTCTTACCAGAACCAGGAAGTATGACCATATTAGCCCGGTTCTGTCAACACTGCATTGGCTGCCTATTAAACATCGTATAAATTTTTAAATATTGCTGATTACTTACAAAGCACTAAATGGTTTAGCTCCCCAGTACTTGAGCGAGCTCTTGACGCATTATAGTCCTTCACGTCTATTGCGATCTCAAAATTCCGGCCAGTTGATAATACCTAGAATATCAAAATCAACTGCTGGCGGTAGATCATTTTCCTATTTAGCACCAAAACTTTGGAACAATCTTCCTAACATTGTCAGGGAAGCAGATACAGTCTGTCAGTTTAAAGGGGGGGTGAAACACTCAGTTTCAGTCAATCTCATGTTAATCTTGAGTACCTATAGAGTAGTATTGCATCCTTCATATCTCCAAAAAGTCTTTAGTTTTATTATATTTATAAAAGAAAGATAGGCTGTACCGAGTCTTTCCGGAAAAAAACGAGCGGCTGGAGGCATGCCGTGTGGGCGGTGCTTACGCGCCGATAGCTAACAACACAGACATTTGAAGCAGTTTTACTCACCGCCTGCGGTTCCAACGCACGACCGTGAACCTTTATCGTTGGGACTGCTCCATCCTTAAGCAATGGCATTAGACGATCTGCAAATCCGGCGTAGAACTGAACTTCCCTAAAGCCGAGCACAGTGCTTTGATGGGCGTACTGCTTTCGCTCTCTCGCTCTGGTCTACGGGTGCGCGCGCGCCCTTCTGGGAGAAGTACCCTTAGGACCCGTATAAGGAAATTCCGCCCCACCTGACGTCACACTCACCCATACTCGAAAAAACTTTCCGAAACTTGTGACAAACCGGAAGGAGTATTTTTGGCACAGAAATACTCAATCAAACGTACAACTTAATTTTTGAAACTTTGTCCATGTTTAGCATGGGAGTCCAACTCTTTAACAGTGTAAAAAACTCAGTATGCATGAAATAGCATTTCACCCCCCCTTTAAAGCTAGACTAAAAACACATCTCTTTAACCTAGCATTCACATAATACATTATCGACTTCTATAATTAAATGTTAGGCTGCATAGATTAGGTCAGTCGGAACCGGGAACACTTCCCTTAAATCCTGATGTACTCGTTACATCATAAGAAGAATGGCATCTACGCTAATTTAGTGTCTTTGTTTATCCCGAGGTTTTCCTACAGCCTGCCGGATCCAGGCCGTTTCCAGATCTGACGAAGGACGTTCGCCTGGACCCGATGACAGCGCAGTGCTGAAGTGCCAACTAGCCTCTCCCTATGGAGGATCCCGATACCACTCTACAGATAAAGCGCTGTGGAAATTCCGGCTTCGCGTCCCTACCCGAAATGATAAAATAAAATAAAATTCTGCATCAAAATTTATAGGCAAGACATGTTGTTTGTTTAGGCATGGTTTGTAGCGAATTACAAACCTACGCACATATATTCAAACGCACATAACTATAGAACAAATTCTTAATGTGCATGTGAACGCCATCAGCATTTATCACAGGTTTGCGTTTGGAGAGAACGGCGTCGCCTTAAGGGGGTCGCACACCGGACGCGCAGCTCAGCGCCGCGTCGCGCAGTGCCATGTCTTTTAAATTCGAACACATTATTCTCAATAAGAGTACACACACCGGCGGCGCCTGTCCGCGGCGCCCAGCAACGGCTCAGGACTGTGTTCAAAATCCTGCCGCGCCACAGGGCACCCTTTACATAGTTTTATATTAAATTTACATTTATGTTTCTCAAATCGTAGTTAATGTATATACGGACTTCACCCTGTGTTGCAATATACATTTAGTTTTATATTTATTTACAGAAATCAGAAAATTGCTGATGTTATCGGATTTTCAGGTGAGAGTTATCCTAGACGTGGCGCGGCGCTGATCTGCGCGTCCGGTGTGCGACCCCCTTTAGCGGCCCCTAATTTAATAACAAATGATCATTTCGACGGAAGTGAATCAATCAAAAATAAATTTAGCTGCGAACAACATTATTCAAGAACCGCTATAAAACCAAACCAATCTCTGTTACCTTAAATTATATGTTTATCTCTGTAAAGCTGCTTTGAAATAATCTACATTGTTAAAAGCGCTATATAAATGAGGATGACTTGGCTTGCAAACAAGGGAAGCATGTCAGTTGATCAGTGTTCGGATGTACAAATGAACACAAAAGTATTTTTTTAGTTCCTTCATCCGAGCCTCTGAAGAAACAATGGGTTAATTTTATTTCTCTGGAAATGCGCCGACACAACTTTCCAAAGTTTTGTATCTTCCAAACATTTCACCGACGACTGATTCCTCAACTTGGGCCAATACAGAGCTGGCCTCGATGAACGTCTGAAAATAAATCGATCGAGCTACCAAGCAACAATTCAATTTCAAGTCCAGACAGGTAAGTTAATCTTTCCCTCAAAATCGTTCAATACTGTTTATGCATCAGTAAGTCAAGCCAGTGACTAAAATATCAACTTCACGTCGTTTCTTTTAGTAGGATGAAAATAATCGTATTCAAATTGTGAACAAATTATATAATTAAAGCGATCAAAGAACAATCTTTCCACACAGCGCGAGTTTATCTGGACAACTCGTTATGAAATCAATGACACACGTTACACTGCACAGCGAAGCTCTTACTGTATGTACATCATCGTGTTTGCATTGGTGAAAGCATTCGAGAGAGTGCAGAAACTGCGTTGCAATGATACGATCTTCAGTCTCGCAATCAACAGACTGTCATCTGCTTGCTCAATGCTCATCACGGCAACATTTTATGTTATGGGAATAGATCTAAATACTTTAAAAACTTCTCACGATTCGTTCATCTCGATAGCTGTATTAGTAGAACCGTATAATAGCTGTAGTAAAAGTATTCGAGAGAGTTTCACATGTAATACGTAGCTATTTCATATGCAAGCATGTCAGCCAATCACAGCAGTGGCCGGCTACACTGAATCCCACAGCAGACACGCCCCTTCAAACAGAGTGTTCAAATCAGAGGCTAAAATCAGGCTAGGAAAAATGCCTTTATTTATAATTTATGACTATTTTTGATCTTAAAAACATACTAACATTATAAAGGCAACCCAGGAAACATTATAAAATAACAAAATAACTACATGTCAGGGGACCTTTAAGGCCTGAGCAGGATTGGAGCATTACAACAGGTCCACAACTACTTTGTCCTTGATAGTAACTGAAATTATTCATGCAGTCTGTCGTAGAGATCAATGGCCATTGTCTGTGAATCACACCAATGAGGTGCGGGCTAGGTGGTCCATCTTGTAGTTGAAGCAAGGCCATACATGAAAATATGGCAGCATTCCCAAAGCCCCTCTTTCTTTCTGCAAATGACTACATTTGCTCTGATGGATGAATGTGTTGTGACGAGTGGTTCTCCATGCCATTATGCACTTGTGAGAGAAAAGCAGCCACAGGTGTGGCAGAGGCATTACACATTCTTCAGTTCAATGGCATGTCTGTTTGAACAACTTCAAAATTGATCTGTGGTGGCAGAAAAATATGGTAAGAACCAAATTTAAAACTCCACCATGCCTAAGAAAAACGAAAGCTGTGATGCAAAAGAGGATTTTAGAGACCGGATTTAGAACAGCCTCTATGTTGGTGTTATGAGGCAGTTCAGAAATTACTGAGAGGAGGAACCAAATGCAAAGACTATTTTATTAAAGCAAAACAAAAGTAAATCCAGGCAACAAACAGGAGAAATCGAAACATGAGATAAACAGAACTAAACAGAGTGTACATAACATGCACATAGAACAACACCAGACTGGGGTATTATGCTACAAAAAAAATCTTTTTCGCAAACATTTGACTCAATAATACTAACACTTACTATTCTATATCTATTATGTAAAAAAATCTGCTAGCTGATCTGGGGTGCGTTTCCCAAAAGCTTCGTTAGCCAAATATGGTCGCAAGTTCCGTCGTTTCCAATAGAGTTCAATGGAAATTGCGACCAACTTGCGACCATAGTTGGCTAACGATGCTTTCGAGAAACGCACCCCTGGTCTAGCTGAGATTGGTCACTACATTTGCATATTGTCGCCCTATTGTTGATTTGACTGCTTCTATTGCTCTCTTCATTTGTAAGTCGCTTTGGATAAAAGCGTCTGCTAAATGATTAAATGTAAATGTAATGTAATTTATTTAAACATAAGGGGTGATTGGCAAACAAGACACATGAGAACAATCAGGAACTGATCAACAAGAAAAACTACAAAAATACTACAAAAATGGTGCATAACAGGAAATAACAAAAGTCCACACAAGACCAGGGGAACAAAAGAATCATGGAATCATGACAGTTGGACTGTTGAGGAGTACTTCCAAAGGTTGCCACCCTGAAGCCATCAAACCACAAACATACACTGTAAGTGTTCAAACTCATAATGTTATGACCCTTTTAAATGATTATTAGATATTCAAAGGTTTAAAATTTTCTGAATGCCGACAGTATATGAAAAAAGCATTATGGCATTGCATTAGCCCTTTAATGTTTAGTCAGAAACTGTCAAACAAAGACAGTAAACTAATTAAGATGGAAAGACGAATGGTACAGACCTTGACACACCAAGCCATAGGCACTAAGCATCTGTCAACCTATTTTTTGTCACGTGTTGCAAAACATTGGCACTAGTCAAAGTCAGACCCCTGTTGGCAGCTTTGCAGGCTATTGAGCATGTTGCATGTTGTGAGAGAGATCACTCTGGAAGTGACGAATGCAGGCAAATGAAGAATTCAAGAGCACACACACACACACACACACACACACACACACACACACACACACACACACACACACACACACACACACACACACACACACACACACACACAACACACACACACACACACACACACACACACACACACACACACCTCTTCTTACTTATTTTTCTCAAGCTATATTCTGAATACTTATGTGGTAAGCAGTATTGATGTAGTTGGCCGAAGACTGCAGACTTTGCAGCGTGTTAAAGTGCAACTTTTTGGCCCAGAAGCAAGTTCCACCACAATCATCTTTCATCATAGCTAGTTCTACCAGAAAGACTCGGGAGAATTAATACTGAGACAATAAACATTTATTTACGGGCTCAGCAAGCAATCAAATTCTTTGGCGTAGGCCCCGTCCGTAACTCGCATTCCTAGGGCACGGAATCTGCGTATCCTGCCTGAGATGAAGGCAGGGGTGCAGCCCACCCCCGCAAAGTAAGGAAGGGTGCCATCTGGTGGTGGTGGGGTGGAAGGAGGAAAGGACATCCTGGTGTCTTCAGGGTAGAGGGGAGAGCCCGTCTGGAGGTGATGGGAAGGATGGAGGGGAGGACCCAGCATAGAATGTTAGGGAGATGAAGGAAAGTCCCGTCTGGTGGTGGATGGGGAGGATGGAGGTGATTGAAGCGACAGCATCTGAGAACTCAGACATGAGTAAGTACCGCCCTTTTAAACTGGCTATTAGGATGTGATTGGATAAATGAGAAGGTAAAACATGACGTGAACGATTGAGTCTTCCTGGCAGAACTTGCGCTAAGCTTCATTTCTTTGATGATAGTTTAGTGTCAGGGCTTTAAAAGAAATCTGTCATTTGTGTACAAGCTTTGTCCGGAAATCATGTGAGGTGATTTGACAAAATGCGACATTACAACAGGACTTGGAGAAGGCCCTCCTCCTTTTATGAGAGGAGGCGATGGATCTTCGGCCACCACTGGGTAGGAGGCAGATCAGGCGGACCTGTTCTTCCTCCTCCCTCTCCCCGAAGGGGTCATCGGAGGACTGGGGTCATGGCAGTGTGTGAGGTGTAGTTGTATGGTATAGCGATATGACCCAGCACCCAAAATACTATCAAAACACATGGATAAAAAGGCGCACATGAAACAAAAACCTTGAAAAAATTATATATGACCCAGACACAGAGATGCTGATTCGCGCGGGACTAATATTATCACAGGACCTCGGTGTTCGGCAAAAATATGGTAGGTCATTTGCGGGGAATTTTTACTTTACAAATTACAGACATGGCCGATTCAAACTCCGCAATTATTACAAATGACTATAGGTCACCAGGTAAAACTTATCCCGTGCTAATAGGGCTAATGTTTTTTTTTTTTTTTATCCCGATATGTGCATAGAAAATTGCTTACGCACATTTCAATGCCTTTTTTGTGCGTACGCAACGTTTATACATCAGGCCCCAGAGGTGGATTTGGCATGCACAGAAACATAGCTATGTAGAAAAGAACCTCATCCCCACTGTAAAGAATGGTGGGGATGAGAAGTCCACAAACATGGACCTCTGAACCCTTACAAAAAACAAGTATACTTTAAGCTAATTTTATTAAGTATACTTAAGTTAAGTTCTAAAGTAGGGGAGAGCGGGGCACAACCTGACACTTTTTGACTTTCTCAGTTTGTTTAAATCCACTTGGGGTTCAGAGTATTTATTTTTTCCAACAATAATTTCACATGTGTAGTACAATTATGTGGTTTTGTTTCATTAATACAGTGTATACTTATTTCTTCATTTACCCTGAAAGAATGGAAGTAAAATGTGACAACATGCCCCACCTAACCATAGACTGTAGTTGTAACATGACCATATGACATCTTAAAATGTTCTCTGAACTAATAATTGCTAATTAAAAATATATATTTTATTTATATAGTTTATATATAAACTTATGAAATTTATTTTGACAATAAACACACTGCAAAACACAACTATACAGCATACTTCAAAATATAATCAAAGTAAATAATTTCTGAACATTGATTCTAATTCTTTTTTCACCTTTCTCATGGTTTCTGAATAGATTTTTTTTTGTTTCTCAAAAGAATTCATAAGTTGTTAATGTGAATTATATCACTAACATCATAGAAGAGCATAGTTCTAATAGCGGGGCGCAGTGTTACTGCACCTGCACAAATGGGATTTAAACC
Organism: Chrosomus eos; assembly: GCA_036326025.1. NCBI lineage: Eukaryota > Metazoa > Chordata > Actinopteri > Cypriniformes > Leuciscidae > Chrosomus > Chrosomus eos. Next base: position 15,494,806 of record CM070828.1, on the reverse strand, counting down.
CTGCTAGTGTCTTCTGCTGGTTAGATCAGCATTAAACAACTATCACAATGGCTAAATAACATATTTGAGACATTTTAGAGACACTGAGGTGTTACCAGGCCAGCCAGGAGACATAATCCCTCCAGCGTGTCCTAGGTCTTCCCCGGGGTTTCCTCCTGGAGGGACGCGCCCAGAACACCTTCCCGGGAAGGCATCCAGGAGGCATCCGGAAAAGATGCCCGAGCCACCTCAGCTGGCCCCTCTCAATGTGGAGGAGCAGCATCTCTACTCTGAGCTCCTCCCGAGTGACCGATCTCTAAGGGATCGCTCAGCCACCCTGCAGAGAAAGCTCATTTCGGCCGCCTGTATCCGGGATCTTGTCCTTTTGGGCATGACCCACAGCTCATGACCATAGGTGAGAGTAGGAACATAGATTTACAGGTAAATTGAGAGCTTCACCTTGCAGCTCAGCTCCTTCACCACGACAGACCGGTACATCGACTGCATTACTGCAGAAGCTGCACCGATTCGTCTGTCAATGTCCCATTCTATCCTTCCCTCAATTGTGAACAAGACCCCAAGATACTAGAACTCCTCCACTTGAGGCAGGAACTCTCCACCAACCTGAAGTGGGCAAGCCAACCTTTTCCGACTGAGAACCATGGCCTCGGATTTGGAGGTGCTGATTCTCATCCCAGCAGCTTCACATTTGGCTGCAAACCGTCCCAGTGCATGCTGAAGGTCCTGGGGTCTCATTTATAAAACTGTGCGTAGAATCCTTACTAAAAGTGTACGTGCGTCTGAAAGCCAAAAATGGCATACCCAAACAAATATTCTGACTTATAAAACCGTGTGTACGCCCGAACCTGCGCAGAATTCACTTTATAAATCCCAGTCAGCGTAAGATTGTGCGTCTCCACCCCGAAACAACCATATATGGAGCTTACAACGCCTAGTTTTACTATGCATATCCTCATCTGCATATGATTATTCATCCATGTGATAACATATTTAATGGTACAAGACATTTGTAAAATATGAAATATGGATGTGCCGTCACATTAGTTACATTAATAAAAACTTATTTAGCCTATATCCTTGACTTGTTTTTGAATAAATAAATAAAATAGCCTACATTTCATCTTTTTTTCACTGGCCAAAGAATATTTTTAATTGATTTATATTTTTAATGGAAACAGATACCTTGTTGTGCATTATTTGCACAGAACTATTTTCTCAGACAATCTGCTATTATCATGAAGCAATTAATCTCTGTAGTTAAAACATTAAAACACAGCATGCCAGAGGAAAAGTGTTTGAAAGAATTGCATCCGCAACAAATATTTCTATTTATTGCATATAAAAAAATGTTGTAACTTCTCAGTAATGATTTCATGTAATTTAAGTTTCTAACTCCATTAATCAGAATGGCATTTTATAATCGAAATGTTTATATAAGAAGCAAAACATAGTTTAAATCATTCTTTTATTTATTTAAACTGTTATTGTGAACATATTTCACAGAACACTGTATTTATGATTATAATGAAGATTTACGGTTTTAGATAGGCTGCGTCACTAAACGGCCCAATGCGCTCCCTGGCGCGGACATTTAAAAAGGGATGGATGTTTGCTTCATGTGATAGGCTTGGTGAGTGAAATTATATTTGTATTATCTTTCTGTAACTGTATGTATAATTTTCTAAAAATGACCAAAAATACATTTTGCTCAAGCTCAGCATCGGTGTCGCCAAACTGCTCCGTCTCTAAAACGTGCGTACGCACGGCTCAAAGTTTGCTTAAAGGTCCGCACATTCTCCCGTCAAGTTTGTTTTTTATAGATCACAACCTTTGCGTGGAAACTGGTGTACGTACGTTTCCAGCCCCGTTTTGTGCGTACGCATGCTTTATAAATGAGTCCCCTGGTCTGATTGGGCCAGCACGACAACATAATCCACAAAAAGCAGAGAAGAAATCGTGTGGTACCCAAACCGGACACCCTCCGGCCCCTGTCTGCGTCTAGAAATTCTGTCCATAAAAACAGAACCGGTAACAAAGGGCAGCCCTGCCGGAGTCCAACATGCATGGGGAACAAGTCTGACTTACTTCTTGACTACCTCGGTGACTTCAGCTAGGGTGATGTACGAGTCCACCTCCGAGCCCTCAGCCTCTGCTTCCTCAATGGAAGACGTGTCAGTGGGATTGAGGAGATCCGCGGTCACTGTGATTTTGCCAAGTAAGACATGGTCCTGGATCAACATATTTTGTTGATCCTGGATCAACATTCCCGTACCAAAATGTAGTCCTCACCCAATCCCTACCCCTAAACCTAACCCTACCCATAACTTTTCCCTAAAATCAGAGGGTAATGAAAGGTGACTGACAATGATGTTTAAGTACTTCACCCTGGTTTTAAGCCTAAACCTGACATAAACTGTAAACTTGTCCCTCAAATCTGATTGGTTGATTGGAAAGTTGATCCAGGATCAACAACGATGTTGATCCAGGAACATGTGGTACTTGGTGAAATCACGTTCACCGGAGATCCGCAATGTATTCCTTCCACCGTCCGACGACATCCCTAGTTAAGGTCAACAGCTGGCCACCTCTACTGTAAACAGTGTTGGTAGGACACTGCTTCCCTCTCCTGAGGTGACGGACGGTTCATATAAAAGAATCTTATGCTCCTGCTGGCCTGCTATGATACCTTTAATATTTGGATTATTACGTATTGCAATAGCTAATGGCTCTAAGACCAGTGCAAAAATAAGAGGGGAGAGGGGACACCCTTGTTTTGTGCCCCTATGTAGCTCAAACCGCGATGACACTACACCGTTACATAATACCGATGCCACTGGTTCAGTGTACAGTAAGTTTACCCATTAAGTAAATAAAGGTCCAAAACCAAATCTTTTAAGTGTTTGAAATAAGAAGCCCCATTCAACTCTGTCAAAAGCCTTCTCTGCGTCTAGGGAGAAGGCCATGACAGGGTCAGTGTTATTTCTAGAACTCCACATAAGGTGTAATAATCGTCTCATATTGTCTGCTGAAGACCTAGCCCTGATGAAACCAACCTGGTCAGGGTGTATAATAGTAGGTAGTAGTTTATCAAGTCTTTTTGCAAGTATTTTGGCTAATATCTTCCCATTAACATTGCCAAGTGAAATGGGTCTGTAGCTTGCACATTGTTGAGGGTCTTTCCCTTTTTTATGAATGAGAGTGATTATGCTGGTTCTCATACTCTCTGGAAGCTTACCCTTAACCAGAGCATTCTGAAGGACATAAAGCAATTTAGGAGCTAACACCTCTGAAAACTTTTTATAAAAATCAGAGGGAAAGCCATCCTCCCCGGGGGCACGACCCGGTTTGAGGTCCTGTATGGCCATCTTAATCTCTTCTAATGTGATATCATTCTCTAATGATTTGCTATCTTGTGTGGATAGACATGGAATCTGTAGGGATGAGAAGAATCGGTTATACTGTTCTAAAGTTACTTCTCCTTGGGATGGATATAAATCCTGGTAAAAAGATTTAAAAGCCTTATTAATTTCCCCGGCTTCTGTAGCCAGTTTATTTTTGGCATCAAAGATAGAAGGAATTAAGTTTTGAGTACTAAGCTGTTTCACTCTATGGGCTAAATATTTACCTGCTCTCTCACCTTTTTCATAATAATTTTGTTTTGTGCAAAATAGAGCAAATTCCGCTTTTTTCTGTATTATGTCATTTAGTTCCAATTTCAAACTGTTTAAGTTATTAAGGGTTACTGGGTCTGGATGATTAATATGTTGTTTTTTCAGGGTCCTAATCTTTTCTTCTAATTTAATTAGTTTTTCACGTTCCAGGCGTTTACGTAGCGAGCAGTGTTGGATAAGCCGTCCCCTCAGGAAAGCCTTAAAAGCATCCCATCAGAATCAGGGACATAGCCGTCATTGTAAAGCCAGTATTCATCTATTGCTGCTTGTATAAAGGAACATGAGGTCTCAGTTTGCAATAGTGAGTTGTTAAAGCGCCATCTTGTGTTTTTGTTATAGTTCGATGTGGTAAGGACCACATCTACTGGGGCATGATCTGAGAGAACAATATTCCCAATTGAAGCAGAATGAACCTGACTCTCCAACTGTTTTGAGATTAGGATATAGTCAATCCTTGAGTATGACCCATGAGGATGGGAAAAGAATGTAAAATCTTTCTCTAGAGGATGAAGTGTACGCCATATATCTATTAGGCCACATTCATCTACCATAGTATCAATGGCTGTGTACATTACAGGTATGGCCTGTTTGTAGCTTGACTTATCAAGCTGTGCTATTTCTGACTTGGTTGAAATCCCCACCAAGTATTATATTATGATTACCAATATTTCTAATAATATTGCAAATTTCGTTAAAGAAGTCAGGAGACATCACATGTGGGGCATAAATATTCATAATTGTACCTTTCTGTCCTTCTAAGCTAGAATACAAGGCTGTCCACCTGCCTTCCTGGTCATTATATGCTTTGTGGACTTTAAAGTCTAGGCCCTTTCTAATCAAAATAGCAACACCCCTACTCCTAGTGTTGAACGTACTTGAATATACCTGATCAATCCACCCCTTTTTAAATTTTTCAGATTCCTCAGCACTTAGATGAGTTTCTTGCAGCATAGCTATGTCTGAATTGCTTGGCTTGAGATAGGTGAGGATTTTCTTACGCTTTATTACATGGTTACATCCCGGTATTTACATTTACATTTAGTCATTTAGCTGACGCTTTTATCCAAAGCGACTTACAATTGCTATATTTCAGAGGTCGCACGCCTCTGGAGCAATTAGGGGTTAAGTGTCTTGCTCAGGGACACATTGGTGTTTTACAGTGGATTCGAACCCGGGTCTCTCACACCAAGGGCATGTGTCTTATCCACTGCGCCATCACCACCCACGGTATGTGGTAAAGCCGGTATGTTCCATGAAATAATTTTTGTGAATCCCATAATATGTTTCTTGCTTATAGATTATTAGTCGTATAAGAGTAGTTTGATATACAATTTAAACAGTGTGTTTTGTCCTTCAAGGTATAAAGTTGTAAAGTCTAAACCAAAACCTGCAATGTGCACCCAGTAAGTAAGGCAATATAAAACAAACAAAATATCAAACAGAAAAAAATAAATGTAACAAAAAGTAAGAAACCTCCCTTCCCCAACCAACCCCTTCCCACAAGAAGGCTGTAACCCTGTACCATTATGCTTCCGATATGTTGACTCCCCCATTACGTTGGTCTCGCGATAGTCTATTTCCCTGTGGAAGTCTCCCGATTATCAAACATAACATCGAACTTAGAAGGCTCGTATAAATTAAGTCCCGAATACTCAAAGGGTATATCCCAGAGCATTTAAACTGTTGGTACTACCACCTATTAACCATCTGGTGATAAATACATACGAGATTAGAGAGAAAGAGAAAAAAAAAAGGTAGTACCTCTGGATATAATCTGTCCATCCAAGATACCCGCACGTCGCAAACAGGCCATGCAATTATGGAGGAAAAAAACGAACGAACTCCAAAAACTCCAGAATACTTTGGTCATGACCACTCGCCTGGTGACGGTCAATGTTACATGTCTATTTTATGAAGAAGTCTCTCAAATGAACAAGTCCCGTCATTTTAATAAGAACGAAATCTCACTTTCCCTTCGAAGCAAGCACCTGTTTCTCATAAAAGTCATTTGCTTCGTCTGGAGTCTCGAAAATGAGGTTATCTCCCTTGAACATGACTTTAAGGCGCGCGGGGTATAGCAGCCGAAATCGGATGCCCTGCTGATACAGATCTCGTTTCACCGGGTTAAACGTGGCGCGCTTTTTAGCAAGGGCGGCGCACAAATCAGGATAGACTCTCAGCGTATTCCCCTTGAACTTCACCTCATGTTGTCTGGCCCATCTGAAGGCAAGCTCCCGGTCGCTATAGCGGTGAAAACACAGCACAAAGGCACGCGCGGTCTTACCCGCTATAGGCTTAGGCCCGAGAGAGCGGTGCGCTCTGTCCAGCGGTGGTGGGCTCGTGAATACCTCAGCCATTGCTTCCGCCAGCAGTTCTGAAACGAATACGGTGGGGTCTTTGCCATCCTCGCTCCCCTCAGGTATGTTCAGGATACGCAGATTAGATCGGCGCGATCTGTTCTCCAGGTCGTCCAGACGATCCAGTAGCAGAGTGTTTTTAGCCTTAAGGGAGCTGATTGTAGATTCCGCAGCCACAAGACGTTCAAAGTTTTCTCCTGCGATGGTCTCTGTGGATGTCAGTCGACTCTGAAAGGAGTTTACAGTCTCGCGTAACGCATCCACCGATGTTTGGAGTGGTTTCACAGAGTTTATTATCAGGGTAGACATGTCCTCCTTAAGCACTTCCCGTTGTTTTGCTAGTTCAGCAATGGGTTGTGTCATGGACAGAGAGTCTTCCATGTTTCCCTCCGAATCTTGATTTTCATCTTGAGACGACGCAGCTACCATGCTCGCTAGTTTGCTAGCGACGCTAGCCTTTTTCGACTGCGACGCTGCACCTCTCTGTTTAGGATTACCGTTACTCATTGTGCACCAGTTAGTTTGTAAACTCTTCCTTAGTTGCTTAATCGGTTTTAAAGCGGGTTTTAAAGTGAAGTTCACTGCAAAAGGTGTGTATGAAAAGGAAAAAATCGGGAGACCGTCCGTTCTGCTGCGTTCTCCTACATCGCCATACCGGAAGTCTGTCCACCTTATTTTTCAATGTGGAAGTAAGCTATTTTTTTTTTTGGATGAGAGACTTCCGATCCATTAGCCGCTATACTGTAGATAGATAACTAGAAGAATAACGTAGTGCAGTAAAAACTATTTGTGCAGTAAAATATTTGTGCTACAAACCAGTGTGTTTATGATTATTAAGATAATAAATTTAAATAATATGATAACAAATACCTGTTTGTAATGTAATGATAGCAGTACAAAAAACTGTAAAAAAAAAAAAAAAAAAAAAAACAGTCAGCCTAAAGGAAATGATTTCTGAGAAACACTGTTGATCTTTGAAACCATCCCAAACAAACACACCTCTCCCTTCATTTCTCTGCCCCCAAAATGCACAAACATACAATGCAAGAGTAGATGTCTCTTTATCATAGCTGAAGCTAAGCAAAATAATCCTTAAAAATAAAATAAAGCAATGATTGAATGAATGACAAGAAAGAGCAAAAATGTACATACAGTACAAAGAGTATATACAAGCAAGAGTTTGTTGTTAGTCACCACTCACCAGCAGCACAAAATTATGTCAATATGCCTTGCCGATAAGATAACGTGTTGATTATGTGCCTGCTGCAAGGAGTGCTAGCAATAAGATCACATCAGCAGTGTGGTCATTCTTAAATTGAACTTTTGCCTGCATGATTTATATTCAGTTTTGGACTGCTGCTTTGAACTTGAGCACACGAGTACAGTACATTCGTTGTGTGATCAACAGTCAACAGTAACCAGCGTACAGTTCCTCAGCAGCAGCTTCCCCAATGTGCACAGATAAATAAAAAATAATGTGTAGGATAAATCATTTATAATTAATAGCTCCTGCAATGTATATATATATATCATCAATTTTGATTTAATGGTGTCTTTAATATGGTTGTTCCAAATAATTACTGTTTTGAAGGCAATTAAAGTTGAATTGTTTTTATATGTAAGTTACAAGGAATATAAAAGTTATACCATGTCACCATTCTAAAATCTACAAACAGATTGACATTGATGATATCAATGAGATTCACTGAGAGAATTAAATGATGACTGATTACGCCTCAAAGCTTTGCCTAATTGAACATTAGCTAAGCATGTTAATAATAGCACCTCTATGTCAAGACAGAAAGCAAAAAAGGGTTTCAAGTTCACCAGCAGAAGACAGGGGGACAAGGACCAGCTGCTCAGTATGGTTGTGTGAGATGGCAGCCTGAGAGTCCACCGGGAGAAACTGAAGAAATCTTTAAACAGAAAGAAATAAAGAAAATCTTAAACAAAAATTGAAAGAAATAAAGAAACTCAACAGCAACAGCGCTGTAACTTATTTTTTATATAAAGATGATAGACAGTCATGACAGTAGGCATCACACTAAAGTCTTAAATGAAAAGATCTAAACTTTCAAACAAAGGACCAGAAACCAAGTGGAAATAACAAACAACAACAACAACAACAACAAAATAATACATATTTTTACAATAATACATTATTATTGTTAGGGTTTTTCTAGAAAGTTACACATTTAAATTCTTTACTATGCTATCACCCAGCTTTAAACTGCTAATTGTGGACAATTAGGCATGTCCACACAATTAGAGTTATGCCCAATACTGTCACAACATGGCTGTAATGAGAGCACAACAAATGAATATCACTAAGGGCCCTATTTTAACGATCTGATACGCAAGTATCAAAACGCAAGTAACTTTGTGGGCGGATCTCGACGCAAATCTAAAATGGGTTGGTCTGAAGTAGCTACATTACTCAGAGGTGTGGTTTTGTGCGTAACGTGAATTTGCCAGGCGAACGCCAGGGGTGTATTCCAGAAAGCAAGGTTAACTTACCGTCAGATAAACCTTGAACTCTTGGTTGATTAACCCCAAACTTGCTTACTCTGGGTATGTCGGTTCCAAAACACCTGTGAGGAGTTAGTTTAATCAACCTCCTATTGGTAACCCAGAGTTAATGCGCGCGCACGGCAAGTACATAAAGGCATTTTCAATGGATCGCCGATTTCGGGAGTCACCATGGAAACCAAGGGAGAAAAAAAAGCGAGCTACATACTTCGGTGAAACTGAGTTGGAGGTTTTAATGCTTGCTTTATGAAGATAAGCCCGTTATAACAAAAAAAGCAATATGCTGCATCAGCAAAAGAAAGAGAGTTGGCTTGGCAAAAAATAACGGACAGAGTAAATGCATGAGTTTAGAAAATTATAAATGGGCTATTTTCCCCTTTCATTAGGCAAAAATGATTTGGGGCATGTAAAAATAGACAAGTAGCCTACTTGTTGGCCTCCATACATTACTTAATATTACAGTAGTAATGCACATAATTGGCTAATATAGGTAATATTTTCTAAACTTACTAAACTTGTTACTGACGCCATGTAATTTAGTATTTAATGTAATTTAGTTTATGTAGCCAATAGAAAGAAGGCCGAGGCCTGTAAAACAGGTGGGGGTCCACCTCCACCTTCCCTCACCCCAGCTGAGGAGCTGGCACTGCCCCTTAATAAACTACTAACCCTCACCCCAGCTGAGGAGCTGCCACTGTCCCGTAATAAAGGGTGACCTGTGGGCGATGGGATTCCAGGGGACAGTTTGTCAGGCTCAGCTACCAAGACAAGTGGCTTAGTAAATGGTGTACCATATTAATACTTATGATTTATTGATGTTTTCACTGTTTTTGCCAGTGTTTTAATAAAGAAAATCATCAACACTGTCACCATTTTAAAAAGGTATTTTGAATCCATTTTACAGTCATTGATTCACTTGTGCAGTATTCATGCTGCTTTGACTGCATATGCTGTATACTGTAATCGCATTACTAGTACTTAGATGTTCATGCCCTTCTTTATTATTTGTATTTGTTTAAGAATATACATTGAGTATTGAATATGCATGATTATCTTGGTTTAATTATCTTGCAGTTGCTGATGGCCACATGGTATTATTGGATCCTCCTGTAACACCACACTCTGTCACAGTTGTAAGTGATTATTGTCTTTAGGTTTCTGTTTGCTAGACCAAGCATCCTTCATTATTTTCACTGTAGGATGAAGAGACCACTTCTGCTGTGACAGAAACAGAAAATGTGGGGAGGCCCATAGAGATGCATAGAATGCACTCCCTGTTTTTACATAAGAGAATAAATAAATTGCCATTGTCATTTTACAGAATATGGCAGGAGATTTTAATACAGATGAGGGTCCATCTACCTCCACACAGAATCTTAGCAGTGTAAGAAATGTTCTGCAGTTCTCCTTCCTCATTTAAATATTTGGTCTGTGTTTGTATTACAGTCTTTTTCAGTCTTTTTAGTTGCCTGCCAAAGAGCTGTATAAGGTCCACCTTCAAAAGCAAATCAGAAAAAGTGACATGGAGATGGACCTTATACAGCTTCAAATGGAGGAGAAAAGGCTTAACCTAAAAAAGGCCAGACTTGAAATTGAATTGCTGGAGCACCAGCTTAAGGTGGGAAACAGTATGTGATCATTAATCTGTCATTTGTTGTTGAATGAAATCTAAAGCAATAAATACAAATGTCTTTTGTTACAGGAAATAAAGAAACAATGAACAACACTTGACTGTTAACTGGTTTTAATTAAAGTGATTTTGGCAAATCATGTCTTGTACCACCCTGCCATCTCTTTGGTCTACTGGGTTCACTGGGGGTTCCTCTTGGCCACATATTAGTTAGTGGGGACCAGTAATGAGGTTATATGAGGAGTTATATCATTAGAAAAATTTCATTTTTTTCATTTTCATTTATTTGTTTATTTTACAGGGACAGTGCTCATTAATTAACAGTAAAATAACTGTAAATGAGCCAGAGTTAGCTCAACAGGGTAATTTTCATCTGTTGTCCCTGGCCAGTTATTATGAGGGCAACCTAAAATCAAGATATAAAAACAAAAAATGACTTTTTACAGTCCACAAATAATAACAGCATAAAAAAGTATTAAGACAGATACAACACACAACAATGAGTAATGAGCAACATCAGCACACAACATAGGCTAAAAAATGATAGATAACCAAGTTTGACACAAGACAATCTGCTAGCAAGCAACAATTCTCAGTAGGCAGTCAGTCTAATGTGCACATAATTATTTAAAAATTATTTAATAATTGAAAATTATTGTGACTGTATAAAGTAGGGATAGATTAAGTAGTGCTAACTAAAATGGTCAGGGCACGCCATGCTCTGTCACCTCTCTGAAAAAAACTAACCCTGGAACATAACCTGCTCCGGAGCAGGTTAAGTTCAGAGAGTGAGTTGCTATGACTACTAACATACCCTGAAAGTTACCTCCGTTTTTGGAACCGAAAGTTGAGGTTATCCGCTTACTTACTCTTAAACATACCCGGGTATGTCACATAACCTGCTTTCTGGAATACACCCCAGGAGAGGTTCACAGCCGAGGAGAACGACGTTCTCATCAGGACCATAAAAGACAGAGAAGTGACATTGTATGGGGATGGGAGAAACCCACCCAAATTAGCTTCGGTTAAACAGGCATATAATAATTTGGGTAAATGTGTAAGCTAGATTTATGCCTATTTTTTTCACATCTTCATGGACACCACAATGATTTCCCTCGTGTGGTAATATTTTTCCTTATAATTATGTATGGTTTGCAAAAATGGGAACTGCTGCATCTGTGTAAATGAGAGAAGCAAAGTGTATGCGCGTTGTGCACACGCTACATTATGGCCAAGCATGCGCCCTTAAAACAGCATCTGAATAACACGCCACTGACTTTAGACTAGGTTTTTCCTGGTCTGTGGCGGACTTGTTTTCTGAAACTGCAAAATAGCCCCAGGGAACGTTTGCACCGGAACACGCCTCCTCTTTTCGCTTGCTTAGCGCAAGTTAATTCCCTAATTTACCGACGTGCATCTGTGGAGGGAAAAGGCCACTGTGCGTCGGGTGCAATATAGGAATGATAAATGCGTCGGCGTCGGTGTAAAAAAGTCAATTGCGCTGGGTGCAAGATAGGGCCCTAAGTCTTTAATTATGAATCAAACCAGGAACACAGAGAAGATAACAGGAACAACAATTCAAACACAACCACATTAACATTGACGATACTGGACACTGAACAGAATGTATTTAAGGCTTAAATACAAAGGGAACGTAATCAGGGAGAACAGTAAAAGGTGTGTGAATATGTCAAGATTACTAATGTAACCACCGTTCCATGAAGGAGGGAACGGAGACATTACGTCAGAAGTGAACTGCAGGTTTTTAAACCTTTGAGGGTTATCCAAACCCATTTAAGGATAAAATGTAATCGATGTTCAACAAATAAAAAAATAGATATAATACATTTACATTTATTCATTTAGCAGACGCTTATGAATATATATTTATATAAATATATTTTTTAATAAATAGAATAGAATAGAAGAGAAAGTGTTAGTATTACTTGATCAAATTCTGCCGAAAAAGATGCATCTTCTGACTTTTCTTGAAAATGGCTACGGAGGCACAAAAAATGTTGTGCCTCTTTGAGATGGCACCACAAGATGACATTCGCTTGCATTTCTGGATGGCACATAAGTCTGAAGTAATGAGTTTAGGTAAAAGAGAGCAGAGCCAGTGGTTGTTCTGTAGGCAAACGTCAGTGACTTGAATTTAATGTGAGCGGCAACTGGCAACCAGTGCAATTTTGTGAGGAGAGGAGTGATGTGTGCCCTCTTCGGCTCATTAAAGACCACTCTAGCTGCAGCATTTTGGATCAATTGCAGAGGTTTGACAGTGCAGCCAGGAGAGCATTACAATAGTCCAGTCTGGATAGAACAAGCGCTTGGACAAGGAGTTGTGTCGCATGCTCTGAAAGGAAGGGCCTAATCCTCCTAATGTTGTACAAGGCAAATCTGCAGGACCGGCAATTCTAGCAATGTGCTCTGTGAAGGTTCCCGGCTGACCTTGATGGAGTTATGGATGACGAGCCTAGCTGAATGGTGAAGTTGTGATGAAGTGTTGGGTTGGCCAGGACAACAAGCAGCTCTGTCTTCGTAAGGTTTAGTTGAAGGTGGTGGTCCTTCATCCAGCCAGAAATGTCAGTCAGGCAGGCTGAGCAATGACTGAGCTAATACGGAACAAATGATAAAGCTCGGGTTACTTAATATTCGATCCCTTATTTCAAAAGCACTTATTGTTAATAATATGATTACAGATTATAACCTAGATGTGTTATGTTTGACAGAAACCTGGCTAAAACCAGACAATTACATTACTTTAAATGTCCACCCTCCAAGATTACTGTTATAAAACGAGCCACATCTGAAAGGAAAAGGGGTCGGTGTTGCTGTAACCTATAGTAATATATTCAGAATTACTGAGAATCAAAATTCAAATATAATTCTTTTGAAGTGTTGGTGCTTAATGTAAATATCTAGTGTAAATGATAAATTGCGCTTGACATTTGTGATAGCTACTGTATACAGGCCACCAGGTCACCATACAGATTTTATCAAAGAATTTGCTGATTTTTTATCTAAATTAGTACTGGCTGCAGATAAAGTCCTAATTGTTGGTGATTTTAATATACATGTAGATAACAAAAAAGACGCATTGATATTGGCATTTAAAGACATTCTTAACTCTATTGGAGTTAGAAAACATGTATCAGGACCCACTCATTGTCATAATCATACTTTAGATCTAATATTGTCACATGGAATCCATGTTAATGCCGTTTAAATTCTGCAGCAGAGCGATGACATCTCAGATCATTATCTAGGCTCGTGTACACTCCATTTAGCCAAGGTTGCAAAGCCGACTCTGTGTTACAAATATGTTAGAACTATCACTTCTGCCACTAAAGATTGCTTTATATAGCGCTTTTAACAATATAGATTGTTTCAAAGCACTGCACTCAATTTTGACTCCAATTTGAGTGAAATGATTTGAGACACCTGCTGCCTTCATTATGTCTGAATCACATGAGAACCTATCTAAAACTTTCTAATTCTCTGAAGAAGAGAATATCCCACATTTTCGTGAAGGATTCCTTGTTCAACGCCAACTCTACTAATAGAGAATGCAAGATCATCCCTCAAAGTCTTGGAAAAAACTTTTGGAGAGAGAGACCAAACTATATCATCATGGAGTAACTATGAGTGAAAAGAATTCTACGGTCTACAGAGAGCCCCATCTTCGGCAGAGATAATGTGATCTTTTGCGACAAGTGGTGTGAAATTCTGAACAAATGTGCATTTGATCTTAAGGCATTGACTGTGCAAGAGGTATCTGCACAGTTAGTCAAAATTCGAGAAGAAATGGATGAAGTTAAAACTCGTCTGTCTGCTGAATTTCCTGACAAAGGACAACTTGACTTGTTGCTGTCTCAATGCAACCAACGGATTGCTGATATATAAAAAAAGAGATTATCATATCCAAGAAGGTTAAAATTCAAACGTGATGCTACTGACTACGTGAACAACAGGGTCTATCAGTGGAGACTGAATGAATCGCACCATCCACCGCAGCTTCCTACTTTCCGATTTGTGCGCAAAACTCCACGTTACAATGGAATTAGCTATTTGTCTGCTCAATCTTTATCATCTTTAGATTTGGATTCAGATTCCAGCTACTTGTCCTAGTCCACACGTTTTTTTGGTAAGAGAGGAACCGCAAAAAGAACTCCAACAAGAACCCAATATGTGACACAAAGGACGGTGCAGAGGAGGTAAATGTCCTTAACTTATCCAGTAGACTTATCTCTGATGATGGCTTAAAGGTGCCCTAGAATGTGAAATTGAATTTATGTTGGCATAGTTAAATAACAAGAGTTCAGTACATGGACATGACATACAGTGAGTCTCAAACACCATTGTTTTCTCCTTCTTATTTAAATCTAGTTTTTAAAAAACACCCCTGAAAAACAGGCGAATCTCCACATAATACCGACTATGACGCAATAGTCGGGATCATTAATATGTACGCCTCCAAAGATTTGCATATGCCAGCCCATGTTCAATGCCAGGCGGAACTGCACAGCCGAAGCATGGCAGTTGCTCAGTGTTTGGATGTACACATGAACACAAAAGTATTTCACCAAACATTTCACCGACGACTGTTTTCTCAACTTGGGCCAATACAGAGCTGGCCTCGGATCGAGTTACCATTTTGTGTGATGGGAATAGATCTAAATACTTTAAAAACATCTCACGATTCGTTAATCTCGATAGCTGTAATAGTAAAAACGTATAATATTTGTAGTACAAGTATTCGAGAGAGTATCACATGTAATACGTAGCTATTTCATATGCAAGCATGTCAGCCAATCACAGCAGTGGCCCGGTTACACTGAAGTCTCACAGCAGACACGCCCCTTCAAACAGAGTGTTCAAATCAGAGGCTAAAATCAGGCTGGGAAAAATGCCTTTTATTTCTAAATTATGACTATTTTTGATCTAAAAAACATACTAACATAAGGGCAACCCAGGAAACATTATAAAATAATTAAAAAAAAAAACATTCTAGGGCACCATTAAGTGCCCTGAACAAAGGACTTTCATTCTCTGCTACTCCACACTGTAATGAATTTGACACTCATATCGATTTGAAAAAAATATTTTGGAATTTAAGACTTAAAAGAGTTTTTCAGTAGACGCGATAACACTGTCACGTACTGGTTCCCTTGCAATAGAAATCCTTCATTGGACACTTACTGCAGACTTGTTGAACATAATGTTACATCTTTGTTGAAACATAAAAGACAATACAAATTGGCACATAACCTGACGGAGTCACAACGTGCTGAATTAGAGTCACTTAAAACAGATCAGACTATAGTGATTCAAAGTGCTGATAAGGGCTGAGCACTAGTAATATCAGATCAACGGGATTATGAATCTGAGATTTGGAGACAACTCTCTAATACAAAGTTCTACGAGAAATTGATAGGTTATCCTGTCTCCCGATTCAAAGCATCGATTCAAAAAAGCACAAAATATATAAAGACTTCCCCCTGGGAGACCTATAGATTTCTTTCTTCAACCTCTGGTCTCATCATTGCCCTCTTATATCAGAGACACTATGAATTTTATTGAACTCATAAATTCTGTGACATTACCTAACTCTCCTGTTCTTTTTGTGACTATGGATGTTGAATCGCTCTATACTAATGTTCCATTCCAAGGTGGGCTTGAAGCCCTTGAACTTTTTCTTGATCAACGTTCTGATAGAACTCCCAGCACTGGATGCTTATAAGAACTGACCAAATTGGTATTGTCATTGTAGCAAATTTAGATGTTATTGGAAGGAGGTGGTAACCGGCGAACAATCAACAGATTTTAATAAATAAATAAACAAATACAAAACGAAAATAAAGGAATGAAACAAAAAATCAAATAAAATCCAGGCCTGGCCTCTCTTGTCCTTCATCATCGTCGTTCCTCCTTTTATGATTTTGCTCCTCCATGAGAGATACGAGACCGGTGCGTCACCCAGGTGTAGCTCATAAGCAATCACGCCACCGGCCTCGTGCCGATCTCCCACAGCACCCTTGTCCTGCTCGCCACAATCATATAATTATTATTTATTTGGATCTTTGGGAACCTTTGGGAACTACGAAATTGCGCCTCTTATATTGAACATTTTTGCAGTGTGAGGATGTTTGAATGTTTTAGTTTTGTAAGTGAAATTACATTGTTGACAATTACCACATCAGTTGTCAACAATGTAATTTCACTTACACAACTAAAACATTCAAACATCCTCACACTGCAAAAATGTTGTGAGTGTATTTAACTTTTTAATTGTCTGATGAAGAGCCTACGAGCTCGAAACGTTACTACCTGTGTGTGAGTCTACCATTAAATGTTTCACATTTTTGGAGCCATGGATGGTGTGCCGACTTTTTTTCCTTTTTATCACAAGATTGACCTCAATGTATTATAAACGAAAACATGAATTTTGTAAAGTTGCTTTATAGCAATACTTTTATAAAAACAAATTTTGTGAAGAATCGCAGTTCTCTTTATTCTTTATTCCGCAGTATTCGAGGGCAGAACGTTACAGGGAGTGTGATCTCCATCTCAAAGGGAGAAACACATAAATTACTTGGAGCAACTAACAGTGTTGCTAGCACTAAGTTCTTTCAGGGATATCATGTGTTGGTCAGAACAGACAACAACAGTGGTGGCTTGCATAAACAGACAGGGGGGTGTATACGTGCTTGACAGCTGCACAGTCTAGCGTGGAGACTAATTGTGTGGGGTAGCACTTGGTTCCTGACGTTACGTATACCAGCATTTATCGGGAATAATGAACAGAGGGGTGGATTTGTTGTCCAGTGGAAATCCCATGTACGGAGAATGGACATTCCGTCCATAGGTGGTGATTCAGTGGTGGTTGAGATACAGACAAGCTGCCATAGATCTCTTCACATTGTGTGAAAACACGCAGTGCCCTCTGTTCTTTTCCCTAGTGGGAGAAGCAACATTTCAGAGGGTGAGGGAATTCAGACATTCACTGATTCTGATTTGGCCGGGGAAATTGTGGGTAGCGGAGATAATCCCACTTCTATACAACCAGCCCTGGCCTCTCCTCTCCCGCAGAGACCTTTTCTCTCTTAGGCGAACAGAGAGGCATTTCATCCTGCCCCTCAAGATAGCTCTTTGGGCTTAGCCCTGGAGATGATGAATTTAACTACCATCGGGTTATCCCCTAACGTGATTGAAATGATTCAGAATCCGCGGGCAGCCTCTACACGTTCACTGTATGATGATAAGAGGAGAGTTTTTGAATGATGATGTGCAGAGAGACGAATCATCTCATTATTAAGCTCTTTATTGGATGTTCTCTGTTTTCTGCTGGAACTATTAGATAAAGTTAGAGCCTTTTCGCCCGTAAAGGTCTATATTTCAGCCATTTCAGCATGTCATGTGGGGTTGGATTTGGGAACGATAAGCCAGCACCCCTTGATATGTCGATTTATGACGTGCTCTCCCAGCCTCCTTTTGAACCAATACTGAGTATTGGTTTACAACGTCTTTCTTTAAAATACAGCTTTACTGCTCTCACTACAGTAAAGCGGGTGAGTGAAGATGCTTTGTCTGTACATTCTTGCTGTATGCATTTTGCCGCGAGTGGATCGAACGTTACGCTGAAAACTAATCCGGTGTTCATTCCTAAGGTCAGAAAGACATTAGGAGCAAACAGATCTGAGGAATTGTTGGTGTTCTTTCCACCGCCTTTTTCTTCATAAGAGAAAGACCAGTTAAACGGTCTGTGCCCGGTACACGCTCTGCACACTTACGTACAGAGGAAAGGGTGTGTTACGAAAGCACAGTCAGATCTTTGTCTCATGGGCTTACAATTACAAGGGGAGACCTATTTTGCGTCAGCGCCTCTCTCATTGGGTGGTGAATGCTATTGTAATATGTTAAAAGGAAGGACATTTACAATCTCCACCAGGGCTCCGAGCTCATTCCACTAAAGGAATGGCTACTTCCGGGGCGCTGTTCAGGGGTGTTTTTATTAAAGACATTTGTGCTGCGGAGAGCTGGGCATTATCGCACACTGTGAGGATTTAATATCTCACATTTGTGAGATATTATAGATATTACAGACTGGATGTGACCGAGCCATCGTTGGCTCACTCAGTGCTTGATGTGGAAGCAGCGAGTGAAACATCCTTTATATTAAAACATACAACATTATATAGGCTTATAAGGGCACAGGTTTTATTTTAGTGTCAGAACCAAGTCCACTTGTTGCTACCTTCAATGTTGGCGTCTGTTCATACAGCAATACGGGGGTGGTCTATATCGCATAGTGAGATACCGGACAGATGTTTGAAAGAGAACGCTAGGTTACTTGCGTAACCCTGGTTCTCTGATTAAAGAAGTGAGACATCTCACCTCACTATTCCCCTTGCAGACTACACAGGGAAGAAGATATGCATAGAATATAGCCCCCAATATAGCTGCGGGCTGCAGTGAGTAATGTACCAAGGAGGCGGGATTCCCTGATCGCAGTAACGATTGGTCTCTCAGTCTGACAAACGTGGTGTAATTGGTGTTTCACAGTCGGTCACACCTGAGGCGCTCCCATAGTGAGATACATGACTTCTGTTGTCAGAGAACTGGGGCAAATAACCCAACGTCCTGTTACAGAGTAAAAAATTTGGGTGAAATGTTTTTTTTTTTTTTTTTTTTTACATTTCTAAAGATTACATTTCCTTCAGGAAATAGAGTATAATCTAATTAAGTGCTGTATACAAAATTGTGATCCAGTAATGCTAACCAGTTTTTGTGTTTTTAATAAACAAAAGGTGACGACATTTTATTTATAGTATAAAAACAAATGTCCTGATATGTCCTGGACAACAATGAAGGCGTACCTACACCTGTCACTTTTGCACCACAGAGTTTTAAACTTATCTGGTTAGGTACATCTTTAAAAGGAAACCATTGACTTTAATAATTGCCATATACTGTATGTGCACTTCACTGCCTGCCATACAATGACACAGATAATTAGCTAAGGATAAAAGCATGTGGTAACTGAATTAATGTAGGCTATAATATGTGAAGCATACACATCCAAAGTTAAGTTAAACTTAAAACTAAAAACACTCACATGGTCAAATAGAACAGGAAAGACAAGGCAATAAAACAATGTTGCCCAGTACACCAGCTGAGTTTTTTTCTTAATGCTGAAAACTGTTCTTTGCAAAGCAGATGGCATATATGACATCATAAAACTTCATTTCTTTACAGAAATGAAAACCAAGGCTACATGACAGAATGTACTACAGAATTGCCCCGGGCTACCCATTTGACAGTCAGGCCTATTTCTCAGATCATCCAAGATCAGGCTCCTGCAGTCCTACTCTTAGCTCTTACTCACCCTGGTCAGTTTCATGAAGATTTTACATTCATGAAGTTTCATGTCAAGCTATACCCCAGTGACCAAACAGCTACCAAATGCAACAGTGGCAAGAGAAAACTCATTAAGATGTTTAAATATTTGAGAAAAAATCCTTGGTATGAACCACAGTCACGTGGGAGTATGGAAGCTTGTTTCCACCACAAAATAAAAAATAATTGCAAGTTTATATCGGTAGGAACCAAAGTCACCTGGGAGTATGGAAGCTTGTTTCTGCCACAAAATAATTACAAGTTTATATCTCACAATTCTGAGATACAAAAAGTCTGAATTGCGTGTTATAAACTCATTGCAAGAAAAGTCATAATTGTGAGATTAAAATGTCACAATTACCTTTTATTAATTGCAAATATGTATCACAATTATGAGAAAATAAAGTCAGAAATGCAAGAAAAAAGGTCAAAGCAAGATGGGCTACCCCATATGGAAGATTGTTCCCTCCACGGAATAAAAAATAAAAAGGATAATCATGACTTTTTATCTCACAATTGTGAATTTATTTCTCGCAATTGTGAGATATAAACTAGTGATTGTGAGTCTGAATAGTGAGATAAAAAGTCGCAACTACCTTTTTTTATTATTATTCTGTGGCTGAATGCTGAATATAATGGCCGATTGTTTAGCAACAAACAATTAACCAATAATAGTCGGAACGTCCCTTGCCTCAATAAATATTCACATGCTTTGTATAGTCAGAAACTTTCACGTAATGCATTTCTTTTCAGTTTGGGAGAAAATCTAAATGTCAAACTGTGGTGGAAAACATCCTAATTGGAGTGAAGAATATACCATTTTTAAATGCTTTAATCTTACTGTTATATGGTCCAAAAAGTCTGTTCGGACAAACTGATAGTACATTCAGATTGTACATTCAAGAACAACTGATGTGCAAGAGTGAGACAAGCTTTTTTTTAAACAGGTTTTGTGAATGTACCGTGTGAAACCTATACATTTGAATACCCAGTATCTTGGTGTGCCTGCCCCCTACCCTCCAAAACTAAAAGGAATGTGTAGGCCTATAATTTCAAAAAAGTATGGCCACCACCACTCAATACCATATCATGTTATAAATGCATATACTTCAAAGAGTTTGTCAGAAATAATGAATATCATATTATTTGCCTCCTCACTCCAAACAACTTCGCCTTAAGAACCACTGCTGTCAATCAAAATGTTATATCTTGAATTATTTGCTATAGCTTAAGAAGAGTTAAAGCTTAAAGGTTCCATTTACTCTGATCAAGGAAGTTGGATACTGAAACCAAAACAACTATATCCACATTATCCACATGATCGATTTGTTCAAATGTCTCTGTTTAAGTGATGTTCTCCAAACAAAAGCTTGGAGCCAGATGATTGCCACTTATGGTTTATGCTGAAACCCTATTGTACAGTTGTAATCGAAATTATTCTACAGTCATTGCAAATAAGGTTTGTTTGCCAAATGTACAGACTTTCAGTATGCAATGAACAAATCAACAAAAGTAATTGAAACAACAAATGTTCAGAACACAACAATCAGCAGCACATAGGCTAGTGGAAGACTTGTTTTGCACAGGCTTATACTTTTTTTCACAACGTTAAATTACCCCATTCCAGGGAATAGAAAATAGTAATAGAATATTTCTTGTCTTCTAGAGCAAATCAGAACACTGCCATGTGGAAATTAACAGCATTAAATATTGCAAACATAAAGAGGTTCAACACAGTGTTGTTTTTTTTTTGTTCTGTTGGGAAAAAAGTGAGAAATAACCAACAGTACATTTTATAATATTAATATCACACACACACACACACACACCACACACACACACACACACACACACACCACACACACACAGTAACATTTCCCTCTGTGCTACCTCAGATCTAGCTTTATCGAACCCCCTGAAAACACACACACACCCACAATGAGCTCAATTCAAATAAACACGCATATCCGTTCTTACAACAACCGTTTACATTGGTTTTGAGGAAAAGATACATGCCGTATTGTAGATGTATCTATTTCCAACAAAAACCGTCAGTAATAAAAAAATACTTACCACAAAGCAACTGCATCCAAGCGCAGGTTTTGTAGACGGTGGCGGTGTTGCAGAAGAAGAAGAGCGCCATACAGCCGATGCAGCTCAAAATGAGCACCATGGACAGCAGCACGAAGAAAGAGGCCGCCTTAAACGCGCCGGACGGGATGGAACTGAAGTCGGAAAATGTTCCCTGGCAAATCAGCTCCCGGTTCGAGTTACCGTCGCCCACGCAGTAATGGAACAACCCGAAGTAACCGGCATGTGGTGTACTCACGCTGTCCCCGATCCAGTAAGGCTGGATGAAGACTACCACGTTGATGGTAGCGAAGCAGATGGTGAAGATGGCCCACAGGACACCGATGGCTCGAGAGTTACGCATATAGTTGTCATGGTAAATCTTTGAGGCTTCTTGCGAAGGTAGCATTTTTTTTCTCGCTTGCTCCCAGCCGTCTACTCTCCTGTGATTTGTTTCTGCTATTTCCGGCGTCTCTATCTCCCCCTATCTACCCTACCGGTACCCTCAGAAATGCGCTTCCTCCGCGAGTCCACTGACTGGAGATAAATAAAGATTTGTCTGATTTGAAGTAGTAAAGATGTAAGCGGTATCCTTCCTTGATTTAGCCTACCAGATACAGTACGTCCTTTGTCACATCAGAATTGATCATGAAAATTAAATAATTGATTGGAGCGTTGTGAATAAAAATAAATAAGCCGTTCCTTCTGTTCCTTTCCACCTCCGCTCTCCGTGCAAGAAGGCGAGACGACTGAGATTACATGGCAAAGCAAATGTCTATGACAATATCGACAATTCGCATTATTGCAGCTCAATGTGTCTGGGTATAAATAGCATATCCGGTGCACCCCTCATCGGCTGTAATGCTGTCAAGATCTCAATTACGGATCTTCCGCAGACGAGCGAGAGCAGATATAACGAAATCTGGAACATCAGCAAGAGGCGTCGCACATTGTCGTAAACATAACCTGAAAAAACAAACAAACATCTGATTTTCATTCAGAAGAGCACTTCGTTTCGCAGTTTTACCAAAACCACCGCGTCTCCGTTGTCCCGATAGGCTATTTCTTATCTGCGCGCAAACGCTTGGTAATGTTCAGAACGGCTTCAGAGCTGCCGGTGAATGCGCGTACACGATTTGGGTGATTGCAGAAATTTCAATAAGTACACACGCCCCTTTAACATGCGTCAATAGAAAGTAGCTGAAATTGTTTCCAGACATAGAGCACTTTACTGTTGTATGGCTCCTTTATTTTAGCATAACCCCAAGGCATGACAGGAACTGTATAATCAACGATAGCGAAAACTACAAATGGCATCTGTTTATTCATAATCTATGTGCTTTAAGCATGAAACCTCACCAATTTTCGGAATTAAAATAGGCTTAGGCTACTTGTTTTTTCTTTGCACAGTATATTTTTCAAACAGAACAAAATAAAGAGAGCTATAAATTGTAACATTAAAGTGAATTGTCACGTTAAAGCTCTGTATCTAAACACTGTAAAAAGTGGTAGCCATGTTGTTACATTAAAGAGGCCATTTCTTCCTGACCTACCCTTAAATTTAGCTTTGTTGGTGTAACCAATTAATAATAGGTTGATTCAGTAATGTTAAATAACATTTTTTATTCAATAAAATCAATAAATTTAGATGTTACCACATGAAGCACATTTTTTAGGTTTCCATTTTTTAGTGTCAATATCTCACATGGATTCAGTTATTTTGACAAATTGTAGGCTATGTCTAGAACCATGGCTCAAAGGTAATAATTGAATCAAAAGCCTATGATTTTATGGGGAAAAAATGAGTTTATATTCACATGCTTTTTATTTACACAATACAATCCGTATTAATAGCGTATTGAGAATGGGAAAGGAGGGAGTGAAAGGCATTCTTCCTCTTACCAGAATTGCCTGACACCATATTTGCTGTACGGATTAAGTTTATTCTTGATCTAATTTTTGAACCAACACACCCAAATCAATTGGTTGTCTTGTCAAAGCCAACAGACTTAAAGTATTTATTATGATACTGATATTCCTTTAGCCCCGTAAGACCCAAATATAGAAAAAAAAAAGATTTTTTTTCACCAGTCAGATGTTGTTGTAGGAGGCCTCTATATAATGTGCAAGCACATGCTATTTTGACTATTCTCTCCCAACGTTGTAAAATTACAACAGCTGTACCTCGGCCAGTGCTTCTGGCGTTTGCCGCTGGCTCGGATGTCTCTAGTCTAACATGAGATACCGGTATTATTCGTCTTGTGTATATCTAACGGGCGATCTTTGGTCTCATTAATCTATAAATGGTTCCCTGGTAAATCGTTTTGGCTGAGGGAAAAGTGAAGTTTCATAACTTTATATTTAGGCTTTTTTAACGTTGTATCCTGCTGTATGTTTGACTGAAGCTACTTCTGTTATAATGGCTATTACTGATCAATAAAACTGAAATTTAACAAAAAGAGTTAAATATTAAATATAAGTCACTATTTAACTTATTTTTTATTGTGTACGCTATATTCTGTAATTGCTATTTCTTATTCTATTGCTATTATTATAGTATTATTAATAAACCATATGCTATTATCAATATTTTTATGATTGTACTATTATACTTATAATGTTATATAATTATATTATTCATTACTATTTTATTTGCTGTATACAATTTGTTTATTTTATTGACTAAACTATTTACTATTACTATTACTATTGAGCCATTCTTGCAGCAACTGGTGGAAAAGGGGATCTTTTTGGTGCTTTTGTTCTAGCACAAATAATTTTGTTATTTCATATAATATAAATAAATACATGTGTATATATAAATAAATTCATGCTTGAATCAGTCTCGAGTGTTGCCTTCTGATATCTGGCCATATCATTTAGTGACTGCATATGCTGATTCGATCGTTATTTTACCTTATAATGAGCAAATTAGTTAAACTTAAGGAGGTTAATCAATATACAGTATAATTCAAGAAACTAAGACTCACTCCACTTTTTCAGTTGTTTAAAGATTTCTATACATTTTTAATTTGTTTTGTGTAAATTCAAATTTTTCAAAATGCCTCTGATGCATTTTGAATAAAAAAACACATTTTATAAAAAATACTCCTGAGATTAAATGTCTTTCGAACTATGTACAAACTAAAAAACTTGAATGTAATGGATCTATATTATATATAGTATCAGCTTTTAGTTGAATTACTGAAATAAATGAACTTTTGCACGATATTCAAATTTTTCGAGTTTCACCATATTGGTTCTTTAATTTAAGGTTTACATAAATTCCATTCTGCTGTTCTATTATTTGATTTCAAAGTCATTTGCTATAACAGGCATTAACTAATAAGTGAATTCTTAATTTGGTTGTAAAAATGCAATATTTCTATAACCAGAGAAAGAAATGTAAAAAAAATTTTTTACATTTTTTTTATTTTTTATTTAGAAGGGCTAACTATAAGTGCAGTTTGGATCCCATATAATTAAGAAAGTGACAAAAACTTGTTTTAGTTTAAGTATAGATGCGTTTATTATATCAAAACCATGATTATTGATTACTATTTGTGTAACAGAAATACAAGAGAAATACAAAAATATCGTTTTAAGGTACACTGTAAAAACTAAAGGTGCCTCAAATATCCTGTCGGATACTCAAGGAACTTAAAAATGTAATTTAAGTGCCTCAAAGCTCTTTCTCCTATAGTAGGGTTACTGGAGGAGCATTGACAATCTTTGCGGTTCTTGCTGGAACTTTTGGGATCCTTTAAGCACTTTGTATTCAGTTCAGAGGTTCTGGAGTCACCTTTTCACTAACACGAGACCTCGAAGTGCTTTGGGGGAAATTAGAGGAACTTGAATGCTATAAAAGGGTTATTGTAAGATCTTTTAACATTTAAGTGGTTCCTGAAAGATCTCTTATGTTAAAGCCAGCATCTGGAGGAACCAAATGGTTCTGTGAGGCCAGAATAAGATTATTATTATCCTATTATTATTATACTTAAGTTAAAAAAAATCATAAATATATTTCATAAATTATACTTCTGATTCAGTATACATTTATTTAGTATATATAGGCCTATTTTATTGATTAATTAATTGTTGTTAAAGAAACCTTAAACAACAACAAAGAAGAAGAAGAAGAAGAAGATGATGAAAAAGAAGAGGAAGAGGAAGAAGAAGAGGAAGAAGAATGAAAAAAGATGAAGAGGAAGAAGAGGAAGAAGATGAAGAGGAAGAAGAAGAGGAAGAAGAAGAGGAAGAGAAGAAGAAGAAGATGATGAAAAAGAAGAGGAAGAAGAAGAGGAAGAGGAAGAAGAAGAGGAAGAGGAAGAAGATGAAAAAAAGATGAAGAGGAAGAAGATGAAGAGGAAGAAGAAGAGGAAGAAGAAGAAGATGATGAAAAAGAAGAGGAAGAAGAAGAGGAAGAGGAAGAGGAAGAAGATGAAAAAAAGATGAAGAGGAAGAAGATGAAGAGGAAAAAGAAGAGGAAGAAGAAGAGGAAGAAGAAGAAGATGATGAAAAAAAAGATGAAGAGGAAGAAGAAGAGGAAGAAGATGAAGATGAAGAAGAAGATGAAGAAGAAGAAGAAGAAGAAGAAGAAGATGAAGATGAAGAAGGAGCAGGAGGATAAAAGTTTTATTCTGTCACGAAACTGCTGCTATTCCTCTGCTGTCATCGCTTCAGTGAACCTCGCGCTGCTCGCGCGGACGCGCGCAACAAAGATCAGCTGATCATCACCATCGGATTTCAAAGTAACGGCTCCTCTCATCAAAGCTTCAGCTGTTTGTTCGACTCTTCTTTACAAGGTTTGTAAACTCGCCAAAGAAATATAAATACAGAGTCTACTCACTATATTTTCAAACACATACATATAAACTAAATACATTTTTATTTATTTATAGTTTTTAGTGTTTACCACTCTTTTATTGCACACTAGCCTATGTGGTATGAAGGTTTTAGCCGCGATGCTAACTAGCTAATCTAATGAAATAAATGAACAAATGGAAATTATTGACTTATTGTCTTAGATTGTTTTAACGTTAGTCATTCAATTCAATGTATTCTCGTGTCTTCAATTTGCTATACAACTAATTAATAGCTGATTCCTGCTGTCGTCAATGGCGTTTTTTATGAATAACACAAGTGTATATACTAACTTAGTTAACGTTAGTTTGGTCTATTTTTGTTTATTTACTACAGGTGCCCTGATTCTTTCAAATACTATTTAAAGCCCTTTACTGGACAATACATATTATGTTGTGAATGGATATAATCAGCTTTGTTCTTTTGTTTCCCCAGAACAACCACTGCATTTCTAAAATCATCTGAACATTTCAGAAGCAACATTGAATTACAGTAAGTTACCTAGCTACACCACATGCAAGTACTTTATTACTATGAACTTCTCTGTGTGAAATTTTATTGTTTGACTGTGTGATCTCATATATGTTTCTCAGAAAAATTATAATCACAGGTTTGGCACCAATAATGCTATGCATTATTTCTTCTGACATTTGGAATCTGAATTATAACTTCAAATGTAGTCCTTTTTGACAAAAAAAGCTATTATATGGCTTCAGAAGACTTACAACACAACTCATAACACATGAGTTGTGGACTACATTGTTTTTTAATTTTTCAAATTTTTAGGATATTTTCTGTGACATTTTTGGAGCTTAACAGAATATCCATTTTTACATAAATTGTTGCATTGAATTGAACTAGACAAGTGTACATAAGAATGATTTCATGAATGATTTACACAATTTTGTTCTGCTTGTGTTTCATGCAGTGAAAGTGAACAGTGACTGCGGTTGCATTATGCCCGAGATCTGTTTGGGTTCCACAGAGAGAAAGTCAAACAGGTTTGTAATGTCACAAGGCTGAGGAAATTATTTTAAGTTCACAACTATCACTTTAATAATAACATTACTAACAGTAATTTTTGTTCTTTGCAGGGACCTCGGTAAGCTGAAATACAAGTTTGAACAAGAATAAAAATACGGTACTCCTGTAGACCTGAAAATCATTGAAGTGCCTGGACCATCCACCAGAAAAGAGGAAAAACAAATGGAAAATGAAGCTGCTGCACCTTTTCACTTTTCTAACTCGTTAAAATACCTCACATGTGAAGATTTTATTATTGATTGCATTTTATGTTGCAGCGAGTAAAGGCCTCGCTGCAACATAACACATTTGTGAATTTCACAGGCAAAAAAGTTCATTGACCATTGCCATCAGTGTAGCGACGAGTACAGCTCACACAGGAGTCTCTTCCAAGCAGCTTTCTGTTGGTCAAATCCAGAGAATTTCACTGACCAACTTGGTCCCATAGTGACATTTTTGACCACACACGAAATTGCTGATCATGTGGATTCTAATTGAAATGGCTGAAAATTCACAGAACAACAACAGATAATTTTACCGTACCTTAACTATCTATCTTGTTTCTAGTGAGAATACTCAACCATTTATGAGCACTGTTGATTCAAGTCACATATTTAAGCTTTTCAAAAGCCATAGTGTACATTACAGCCTCCAGTCTCACGGAATCCCAGGCTTCAATATTTTACGATTCAAAATAGCTGAATAACTAACCATCTGAGATTTCGGTATAGAGATAAAAGTTAGGATCATAATTTTCAGGAATATTACAGCACAATTAGTGTATATTAGCACCGTTTGTTGTTTGTTTTTGGCATCTGATAGAGCTTTTGGATTTGGAAACAGTGACATCAGACTCAACAAGATTTACACAACTTAAGTGAAGATGCACTTTTTTTTTACATTGATTTATCACATGGAACATATGTGTTTCCATGCGTTTTGTTGAGATGTCTTTTTGTTGATATTAATCTATTACTAGCTTCTTTTCCCAAGTGCATGAAGTGTATGTATTAAATATGTATGTAATAAATAAATATGTAATAAACAATTCAGTTTGTTTATTATAATAGAAGTTAATGGTAACATAGTAACAACATGAAATAATAATAAATAAATAAAAATTGGTTCCTGGAGGCACCCAGAGCGGTTCCACACAGTGCCTTATATAAGAGTTCCTCAGGAAACCGGGGTGGTTCCTCAGAGAACTGCACCTTTTTAAAGGGTTCCTAGAGGATCTACAGACGGTTCCGCCGGTGTGGCAAAGTGAAGAACCCCAAAAGGTTCCTCCAGGCACCTTTTCTTTTTACAGTGTACATTGCTTACTTGTACTACCATGTCATTAACTTACAAAACCAGTGTGCAATGCAGAAGTAACGTATTGTCTAATACAGCTGTTAAGGGAGTGATTGTGATTTAGACCATTCCAAGCCTGCCAAAGCATCACAATTTAACTGCACCAATAATCTGTAGCGTCACACCTCTACACAAATAACCTCATCTTTATTATAAACCAATAACTATCCGGTTGTTAAGTCGTGACGTAAGCGCTCCTGTTTCCGGGTCCAAAGGCCGGGTCCTCTCTACCTACCTACCGCTTTCGCCGGAGTTTTAACGTGTTCCCGTGTAGTTTAAATAGATCGGAGTTAAAAAAAACAAGTGACATTTAACTGTCATCTACTGCTTTCCCTGTGACGAGAAATATAAGAGAAAATGGCGGCAGTTGATAAGGTAAGTTACAAATCTTAAACGAATGAAGAAACTTTGGCGCCAGTGGGTGCTATCCCTTAATCCCTAGTAACACCCACTGGCACTGAAGCGAAAAAAGCCCTTTAAGAAAAGGTTTTATGTAGTCTAGGATCTGAAAGACGAGCGGAGCGCTTGGGCCCGGAAGAGGCTAAACGTCACGCGTGACGTCAGACTAAACAACCGAATGATAACAACCTTAAACATATTTAAAAAAAAAAAAAAAAAAAAAAAACCTTAAACATATTTCCGACAGGAAGCAGCGCCATTTTGCGCATGCGTACAACAAATAGAGTCACATGCCGTATTTGGAAATGGGTGAGGCTTCCGACTTCATACGTGGATGGGCGTGGCTTCTGACGTCACACATAGTACAGCGAGCTGTACTTGCATGGAGCTCCAGCGAGGGGAGGAGCTGGAGCTCTAGCTCCTCCTATTTGGCTCTGCATCGAGTACCACTTGGAGAAACTCGGGAGATAAATTGAACAACGAGCGTATATTTATTAACAGCTCGGCAAGCATAAATTTATCAAGTTCTTTGGCGTAGGCCCCGTCCTTAGCGAGCAATGCGAGGGTAGCAGAATCTGCATGTCCTGCCTGAAGATAAAGGCAGGGGCGCAGCCGACCCCCCTGGATTTAAAGGAAGGGACCATCCTGGTGGTGGTGGGGAGGATGAAGGGGAAGGTACCATCTTGGTGGTGGTTGGGGAGGATGGAGGTAATTGGCAGCGTCAGTATCTGCGAACTCCGACAAGTGTAAGTACCAATCTTTTATACAGCAGTGTTAGCACCTGATTGGTTAGAAGTAGGGATGCACCGAATATTCGGCCACCGAAAATTTTCGGCCGAAAATGGCCAAAAGTGCATTTTCGGTTTTCGGCCGAAATACTTTTATCACCGAAACAATACGCCGAAATGTTGTGATGATGTAAACAGAAACCGCGACCTGGGGCCCGTTCTTCGTACGTTGCTTAAAACATCCGAGATCAAACGAGACATCCAAGATAATAGGCTTGTTTGAGATGCGCCTTGCCTCGCCTGAAATGTAGGCGAGAGTAGGCGGCTGCAGTGAGAGGAGGAGTGAAAAAAGCGCAGGCAAGACGGACAGATCTCGCTTCTCGCAGTGGATCAGAGTCATCAGACACCTGTGAGATCAAAGGCGGATATCGCGGGATTCACGGGATTCACGCTCGTGCACAGTGTTGCTAATAAACTGGATGTAATTTAAGTTCTGTTGCTTTTATATGAAAATAAATATAATGAACAAGACACCCAAAGTACTTGTTATTTAATTCCATTCCAAATGAGTGTTTATCAATCGTTTTTTCTTTAATAAAGACATAGGCTATTTGTTTTTTTTTAAAATATATAATAAAATGACATTGAATAACCCATAGAGATCGCACTGTCCGAGAGTTTGGGAATATTCACACAAGACACATAACATATACATGCACATAAAACATGATATCTGAGTTTTAAAATCAAACATTTTAATAGAGAACAATACATCACGGTTGTTTAAACCAATGAGCATTAAGCTGTGTCGTCAGTAAGTCGTTTCCCATCATGCTTTTGATCAGCGCAGTCGGTGGAGAGCAACTGCGCCCGACTGCAGAATCCGACACGTGCGGCTTGCACTCGCGAGAGCTTTTTGACACACGTCAACATGACATCAGAGCCAGGCGGACGGCACTCGGACACATTTCTAACCGGCATGCATTACGCGCTGATCACCGGTGATCGGTTCTGCGCAGATTTTGCTCTTCTCAAACAAGCCTAATATCATCGTGCTCATCAACAGGTGGTGGTCTTGCACCCCCACATTATACCAAGGTAAAAGAGCTGGCCCTTGGGTTAAATGTGAACATTGTAGAGGGCATCCCTGGGTTCAGCTCTTCCTCAGACCCACGGCCAGGAGCAGAACCAAACAATCCAAGATCATGCCAAATCGCCAACAATCAAATCCAGCTAAGTGAGTTAGCGACGTACGAAGAACGGGCCCCTGCACGTGCTTGTCTGAAGCAACATGTCTGCACGTATTTCAGTATATATGAGAAAGACTCGCCACTGACAGCAATTTGCAAAACATGTAATGCCGAAAATCCAAACATTCCGATCGCTACGCTGAATATGAACGGCATAGAAAAGGAAAACGCCTCCGACGCGCGCGTTCATCGACATTGTCAGCGCGGTGTTGGACAGATTTGTGCAGCGGTGTTCCATGATGAGGGAGAGAGAGCACGCGCGCGAGAGAGAGAGAGGGACGAGCGAGAGGTAGTGCTGCACGAATGCGCTACGGCGCTGCAATCAAATACGATTTTAAATGGGCTTAGTAAAAATATTGTGTACCAGTATGCTCAGTCTAACCGCACAATGGATCGTAGTAGTCATACGGAGAAAAATTTTAAATGCACTTGACCTAAATGCACTTTGTTTTTATGAGAGAACATTTAATTTTAAAACCATATTTAATGTACAGAGTGGGGTCAAGTTAAACATTTTAGTTTGAATTTTATTTTATACTGTGCATTGTTGCAATGTGCTAAATAAACAGTTGAATAATTTGTAATTTAATTATTCTTTGAAACTTTAATATTAATTTATGCAATTGCAATGCCTTGATTTTAGTAAAGTTAGTACACAGTCATAGCCATAAACTATACTAATACTAATATATAAACTAAACTATATACTAATAATTGCCATAATTTCTTTCGGTGTTTCGGTTTTCGGCCTTGGTTTCCTCTTTTTCGGTTTCGGCCAAGAATTTTCGTTTCAGTGCATCCTAGAAGTGAGGTAATACGTGATGCGCTGATTGAGTCTTCCTGACAGAACTTACGCTAACGCTTTCATGTCTTGCCCATTTGAATAAAACTGTCCTGATGCAATTTATTGAGGCTCCAGTTGATTTTTTGCTGAAGTTGTCTCAATGAGAGAGAACCAGCTGAGTCAGAGGATCTGGCACAAACTTAGGGCTCCTTAGAATATTTCCAGCTCAGCATCATCTTCACAACAGGATTTCTCAGAAAGCGGGAAAATCTGTGATCAGTGATCTTTAGGCTACGTCTACATTAATCCGGATACATTTGAAAACGGAGTTTTCGTTTAAAAACGCTCTCCGTCCACACTAGCGTTTTCAGGCGTTTTCAGACGTTTCATTGTGGATGAGAAACGTATAAATTCACCTTACTGCGCATGCGTGAAACCTCACAAAAGCTCACTGAGATGATACAGATGGAAAAATAAATAATAAAGGTATCGCGCAATTCTTCTAACATGATAATTTTATTTAGCAAAATATCTCACCATTCACTGATGCGTCCAGGTCGCACTCAGTCACCATATGTTTGGTCTAAAACGCGACTGCTCTCCTGTATTGACGCATGACAGCAAATGTGAGTACATTTTCTGTCATCTTTGCAGTAGGCTACTGTGATATGAAGAGTGTGGAAAGTAACATATTTTAGCAACACTTTAAAAGTGAATCGCACATAATTAACAGGCACAATACCGGTAAACATGAATATCGATTGGTACAACATGGATCACATGACTAAACTTACGTCATCGTTTTCAAATACCTCCGGCTTCACAGTCCACACTACAACGCGAAAACGGCGTTTTCAAATTTATACACTTTGGAGAGCGTTTTCCAAAAGCTACGTTTTCGTTGACTTAAAACGCCGTTTCAGTGTGGACGGAAGGCCAAAACGGAGAGAAAAATATACGTTTTCAAACGAAAACGTATTAGTGTGGACTAGGCATGTGCCGGTATCAAATTTTCATGCTGCGATTAATTGATTTAGCTTTTATCACGGTATACGGTATTATCACGATATTTTATTTACATAAGAAAAACAGATGGATTGGGATGGGGGGGGGGGATCTAAAAAAACAACTTGCATCACAATAGGTGTAATTGTGATTGTCAAAACATTTGGTAACTAAACAGAATTTTTTTAAGTTTAGTGACAACATGTTACAATGTTTACATGGTACAGTGACTGGTAGGCTACTGTTTGTATTATTGCTTAACACAATTTTCACGATTTCAGTTCAATTCTTGATTTGATTTCAATCTTAACTCATTTGAATAAATATTAGGTAGGCTACAGTAGATAGCCTACATGTACATTTTTCTCAAGAAAAAATATATCACTTAATTCTGTAAACATACAGAAAGCCCTATCAACTGGTATTGTTAAAGGTTAAAATTAATAAATTAAATATATAATGTGGTTTTCATTATAATAACAATTATGTAGCCTAATAACATAAGTAAAAAATATAATAAATATGTAATATAGTGCACATATTTAGCGAAAAATTATCCTCTCTATTTTTTCTAGTCAACAAACGTGCTGGTAATTAAATGGCTTTCCTGAGGCAAATAACGTTCTGTGACATAAATGTTCTCCTGCAGTTTTATTGACATTTCCGTGATTGAAAAACACTGAGTGATCTATTATGTATGAGGCATAGGCCTTGCTATATACCTTTCGGGAAGTTGTACTATATCTTTAAATAAAAAGTAACAGATGATCGGTTCACTTGAACTAAGGTGCTACAGTGATCTGTCACGTCACATTTACAAGCGCCAAAACGGTATTTATTGTCTGCATTTCGTAATAAAATGGACAGAACCTGAGAGCTGAGAATTTTTTTCATATAAAAAGTAACCTGCTCTCTCTAGTCTGTCGGTGTCAGTGTCCTCTTTGCTCCGCGATTTTTCTCTGCGTGAGAAAATGTAGGCTATGTTTGGCGTGAGAGCATGTGAAAAGTGTTGATTGCGTGAGTCTCAAGCTGAATGCTATAGTTCTCAATTTCACATCTACGTGTTCTCGAGTTTAGCTACTCTTTTACCTTCATAGTTGGCAGTTCTGCTTTTAGAAAGGAGATAAATCGTCGGCAGCGTTCCTCTTTCCGCCATGCTTCTTCTCAATGCGAGGATTGTTTACATTAGACTAGAGCGCGCACTGCGCCGCATGAACACAGTGTTTATGTGGGGATTGTTTACATCAGAGTGTGCACGTGTTTTGCGCAGCATATACGCAGTTGGGTTTTATTAACGGTTGATGGAAAATAAGCTAATGTGCATTCTAAAAATCAAAATTCGGATCTATTATTTTTCACGGTATTTTGAAGTGCCCGCGATAACAATATCGTGCATATTCATTACCGCGATTTATCGCATTACCGAATACCGGCACATGTCTAGTGTGGACATGGCCTTAAAGTGTGAAGATGTCACACCCTCTGGAAGTGTGTGAGCCAATAAAAAGTTGTTTCTTTGGAGGGAAATTTTATGACCCTTTGTTCTTCTAGCAGGCCATTTTCATGTAATTTGAAAGGGTATTTAAAGGGCACCTATTATGCCCCTTTTTACAAGATGTAATATCGATCTCGGGTGTCCCCAGAATGTATTTGTAAAGTTTCAGCACAAAATACCACTTTATTTTATATCACTTTAAATGTGTATATCACATTTAAATGTAAATGTATATCACTTTAAATGTAAATGAGCTGCATATTCCCGCCCTGCCTTTGGATGAGGGCGTAACTTGATACCTATGGCAGTCGGTAAAAGCAGAAGCTGAGAGTGAAAGACCCGCTGTTTTTATGGCATTCAGCCGTACATGTTTGAATCAGACCCAGATGATTAAGAGACTCCAGCAGAATAAACGTCTCCGGTTACTTTCGTAACCTCGGTTCCCTGAAAGGCAAGGAACGAGACATTACGGATGTCGTATATGGGAACTCTCTCTCATCCTTCACTTCCGCTGAAATCTTATTGGCTAACGCCAGCAACGCTGGCCAATTGACGCAAATATGCAAATACTGAAACCCCGTTGCAGTATAATGCAAGTGCAGCGTCAATTCCTCCTCAGAATCGAACGGAACGCCAAATCAATAGCGAACACGGCGGCGAGCGTAATGTCTCGTTCCTTGCCTTTCAGGGAACCGAGGTTACGAAAGTAACCGGAGACGTTCCCTTTCAAGGCTACGGAACTTCGACATTACGGATGTCGTATATGGGAACTGTATAGAATCTCGCCGTGGAAGCAAGCAAACCACAGAACAGAACCCAATACAAAACCCCGACACCGCCCCCCCAGAATGCCAGCATTGTGATAGGACGAGACTGGCCAATAGCGAGCCTCTAACCTCTGATAGGTCCAAGGGGACGAATCACAAACTCACAAAACACTGCCAGAATTTGCATATCCCGAGCAGTTTAACCGGGGGAAGTCTGCACTGTAGACCAACAGGGCAACAACAACAGTAAAATAAGGCCAACGCATAGCGGTGACAACAGTCTTAATACACATAAGCACACAGAACAACTCATGAGCAAAGCGCAGAGAGCTCTAAATGCTGTGCAAGAATTCAACTCACCGAAAGCACTTGAGACGCCACAGAGGGTAAATCCAACTTGTAAAACCTGGCGAACGTATTCTGAGAAGACCAGCCAGCCGCAAGACATAAATCCTGAATAGACATACCCTTAGTCCAGGCCCACGAAGAGGCGATCGCCCTGGTCGAATGGGCCTTAACATTGAGGGGGCATTCCTGTCCCATAAAGTCATAAGCCAAAACAATAGCGTCCACAATCCAGTGAGCAAGCCTCTGTTTAGAGACTCCCCGTCCCTTATTGCATCCACCAAAGCACACAAATAGCTGGTCCGAGCTTCGGAAAGCAGCCGAGCGAGAGATGTACTCCCGGAGCGCTCTGACTGGGCAGATAGCACTTTGAGCATCCGAACCTAGAGAGGTCGATGGCTCAACAGACAAGGCAGTTAAAGAAACAATCTGCGCCCTGAACGGGGTATTGAGCGATTTAGGGACATAACCCGGCCTCGGTCTGAGAGTCACGTTACAGTTTCCGGGTCCAAAGCGAATACAATCTTCGCTGACAGAGAAAGCCTGTAAATCCCCAACCCGCTTCGCCGAAGCGAGAGCGAGAAGCAGCGCCGTTTTAATCGAAAGCTCCTTAACTGCAATCGACACTAAGGGTTCAAAGGGCGGCCGTGACAAAGCTTCCAAGACCAAAGTCAAATCCCATGGCGGCACGGAAGGTGGCCGTGCAGGGCATAATCTCCTAGCTCCTTTAAGGAACCGAGTCACCAACGCATGTCTACCGATAGACTGTCCATCAACAGGCGGGTGAAACGCAGCAATAGCAGCTACGTATACCTTCAGGGTGGATGGCAGGCTCCCTTCATCCATTCTGTACTGAAGGAAGCGTAGAATATCCGACACCGAGCAGTTCGCTGGGTCTAAACCGATATCCTGACACCATTTAGAGAAAACACCCCACTTCAGAGTGTACAGGCGCCGGGTAGACGGGGCTCGCGCTTCCGCGATGGTATTTTGAACCCGCGAATGAAGCACATCGATCCCGCTCAGCGTCCCTGCAGCGGCCACACATGGAGCCTCCACAGCCCGGGGCTGGGATGCCAAATCGATCCGCTCGCCTGAGACAGTAGGTCCTTCCTGAGCGGAATTTCCCACGGTTGCTCCGTTAGTAACTCTACCAATTCCGCGAACCAGGGCTGATTCGGCCAGTACGGGGCCACTAGAGTCACTGCCGCCTTTTCCTCCCTGATTTTGCACAACACCATGGGCAAAATTTTCACCGGAGGAAAGGCATAGAGACAGGCTTTCGGCCATCGCGCAGTTAGCGCGTCCATCTCCCGGGGGGAACGGGACAGCGAGAAAAACATCCGACAATGCGCGTTCTCGCTCGTCGCGAAGAGGTCGATCTCCGCTCTGCCGAAACGATCCCATATCAGTTGAACCGTCCCGGTGTGAAGCCTCCATTCCCCTTGAGGAATCCCGTTCCTCGAGAGCATATCCGCCCCCCGATTTAGAACACCGGGGATGTGTGTCGCTCTCACCGAGAGAAAGAACCGATCCGCCCACAGCAGGAGAGATTCCGCCTGCTTGAATAGGTCCCTGGAATGCAAACCGCCTTGGCGATTGATGTAAGAGACCACAGAAGTGTTGTCGGTTCGAATCAACACATGCCGCTGTTCCAGTCGAGACCGGAAAACTTTTAGGGCTAGAGAGACCGCTTCCAGTTCCAAGCGATTTATGTGCCACTCCATCTGCCTCTCCGACCACCGACCGGAGGCGGGCTTGCCCAGGCAGACCGCTCCCCACCCGGTGGACGAAGCGTCCGTCAGGACCTCCACGCGTCGCGTCACTATACCCATAGGAACACCTGAACTGTAGAGATCCGGGTTCTTCCACGGGGCCAGGGCACGGGCGCACACACGGTTGACCATAATGCACTTGCGGCCGGAGTGCCACGCGCTCGGGTTGACGCGCGCTTTCAGCCAGTGCTGAAGCGGTCTCATATGTAGCAGTCCCAGATGACACACTGACGAAGCGGCTGCCATCCGCCCCAATAGCCTCTGAAACTCTTTCAGAGGGACGAGTCTGCAAGGTCTGAAGAGACCTAGCGAAGAAGTTAGAGCCTCCGCTCGTTCGGGGGAGAGACGCGCTTTCATACTCACTGAGTCCAAGCATACTCCCAGGAATGTGGTAGTTTGGCTCGGTGTGAGCACACTTTTTTGGACGTTTACCCTCAAACCAAGCGTTTTCAAATGGCGAAGTAGGGCTTCCACATGGCCGACCAATGTCTCCCTCGACTGCGCGAGAATCAGCCAGTCGTCCAGATAGTTCAAGACGCGCATCCCGCTCGACCTGAGGGGTGAAAGTGCCGCGTCTACACATTTCGAAAAAGTGCGGGGGGCGAGGGCTAGCCCGAACGGGAGTACCGTGTATTGGTACGCCGCATTCTCGAACGCAAACCTCAGGAATCGCCTGTGGCGCTTCGCTATCTGGACGTGAAAATAAGCGTCCTCTAGATCCACTGAAGCGAACCAATCCCCGGGGCGAATTTGCGCCAGGATCTGTTTCAGTGTAGTCATCCTGAAAGCGCGCTTGTGAAGCGCTCTGTTGACGGGTCTCAGGTCCAGTATGGGGCGGAGACCCCCTCCCTTCTTCGGCACTACAAAGTAGCGGC
Source organism: Chrosomus eos (assembly GCA_036326025.1). Taxonomy (NCBI): domain Eukaryota; kingdom Metazoa; phylum Chordata; class Actinopteri; order Cypriniformes; family Leuciscidae; genus Chrosomus; species Chrosomus eos. The sequence continues at coordinate 15,456,491 of CM070828.1, read as the reverse complement.
TGTAGAATCCGCTTCCCCACTCGCTCGGGGGAACCGGCTCTATCGCTCCCTTGTCGAGTAAACTGCACACTTCCTGTCAGTACATGAGCATTTAGGGGCAAAGTTAACGACTGGATTACGCCGCGGAAGTGGGGTGGTCTGCGTTTGAACTGAAGTGTGTACCCGTGTCGAATTACATTCAGCACCCACGGCGAGATGCCCGGAATAGCTTCCCACGCCGTCAGGAAACGACTGAGTGTGGGCCGGTCTAGACCTGCGGTCATCGCCGCTATGTGAGGGCTGGGGATAGACACCTCGCGCTTCCCGCGAGGCGCCTTTATAGTTAATGACCGTGACTCTGCGCTGCTCGAAGACAGGGCGGGTAACACAGTGTGAAGTGCAAGAGGAGAAAAAAGCTGTTTGTGAAGAAGTAATTTGCTTTATTGAACAACACACAACATTCACAACATGACTGCACGCGTCGCTCGCCGAACGCAGAGGGATCGCGTGCTCTAGAGCGCGCCGCTTGGAAGCGGGGCCATCCGGGCGCCTCCTCCCTCTTGCCCGAGCGGTCAGGACGACTGCTTGGGCCTCGCTGGGGACGCGGCGGGTTTTCTGCGCGGGCTCCTCTGAGCCGGCCTCTTGCTTCCCGCTCCTTGCCACTGCCCGTGTCGGCCTTTACGGGCATCCGGTCCCGGGCGGGAGGCTGGCTGATGTCTGGCCGCAGCCTGGGACTGGCGCCCCGAGGCGGAAGACGAGCGAGAGCGAGGGCGCTGCGGCGGGGGCGGCGGCGGCGCTCGCCGAGGGATCACATGGCTCATCGCCTTCGCCTTCTTCTGAGTCTCGGAGTACCGCTCGGTGACCTTCTCCACGGCATCTCCGAACAGGCCATCAGGGGAGATCGGTGCGTTTAGCAGCGTCTTCCTGTCCGCCTCCTGCACGTCCGACAGGGGAGCCACAGGTGTCTGTGGAGGACCACCAAATACCCCATCGAACGGCCAATCGCCTGGGCCGAGCGCTTCGTGGCCAGGAGCGCGAGGTCCGTTGCCGAACGGAGGTCTCGGATGGCGTCAGCGTCGACAGAGGCGGCGCCATCCAGAGATTTCAATCGCTTGGCCTGCAGCACTTGAAGAACGGCCATAGCGTGTAGTGCAGAAACCGCCTCCCCCGCGGCGCTGTAGGCCTTGTTAGCCTGGTGAGCCGTAAACCTGCAAGCTCGGGACGGCAGGCTGCGGTCCGAGCCCAGGGCGGGAGCTGACGGGCAAAGATGTGCAGCGACGGTCTCCTCGACCGGAGGGATGCGGAGGTAGCCGTGGTCCCCCGCCTCGTCCACGGGGGGGAACATGGCCTGGGTCGAAGTGAGGGTGCGCGCCGATTGCGGGGCCACCCACGACTTCACCACGTGCTCGTGCACATCAGGAAAGAACGGGGTTCCCCTTTTCGAAGCGGCCTGACGGCGGCTCGATTGGAGGAACCACGCGTCCAACTTGCTCTTTGAGGGCTTGTCGGGAGCCTTCCAGGATAAATCCAGTTCCTCGACGGCCTTCGAGAGGATACGGAAGAGCTCTTCCTGCAGATCCGCGGGGGTCTCTTCCGTGGGTGCCAGAGGGGCGGCCTGCTCCGCACCGTAGTCGTTCTCGGAGGCCGACAAGGACATAGAGTCGTCCTCCTCACTCACCCCGAAGGACACGAAGTCAGCAACGTCGCGGGGAGGATGAAACGAAGGGTCCGGAAAACTCACCGGGGGTCGAACCTCGACTCCCCGGTTGGGGGGGCCTGCCAGCGGCTCGGTGGCGGCAGCAGGCCCAATCCCCGCAGCAGCGCGAGCTTCGTCTCGCCTGGCCTTGAGGGCTCGGAGGGGCATGTCCGCACAGAAGTCGCAGGACCCTTCATCCCTGAGGGCCGACTCCGCGTGGGCCAGCCCCATGCACGCGATGCAGAACAGGTGCAGGTCGGGGGGCACTATGGGGCCCGAGCATAGATTGCAGACGGTCGCCATCGGATGGTGGAGACAGTTCAGGTATCTCCCGTGCACCTTCAACGATAGCAAAAATCGAAGTAGGGTAGTATCAGCTTTCTAGCACACGATTTGATCGTGAAGAGAGAGATTCTGAGGAGGAATTGACGCTGCACTTGCATTATACTGCAACGGGGTTTCAGTATTTGCATATTTGCGTCAATTGGCCAGCGTTGCTGGCGTTAGCCAATAAGATTTCAGCTGAAGTGAAGGATGAGAGAGAGAGTTCCCATATACGACATCCGTAATGTCGAAGTTCCGTAGCCTTGAAAGGGAACACAAATGAGAATGGACCAGGACGTCTCGGAATGGTTATTTGATACATTTATGTACTTATAGAGTTGTAATCGCGTCCCCTTTGCAAGTATGGATGAGCGAGCAACACACACACAGGCACACACAAACTGTGATAACGCTGGCGCATTTTTTTGAAACTACAAACACAAATACTGTGATAACGTTTGCTACGTACAAACGAAATTACATTTATGCGAGGGACCTGTTGCGTCATGTTTACATTAACGTCACGTACAGCAAAGCTTATGTGGCAAATGTGAGAAGATGGCTACAGAACATACACAGTTTTTAATACAATATCTTTAAATATATATATATATTTATAAACGTGTGGTTAGACACTATACAAACAAGGTTTAAATTATATAACAGTTACACAGACATCATATGACGACGACAACAACTTTAGACGCATTTGTTTTTGAATTGGCTGACATCGTCTGAAATAACTGTTTGCTCAAAAATCATGAAATACACTTACTTCTTCTGGAGGTGACTTGGTTCGCGAACAGTAGGCAACAATCCACATTTGAGGATTACTTTGAGGCAAGACCTGCCTTGAATTGACCCCAGTTCACAAAACAGTCAGTCAGAAAATGATTTGCGCAAACATAGCTAAACGTATTTTGGAAGTTTAAGTGGCGCCTTTCCTTCGTAAATAAAATCCATCCACTGCGTTTTCAGTGGCTCTGATGTCGGAAGTAAGTGAAAACTATATGTACATTATTATTACATCCCACAACAGAACGCTTATGCAGCTGTCGTTGAAACAATGGAGGATGTGTACAGATCACCGAGGGCGGGGTCTATGCCAAAACCAGTGTCAATCAAACCACGTCGGTGGGGCTTGCCCAATTCTACGTCACAAAGCGCCGAATCCCAGAACAGCTTGTTCTGAGACAGTGCTTATGATTTATTGAGATTGTAAAAAAAACCACTGGGTGGATTTTTATCATTCTAGGGTGGTTTTGCTCACACACTACCAACACACATTTATGTTCAAAAGCATGTAAAAGTGAGTTTTGCATAATAGGTGCCCTTTAAGACAAGAACCTTCAAGTGTGCTAATGTGTCACAGAGTAGCAAAATAGAATGTAAATTAACAAATAGGGAACTTAAATTGGAGTTCATAGATACCAAACATGCTACACGTGTGGTTTTAGTTAACCATAGTATGCGACTCTGAAACTGAAACATTAATCTAAAAGAGTCTGAATTAAAGGGTTAGTTCACCCAAAAATGAAAATTCTATCATAGTTTACTTACCCTCAAGTTGTTCCAAACCTCTATGTGTTGATTTGTTCTGCTGAACACAAAGGAAGATATCTGCAAGAAAACAGATTTCATTCCCCTTTGACTACCATAGTATGTATTTTTTCCTACTATGGTAGTCAATGGGGAATGAGATCTGTTTTCTTCCAAATATCTTCCTTTGTGTTCAGCAGAACAAATAAACACATAGAGGTTTGGAACAACTTGAGGGTAAGTAAACTATGATAGAATTTTCATTTTTGGGTGAACTAACCCTTTAATATATAGGCCAAGCCTTATAAAAGGAAAATCATGAGATGGGAAAATTGGATGCATGTTTATACATTTCTCAAGTGGTTATATAAAGAATATATAGGATTAAAGGCGTTTATTAGTCCTTTTCAACAAGAATTAAGTGAGAGTCAAACCTCCCTCTAAAATTCCTTTCGGTCATTAACATTCTCAGTCTTCAAATGTCCTGTAACCAGAGGCTCGGTGTTAGCTGCATTTGGGATGTTAGTTGCATTTTTGGGGGATGGTTCACAGACCTTTGTTGGGAGAGTGAGTTTGCTGGATTATTTAATGAATATAATGAATAATTTGTGTGTGTCTGATTAGTCCAGACACTACAGCTCCGCCAGGTTCCCTCGTCCCTCTGGCTCCATATTGATCTCACCCTGGTTTCACTTTGGATTTCCAGGTCTCCGGCTGTGCCTCAACTCTCCACCCCACCCAGCTTCACCGGGATCCTCCTTTTCTCCGGTTCCACCGTGGTCCTCGCTCCCTCCGATGTCGCCCTGGGCTGCATCCTTGCAGCTTCACTAGGGTTTCCACCTCATCCCTCTCCACCACCATCGGTTGGCGACCAGGCTTTGTGCAATGAGACTTTTAGGACTCCACCTTGGCTCCTCCCTCTGACAGTTCTGCCATGGTATTCCTCTCTGCTGAATCCTCCTGTCTACTGTCCATCTTCAGCCTCTCCTCACCCTCCTCCTAAACCTCCTCCTTCCCTCCACAGTTAGACGATTTCATACAGCGGCATATGGGTGTAGCATCTGGACCAATGAATCAGGTACACACAAATTTTTCATTATATTTAATGAATAATCTAGCAAACTCACTCTCCCAACAAAGGTCTATGAAACTTCCCCCAAAACTATCATCCCAATTGAAGCTAACACACTGGCAGAACCCGGTATCGTGTTACTGGACACGCTAACTGTGCATTCACAACGGACGCGAATAGCGCGTCAAATTCACGTCTACCGCGTCTAGTTTGACGCTTGACCACTTTGTGTTAATTCGCGTGTCAAGAGTGAAACTGACGCGCGTAAAAACAAAAGTTTGAAGCGAAATTTACGCGTGTCAGAATCGAAATCCGGAGGCGGCCGGATTTTTTTAGATGTTTATCGAGCATTAGCAGTAGCATTAATCGAGAGAGTCACCGCTCGTATTTGCTCTGGAGAGCAGAAACAGCTGCGCAGGGGACATCGTCGCTGTACTCGGATCCACCAGACCCTCCGGAGGGTTTCAGCAGTTTCACCATTTGCTCCAGGAGCTAGGTTTGGTGGAACTAACGGTGAGGACGCTGACGAGGACAGCGTAGGCCGTGTAAAGCCTCGGCCTCGAGTGGTCGCTGCCTGACGAGCCCGCGCTCTACAGCCCGGAGCGAGGTTCACCCTCGCCCGCACCCACCTAATCTGTCATTTACTTTTGTTTTGATAATAAATGGAGCCAGCCTCGAAAAGTGAAACCTGTCCTGTGATTTTTTTTATTTCTTATACACTAAGTGTTTGTTGTTTTTACATTAAAATAATAATGTTTCATATAATCTAAAATAGATATGGAATAAATAGCATTCAATACAAAATGAGTACTATCTCTCATATATTAAAATCGAGTTTTTATGTGAAAGATTTGCTTTGTTGTGCAGAACCACACCAGACATTTTAGTAATATTACAAAATAGTTTATTAAAATAACATAAACTTTCACTTCACCACGTGACAGCAGCAAGCAGGCTCCTGAGCGGTAAACGCGGCCCGAATTGACGCAGAAGTTAAAATTTTTCAACTCGGGCGGCAGACGCGAATTCGTGTCAAACGCGTGAATGCACAAATGGCACTAACTAAATAATTTGCGCTTAACGCGCTTAACACGCCAGATTCTTAATTCGCGCGAACTTGACGCGTGAATGAGGCGTATTCGCGTCTACCGCGCCGCGCTCTACGCCTAATTCGCGCCGCAGGAATTTTTTACGCGCGTAACGCGTCTTTGCATTGACTTAACATTGAAATCACTCGCGCCTGACTCGCTATTCGCGTCCGGTGTGAACGCACCATAAGACTGATAAGAATTTTTACGAACCCAAAGGGAATTTGCAGAGAGTTGTGACACTTGATTCTTGCTGAAAAAGCAATCATATTTAATCACATTTATTCTATATATAACTACTTGAGACATGTATAAACTAATAATCTAATTTTCCCATCTAATGATTTTCCTTTTATAGTGGTTTGGCCTATGTATTAATTCAACTCTTTTGGATTAAAGGGGTGGTTCGGAATTTTGGACATCGGGCCTCATTTCCAAGTGAGCCTTAGTGTTATCTATCAGTAGAGACATTTTTTTTTAAAATTCATCCAGTCGTCCCAGTTGCGTAGTTGGCCGGTGCTAGGCTAGCGGGAATCAATGGGACCAGCTTTAGCATGTCATAAAACAGTTTTACCCACTGAACAGTAAACTAAAAGCAAATCAATTATAACACCAGACTACCGATGTAAGTGTCCGTTGAGAGAATAATGTCAGAAATCAAACTATCCTTTTCATCTTAATGATTGCATTACATTTACTGGAACTAGTTTCTCAGCAGCAGCGGAATTATACTTCGCTCCGGTTAGTAGTAACGTTACTGCGTCAAAAAGTAAACAGAACCGAAGCACACGACAGTCGGGAGGTCAGCTAGCTTAGTAATAACTGTTGAGGTAAACAAAAGCAACATGGTGATTCGGTGTGCATTTCGCAATTGCAAAATCAAACCTAATAAATGTTCATTGCGAAGTTTTCACACATTTCATTTTGAAGATCCAGAAAGGATTCAACTTTGGATTATTTCTTCGGGCTTGGACAAGGAGACACGACAGAGACTCTAAATTTGGACTCTAAAAAGGGATTTGCAGTGACCATTTTAGACCAGACGACTTTAAAGAACGGTCACAGGTTTATGACAAGGCATGCACTTCCAGCCGTCTTTCCAGATGCACCAACAGCTACAGATGTACAGGTAATAACTTTTGTTAGGCTACTCTAGCTAGCTAATGAAGCTAGCCCTTTCATAACTGTAGATCGACACTGACAACTGGTGCTCCGTTATGCACATTGGTCTGTCTCAGGAGGCGGGTGTGCCCGAATACATTTAAATTTTGGAAACTATTGTCTAGCTCGTCTAGCTCCAGTTCTGTTAGCTATCTGTGTGATACGTTCCACTCCTTGCAGCAAAAACACTCGTCTTCCGTTGGCATTTGTATACATTTTCTGCACTGGCACCACCAGTCTCCCGATGTTCTGTCCCTGTTCTCTACGGCATCTCCACTGGCTGCTGTCTCTACAGACATTCTTTCTCTTTCTGCCCTTTTAGCATCCATCTCGAGTAATTCTTCATCTGTGTATTCTGGCTCATACATATATGGTTCGTTAAATAACTCACATTCTTCGTCTTCATCGTCTTCAAAGTCCGAAACAATGGTATTGCTTTCAAACGTTGCCATAGTCCTCTGTCTTGCTATTACATATATCATAAATTATACTCTGTTTCTGTAGTGATGAGTGTCAGCGGCACGTAAATACACTTGCGTGATTGTCGTGTGGACCGACTCTCTCGGTTGCCTAGGTAACATATCACTCTGCTGCTGTAGACTGTGCTAATAAATATAGGTAAAACAATAAAACTATTGCAATGCGATGAAAAGGATAGTTTGATTTCTAACATTATTCTCTCAACAGACATTTACATCGATAGTCTGGCGTTATAATTGATTTGCTTTTTGTGTACTGTGGAGTGGGTAAAACTGTTTTAATGGCACTGCTAAAGCTGGTCCCATTGATTCGCGCTAGCCTAGCACCGGCCAACTACGCAACTGGGACGACTGGGTGAATTTAAAAAAAAAATGTCTCTACTGATAGATCACACTAAGGCTCACTTGGAAATGAGGCCCGATGTCCAAAATTCCGAACCACCCCTTTAATGTTGCAGACTTGCATACTATGGTTAACCAAAATCATCTGGAACATGTTTGGTCTATATAAACTCCAATCTTCATCCCCTATTTGTTAATTTCAGGGTATCTGCACATTTTTTAACAGCAAATTTAATGACTTTTAAGACCTTTTTAAGTCCTCTAAAAGGCAAATTTAAGACTTTACCACGACAAAAAAACAGGAAAATGTTCAACACGACAGTGTTAATTTTGGCAGCCATTTTTGTTTTAGTCTTAGTCTTCAGATGAAAATGCTTATTATTGGTCTTATTGGTCACATTTTAATTACGAAGTTACATTATCATTTTTTGCTTTAGGCCAAATCAATTAAGCTTATGAGACATTTGAATCAAGGTAACATGCTGTATTGACAATGCACTCTTTAGCAGTAGCACTTGTGCAATTCTACATATCCCTGTTCCTTAGTTCAGTGGTTCTCCAATGTTTTAGTGCCGTACCCCCTCTTCCACTTAGACTGCAGTCACACCTTTTCCATTAAGGGACAGTATCTGCCCCTTTTAATTGATTTTTTTCCAGTTCATTTTTTACCTTTATAAATACTTTTATAAAACAAATAATGCTTTAAATAAAACAATGTTCAATAAATATGCAATGATGGTAATAACGAGGTGATACTTTTAAACATTAAATTAAAATCGCCAGTAGGTGGCGGTAAGTCACTGTCTGTCTTTATGAGCGAGTCATCCGTCATCGAGTCATTCTGCGTCCCAATGTGCATACTATGCCCTAAATAGTATTGACAATTACTAATGTTATGCTAATTACTAATACTAATTACTATGCACATTGGGACACAGCTACATGGTAACAAAGCAAGTGGCTGTATTTATGAACGGGTCATTGAATCTCACAATTCGTTCAAAGCCACAGATTCGTTCTCGTATCACCGCTGTGTGCTGCAGTTCTGCCGTGGCTTTCGTTGCAAAATAGCAACAGCGGCTCGTGACAGAATAAAGACCAACTGAATGACACTTTAAATAATTTTAAGTAGAAATATCAAATGAAGATCACTGAACTCCAGCTTACTTGTCTGTGTTTTCAGATCATCCGCGCTTCTTCAGCAGTGCAGAGAGCGCGCGCGCGAGCATGGTTGCCAGATACTATTGACAAGACCGGCTAGAAAACGTGTTATTTTAACAGAAAAGCTCTGACTGGGGATTTAATTTTTTAAATCTGGCAACCGTAAGCATGAGCGCTTGTAAACACAGTCTTGTGTTGTTGTCTCCTTTATTCGACAAAAAAAGTGGTTTTAGTCAAGTTTGTATTTTTTAAACACACTTTAGTCACGTCTTTTTTCGCCAACGATATTGACAAGAAATTTAAGGTCCGTACGTGAAATTTAAGACCTCCTTATCGGAAATTTCAGATTTTTAGACATTTTCAGGCCTTAAAAAGCGAAAATTTTATTTAAGACTTTTTAAGGACCCGCGGGGACCCTGGTGTGTGTTGTTTAAAGTCCCCATGAAATCAAAATTGACCATACTTACTTTGTTTGCCTAAATTGATCGTTTTGTGGTGAACAATTCATCCATGCAAGTCAATCCACACAAAAAAAATTTTTTGGCTTCGTAATCTTTAATCAAATTCTGAAAATGCCCCTCCCCTCTGCACTGGAGGACCTTGCCCGATGACGTAGGCTTGACGGTTTAGGTGTCTGCTTAACATCCGTAATCACGCCCCTCCAACTGACAGTAGACAGGCACACAGCGTGTGAAAGGAGAGATGGCGAGGAGGTGCATTTTTCTAGATCCAATCAGGTGCTAGTTGGGAAAAAAAGCCACGCTCACTATTTTGCCTCATTTAGTATTCCGTTTCTCTCGGAAATACGTCACAGCACTGGAGAAAAGTCGTTCCCTTTCAAGGCTACGGAACTTCGACATTACGGATGTCGTATATGGGAACTCTCTCTCATCCTTCACTTCCGCTGAAATCTTATTGGCTAACGCCAGCAACGCTGGCCAATTGACGCAAATATGCAAATACTGAAACCCCCTTGCAGTATAATGCAAGTGCAGCGTCAATTCCTCCTCAGAATCTCTCTCTTCACGCTCAAATCGTGTGCTAGTACGCTGATACTACCCTACTTTATATTTTTGCTATCGTTGAAGGTGCACCGGAGATACCTGAACTGTCTCCAGCATCCGATGGCGACCGTCTGCAATCTATGCTCGGGCCCCATAGTGCCCCCCGACCTGCACCTGTTCTAAGCATCGCGTGCATGGGGCTGGCCCACGCGGAGTCGGCCCTCAGGGATGAAGGGTCCTGCGACTTCTGTGCGAGTTGGACGCGTGGTTCCTCCAATCGAGCCGCCGTCAGGCCGCTTCGAAAAGGGGAACCCCGTTCTTTCCTGATGTGCACGAGCACGTGGTGAAGTCGTGGGTGGCCCCGCAATCGGCGCGCACCCTCACTTCGACCCAGGCCATGTTCCCCCCCGTGGACGAGGCGGGGGACCACGGCTACCTCCGCATCCCTCCTGTCGAGGAGACCGTCGCTGCACATCTTTGCCCGTCAGCTCCCGCCCTGGGCTCGGACCGCAGCCTGCCGTCCCGAGCTTGCAGGTTTACGGCTCACCAGGCTAACAAGGCCTACGGCGCCGCGGGGGAGGCGGTTTCTGCACTACACGCTATGGCCGTTCTTCAAGTGCTGCAGGCCAAGCGATTGAAATCTCTGGATGGCGCCGCCTCTGTCGACGCTGACGCCATCCGAGACCTCCGTTCGGCAACGGACCTCGCGCTCCTGGCCACGAAGCGCTCGGCCCAGGCGATTGGCCGTTCGTAGGGGTATTTGGTGGTCCTCCACAGACACCTGTGGCTCACCCTGTCGGACGTGCAGGAGGCGGACATGAAGACGCTGCTAAACGCACCGATCTCCCCTGATGGCCTGTTCGGAGATGCCGTGGAGAAGGTCACCGAGCGGTACTCCGAGACTCAGAAGAAGGCGAAGGCGATGAGCCATGTGATCCCTCGGCGAGCGCCGCCGCCGCCGCCCCCGCCGCAGCGCCCTCGCTCTCGCTCGTCTTCTGCCTCGGGGCGCCATTCCCAGGCTGCGGCCAGACATCAGCCAGCCTCCCGCCCAGGGCCGGATGCCCGTAAAGGCCGACACGGGCAGTGGCAAGGAGCGGGAAGCAAGAGGCCGGCTCAGAGGAGCCCACGCAGAAAACCCGCCGCGTCCCCAGCGAGGCCCAAGCAGTCGTCCTGACCGCTCGGGCAAGAGGAGGGAGAGCGCCCGGATGGCCCCGCTTCCAAACGGCGCGCTCTGGAGCACGCGGTCCCTCTGCGTTCGGCGAGCGACGCGTGCAGTCATGTTGTGAATGTTGTGTGTTGTTCAATAAAGCAAATTACTTCTTCACAAACAGAGCTTTTTTCTCCTCTTGCACTTCACACTGTGTTACCCGCCCTGTCTTCGAGCAGCGCAGAGTCACGGTCATTAACTATAAAGGCGCCTCGCGGGAAGCGCGAGGTGTCTATCCCCAGCCCTCACATAGCGTCGATGACCGCAGGTCTAGACCGGCCCACACTCAGTCGTTTCCTGACGGCGTGGGAAGCTATTCCGGGCATCTCGCCGTGGGTGCTGAATGTAATTCGACACGGGTACACACTTCAGTTCAAACGCAGACCACCCCGCTTCCGCGGCGTAATCCAGTCGTTAACTTTGCCCCAAAATGCTCATGTACTGAGGCAGGAAGTGTGCAGTTTACTCGACAAGGGAGCGATAGAGCCGGTTCCCCCGAGCGAGCGGGGAAGCGGATTCTACAGCCGCTACTTTGTAGTGCCGAAGAAGGGAGGGGGTCTCCGCCCCATACTGGACCTGAGACCCGTCAACAGAGCGCTTCACAAGCGCGCTTTCAGGATGACTACACTGAAACAGATCCTGGCGCAAATTCGCCCCGGGGATTGGTTCGCTTCAGTGGATCTAGAGGACGCTTATTTTCACGTCCAGATAGCGAAGCGCCACAGGCGATTCCTGAGGTTTGCGTTCGAGAATGCGGCGTACCAATACACATTGAAGTCTTGAATACATTGAATACACATGAAGGCGCGTCTCTCCCCCGAACGAGCGGAGGCTCTAACTTCTTCGCTAGGTCTCTTCAGACCTGGCAGACTCGTCCCTCTGAAAGAGTTTCAGAGGCTATTGGGGCGGATGGCAGCCGCTTCGTCAGTGTGTCATCTGGGACTGCTACATATGAGACCGCTTCAGCACTGGCTGAAAGCGCGCGTCAACCCGAGCGCGTGGCACTCCGGCCGCAAGCGCATTATGGTCAACCGTGTGTGCGCCCGTGCCCTGGCCCCGTGGAAGAACCCGGATCTCTACAGTTCAGGTGTCCCTATGGGTATAGTGACGCGACGCGTGGAGGTCCTGACGGACGCTTCGTCCACCGGGTGGGGAGCGGTCTGCCTGGGCAAGCCCGCCTCCGGTCGGTGGTCGGAGAGGCAGATGGAGTGGCACATAAATCGCTTGGAACTGGAAGCGGTCTCTCTAGCCCTAAAAGTTTTCCGGTCTCGACTGGAACAGCGGCATGTGTTGATTCGAACCGACAACACTTCTGTGGTCTCTTACATCAATCGCCAAGGCGGTTTGCATTCCAGGGACCTATTCAAGCAGGCGGAATCTCTCCTGCTGTGGGCGGATCGGTTCTTTCTATCGGTGAGAGCGACACACATCCCCGGTGTTCTAAATCGGGGGGCAGATATGCTCTCGAGGAACGGGATTCCTCAAGGGGAATGGAGGCTTCACCCCGGGACGGTTCAACTGATATGGGATCGTTTCGGCAGAGCGGAGATCGACCTCTTCGCGACGAGCGAGAACGCGCATTGTCGGATGTTTTTCTCGCTGTCCCGTTCCCCCCGGGAGATGGACGCGCTAACTGCGCGATGGCCGAAAGCCCGTCTCTATGCCTTTCCTCCGGTGAAAATTTTGCCCATGGTGTTGTGCAAAATCAGGGAGGAAAAGGCGGCGGTGACTCTAGTGGCCCCGTACTGGCCGAATCAGCCCTGGTTCGCGGACTTGGTAGAGTTACTAACGGAGCAACCGTGGGAAATTCCGCTCAGGAAGGACCTACTGTCTCAGGCGAGCGGATCGATTTGGCATCCCAGCCCCGGGCGGTGGAGGCTCCATGTGTGGCCGCTGCAGGGACGCTGAGCGGGATCGATGTGCTTCATTCGCGGGTTCAAAATACCATCGCGGAAGCGCGAGCCCCGTCTACCCGGCGCCTGTACACTCTGAAGTGGGGTGTTTTCTCTAAATGGTGTCAGGATATCGGTTTAGACCCAGCGAACTGCTCGGTGTCGGATACTCTACGCTTCCTTCAGTACAGAATGGATGAAGGGAGCCTGCCATCCACCCTGAAGGTATACGTAGCTGCTATTGCTGCGTTTCACCCGCCTGTTGATGGACAGTCTATCGGTAGACATGCGTTGGTGACTCGGTTCCTTAAAGGAGCTAGGAGATTATGCCCTGCACGGCCCCTTCCGTGCCGCCATGGGATTTGACTTTGGTCTTGGAAGCTTTGTCACGGCCGCCCTTTGAACCCTTAGTGTCGATTGCAGTTAAGGAGCTTTCGATTAAAACGGCGCTGCTTCTCGCTCTCGCTTCGGCGAAGCGGGTTGGGGATTTACAGGCTTTCTCTGTCAGCGAAGATTGTATTCGCTTTGGACCCGGAAACTGTAACGTGACTCTCAGACCGAGGCCGGGTTATGTCCCTAAATCGCTCAATACCCCGTTCAGGGCGCAGATTGTTTCTTTGCCTGCCTTGTCTGTTGAGCCATCGACCTCTCTAGGTTCGGATGCTCAAAGTGCTATCTGCCCAGTCAGAGCGCTCCGGGAGTACATCTCTCGCTCGGCTGCTTTCCGAAGCTCGGACCAGCTATTTGTGTGCTTTGGTGGATGCAATAAGGGACGGGGAGTCTCTAAACAGAGGCTTGCTCACTGGATTGTGGACGCTATTGTTTTGGCTTATGACTGTATGGGACAGGAATGCCCCCTCAATGTTAAGGCCCATTCGACCAGGGCGATCGCCTCTTCGTGGGCCTGGACTAAGGGTATGTCTATTCAGGATTTATGTCTTGCGGCTGGCTGGTCTTCTCAGAATACGTTCGCCAGGTTTTACAAGTTGGATTTACCCTCTGTGGCGTCTCAAGTGCTTTCGGTGAGTTGAATTCTTGCACAGCATTTAGAGCTCTCTGCGCTTTGCTCATGAGTTGTTCTGTGTGCTTATGTGTATTAAGACTGTTGTCACCGCTATGCGTTGGCCTTATTTTACTGTTGTTGTTGCCCTGTTGGTCTACAGTGCAGACTTCCCCCGGTTAAACTGCTCGGGATATGCAAATTCTGGCAGTGTTTTGTGAGTTTGTGATTCGTCCCCTTGGACCTATCAGAGGTTAGAGGCTCGCTATTGGCCAGTCTCGTCCTATCACAATGCTGGCATTCTGGGGGGGGGTGTCGGGGTTTTGTATTGGGTTCTGTTCTGTGGTTTGCTTGCTTCCACGGCGGGATTCTATACAGTTCCCATATACGACATCCGTAATGTCGAAGTTCCGTAGCCTTGAAAGGGAACGTCTCCGGTTACTTTCGTAACCTCGGTTCCCTGAAAGGCAAGGAACGAGACATTACGCTCGCCGCCGTGTTCGCTATTGATTTGGCGTTCTGTTCGATTCTGAGGAGGAATTGACGCTGCACTTGCATTATACTGCAACGGGGTTTCAGTATTTGCATATTTGCGTCAATTGGCCAGCGTTGCTGGCGTTAGCCAATAAGATTTCAGCGGAAGTGAAGGATGAGAGAGAGTTCCCATATACGACATCCGTAATGTCTCGTTCCTTGTCTTTCAGGGAACCGAGGTTACGAAAGTAACCGGAGACGTTTGCAACTTCCGGTTCACGGGGACTTTAAGTTATGCCAAAGAACGTATATTATTTACTCTTCGGTTATGCTCAGCGCAGCTTCTAGGTCTAACTTAGGTATCTAGGCGCAGCTTCTAGGTTCAGATTTCACATCTGTAATAATATTATACAATATGTAAACATATTATGTGAAATGTTTGTCGTTGTTATTGGAGTTGTCATACAGAATATAGCGTATTGTAGTACTGCAGTGCTTTATCAATATGTTTATGCGTTGGGTTAACGCAAACAATAGGCTTGTTTGAGATGCGCCTTGCCTCGCCTGAAATGTAGGCGAGAGTAGGTGGCTGCAGTGAGAGGAGGAGTGAAAAAAGCGCAGGCAAGACGGACCTCTCTTCTCGCAGTGGATCTGAGTCATCAGACATCTGTGAGATCAAAGGCGGATATCGCGGGATTCACGCTCGTGCACAGTGTTGCTAATAAACTGGATGTAATTTAAGTTCTGTTGCTTTTATATGAAAATAAATATAATGAACAAGACACCCAAAGTACTTGTTATTTAATTCCATTCCAAATGAGTGTTTATCAATCATTTTTTCTTTAATACAGACATAGGCTATGTGTTTTTTTTTTTTTTATATATAGACCTATAATAAAATTACATAACCCATAGAGATCGCACTGTCCGAGGATTTGGGAATATTCACACATCATAACACATACAAAACATGATATCCGAGTTTTAAAATCAAACATTTTAAAACAGAACAATACATCACGGTTGTATAAACCAATCAACATTAAGCTGTGTCGTCAGCAATTTCCCATCATGCTTTTGATCAGTGCAGTCGGTGGAGAGCAACTGCGCGCGACTGCAGAATCCGGCACGTCCGCCTTGCGCTCGCGAGAGCTTTTTGACATACGTCAGCATGACATCAGAGCAAGGCGGACCGCTCTCGGAGAGAGGCGGCGAGATGGCGTCGAGGTAACATCACTCTGTTGTCGCTCTGCAATATGAAGTAGCAAACCTCGTTTTTTTTTCGTTTTTTTTTCTTACAGTTAACACGAATTGAGGGCTTTAAAATGCTATCCTAATACTTGACAAATCAGAGACTTTTTAAAGAAGATAGTTTCCTTACTTTTTCGGCTTTTTTGAAAATTGACTGAAGTTTGTGGCTAACGCAAACCACTTTCTGATATCCTAACGGCTAACTTTTCAAACGGACTGTCACTTCTTCTACTCGACCTGTAGCCCCGTTGACCCTCATATTCTTGAAAAATGGACAAAGAGGAAGATATTAGCAGCATTATGCACTCATACGCCAAGAAGGCTCCACAGACACAGGCTGAAGAAGGCGAGATGGAGGTAACTTTGCCGGAACAGGAGGGCTCGGACTCGGCGCAACCGTTGCCCAATTCGCCGAAGCTGCGAGCCGCCAAGAGAAGTAAAATAATTGAAGACAATGAAGGTCAGTCTGTGCCCAATTCTGCTCTGCTAATAATAATGGAGAGGGTTGAAAAAATGCAACAAGAGTCACTGAGGAGGTTGCAGTCGTTGGAGGCGACCGTTAAAGACAATACGTGCACCATAAAAAGTGTTACTGACGCTATGGAATATATGGGGAAACAACTAAAAGAAGCAACAAACAAAGTTGAAACCCTAGAGAAAAAAGTCGGATTTTTGGAGAAAGAAAACGGTGTGCTCCGTGACAGGTGCAATGAACTTGATAATTACAAGAGGAGGTGGAATCTACGCGTCGCCGGGGTAAAGGAACAAGCGGGAGAAAATGTAAAAAAGATTATGGTGGACCTATTCAGCCAGGTCTCACCAGACATCGCAGACCAACTGGCCTTTTCCGTGGACATCGCTCACAGACTGGGACCCCGCTCGGGAGAGGCACGCTCCAACCGCCGTATCATTGTGCAGTTTCTATCGCGAACCAACAGGGACAAGATTTGGAAGGACGCCAGAACATCGACCATACTCAAGGAAAGAAAAATCAAAATCTTCGAAGACCTTACCCAAGATGCCAAGGATGCCACATGCCAGGAACAAATTGTGGCCGCTGGTGGAACAGGCGAGGAAGGAAGGGAAGAAAGCGGGTTTCAGAGGACATTTCGCGCATATTGATGGTAAAAGGGTAACAGTGAATGACATGTGAGCCAGGCTCATGAAATGTTCTAACTCTAACACATGCATGTAAATATTAACTGAGGTAAGAGCAGGTTTATTTGGATAACAGATTTACTGATGTAATGACTTAAATTGTGTCTGCTCTATGGGTGGATTATTCATCTCAGGAGTAACGTTATCAAAAAAAAAAAAAAAAAAACTACCAGTCATGTTCTTCAGTAAATATTAAACAACAAAAATGCGATTAAAAAAAATTATTATTAATAAAAATTAAACAAATGAAATAAAAGGATTTACACAAAAAAGAAAAAGGTATTTTCAAAGGGGTTACCTAATGTATTTTCAAAGTCATCCAACGTATTTATTTTCTATTTTTGCTAAGCACGATTGATTTACATCAGGTTCAAGTAGGATGGTTATGTTGCCCGCATACCGCCTCCCATGGCCGAAACTGGTATTATGACACCTGTCGGGCCGTGGCTAGTAATTTAGCATGCTAATTCAGGTTGATATCTCTGCAGCACTATAACTTATCATTTGTTCTGATGGGAAACATGTTTTATTAAATCCATATCTTTTTGTTTGTTTAAAATTAATAATTCCTATTAACCTTTATTTTTAAAAATGATACATAATTGTTTAATTAAATCTATATATATTTGATTGGAGAAAACAAATAATTTCTAATACATATTTCTTAAATGAGAAGTTTTGTTTTGATTAAATCTATATATTTTTGTTTAGATCAAATAAAGGAATTTAAATTAATTGACTTTCTTCAACATGAAAAATTTACTTTGTACCAAGTTATATAAAATAGTTTTCATAGACATAGAAAATATTGGTTAGGGTAAGTTACTTATTTTTCATTGGATCAAGTAATAAAATATAGATGTGAACCATTACCCTAAAATTTTTTAATTGGATGAATGAAAATATTTTTTCCAGTGTGGCTGGTAAAAACATTGAGTGGCTGGTAGATTTTGAAATCCACCAGCCACAGTGGCCGGTGGACAAAAAAGTTAATTTCCATCCCTGGTGTGAATGATTCACACAATACCTCTGTTGTAGAACTGCTACAAAAGCTCTGTTAGAACCTACTAGCTTTGTATACTTTCTACTGTCTGATTGGATAACATTAATTTGGTTATTTAGTAGATAGGCTTAAGCTGTTTTGTTTTCAAATATAGGCATAATGCTAATTTTTTTGGTTAGGACTTAAGAAAAGATGGGTGGAACGAAAAATGTAAGGGTACAGAATACAGATAAAAAGCACAAAAAGACTGAATTAAATGTATACCTACATGCCCATTGTCTTTTGCTAGGGGTTTGTTTTTTGTATTGTTTTTTGTATTGCAGAGTTTATAACAACTTTCTAATTAAGTGTTTAGAGAGAATCTTGTGTATTTTTCCAGCTTTCAGGTTATACCTGATTTTATTTTATGTCTTTGTCTTTAATGTCTATTAATGCCAGGGGTCTTAAAAATAGTGTGAAACGCAAGGCTTTGTTTTTGTTTGCAAAGAAAAATAAGACAGATTTTTGCTTTTTTCAAGAGTGTCACTCAACAGCCAATGACTGTAGTTTTTGGAGGTCACAGTGGGGAGACAACATCTGGTTAGCACATGGATCAGAGCACTCAGCTGGTGTAGGAATCTTTAGGTACAATTTTAATGGGAATATTCAAAATACCGACTTAGATTCTTCAGGCATTTTCTCATAATGGTAATTACTAAAAATAATCATACCATATTCATTATAAACATATATGGATACAACTCTTCTGTGGAGAATAACATGCTTCTTGATACCATAGAGGATAAAATATCACATTGGTTGAACAAATACCCTGCCTCTTTAGTTGTGGGAGGGGATTTTAATATAGCGATGAATAATATGTTAGACAGATGGCCACCAAGGAGGTCAGGGTCTCCTAACTCTATGTTAAATTGTCTCATGGATAAATTTGACCTGGTTGATGTTTGGAGGGAACAGTTTCCAAATGACAGACAGTATACCTGGTCCAATAAAGACTGCTCAAGACAATCCAGAATTGACTACTGGTTAGTTTCCAGATGTTTAACGAGGAACAGCATTTCAGTCAATATCAGTAACACTCCATTGACCGATCATAAAGCGATCTACCTCTCTATAGCTCTGTCCTCGGATCAGTCCTCTGGCCCAAAAGCTTCATTTTGGAAACTTAATAGTTCCCTCCTTAAGCAGGTCAAACAAAGAGTTAAAGAACTGATTGAAAACTTTTGGATTAAAGCAGACTCTCAGAAAGATTATGGGACAAATTGGGAGCTTCTAAAATATGAGTTGGGGAAGTTTCTCAGGAAGTTTGGTGGTGATTTGGCCAAAAACAGACGAGCAGTTGAAGACGAGGTTATTGAGAAGCTAGCGTTTCTTTCTCAAAAAGAGTCTCTATCTAATGAGGAAAGATGTGAGTATACGAAACTACAAAATAAATTAGATGACATTTATAAATCAAAAGCTAAGGGAGCATATATAAGGTCAAGAAAACAATGGATAGAAGAGGGTGAACAAAACTCAGCCTACTTCTTTAGACTTGAAAAGAGTAAAAATGTACTGGCTACAGTAGATCAAATTAAAGTGGAGGGAAAAATTATTGAAGATCCAAAAGAGTTAGCCATCCACTGCTATAATTTCTATAACAATTTATACACATCTAATTACTGTGAGGTAACAACTAAATCATTTATGACCTCTATTAGCCATTGTAGAACTATATCCCCAGAAGACAGAGACTATTGTGATGATAGCATTACCCAAGAGGAGGTGTTGAAGGCGATCAAAAACCTCAAAAACAACAAGAGCCCAGGGTGTGATGGTATAACTGCTGAATTATACAAAATGTTTAATGAATTACTAACCCTCTTTCTAGTAAAAGTTTTCAGAGCTTAGAGAAAGAAGCACTTCCAACAACTATGACGCAGGGTGTCATCACATTGATTCCAAAACCAGAAAAGGACAGAAACTGTCTAGAGAATTGGCGTCCTATCACTCTCTAAAATAACGATTACAAAATTTTTGCTCTAGTTTTCGCTAATAGACTTAAGTGTTAGACTCTATTATAGATGAATCACAATCTGGGTTCATGAGGAAACAACATATTGCAAATAACATTAGATTAGTGCTAGATTTATTAGATTATAATGAGCTCATCACTGACAACAGCTTCATTCTGTTCCTTGATTTTTATAAGGCGTTTGACTCGCTTGAACATGGTTTTATCCTGCAAGCACTTAAAAAATTTGGATTTGGAGATGGCTTTTGCAGAACTGTCAGGACACAAATGGTAGTAGTGCAATTAAATTGAAATTCGGTACTTCCCCTAGATTCAAAGTGTCACGTGGAATCAAACAAGGGTGCCCAATCTCCCCATACTTGTTTTTGATCGCCTCTCAACTCTTAGCTTTACATGTCTCTAACAGTGCCTTGGAAGGGATAACATTGGCTGAAAGAAGTATCATCCTCCTTAGTCAGCTGGCTGATGACACCACCATCTTCCTGAGAAATGCCTCCCAGATTCCCCTTGCGATAGAGTTGATCAGAGGATTTTCACAAGCTTCAGGTCTCAAATTAAACTTAAAAAAATGTGAACTAATGGCAGTTAAAGATTGTGATGTTTCAAACATATGTGACATTCTTGTGAAGGATCAGATTAAATACCTGGGAACAATAATAACTAGACCAAAATATAAGAAGTCCATTAAATTTTAGCCCAATCATTGAAAAAACAAAAAAAAAGTTAAACTCTTGGCTACAAAGAGACTTATCTTTGAGAGGAAGAGTATTATTGACAAAAGCAGAGGGAATTTCCTGACTTGCTTATTTGGCGGCCTCTTTGGATGTTGATTGTAAGGTATCAAAAAGAATTGACGATATGTTGTTCAATTTCGTGTGGAAAAACAAAACTCATTATGTCAAAAAGTCTGTAATAATTAACACAAATCAGTGTGGGGGCTTAAACTTTTTGGACTTCACAACTTTAAGCAATACCTTCAAAATCAACTGGCTCAGACAATTCTTTAACAATCCAACATCACTTTGGAACTTTATTCCAAACTATATTTTCTCTAAAATCGGTGTCTTGAATTATCTTTTATTATGCAATTATAATATTAGCAAAATCCCAATCAAATTGTCCAATTTTCATAAACACATGCTTTTGGCTTGGTCTCTCTTGTTTAAACATAACTTCTCACCTCATCGTTATTACATTTGGAATAATAAGGACATTCTCTACAAAAACAAAACTTTTTTTTTTGAAAACTGGTACAGGAATAATATTGTACTTGTTGGCCAACTCTATGACACAAGTGGCAGACTGTACAGTTACTCAGATTTCTTGCGGAAATTTCAAATTCCTGTTTCCGTTAAGGAGTATGCAATTGTCTTTGATGCAATTCCTTCTGGTATCAGAATGCTGCTGGGAGGCATAGGCGCCGATTTATGTTTTACTCCGTGGGTGCTCATGGGCGCTGGCCCTTTAAAAAAAAAAGAAAAAAAAAGTAGGTCTAGTCAAAAACATTTTGCATTTCAGAACCTTACTCTTATCAGTTCTACTGCTGAAAGTGAATTTCGTTTTGTATAAATTGTATCTTCATTTTAATAAATGTTTTATCAACAAATTGCCTGGATTAATAAATAAGCAAGCAAATATAGTAGACAATGCGCCGCGTGCCCGCGTCACAACTCGAGCCTCCAGGTATCGCACACTGGACGCGCAGTTACACAAGCAATATTTTAATGTTATGTTTAAGGATATTATGGAATTCAGATCATGTCTGTACTATGTTATGTTATGATGTACAATTAAATGCAACCCTTGCTAAGTCTGCAGTTAACACTTTACAGTCCCTTAACTGAATGAATTGAGAATATCACCTTAAAATTCGTTAACATTAGCAATTTTCATTCAACCAGCTGATTTCTGTAAATGAATGTAAAACTAAATGTATATTGCAGCACAGGGTGAAGTCAGTATACATTAATGACGATTTGAGACAAATAAATGTAAATTTAATATAAAACTATGTAAATCACGGCGCGCTCTGTGGCACGGCAGGATTTTGAACAAGGTCCTGAGTCGTTGCTGGACGCCGCGGATAGACGTCGAATGGCGCCGCCGGTGTGTGTAAATTACGCTCATAGAGAATATGTGTTCATGCGACCCCTTTTAGGAAATGGACAGCGGTCGACACGAACACACACACACACACACACACACACACACACACACACACACACACACACACACACACAACACACACACACACACACACACACACACACACACACACACACACACACACACACACACACACACACACACACACACACCTACTTAATAAAGCCGTTACGTCGTAGGCTCTCTTTCAACTCAGGACAGCACCACTTCTCATAAAAAAAAGACAAGATTGGAGATCAAAAGTGTAGACACGTACGTAACCGCGATCAGAGGCGCTTTCATCCGAGAAACGCTGCCTGTGATTGGTGGATAGGATATGGAGCAGGCGAGACTGACATCGACATAACCAATCACAGTGACAGATGCTTAACATAGCACCAACTGCAATGTTTGATTTTAAATGAGTGTAGCCTACTAGCAGTCTAGCACGTGGGTGCTCGGTATTTTCCGTGGGTGCTCAGTATTTTCCGTGGGTGCTCGAGCCCCGGAGCACCCACGGTATCGGCGCCTATGCTGGGAGGCATTCATTTCCCATGGCCACTGACTCACATTATGGATTTATCTGATACTGCTGTGGGGAGTTTATGCTTTTCTGTGGTGCACCAGATGAAAAATAAAACTATTAGGACTTTATACCAAAAAGATATTGTTACTATTCCTTATATAATCCCATATTGGAGCAGGTTATTAGAGAATGTCCCTTGGAAAAACGTTTGGTCTTTGCCTTTCAAATATATGCTTACTAATAAAGTGAGAGAAGTTACGTTTAAATTAATTCACAGATTCTACCCAGTAAAGTGTGTGCTTAAGCGGTATAAACCAGATATTGAATCTGAATGCTCTTTCTGTAAAAGGTCAGATGAAGATATTTGCCATTTATTTTGGAAATGTTCATACACAGAAAAATTCTGGTCAGATGTCCTTGAATTTATCCAAACCTTTTTTGTTATGGATTTCTCATTTTGCTTTAAAGATGTTTTCTTTGGTGTGGTCGACCTTAAGACGGACAAGGAAGGAAAGTATTTCATTATTAATCTTCTATTTCTACTCGCTAAATATCACATCCATAATGTAAGTTTAGGGGCTCTAAACCCTTCTTTCCTGTGTTTGAGAGTGAAGTCAATGAATACTTGGACTCCATTATTCAAAGAACTGTAAAGCTCTGAAGACTGTGGAGATATATTCAAAACTTGTGACATCACGTGACTGAATGAAATTGGAACTCATAACTGTAAGTTGTCCTATGAATTGGTGAAAATGTAACTGCCTGTTGATTAGCCTTGCTGGACTTTGCAGACCCCACTGGATGATTTATTTATGTATGTACTTTATTTATTATTTATTTATAGTTTATGTATGTATTTGTATGTGTTGTTTGTAACTGCAAATGATGTCAATATAATAAAAAAAAATAAATAAAATAAAAAAAAAACGCTCTCGGACACATTTCTAACCGCATGCATTACGCGCTGATCACCGGTGATCGGTTCTGCGCAGATTTTGCTCATCTCAAACAAGCCTAATAACTGACTGGGTCATCTGACCAATCACCGTTATTAGCGTCACGCAAAGGAGGGGTTTGGACAAATGAGTCGTTAAACGAATCATTAGTGAGTCGGTGAGCAAATCAGGTAAAAATAAATGCATATTATAAGACAACAAAAGTGTTTTTTTGTCATTGCATGCATGTAAAACTGTTATTGGGGACTCCCAGAACAATATTAGGAACATTTTAAATGCCATAATAGGTACCCTTTAAAAAAACTATATAAAAAATAAAATATATATATATATATATATATATATATATATATATATATATATATATATATATTTATATTTATTTTAACATTCTCTTCACTATATGTAAAATAAAATGACACAACTCTGTCTCTCTTTGACAAATGGCAATAAAAATCAAGAATGTTTCATTTTAAAATAAAATAAAAAAGCAGGGTTGTGTTTAAATATTTCATGTTGTTATAAATATGCAGTGAAGATAATTAATGTACACGTTGCCTGAACCAAATTGTGTGGCCATTTAGGCTATATGTTTAAGATTTTTTTTTGTGAGCGGTGTTTTCTAAAATATTTCGTTTTATTGTTGACGAAAAGAGGCAGAGTTGTAGCATATTTCGTTTGATTGTTGCCTAAAATATACAATTTCGTATGCTATTTCATCACTCAATTCACTTCTGAGAACATTTGATGCGAGAAATCAACTGTGAAGATTTCAAATATTGGCATTTTTACGAAAATGTATGGCGAGTCGTAAATTTTTGAGTTCTGTGAGGCTATAATGCGCAATACCCGCAACTCGCACAGTTCGCTTCGCTTTTGTCCAGTCCGGCGCCTCATACAAGAACACATCGTCTCAAACTGTCAGCAGGTTCTGTGTGCTCGTCACTTGCAAGTTCATTCTTCCAAGAACAACTAGCAAAAGCGTTCTCCCCAAGAACACAAGTCCGTTCTTTGCATTCTTGGTTTTGAGAAACACCCTAAAATAAATCCACAAAATTCTACATTCAGCGAGCTTGACGTCACATTTCAGGAAGTATTGATCACATGATCACGTCAGTTTCCTGTTTACTACTGGCCCTGGTTAAAGTTCCTTGGCTATATCCAAACACGGATAGATTTCATTGCAATATTACAAAACCGTTATTTTGTATGCTTTTACATACATCCGAATATTTTGGCGTTGTAAACAACAATTAATGAATTGTCTGCTTATCAAGATTAAGATGAAGACTTGTCGCGCGGATTTCCTGTGATTGTTTTGGTGGCAGTGTTGAGATTACTTGTGGGATGCGGTGTTCTAATGTGAGCGCTAAAAATAAAAGACAAACCAAAGCGGGTGTTTCATTATAAACGGACAATACTTTTATTTTGCCGATTGGAGAAATAATAGCGGTAAGAAGTCTTGAAGTCTTTCTCGTGTCTTATAGTACCGTTGGTAACGGGCTATTTTGATCACCATTGCTGTGGAGGGGGTAATCTCGCCAGGACCCTGAACTCGGGACGCGTCCCCTGGCTCCGGCCCCGGCGCCTTAAAGCGGGCAGTGAGGAAGAAGATTGTCCTGAAGGGATGGCCTGGAGGATCCTCTCGGCCCCAGGGAGCTGCGCTATATAAGGAAGGGCGGGTTCGAATCGAGCAGAAGGCGGGTGACGGCGCGTGCTCGATGATGGCTAGCAGGAGCGAGGAGATAACCGATCTGATCTATGAGTTCTCTAAGAGCCAGTTCAGAGCGAAGGAGGTCACCCCGTGGGTAAGACCGAACACGTTAAACATTAGTCAGTTCTTTCCCATAATGCACAGCAGCTATTAAATGGGTCACTGACTTGATAATGAAAAAGAACACATCACACATTCTTATAAATGTAGTTAATTGTTGGTTTAATATTAAAAAACGTTTATACAAATTTCAAATGAATTATAAGCAACTAAATAAATAAACAAATACATACTGATTTAGAAAATGTCACAACATAAATGACATCTATTACCATTAATTATAATAGTTATCATGTATAATAATCAGGACCGTACAATATTATCTAGGTTGGCAACTGGAAGCAGCTCATATGACTGTAAGGAACTTCCAAAGGGAAACTGGTTTCATGAGTCAGTCTGTTTTTTCCATATTAATCACCGCTAAAGCAGAGAAAAAAAACCTTATACATGTTTTTCTTCCATTTCGTTTCTACAATTTTTGCTAACTTTATTAAGCAGCAAAGCATGGATGTGAATGTGATGAAGAGAGGATGCTGGTGTTCAGATGTGTCATCATAACCCACTAGTAACAAATATCTCACAGTAGTTAAAACTAATCCACAACCCGAAAGACTGAATTATGCTTCCCTGTAGCCTGACATGCTCCTCTTGAAAATAAATATTAGCCTATATGTTGTCTACATGGACCACAACAACTTTGATTTGTCCATTTTGTACCCAGAGATCCCCCCCCCCCTTTTTTTTAGCATGATAAAAAAAAATACCTTTGGAAGCTTTGCATGTTTAATGTAATAGTCTGATTTGTTGGCGCTTGTAATGTGGCTTTTTCTTCGTGGCTTAAAGGGCACCTATTATGGCATTTAAACTGTTCCTAAATATTGTTTTGAGAGTCCCCAACAACAGTTTTACATGCATGCAATGACAAAAAAACACTTTTGTTGTCGCATTTATTTTTACCTGATTTGCTCATCGACTCCCAAATGATTCATTCAACGACTCATTTTTTCAAACCCCTCCTTTGCGTGACGCTAATCTGCGGTGATTGGTCAGACGACCCAGTCAGTTATTGTTTTCGTTAGCCCAAGGCATAAACATATTGATAAAGCACTGCAGTACTACAAGGTATTGCTCTATTCTTTATGACAACTCCAATAACTACGACAAACATTTCACATATTTCAAAAAAATGGACATTGGAGACCTAGAACTAGAAGCTGCGCTGAGCGTAACTTACACAACACACACACATACTTATTGAGCATGCTACAAAACACATAAAAGCAACAATTATTAATAATACTTACAGGTTGTGATTTGGAGGAGGAAGCTGATCCAAATAAAACTGGTACTGAACCTTCCTTCAGTATCAACCGGCTCGCGAATCCACTCTTGAAAAGCATTTATTTTTGTAAAGCAATCATCATTAAAATGACGCGAACACAGCACAAGGTCCGGCTATACTTCTGTGGTATAAGTTGGTTGTAAATATAAACTCTAGCCACTGATAATTCACATGCTTGTCACTGGGCAGTGAAAAAAATGTCGCTTTTGATTCGCACTTCAGAACACAGCGTCTTGTTGTCGATATGATGTTTTCAAGTTTAACTGGTGTCTGCGCGCGCAATGAGTGGGCGTATCTTATTCAAATAACTTGTCAAGTTGACGTCATCTAGATAGAGAAAAAGCATCGTTCGTCTATCGATTCATATCAGCGACTCAGTCGACTCTTACTTTTGAGAGACAATAACTTTGTATACGGTGAACTTTCATATTTAAAACTTTACAGGATGTTTTCGTTCACTTAGATCTATGTTACACACTACATGTAAGGTAATTTTCAAAATTCCACAATAGGTGCCCTTTAATGACACTTTGACTGTTGGGTAGAAGTATGCTGTGGAGCTTCTGAAACCTAAAATTACAAATTAATGTAAACATGGAGGTTGCAAGTGTACTTGCAGAATGACACGGACACATCAACACAATATCTGCAAAGAGGCTAGGTCCGATGTAGAGAAATAACAGGCGCTTAATTGTATCCCTAAGATGACCCAAAAATATTGCTAGTGGGTCATCCTTAAAGGTTGGGTAGGCAATGTCTTTCAGAAACACTTTTTGTTATACTTGTTGAAACCAACCCTGATAGTAATCAATAATAGAAGTGGTCTAAATATAAAAAAATTACATGTGTATTCTGTTTAAGTCACAGGACCAAAAAATTTTGTCCAATCAATGCAATAATAGGATGTTCTACCTGCTTGCCAAAGTATGTATTTCCGCAGACATCATACGTCATCAGCGCATTTCATGAGGCAATGCAGATTTGTAGACAGACAGTCACCGGGCGCCGCAAACAAACAGCAGCCATCTTTTACAGTTCCTCTTGAACCAAAACAATGAGCTTATGCTGCATTATCGGTTATCGCCATAACTACTGTATAGGGATGGGCGATATGGACTTAAAAATATATCATGATATTTTCTGGCATTTATTGCGATAACGGTATCAATGACGATATTTATATAATACCATATTCACCACTGTTTTTGGCTATAAGTGATATCTGCATGCAAAGTAAAATGTACCCTTCAATAGGCTCCTATAAAATACCAATTACAGTAGGCTACATAAAATAATAATAAATAAAAAAACAGTAAAAATCCAAACACCATCCCTTGCAGAAATGGAAAAGTTGCATACGTTTCTTCTGTTAAAGTGCAGATAATGTTTAAATAGTGCAACTATACTGAAAAACATCACACAGTAATAATTCAAATAATTTACAAGTTTGAAATAGTTATAGGCCTACTAATACTAGCTACTACGAATTCTGATACTAATAAAAATATAAACCGCACTAAGGATTGATGAGCTGCTGGGTTCATGAATATTATCACGTCTGCGTTTGTGCATTAGTTTCTGCTTGCTCATAAAAGCTGAATAATTCCAAATGAACTCTATTATTTTTACAGGAAAATACAACAAATAATATAATCTACACTGAAAAACATCACACAGTAATAATTCAAATAATTTACAAGTTTGAAATAGTTATAGGCCTACTAATACTAGCTACTACGAATTCTGATACTAATAAAAATATAAACCGCACTAAGGATTGATGAGCTGCTGGGTTCATGAATATTATCACGTCTGCGTTTGTGCATTAGTTTCTGCTTGCTCATAAAAGCTGAATAATTCCAAATGAACTCTATTATTTTTACAGGAAAATACAACAAATAATATAATTTACATGTAGACTTCATGTACACTTCAATTCTGCGTGGTATGTAACTCTCTCTCTCATCGAGTGTGTGAGAAACACTGAGCGCTCTCAGCAGTGACAGCAAGTCGTGCGCGTCACACTAGTGTTTACTGCGCGTCAAATAGCCTACACTGTGTATTCATTGAGATTAACTGATATAGTGGACTTTACCTTGACGGAGAGCGACACTCTCAAGCGCTCAGTCAGTGTTCGGCGAGATAGGCGGGTGAAAATCTATCTGTGTTTACCAGTTCCAGATTGTAGAGGTAGAAGTTACTCGTTTAGCGATAAACTTCACCTCAGCTTCACGTCCGCCTTCCGCCATGCGCGTGAACTGCGAATGGGTCCCGCGTCATAGGCTTTATCGTTATTATCGCGGGAAGACTAATTCTTATCGTGAGGAAAAATTTTAACGATATATCGCAAACGATAATATATCGCCCATCCCTACTACTGTAATGAAGTGATGGCAACACGTGACGTTCTACCTGGAGCGGTACATGTCCTCAGACTCGGATTTATGCATTTCAATGGCAACACTCTGAAAATTAATCTCCAGCAGTCAGGTGGTACAAGTCAGCACTCTTTATAGCTGTCCGTAACTTTTGGCGCTCTAGCGATTAGAGCTGCGTGCATCTTGCAGAGCAAAATTGTAGCCGGAGCTACTTCTCTGTTTATGCACTGTAAAAAGTGAACAGTTGGATCAACCTAAAAAAATTACTTCAATTGGTAACACCTAAAAAAATTAAGTTTTCTCAACTTAAATTATCACGTTTTACGAGGTAATTTAAGTTGAGATAACTTAATTTTTTTAGGTGTTACCAATTGAAGTAATTTTTTTAGGTTGATCCAACTGTTCACTTTTTACAGTGTGTCTATGACGAGTCGCAGGAGTACTGTGCTTCTCCAGTAGCACCTCATTGCAGTACACGAGATCCGGGGGGCGGAGTCGGATCCAGATTAAGGGGTGGGGTTGGGTAGGTTTAGGGGTGGGTTTAGGGATAAGGGGTGGAGCTGGGTAGGTTTAGGGGTGGGTTTAGGAATAAGGGGTGGAGCTGGGTAGGTTTAGTGAGGACCATCTCTGCTACTCCGCAGCGGCACCGACCTGAATTAGTCTAAATAGTCAGAATATAAACACTTATTATAGGTGTACCGTAGTAATTCAGGATGAGACAAAAACTTGTTTTGGAAAATGGATTCATGATGTACTAGCTCATTATAGAAACGTTTATACATTTTGAATATGAAAGGCAATTTAATTTAATGCCTTCTCTCGTGACGCTTTGCAGACGTTGCCCTGGCTGTGCGTGTTCATGTGTTTTGGAGAGCGCTCTGAAGGAAGTAGGGATGGGCATTCGATTAAATTTTCTTTGTCGATTGTCGGGAGAATTAACGATCGACTATCGATTAATCATTAATATTTTTTAAATATAATATTATTATAATATTTATTTAAATTTTTATAAATTAAAAATGCAATGAAAATACAAAAATACAGCGTGTTTTTCCTCGATGAGATCTTCATTACAAGATGATCAACTTGTGGCAGTTAAACTGGACATTCGGCTAAACTTGAAGATATATGCACTGTGGTGCTCTAACGCAACTGCAGCTGCGAGTTGGCGTTCTCAAACAGAGACCCGATCGTTTGTTCCACAAATAATAAATAATAATCAAAAAATCATGTTAAACAATAATTTAACCAAAAACATAATAATACTCAAAATGTAACTCAAAACTATCCAAGGCACGGTGTCGAGAAAGAGTGTGAGAGAGATTAGCCCACCTAACAACAAATGAGGCCACTTAACAAAGCCTCGTAAAAAATAACTAGTAACTCACATACAGTCTATTGATTTTTGTTGAGAAAGATAAGCATGTTGATGACATGATCTGGGGTCATACGCAACCGCAACCTGGTGACCGTCAAGCCTTGTTTATACTTTCCCCTGGCTCTGCAGCTCGAGTTTCCGCAAACGGACAAGGCGTTTATACTCTACGCGCTCACCTGTGAAACACTGAATACCGCAATGACGTCTTTTTTGCCTCGCGCACCTTCGCGCTCGTGCGAACGTGTCGAGTGTAAACAAGGCTTCAGTCCAGCCGCCGAAAACACCCGCTCTGAGGGGACTGACGTTGCCGGGATGCACACGTTCCTCCGTGCTAAATTGACCAGCCCGGGGAAACTTATTCCGTTCACTTTCCACCAGTCTGCAGTGGTGCAATCCAACGGTTCATTGCTTCAAGGCTCACACTATGCCACGCAACCATATACGTTTAATCAATAACAAATTAACCTGATCGACGAAATTCTTAATGATCAATAATCGATCGTCGATTAATCATGCCCATCCCTAGAAGGAAGGGTGGGATCTTATGCTTTCAAAGCTAGTAAGCTACTCTATTGCGAGCCTCTCCGGAATTGCCTACCCTACCTTTAAATGCTGGACACATTTTCAATCTTTTATTGCCCACATGAGCATCATGGCTCAGAGTTGTGGAACATGTTGTTAAACAGCATTGGCATTGGTTTATGTTCTTGATCAAATCGAAAAATTACCTCAAAGCAAGCATACATGGAAAATACATTTACAAAATTAGTATATAATTACAAATTCAGGTCCAAAATGTTTGTACAGTCATAGACACACGAAATAGCATAACTAAGTGGCTACTAAAGCGAGTTCTGGCATTTGTTTACGTCCTTGATAAAAATAAAACATTACGTCTGAAATTATACATGCAAATACATTTAAAATGATTAAGTCTTACTTACAGGTTTTGGCCCAACAACTGCTGCCTCTGTTACTAAAACATGAAGCAGTTCCAACTTTAAAACCAGTTTCTTGTTGAATCCGGCATTGAATTCGTGGAGATTCTGGAAGCTGTTTTCCGTAAAATGCGCAGCACAGAGAGCTAAATTACGATTGTAATTTTCAGGAACATAATCAAACGTAAATTTTGGCCATTGTTGGCGAACTACAGCGTCCGTAGGAAGCCCGAACACAGAAGACCTGACAGCTGTGTGAAAATAACACACTTTCGTCGGCATGGCTATACAGCTCTCCACTATAACTCTTCCTCCTCCACAAAGCCGCAGAACTATGGCCATGCCCCCTTTTTTGCGTATTCCAGATGGAGGGTTGATGTAAATTTATGGGTTAGTTACGTATAAAAGGGGAGTATCTCGTTGTAGTCCCATTTGAGTCGTTTTTGTAGGCATTAAACTTCCTGATTTTTAAAAGACAAATATCTCAGCTTACGTTGAACTTTCAGCAGCAGCAACTTTGCAGATACTGTTCATGCACCAATGGCAGTGGCTCAGTGGTTCATGTAGGTTGTCTACAAACCAGAAGGTTGGTAGGTTCAATCCCCGGTTCCACCTGACCAAGTGTCGAGGTGTCAATGAGCAAGACACCTAACCCCAACTGCTCCCGATGAGCTGAGTGGCGCCTTGCATGGCTGACACCGCCGTCGGTGTATGAATGGGTGAATGTGAGGCAAAATGTAAAGCGCTTTGGTGGCTATTGGGTCTGTGAAAGCGCTATATAAATGCAGTCCATTTACCATTTAAGACAAAATCTTCTTCCCATTTTCCCATAAATAGTCCTGCATATGATGGGCTATAACAAGCTCCCATAGCACAACCTTTTATCTGTTTGAAAGTCGTATGCTGGAAGATGAAGATATTATTATTCAATGTCCCATTCAGTTAATGACAGTAAAAAAAATCAGTGGGGGGACTCCTACTTGTGTAAGAGCTGCCAGACCCTGCGTATGTTCAATGTTAGTGTACAATGCTTCTTCATCCATAGTGACTAGATATCAGAGCCTATGTTTTGTAGTTGTGTGATCTTATTCAGAACATCTGTGGCGTCTTGGACAAATGCTGGAAGTGAAGGAAAACAAGGTTTAATAAAATAGTCAATGCACTTAAGAGACTGGTTCAGTGAGACTGTCATTACCTGAGATAACAGGTCTCCCTGGACGGTTCTCAACACACTTATGGATTTTGGGTAGCATGTAGAATGATGCCACTCTTGGGTTTTCATTCCAAAGTTAACCTGTTTGACCCAGAACTGTTAAAGCATCACTTCAGTTTAAGTTTAGTTAGGTTCAGGCTACATACAATTCAGAAGCCATGCAATAAAAAAAGAAACCCCAGCTCTCTGAAATGAATTTGCACTCACACGGACACTCATATGGCCCTACAGGCCAAAATCATTTTGAATGCTTTACAATGGTGTAAGATTCTTGTAAATGACTGATGAGAAGTCACAATTTAAGGAAATGCAAATATACAATACAAACACAAGTATACAAGAGGACTGAATCTCATTTTATTTACCTTTTTTTTTGCTGCTGACTTATGATTAAATTCCAGCATACAAAAAAGTTAAATACTTAAGGTTTATTTTCTGACTAAAATTAGAGTGTTTGAACTTGCTTCTTCTGATAACCTAATTTTTTGCTGTGTGAAAAGTTTTTAAAAAGCATTTAAAAGCTTTATGTATTTTATATGTATTTTCAGATAGAAAGAATAGAGAAGCGCTATCTGGAGCTGTTTGACCGGGACTACAAGTATAGCATCATCCACAACACCAATGGGGAGGTGTGTGGTCACTACCCACGGAAGATCGTGTTTCTGGAATATGAATCTTCAGACAATAATAAAGAGAGGTAATAAAATCACCATCTCTGTTAGTCTACTGAAGACGCACAGTAGACATAATAGTAATATTGGGGGAAAGTCAATTTCAGCAAAAAGCATTTTATATAGGGATGCACCGATACCGAAACCAGTATCGATATCACGCCCAATACTGTGCTCGTGTACTCTAAAATGCTCCGATACCAACAACCGATACCACGCAGCGTGTACATTACACAGTGCTTGTGACAAAGAAACGCCAACAACAGAGCAAACAGAGAGCAGAATAGATATATAAGAGAAGGATGTCAATGAAGTATTGAATTAATAGAATGTAAAACAAATTAAATATTTATGCCTTAATAGATGCTGTGCGTAAGCTGATAAGCGAAACTCGGAGCGTATTCAAGTATAAGTTTGTCAAGCATCCTTTTTTCACAGACATCGCTGGAAAGTTTGTAGTTTGGTCGTATAGGCCTATGTCAAAGCAAATGTTAAACGAGGCACATATTAGACTACTAATGTTAACTTTAGCTCAAACAGTAGAGCGTTGGTGCTTGCAACGCCAAGGACAGGTCATGGGTTCGATTCCCAGGGAAAGCAAGAACTGATAAGAATGTAATGGCGCTTTTCCACTGCATGGTACGCTCGGTTCGGTTCGGTACGGTTCGATTCGGCGCGGAACGGTTCGCGCTCGGTTGCTTTTCCACTGCAGTTAGTACCCATTCAAAGTGGGTGGGACTGATCGTTACACTGTTTGTAGGTCCGGTGATAGCCGTGTGCGGCTAGCTGAGCTAGCTGCTACTTCTTGGAACACTTTTTCATTCTGTTTTGCCCCATCCAGCTCTCGCTGGACCCGCTCCTAGGCAACCAACGAGAGGAACGTCTGCACCTCGACCACGATTCAGCCATTTCCTTTTTAAAGTGTTGATCTCTTCTTTTTTTTTCAAGTAAGTAAAACACAGGTGCTACCGTGTTGGCTGTTGTCTACTGGTTATATGACTCTGTATAGCGGGTTTAGTGTCTCGTGTCGCAAATCCAATGACGCTGGTAGTGACGATTCTGTCTGTCTGACCAATCAGTGATCTGCAGTGTTTCACGTCACATTTTAGTACCGGTACGGTACGCTTGGAACCTCAACAGATCAGGTACCATTTAAAGCGCGCCGAAGCGCACCGTACCGTACCGTACCATGCAGTGGAAAAGCACCACAAGTGAGCCGTACCGAACCGAACCGTACCGTACCATGCAGTGGAAAAGCGCCATTAATGTGTACCATGAAATGCAATGTAAGCATCTGCCAAATGCGTAAATGTAACTCATGGTGATTGCTGATCACTCACTCAGCACACATGCGTTATTTGGATTAAAACAAAATCGTATATGCAAGTAAAAACTTGAACTGGTACATGATTTATGTATAATGAGTGGTTCCCTACATTATTACAGGACATTTACAGACAAGAAGTTTATTTTGAATACTGTATTGAATTCTTTCCTGCCGCCTTGTGCTTGAACTGATGAATTCACAAAAATGTTGTAAAAAGCGTATTTGCGAGTATATACGCAACTCTCATAACTTTACTCTTATATGGGCTTCGGAACTTCTGCCCTGGGCTATAGTGAGGAGCGAAGTTTTAAGCACGCACGGCATTTCGAAAGGGGTTCCCATAGTGTAAGCTACTTGCGCAATACGAGAGACCTCTCGAAAGGGAACTGAGGTTACGTTAGTAACCGAGACGTTAGCCTGTATTGAACATTTAATTTATTAAACCTATTGTTTAATTGGAGTTACGAAGGTTTTACTTGTGTAATCTGACTTATTTATCATGCATAATGCAAACAGTCCTGGCTCCGCACATCGGATGACCGTGTTTCATTTACATGTTGAATTAGGTTATTCTGCAATTACGAATAATTAAATAAATATGCAAATTAATGAATGCATAAATAAGTCCACAAAAATATCTATATAAATATATAAAAACAATATTTAACAAATAAATACGTAATTACCTAAATCCACATATTCCTAACTAAATAAATATATTAATAAAAAATATGTAAATGTGCGAGGAGATAAATAAATAAATAAATAAATATATTTTTGGGGAAACAAAATATAAATGCTATACTGAAAGTTGACCTCACCTCATAATGTGATTATGCAGAGGAGTTCTGGAAAGAAGTAGCCTGGCTTATTTTCTCTGCTTGCAACAAACTTTTGATTTTTGAAATAAAGAATGTACTGTTTTTGATTTGGGACTCAAGAGATGGACGACATATTAAAACTTCTAACTCTATGTGGCCAGTTTCATCTCCATAAATATAAAGTCACTGATTCTAAGCCCGATTTTAGGCTTTTCTGTGTTCATTTAAAGTTATTATATGACTCTCTTTGTTAATCAGCTAACAAGAAAGTCACTAAAACTGCTCTTTTGTTAAAAAATAAATAAATTATGGTTTCATTGTTACCTCCTGATTTCCTGAAGATGACAAAAAAAATTTTCCCGTTGTTTCATGTTATTTATTTCTATTTTTAATTACAGTGCCCTCCACAATTATTGGCACCCCTGTTTAAGATGTGGTCAAGGACTTCTAAAAATTCTCCCTTTTTTTAAAACAACATAGAACCCAAATGCAAAAAAAGAGAAAAATCCAACCTTTTATTTAAGTGCATTACTTTGGTGGGGGGAAAAAAATCACACATTTAAAAAACAACAACCTTGAAATCATGTGTCCCACAATTATTGGCACCCCTGATGTTAATACTTTGTACAATCCCCTTTTGCCAACAAGACAGCACTTAATCTCCTCCTATAACATTTCACAAGATTGGAGAATACAGAGAGAGGGATCTTTGACCATTCTTCTTTGCACAATCTTTCTAGATCATCCAGTGTCCTGGGTCCTCTCTTATGCACTCTCCTCTTTAGCTCGCCCCACAGGTTTTCGATTGGGTTGAGGTCTGGTGACTGAGATGGCCATGGGAGGACCTTGAGTTTGTGACTGCTGAACCATTTTTGTGTAGATTTTGCCACATGTTTTGGATCATTATCCTGCTGAAAGACCCAATGACGACCCATCTTCAGCTTTCTGGCAGAGGCCATCAGGTTTTTATTTAAAATGTCCTGGTAGTTCAAAGCGTTCATAATGCCATGCACCCTAACAAGGTTCCTAGGGCCTTTGGAAGAGAAACAGGCCCACAGCATCACAGATCCTCCACCATACTTCACGGTGGGCATGAGGTGCTTTTCGGCATACTCATCTTTTGTTTTACGCCAGACCCACTTAGAGTGTTTGTTGCCAAAAAGCTCAATCTTAGTCTCATCTGACCAAAGCACACGATCCCAGTTGAAGTCCCAGTGCCGCTTAGCAAACTCCAGACGTTTACGTTTGTGAGTGTTAGTGAGAAAAGGCTTTTTCCTTGCATGCCTCCCAAACAGCTTGTTGGCATGTAGAGAGCGTCTGATGGTTGTTTTGGAGACTTTGTGACCCCAAGATGCCACTCTTTGATGCAATTCTGTGACAGTGAGCTTAGGACTTTTTTTTACTTCTCTTACCATCCTCCTCACTGTGCGTTGGGGCAAGATAAACTTGGGACCTCTTCCAGCCTTGTTTGTCACTGTTCCAGTTGTTTTAAACTTCTTAATGATTCCTCTGACTGTAGATACAAGTTAAGGCGAGTGGCTATTTTCTTGTAGCCATTTCCTGACTTATGAATGTCGACACACATCTGCCTTACTTGAATGGTGTGTTCTCTTGTCTTTGCCATGTTGACACATGGGTAAGAGAATTAGGCCTCTGTGTCACGTCATATTTATACCCCAGGGAAACAGGAAGTCATGAATTACTAATTAAAAGTTCCTAGATACCCTGACCAACTTTAGCAACTACAGAAAAATATATTAAAAAAAAAATCAATTAAAATTTTCAGCGGAATTGTTAGGGGTGCCAATAATTGTGGGACACATGATTTCAAGTTTTTTTTTTTTTAAATGTGTGATTTTTTTTTTCCACCAAAGTAATGCACAAAGTAATTCTCTTTTTTTGCATTTGGGTTCTATGTTGTTTAAAAAAAAGGGAGAATTTTTAGAAGTCCTTGACCACATCTTAAACAGTGGTGCCAATAATTGTGGAGGGCACTGTATGTATTGTATGTTTAATTTCTTTAGTAGACTATCTCTTATTGTATGTAATGTACTTTATTGCCTTGCTCTACCTCGAGTTCCTTATCCTATTTTTTTATGTGTGATTAATATGTCCCCTGTGATCTTTGTTCAATTGAAAAATAACAATAATTAAAAACAATTAATTGGTGGACGCAAACTTCACGTTCATTGAGACTAGTGCATGTTGCAAAGTCATAATAAAGAGCTGATCGAAACGCCTTATGTGACCCCCTTATGTCTATCCCTCACTGCCTTGTTTTCATGCACATGAAATTCATTGTGGTGTCTACCCTGACTAAGTTCTATAACCAGAAAACGTCTCTGGTTACTCACGTAACCGTAGTTCCCTGAGAGGAGGGAACAAGACATTACGTATGGGAAAATCAATTTCCTCAATGTTTAAGCTCAATGATTTGAATAACTCTTTGCTTGCAAAAGCCAATGGCGCCCGCGTCCTCACCTGATTGGCTGACAGTACCCAATATAGGCGATCCAGGGCGCCAAAAACCCCAGAGTCTTTCTGACGTTCGCAATGCATGTCATTTCTGCCTATTTTGCTTGAAATCTGTCTGTTTTGAGCTAAAAAAGTATCAGCAATGCTGCCGCTTTGGGTACGCCCACCACCCATGCCGAGCGCGCACCAGATTCCACACAACAACAACACACCTGCGGCTATACATCTTCGAAGGACCATGGCGGCGAAGCCAATAAACGGGCTTGGTGGTCGGAAACGACGAGATGATTTATGGAGATACTTTCAGTTTCAGTATAATCCAGCGGTTCTCAAAGTGTGGGGCGCGCCCCACTGGCGTGACAGGTCTCCTCCAAACGTGAGGAAATTTCCTGTTTTATGCCAATATATTTATTCGTTCATGGCGAGTCCGCATCGTCAACTTCATCTTTGCAGCGACACTGAAAACACCAGTTTTAACAAACCAATTAAATGTCTCCTTGCTATTTTTTACACATTCATAATCATTACTTTTGCCGGTTCTTTTTGACAAGCTTTATGCTTGCGGTCATGCGCTTGAGTGCGCTATAACGCTCATGATCCTGTAGCCTATAGGCTATTTAAGTAATTAAATTAATATAAAGGGGCGATTTGTCGACTAATGGCTTAAATGAACAACTACTAGTCGACTAGAATAAAAACTTTAGTCGGAGACAGCCCTTATTCCACATATTCTCGAACCAGCAGGCCATTCTGGGTTGAGCAAGCGACCCTAAGCGGAATGAGCGAGCGGAGGAATATTCAGAAATGCGCTCTTCGCTCACATGCTCTGATCGGAACAAAGGAACATTACAATAATTAATCATTAGTTTATATCTTATACACTGCCCATACACTACCCATCATTTTAATCACATTTCAAACACAGTATGTTATGTCTATTTTAATGAAACAGAACACAGCGGTTTCACAACATTTACACATTTGAAAAACTGGTTTGGAACTGCAGGTTGTTGAGGGAACTCTGGGCGGGAACGCGCCCTTTTCGCCGCAGGTCCGCTCCTGGCATGAACATCAGGAACGCTGCTCCTTCTTGTCCGCCGGCCGTCCTTGGCGTCCTCGACGGGAGGCGGTCGTGTGTAACCCAATTTCTCCGCACATTCCACTGCTGTCAGTAGCTGGGTCCCCTGTGCATGGGCTCGGGCTGAATGAGGGGAGCGCCATGACCAAGTGAGCTCCTCATGGAGCTCAGGAAAAAATGGTGCGGGTCTCCGCCTGGCGGCCCACGCCAAGGAAGGAACTGTCCATCCACTTCCTAGTCGGCTGTTCCTTGCGGGCTGCCCAGTCAAGCTCCATATCAGCTACTGCCTCAGTTAGAATAGCCATGAGCTCCGCATCCAACGAGTGGCTTCTGCAGGAGCCTCAGACCATGCTCCCGGGTCGGAGGCACTCGTGGACATGGTGTCGTCCTCACCATAACCGAACCATTTCCCGCGCTTCCTTTGGGGGACAGAAACTGGCCTCAGCGTAGGTGATAAGTTTTGACACGAGAGGGCGGCGTGGGCGTTGGGCTAATGCCAACTCCTCGACAGAGTCTATTGACGGAGCCCTCTGCAGTCTCCCGGCCCGCGGCTCGACGGCGGTGGGCGGGGAGAGACAGGAGTAATAAGGCCACCGTTACGGGTAACGGCCAGCCTCGAGCAAAGGATCTTAATCGGTAGGTCCTCACAGGCCCGACAATCTGATCCTTCGAGCGCCGCCTCTGTGTGGGCCCGCCCCAGACACAGCACACACTGCTCGTGTGCGACCGGGAAGTTGATGGGACCACCACACATGCGGCAGAGACATTTTGTTCTTGTAATTGAAAGAATCCTCCGGAACGCGAGAGGGGATATTCCACGTTGTCCACTCTGTCTGCGTGAATCCACAGCGAACAGGCTCCAGGTGAAGAAGAAAGATTCTGGGGTTTTTGGCGCCCTGCATCACCTATATTGGGTACTGTCAGCCAATCAGGTGAGGGCGCGGGCGCCATTGGCTTTTGCAAGCAAAGAGTTATAGACCCCTTTTGCGCCGACGTCACAATTACATCACGGCGCTAGCTGGAGGCAACCAATACAAACCAGCACAGATTCGGCTACATAATAAGGAGCTTTTAATTATTATTATTAAATGTCATCTTGTTGTGTTGTTGGGTGCAAGAATCGATGAAAAATTAAAATGCTGTATCTGGATGGAATGTTTATTTTTAGAAAATATTCACATCATAAACATTGCACCGCAATGTCACTCTTTACATTTCGTCTTCTCGGCGCTGGCTCGGCAGAACTGCGGATCAAACACACACAAATCTTGTACACATTCTGCACATAGTTATAGGCATCTAAAGATTTATATGCCCTCAGTTTCTCTTTACGCTCGGTTTCCCTATCGGATAGGTCGGTGTAGAAGTCAGGCCACTAAACAGAGGTAACGTTAATACTGTCAGATCGCCCATCATTGAGTGACTACGAGTCGGCCAATCTGGTTCCGTCCGTTAAAATGAACTTTTGCAAATAACAATCGCGGTCCTGGACACTGAGTGACCTTGCACATTAAGATACAATCGGATTTTCTCCAGTCATTGTTAAAAAACAAGCTAACAAAACTTGAAAATGAAACTTAAGGAAGCGGTCAGAGGGATCGTTCTGCCTCCACCTAAGTTCCGCCCACAGAAATCTTCAACATGTTTAC
The DNA here is from genome assembly GCA_036326025.1 of Chrosomus eos. Classification (NCBI taxonomy): domain Eukaryota; kingdom Metazoa; phylum Chordata; class Actinopteri; order Cypriniformes; family Leuciscidae; genus Chrosomus; species Chrosomus eos. The sequence continues at coordinate 15,415,976 of CM070828.1, read as the reverse complement.
CAACTGAAAAGGGGTCTATTCAAAACAGGCTTCAACATTTCGAGGAAATTGATTTCCCCATACGTAATGTCGAGGGACCGACTCGATAAGGGAACTGACATGCACAGCTTGTCAACACTACTTCTAATGCTTGTTATTGTATCAATGCCATATTCAATGCTAAGTTCTGCTTTAACAAATGGTTCCGAATGTCAGAAATTTAAATTCATTGTTAATTTTTTTATGCTGTAATTTTATTTTTAATGTAAATCACACTTTTGTGTTTATAGATGATAGATATATCTAAATCCTTTTTTGTTTTAATTATTAGCTTTTTGTCCTTTTATTTAAAAGGACAGTGGGGACCTGACTGGGACTTGTTAAGGATCACATTACAGACTAGATAAATACATCATAACAAATAAAACAATTAATAGGAGACAGTGCAAAACCCTATGTGGAGTGTAAAAGAAAAAAAATCAAATTGGGGAGTTGTTTCCTTCCGAAAGTATTTTAATTAAGCTGCAGGTTTTCATCATTGCAGGAAAGTAGAGTATATTAAATATGTTTACATTTTGGATTTAATTATTATTTGTTACTTTTTAAATTCATGTTTTTAAAGAAGGCACCACAGATAATGATGTAATGCCTTATCTGTTGCAGTGTCTGAAGAAATTTTCACCGAACCTCAAGACAAAGAGATACTATCTTCCCAAGCTGATTGGCTTTTATGACGTATTGTCTATTTTGAGACGCAACTTACCGAACATCCAAAACAATGCTAATTTAGATCTAAATTAGGTTAGCACTAAACCAGAATCTTGCATCTGAAATTTTACAGTTCCATTGTAGTGGTCAGTTTTTAATGGTTTTAATTGAAATGTTAAAACATGGACATGGAACTTTATCATAGCTGATCAAACAGAAGTAGCCTAACTACTTACCTTCTTACTACCTTGTAATTGTCTTTTAATTATTCATATAGAAATGTTGATCTACTTTGTCTAATGCAACTACATCTCTATCTCCCTGCTCAATTGCAATCTGTAGTTAAGAACAATGTGGGAAGACTGGAAAGGCATTTTATGTTCCCCTGATGTTCTCTAAATACAGGCTAATATCTGTAATGACATTGAAGCCATACCTTTTTTGGCATAATGTTGAAATTGAATTTTTATTCTTACGACTACTTCTGTTAATTGGTCAAGTGGGCAAAGTTATTGGTTGATCAAATGGTAGAATATCAGCCAATATCACCAGTCTATTGTACTTTTTTAAAAATCTTTTTAATTGTTGTTTTCTTCTTTTTCTTCATTTTTGTTCAGCTTTGAGAGTACAGTGCAGATCAGTAAATTGCAGGATTTGGTCAACCGTAGTAAGATGGCTCGTTGTAGAGGGAGATTTGTCTGTCCTGTCATCCTCTACAATGGAAAGGTAACTATCTTGCCACTCCAATCTTGCCTCATAGTATTTTTTTGACCACCAGATGCTTTCTGTTGCTGCTTCATGTTTCATGTTCATGCTGCTTCAATAAACTGTTATCCTTGTAGGACATTTGAATATATTGATAGTAGACAAATCATAGTGTCAATAACAGATTTAATTTTTTATTGTGAAATCTGGCTGTCGGGATCTTTAGTACTGAAGTGTTGAGTTCTGGACTATCAGCCTTTGACTTAAAAGGTTGGTATAATTTACTGGGAGCGAACAACAAGCTTCAAGCCTCCTTTAGCTTTACCAGGGTCCTGTGTTTCTTTTTTGTTGTGGCAACCTTAAACTCTTATTTTTTCTCCTCTGTTGTAGCATGTGTGTCGATCCTCCACACTAGCAGGTTGGGGCGAACTTTATGGACGCACTGGATACAACTACATTTTTTCAGGTACACACTCTATTAGTTATTAAGAAAGCTCTGTGTTTGTTCCTCTTTCCAAAACAAGCTGTACCAGCATCAAAATGATGTGTCAAAAGTTGACATATTTTAATTTTACACAGCATGCTAAAAATATAATGAGCTGTGGTGCAACTGCCAAAGACATTTTCCCAACAATGAAAAAATAGTGCAAGTCAAGCCACCTTTATTTATGTAGCGCTTTAGACAGTATAGATTTACAGAGATAACAGTAAATTATGATAATTATGCATTGTTCAGCTGAAGCCAGTTCAGTGTTGATTCAATTCCGTTGTAAGGATCATCAATTATTCAATTTGTTGTTTTCATCTATAAACCAGTTCTGCAATAAATTATGTCTTCGTCCAGCTCAGTTTTTCATTTCTCAAACGTCAGCGTCAGTACAGTCAGATCAATAATATTGTTGACTATTAAGTGTCTCCAACTAAGCAAGCTAGAAGTGACAGTGGCAAAGAACGTAAACTCCATCAGATGACAGAATGGAGAAAAAACCTTGGGACAAACCAGGCTCAGTCAGGGGGACAGTTCTCTTCTGACAAACAACCGAAAAGTGTGATTATGATTCAGGCAGCATTATAGATCAGAAGTCAGATTGGATTGGAACATATGGAACGCTATATAAATAAATGTGACTTGACTTGACATTTAGGGGCTGCGTTTTGGTCGTGTCTAGGTGCAGGTCTATCATCTGATCTGGATATGGACCAGATCCGACTGACTACGGTATCCTCGGGATAAGGATGAGACAGACAGACTAATATTAGCACTTGACGCACAGCGAATGCGGTTGCTCAGTCCTGTTTTTTGAAACGCCAAAAGCGTCAATTGGCAACATAACGTTGTGCGTCAAGTTCAAATGCTACTCTTTTGGCATAAATCGATGCATACGGCCGTCTGCCGGAAGCTAGTTATTTTAGTCGATAATGTTTTAAATACACAAACGCATCGCTTCACTTCAGAAGGCCTTTATTAACCCCCAGAGACGCGTGGAGCACTTTAGTCATGAATGGATGTGCTTTGATGGACTTCCAAAGAAATACACCCATGCACTCCCATTATAAAGCTGGGAAGAGACAGGACATTTTTTTTATATAACTCTGATTGTAGTCATCTCAAAGAAGAATGTCATATACACCTAAAATGACTTGAGGGTGAGTAAATCATGGGCTTTTGGGTGAACTATCCCTTTAATTATCTATAAGTGCAAATGAGCAACCGTGTCTAAAGTGCTGGTCAATAGTTTCTGTTGCAACATCGAGTTCTTCTAAGCTGGTCAGGAAGACTATTTATAAAGCAATCTTTAGTGATAGAAGTGATTGTTCCAACATATTTGTAACATGGAGTTTGTTTTGCAACCTTGACTAAATGGAGTATACATGAGACTAGATCATGATCTGAGATGTCATTGCTGACAGTGCAAACAGAATGCGTCCTGTGTTAGTGACTCCTCGCAGACAGTGTTAATTTTGACAGCAGATTTAGTTTTAGTCAACGTTTTTTGACTAAAATGCCATTTAGATTTAGTCTTATTTTAATCATCTGAATTGTTTTATTTGTAGTCTAGCAAAATATCATAGAATACCATACAACTAAATTCTAACAGTCATTAAACAAGAAACAAAAATAAGAAGAAATAAATACAATAGAACAAAGATAAAAATTAAATAAACATTGCTTTTAAGAGATAGTTCACCCAAAAATGAAAATTGTCATAATTTACTCACCCTCATAACACAAAAGAAGATATTTTAAAGAATGTTGGTTACCAGACAGTTGACAGTAGCCATTGACTTCCATAGTATTTTTTTCCTACTATGAAGTGAATGACTACCGTCAACTGTTCAATTACCAACATTCTTTAAAATGTCGTCTTGTGTGTTCAACAGAAGAAATAAACTTGTACAGGTTTGGAACAACTCTAGGGTGAGTAAGTGATGACAATTTTCATTTTTGGGCGAGCAATCCATTTTAAGTTTGTCAGGTAGGTTTAACAGTAGTATTCAGGTAAGAAAAAATACTATACTCTCTAAAATAAATACTCTCTAATCATTAGGCCGCGACTGCCTGCCATTAATACATTTAAGAGATTATTGAAACATTTCAATCACATGGTCTGAATTGCTCAATCTACAGTTATTGACTGAGTTTAAACTGTATAGATGTTGCTGTGAAAATTACTTGTTGGATTGCATTAGGTTTAATCTCAAACTATTTCAGGCGGTTCAGATGACACCTTGGGTGATGCTGAAGAGGTTCTGGAGGATGACTGTGCAGTTCGGTAAGATAAGCTGGCAAGGAACACAAAATTACAAGGAGCCAAATGTTCGAATTATTAATTGATTTTGATTTCTTCTTTCTTCTTTCTTTCTTTCTTTCTTTCTTTCTTTCTTTCTTTCTTTCTTTCTTTCTTTCTTTTTCTTTCTTTCTTTCTTTCTTTCTTTTTCTTTCTCTACAGGAATGATTCACAGTTGTTTGATAAGGTTAGGGGCTCTGACATTAAGCTGTTGAAGTATTTGTCTATACACTACATTTGTGACCTCATGGTGGAGAAGAAGAAGGTCAAGTTTGGCCTCAAGTGAGTGAACCTCCTATTAAATTCATGCTTTTGTTAAAAATTACATAATGTGCCATTATGGCATGTGCCATAAATAATGTAGGCCTTTCACACCCAAAATATCAGGGTCCAAAATTAACTTTTTGCCTACCAGCCAAGGTGGCAAAACAATTACCATTGAATTATTTATTTTTATTCTATGTTATTCTAAATTTATTTTGAAATTATTTTTTATATGTTCTATATTGTGTGCCAAAGAGATTAAACATAAGTGTTGAAAATATAAACGTCACACTTCACATGTTCCACAGCAGGACAATCGCTAAATTATAGATAAAACAAAAACAAACAAAAGCAGAGTCACAGAAACGCACACATTCAAACCTCTGAAATTAGTAACACGTGACTGTAATGTATGCTACATTCACGCCATGTTGTAACTACCGTAAATGCAAGATGACAGTTATAATGATAATGCATAATGTCACATGCTATTAACTTTTTTTTCAAACGGGTTCCCTTTTGAGAGCGGTAACTTATACATTGCGTCAGCTGACGCTGCTGGAACTCCTCCCTTCTCCACTTTTGCTGAAATCTTATAGGCTAACGCCAGCTTGGAACAGCTGGCCAATTGTCATGAACTATGCAAATACTGACAGGCTTGCGGGCAGTATAAATGCAGGGGCGCGACAATTGGGTCAGAATCTCTTTCTTCATGCTGTAATTGTTGAAGTTGCACTTGGGTACTAGTTGTCTTTTCTTCCTCACATCTGATGGCTACCCTTTGCAGGATTTGTACGGGTCCCATGGACCCGCCCCACACCTACGAGTACTACACCATCTGCCTGGGCCTGGTCCACGCCGAGGTGACCTTCTTAGACTCCACGTATGAGCACTGCGCCAACCTGCCGGTGCGCACTTAAGAACCAGGAAGGGTTTTTGCTAAAAGAATTGCTATTACGGGGTAACACCCACCCCTCCCCCACCCATAAACGACGGTGTCGACAAGGCCTGGGGCCATAGTCCTCTGCTGTCGCCACATTCCACTGGTCCTTTTCGTGGACGTGCTGGACTCGACGTGAAATGCTCCGGATGAGCTAAAATACCAAAAGTTATATTCCTAGGTAATTTCAGTCGGGCGCCGCCATGCTTCTTCGAGGAGGAGGACTCCGTTCTTCCACGACGTCCATGAGCACGTGGTAAAGCAGGGTCTGCACCCCAATCGGCTTGCTTCCACGCTGCCACCCAGTCCATCTTCTCCCACGTGGACGAGGCGGAAGCCCACGCCCACGCGCTATGTGCGCATGCCCCCCGTCGAGGAGACCGTCGCCGTGCATCTGTGCCCGTCCTTTCATCTGGCTGAAAAAAGAAAGGCTCCAATCACTCCCCCCAGCCTTTTTGGTAACGCTGTGGTGTCAGTTACTGTCATGAATGTTGACTCGTAGCCTCTCCCGTCGCTCGTTCCAGCCCTCGTCGAGGTCTCTCTCTTCGTCTGTACCTCGTCCAGCCTAAGATCGGCTGAGCAGCCCGCTGCGGCTCTCTGCCCCAAGCTGGATGTTCACCGTAGGCAGACCGGGAATGTAGCGTCACGGACCACGGAGAAGCCCACACTGCTACGGCTCGGCTACAAAGCATTCGTCCTACGAACCATCCAAATGAAGGGGAGAGTTCGTCGGAGGCCCTGCCCCCAAGCACTGTGTTTTGCATCACGTCCCCTCTGTTCGTGCAGGCGACATTTGCAATGTTTGTGTGAATGCTGTGTCTGTTTGTGTGAGTTCCACAACAAGAGCACATATCCCATCACACAAAAAGCCTTTTCCTCCTCATACACTCAACATTGTGTTACTCGTGCCTTTCGAGCCCTTGGTTTCGATTGCTGTTAAGGAGCTCTCATTAAAAAATGGCTCTGCTCCTTACCCTTGCTTCAGGTAAGCACATTGGGGACTAACAAACGTTCTCATGGACAGTGATATTATCTGTTTCGGACCCGGCAACTGCAGTGTTACTCTCCGGCCAAGACAGGGCTACGTGCCCAAGTCTCTCACTAACGTTACACCCTTCAAAGCACAGGATGTTATCCTCTCGTGAGCGCTGTTTGCCCTGTCAGGGCTTTGCGGATGTATGTGAATTGCGCGACCGCCTTCCTTCAGTCGGGCTAGCTTTTCGTGTGCTTTGGTTGCTGTATTAAGGGAAAGACGTGAACTGTATCAAAACAGAGACTTTCTCACTGGAATGTGGATGCTGTCACGCTGGCTTATGTGTGTCAGGGGAAAGATTGTCCCCGTAACATATGAGCTCATTCGGCGAGAGCTGTTGCCTCTTCGTGGGCCTGGTCTAGAGGTATGTCTATCCAGGATTTATGTTTTGCTGCTGGCTGCTCTTCTCAGAACACCTTCGCCAGATTTCACAAGCTGGGTGTACCGTCTCTGGCGTCTCAAGTGCTTTTGGTGAGTTAAGTTCCTTACTTATGTATTTTAAACTGTCGCAGTTTAGTATGTATTTTAAAGTTGTACGCAGTGGTTAACCGCTATGCTGTTGACTCTCTGTATATGGCTACTAGTGCTTAATACAGTTGTTACCGCTACCGCCGTTTTGACCATGTTTTACTTTCATGCTTGAGTACTTATTGTGTTGTGTCTGCCCTGGATCAGTGCAGCCTTCGTTTTCATTGCGTTTGTATATGTGAATTTTGATAGGGTCCGAGCTGATGTCTCATTGGTTTAGTTCAGCCCATCAGATGTGAGCACTCCTGGAAACACAGCTATTGGGTGACTGTTTGTCTCTTCGGTGGCTGGTGTAGCTTGGCCCCGTTTTCTCCAGGCTTATCTTCACTACTCTCATGGTGGGATTTAATACATTTCCCGCAGTGTCAGCTGGCACAATGTAGAAGTTACCGCTCTCGAAAGGGAACATCTCTGGTTACTATCGTAAGCATGGTTACCTGAGAGGCAGGAACGAGACATTGCGTTAGCTTCCGTGTTCGCTGTTCGATCAGTTGTGTAAGCGTTCAGTCGTGATTCTGACGCAATTGTCCCGCCTATGGATTTTATACTGCCTGTGAGCCTTTCAGTATTTGCATTCTTCGCAACAATTGGCCAGGTGTTCCAAGCTGGCGTTATCCTATAAGATTTCAACAAAAGTAGAGAAGGGAGGAGTTCCCGCAGCATCAGCTGACGCAATGTCTCGTTCCCGCCTCTCAGGGAACCGAGGTTACGATAGTAACCAGAGACGTTTTCATACTTCATACTTACTTCTGTAAGGTTTTCTGTACCACCACAACACGCATATCCAAATAATCTGCAATGAACTTATTACCTGGAATGACTGGCTGGCATGGAATTCAGCAACTTCCTGGCCAAATGGAGAATTTACCCACTTTTTGCACTCTGCAGGAGTTAATTTTGGACCCTGGCCAATGTTCATTATGACATGACAGTGTTTTGTGTTTGTGTTGTTGTGTTGTCTTTCTCAGTGATATCTTACTCTCTTTACAATTTTGTTTTTCTTCAGTGTGACTTCCTCAGAAAAGGTGGACAAGGCCCAACGCTATGCTGACTTCACCCTACTCTCTGTGCCTTATCCAGGTGTAGATCTTGCCTGACTTAATGCTCATGCTGATTTCATTTTTAAGAACAAGTTTTGTTATATTCTACTTATTAAATTGCAGTAATCAGTACATTTTACTGTAGTTTTAATAGTAGTAATTTCATGTGCTTGTTTTCAGGATGTGAATTCTTCAGGGAATATAAAGACAGAGATTACACAGCAGAAGGACTTGTCTTCAACTGGAATCAGGTCCATACCAAGTACAAACACAAAGTCACTTTCATTTGTCTGCATACTTGGCTAGATTGTTGTTTGGACAGAGTAAATAAAGTTGATTTTACACTGACCATCATTTTTGTGTGTTTGTGTGTGTAGGACTATGTGGATGCTCCTTTGACAATCCCTGATTGCTTTACAAGAAACCTCAACATGAACTGGAGTGAATACCAGGTTCTCAGAGATCCTTATCAACTTTATTGACTTTGTCTTTTAGATGGAAAAACAGGAATTGTTTGGGTTTAAGGAAACCGCACAAGCTGTATGTAAATTCTGATGGAAGGTTTCACATTTAAAATACTAAGTACACTGCCTGAAGTAATACTTTTTGGATCATTTGAGGGATCATTTGAGAGTGAATTTGTAGAGTTTTTGTCAAAAATAGTTTAGTAAATAGTGCCAAGGCACAGTGCTTACTGATGCATATTAAACACCAGCTTTTGTCTCCACAAAAAAAAAAAAAAAAAAAATTTGGAAAAATGGCATTGTTATCATAAACAGTGTAGCTTAATGGTTAATACTCTAACAAAGGTTAATAAAGAATGCAGGATGGTGATCCACAGATTTATGTTCTTAAATTGAATTACGGCCTTCGTGTTTTTCAGTCATGGGACCTGGTGCAGCAGACTCAGAACTACCTGAAACTTCTTCTACACATCATCAACTCTGATGGTAAACTATTATACTTACACACGTCCTCACCAAACTGTACAACAGGTTTTACTCGTCTGTTTAGGTTTAGATAACTATTTGGTGTGTTGTGGCCTGTTGTGTGTTGTAGATGAGAACGGTTTACTGGTGCACTGTATATCAGGCTGGGACAGGACACCCCTCTTTGTGTCCCTGCTTAGACTCTCTTTGTGGGCGGTGAGTATCCATTCTTCTGTCTCTCACTACATCAGACCTCATTTTACAACTTTATTCACCCCACAGTGCTAACTACCGTAATTTCTTCCCCCATTCCTATCCTTAAAATTCTTTGGCTAATGTTTGGCATTTATTAAGTTTTATTAAGTTCAATGTTTGAATTAATTTTGCATTTTCATAGGACGGTGCCATTCATGCCAGTCTGGAGCCGTCTGAGATCCTTTACCTGACAATCGCATATGACTGGTTTCTTTTTGGGTTAGTCTCATTCCTGTTTGACTTACACATCTGTGTTTTGTAATGTACCAATATTAAACGACTGGCATAAGCTGATTATTCTTTTCACTTTAATTTCTCTAAAATATAAATAAATCACAAGGTAACATTTAATGGTACTAAAAGTACCAAACTCATTGAATGCATGATCACACGAACCCTAATATTACTAAATGCACACAACTAACACTGCAAGGAGTTCTGATATACTGAGAGAGCAGTTCTTTAACATTTTCATTCATCTCTTGGGACTTGTTTGACTGGCACATGCAGCCCATTATGTGACCTGCAGTCTGCTATGTGACACTGTAAATTATGTGATAACTATAGCAGCTTTATGACGTTAACTTGTTGGAAACTACAGAAAAACCAGAAAGCTACACGGCACCAAGTGTTCTCTTTGATTCATTTAGAATGTTTTTTTTTTTTTAGTTTAGTTTATATATATATATATATATATATATATATATATATATATATATATATATATATATATATATATATAAAAGGCAGTTTTCAATTTTCAAGCAATAATCACAAAACAAGAAGATGCTTTCAAGTAATGTTAACCACACATATATATATATATATATATATATATATATATATATATATATATATATATATATATATATATATATATATATATATATATATATATATATATATATATATATTTGTTCAACAACATGAATATTTTTTTTGTGTCTGAAGGGTGAATAAAAAGAAAATATGTCTGCAGGAAGTGATGTTTGATCTAACATAATTAAATATGCAATAAAATATAAGGATATTCTCACTGATTTATTTTTGTCCTTTTCACTAGTCACATGTTGCCTGACCGGCTCTCTAAAGGAGAGGAGGTGAGACTTCACTTATTTTAAACCTACACCATGAAATTTTCTGTTACTTTTGAATGGTATAGAGTCTATGTGATTTATATGGTAATTATGGTTTGGTGTGCACCATACAGTCATTGTTCATGTGTGTATAAATGATTATTGGTGTGTTTATTGCACATATAAGGCAAGAGTGTTGTGTTTTATCATTTCATTTTGTATGAAAATAATTTAAGTTTTGATATTCTCTCTCCTAGATTTTCTTTTTCTGCTTCAATTTTCTGAAGCATATTGTTTGTGAAACGTTTTCAGTCAAAAAGAAACAAAGGTAAACTATCTTACTTATGATTTTAAATATAAGAATAATCTTTGTGTGTCTCATGAGTATATTTAGAATAGAGCAATTTGAAAGTCTTTGAATCTAAATAGAAACAATAAGCTTTTTTTAAATGTAAGCTGTAAGCTTTAACCTTTTATATTTTGATTTTATTGTGAGCTTAAGAAAATGTTGAAATTACTGTTAGGTGACCTTTTGGTGCAACCATATGTGGTTGATTACAAGGGTGTGATTTTTAAAGTTGCGTAATAACCAGTAATTTCAGTACAGGTTAGTTCTCACCTTGATTTTGAAAAAAATGATGCACAATATGATGAGATGATGTGTTCTTAGAGGTTAAGAACACCTACAGGTTACATTTTTTTACTTTTTTTCTTAGAACTTGACTGCACTTTTTTATTCTGTCTGTAGTGCCATCACTATATAACAAAATTCTGGCCCTCAATATCCACTTTCCTGCAGAGTTTGGCTCCAAACCTGATCAAACTCATCTGCCTAGCTTTTTAGTAATCCTGAAGACTTTGATTCACTTGTTTTGTTTAAGTGTGTTTGATTAGTTTGAGCTGAGCTCTACTGGAAAGTGGATCTCAAGGCCCAGAGTTGCCCACCCCAACTTACAGTTTGATTTCATTTGATTTGATTTATTCAACAATGATCTTAAATACAATCATGCCAAAGTCAATTCATACACATTTCAAGACAACTTGTCGAGGATAAAATACACAAAAAGCCTCAGGCTTATTTCAATTGTGGTCCTCTATATGCATAACATGGACGAACAGTTCCAGTGGGAATAAAATCAAAAACAAACATCTCAAGTCAAATATATTTATATAGTGCTTTTCACAATACAGATTGTATCAAAGCTGCTTCACAGTATCAATCAAAACAACTTAACAATGTTTGTTTATTACTGGAAAAAAGACATCCAAGTTTGGTAGAGCTGATCAATGGTATGATTGGTTAATTAATTTGAATATCCCCAACTGAGCAAGCCAAAGGCAACAGTGGCAAGGAACCGAAAAACTCCATCAAGTCACCTAATGGTGTCCTAAAACTCCACCAGATGACCCAATGGAGAAAAAAACACCTTACACACCTTAATAAATTCATATGGGATCTTAATTGGAAAGCCATTTTTTAACTTCTCTTCTAAAGGGCCATGCCTCTTGTAATTGTTTTAAATAATCTGGCAATTCATTCCAAGCAACTGCACTCGAGTACAAAAACGAATTCTTCCCAACTACACTTTTAAACCGGTAAAAATATGATTATCCTTGCCCTTGTAGAAATACCATGAACATCTCTCACAAAAACATAGTAGTCACAAGTTTTTAGGAACAGTTTTATTTGCGAACCCCCATTTTACAAACTAATCCTTGGATTTTTGCTTAAGTAAAAAAAAAAAAAAATATATATATATATATGTGCAAGTACATAGGTCAGTAATGATCAAATACATGTTGAACTTTGAATTCGGCATATCTACAGGACCATCAGTAATTATAGGCATTGCATAATTTCACAAATTATGTATAACACCTGAACAAGATATACAGTTTTACAAAATTCCATATGTGTGAGATTTGCACCAGCCTGATAACGAAAAAGGCATTTTCTTCCTCTAAATGTACCATATGGATTTCTATTTCTTTGATAACTTTTCACAACTTCAGATTAGAATTTTTTTAAATAAAAATCAAGCTCCTCCCAGATTGTTTGTCTAATTAGTGTGAATTGTGAAATGTTGTATGTATTATTCCCACACAGACAAAAATAGATTAAATTGTTTAGCAAATACATTCCAAATGTATTACACTCAAAATTTGGTAAAATTCCACTAATAAGGCAGGCTGTAAATTCAACATATTTATAGGTTCTGTGATTGTTTCATAAATTAAAGTTTGAAATACCAAATTGATGAAAAACGTATTCTGCTCTGCTAAATTCGGAAAGCTAAGATACTATTTGTTCCATTTCTCAATGTACTTGGACCCAAATAATAGCGTCTTGTGACTGTATTATTGTACTTTTCCCCATTTCTATTTCTTTTTCTCTTTTCTATAATAACTCTTAACAGAAGAAAAAATTCTCAGTTCAAAGATGCTGACTTTACAGTTGATGACCTCTGCCAGTTAAGTAAGTCCTGTTTTCCTAAATTACTGCAGTTTTAGAATAGCTTTCAATTAAAATGAGTGAATCAGTGAATATTCTGACTACAATGGGCAAGCAGCAGATTCACAAAACTTTATGTATACTATAATTATAAGAACTGTCAAGTATACATAACCAATAGTAGATTCTCCTGCTTGTGGTTGTCCCTGCAGGATTGTTTTTTAAATAGACTACAGACTTTATTATACATGTCTCTCTCTCTCTCTCTCTCTCTCTCTCTTTTCTCTCTCTCTTCTTCTCTTCTTTTCTCTTCTTTCTTTCTTTCTTTCTTTCTTTCTTTCTTTCTTTCTTTCTTTCTTTCTTTCTTTCTATATCTATCTCTCTTTCTATCTATCTATCTCTCTCTCTCAGAGTCCAGAGATCGGGGTAGTGTGACAAGTCTGAGCAGTGATTTTTCTCTCATCACAGAAGATACATCTGCTCCCTCCAGTCTACCTGCAGAAGCTGCAGACCTGATAACATTTGGACCACAGGCTTCTAGCGGGTAGGGCATACAAAATAAGCACCTTTAATGGCACCTTAATAGTATGAATGCACTTACACCTGTGTAAGACAAGTTACTGGCAAGATCAGGAGTGTGGCCAATCTTAAGATATGTGCACACTGTCCTCTGGTCTGCTTCACTCGGCCGAGGGAGATCAGCACTCTACTGTGAGCATACATATCTAGCCACAGAGAGTGGAGAATATATATTAGGCGTAACCTCAGGAGTGGAGGGAAAAACTAATGCTGCATTTTTATGGTAACACTTAACAATAAGGTCTCATTTGTAACATTAGTTAATGCATTAGTTACATGAACTAACAATGAGCAATAATTTTTTTTAAAGCATTTGTTAATGTTGGTTAGTAAAAATATAATTGTTCATTGATTGTTCATATTAGTTAACTCCTTCCCCAGCACCACCTGTTAAGATCTGCCCGGGGTGGGGTGGTGTCCTCCCTATGTTTCCTTGCAGCAGTTTTCATGTCAATGTTTAGATGTATCCTCACTCATCCAGCAGCAGCAGCCTAGCAGATCTAGTCCGCCAAGACCAAGCCAATGTACATGCCATGTTATTAATAAGTGCTGGTTAAATTTATTCTGAGAGTTGTCATGATTGAACTAATGTTAACAAATGATTACAATCTTATTGTAAAGTTTTACCATTATTATTAATGCATTAAACAATCCATAATAATCACAGAAATTAACTAAATATTTTTTAGTTTCTTGTTCACATTTTATATGAGTAAATAATTGTCTTGACAATTGCAGTTTTAAATGCTGTTGACTTATTTAGTGTTTATCACAGGAGGAAGGGCATGCCATTGTCTTCTACTTCTATGCTTTGGAACCGACCGATCACTTCAGATGAGCGAATACCTAATGTTATCACTGAGGCCAGTCCTCTGGGGTCCTTTAAGTCTTCAAGCTCTTCCTCATCCAACCACTCAGATCAAAATCTCACACGGCCGGCGGGAAGCACCCCATTAGCTGTACCAGGAAGGAGGTGGGTACTTGTAATTGCAAGCACTAATAAGCAATCATTTATTTTGTAGTGCTTGTGGGTTTTTTTTTGTTGTTGCTTGAAACTTGATGAATTTGTTTTGTCTGTGTTTGGAAGGACTTATACCAACCAAATTGTCTTTCAGTGTACATACTTGATGAAAGCACCTTATGATATTTTTACAATTAGTCTTCTGTAAAAGAATCAATTTAGAGCACTTTGCTCTTTAGCACTTTGAGATTTCTTTGAAATGTAAAGAGCATTATAAATAAATGTATTATTATTATTAATATTATTAACTGAGCGAATAACCAATTCCTGTTCTTGAACTTGAAAGTGGATACAAATAATTATATGAGCAGTTTAGTGTTTGAAAGGTGTGAATGATAACATTTATAATGATATTATATAATTTAGAATGATAAAGTTGAAATTTGTCGACACACACTTTAATAATAATTTTAAGTAACAGAGAGCCAACATTTTTTTTATTGGACCCAACCCTACTGGGCAAAATGACCTGTCTTTTTTTTTTCTTGCTCTATTAATCTTTTAATACTTTGAATGTCTCTCTCAATCTCAGACCTATAGTCGAGTATGCTCGATCAGGCTCCTCGCTATCCACAGATTATGGCAGTTGGCAGATTGTCTCAGGATGTGGGAGCATCCATGATCTTCCCCCGGTGCCCTCAGAGTCTCCTTTTCCATTCAGCTTCCAGGATGAGGGTCCCAGTGGACGAATGTAAGTCACACTCCAACCCCTCCTATTTACTGTATTCTTGTATTTTCTGCTACCTGTCCTGCTGTTTACCACTAAGATGATTTGTGCACTAGATTTTAAGTCACTTAAAGTAAGAAGGTGTTTGCAAAGATCACAGCTGTATACAATTTAGCCACCCTTTCCCTCATTCTCTTTTGTTTCATCCATTTTTATCGTTCTGCTTCATCAGACCCAATCGGTTGAGGCTGTGTAGTTTAACAGAAATCAGAAATACTTGTTCCAAACTTATTTATTTGCTCTCTGTACAACAGCATTTTGGCATGTAAAAAAAATTGACAAAGTTGTGATAAGGAGATTAAAAGAGCAATGTATTATATTTACAAAAAAAGAAAAAAAAAACGAGATATTATGAGTTATGATTTTCATGATCGAAATAGGCTCCCAAGCCAGCTTCATCAGTGGAAGATGTGAACATTTTTGTTAAATCCAAAAGAGACTAAGACATTCTTGGTCTTTCATTAGTATTCACACACATCAGTGAGTTTGTAAGACAACTGATTTACTTCACTAAATCTTTAACCTAACTACTTTTTTAAGGAGTATGGTACAAATAAATTTCATTTTGAATTTACTATTAAAATAATTAAAAAGAGTAAAATGAAACAACAGCATGTAGTGATGTGGTCAACTTCAAAACATACAAGGAAATCAGTAATAAAGAAGAGCAAAAAAAAAAAAACACATTACAAGAAATAAACAAAGAATGCTTTAAGTATCTAATTGTAGAGGGCATATTACTAAAGAGCTACTAAAGTTTTAGACAAGAGCAATGAGTTTCTTTTTTCTTTCTCAGTATTATTGGTGTTTGATTTATTATTAAATGTCCCCTGACATGGGGTTATTTTATTATTTTATAATGTTTCCTGGGTTGCCCTTATAATGTTAGTATGTTTTTTAAATCAAAAATAGTCATAATTTAGAAATAAGACATTTTTCCTAGCCTGATTTTAGCCTCTCATTTGAACACTCTGTTTTAAGGGGCGTGTCTGCTGTGGGATTCAGTGTAGCCGGGCACTGCTGTGATTGGCTGACATGCGTGCATATGAAATAGCTACTATTACATGTGAAAGTCTCTCGAATACTTTTACTACAGCTATTATACGTTCTTACTAATACAGCTATCAAGATTAACGAATCGTGAGAAGTTTTTCAAGTATTTAGATCTATTCCCATCACATAAAATGTTGCAGTGATGAGCATTGAGCAAGCAGATGACAGTCTGTTGATCGTGAGACTGAAGATCTTATCATTACAACGCAGTTACTGCACTCTCTCTAATGCTTTCACCAATGCAAACACGATGATGTACATACAGTAAGAGCTACGTTGTGTAACAGTATCATTGATTTCATAACGAGTTGTCCAGATAAACTCGCGCTGTGTGGAAAGATTGTTCTTTGATCGCTTTCTGTATATAATTTGTTCACAATTTAAATAAGATTATTTTCATTCTACTAAAAGAAACGATGTGAAGTTGATATTTTAGTCACTGGCTTGAGTTACTGATGCATAAACAGTAGTGAACGATTTTGAGAGAAAGATTAACTTACCTGTCTGAACTTGAACTTGAAATTGAATTGTTGCTTGGTAGCTCGATCGATTTATTTTCAGACGTTCATCGAGGCCAGCTCTGTATTGGCCCAAGTTGAGGAAACAGTCGTCGGTGAAATGTTTGGACCATCCAAAACTTTGGGAAGTTGTGTTGGCGCATTTCCAGAGAAAATAAAATTAACCCATTGTTTCTTCAGAGGCTTGGATGAAGGAACTAAAAAATACTTTTGTGTTCATTTGTACATCCGAACATTGATGAACTGCCATGCTTCGCTCGTTTGCAAGCCATTATATCTCTCGAGGAAAAACTCAAATCGCACTCGTTCGTACTTCCTAGCTCGTTTTCTCATGGCCGAGCCAAATTCTCTGTGCGGGCAAAGCAGAGAAAGGGGAGATAATTTTTCCTCCTTATGACGTCATAAGGAGGAGATTCAAGATCAGCGCGTCTGAGCTGCAGAGAAGAGAAAGATAGCCAAAGCTCGGTTTATACCGATTGAAAATTCTAGACACGAGGGTCCAAATACAGGCTAGGGGAACTAATATTAATGTTAAAAAACCTCAGAAAGTGAAAACTTCATATCAGGGGACCTTTAATAACATGGGGATTCCTAATGCACAGATCTATTCTGACATTTTTTGTTTCATCGGTTTACAATCCTTAAGACATAACTGACTGTTTACATTAATTTTGCATTATTCAAGTGCATTTGAAGGGTTCATCCAAAATTCAGTCATGATTTATTCACCCTCATTTCAAACCCGTAAGACTTTGTTTCCTTTCGAAATACAAATAAAGATATTTTTAAAGAAGTCAGAGATTTCCCTCCCTCCATTCACCCAAAACACTGACGATTCAAAATGTTAAGATTTGTCAATGAAGTTTGTTTCTGCTTGTCACACAAGCACGTTTAATCTTAAGAAAGAACAAAAGAGGTTTGTTTTTGTGCATCAAGCAAGTAGCTTGAGTTAAGTTTCTGTTTACCATATTTGATATTCTCTATCTAAATGCACTAAGTCTAAGCACTAATATGTGAGAGTCTCCTTTTCAGTTGTGTTTTAAAATTGAAAGTCTTATTGGTTTTAAATGACAAGAGGATGAGTAATTGACAGAATTTAATATTTGGGTAGCCTATCCTATGTTTGATTAGCCTGGCTCCGCCCTCCTACGCACTTCCGCTCAATTTCATTTTCCTTCAGTACTCCGTCTGGGATCGTGCCGTAGACTTTGGTTTCCAGAAATCAATTTTTTGTAGGACCAATCAGCGAATAGAGGGAGTGGCTGAGAACGATGACGTTGATGTATCGCGCGCGTCAGTTTGATTTCAGTAATGGCAGCGGAGAAAGACGTGAGAAAAGCTATTCGGTCTGTTGTTGGAAAACTGCCGAACATGCAGAATTTAAAGCCGGAGCAAGAACAATGTTTGCTAAGTTTTGCTGCTGGCCATGATGTTGTGGCCCTCCTCCCCACGGGATTCGGGAAAAGTTTGATTTTCCAGCTCACTCCGCTAGTGGTGAATGAGTTAGCTAAGGCGAACGATAGGGATGCAAAGCCGATAGTTGTTGTCGTCTCCCCTCTTGTTGCACTAATGGAGGACCAAGTGAAGGAGGCAGAAAAGCTAGGAGTTCGTGCTGGGCAGCTCGGCGTGCACGATGACCGTGACATTTTGGACGGACGATTTAGCTTGCATGGTGTTCGGAAGCCCCGAGTCCTGGCTGCTAAACTGTTGTTGAAGATGCACTGGAGTCATGTCAGTATCACAAGAATCACTAAATTTACTGTTCAGAATTTGAGCTAAATAGGACACTTTGAGCCCCTTTGTGTACTCGTGCAGGACCATGGTTGGTGTGTCAGTTTTACATGTTGTAGATCATAAAAATCTGTTGTATTTGTTTTTAATAAAAATGTGAAAACACATACTTTGAAGACCATAATTTGAGTTTCAGTTTTAGATGGCAATAGTTTGTTTTAATAAAAAAAACTAAATGTCATAAATAAAAATGTGAAAACACATACTTTGAAGACCATAATTAAGGTAATTAAGAAACAATATGAAAAATGGTTGTTTATTACACATCTGCAGATAGAGACAGATCATTCACTGTACAGCATTTGCGGCAGATCCGAAGCGACCGCAGCGGTGTATTTGTAATGATTAGACCCAGCTTCGACCGTTGAATGAATACATCACTGTCCTTAGTGTCAAATATACATTTCGAATTAATAATTGTTCCTAGATGAACAAAACCTGCAGCTCTCGTTGACAGACATCCTATTGTAAACATAATCCTCTGATCATTCGGACTTGTTTCCGACCGGTTTCGGCGCATGACATACGTCAGGACCACACGTTAGCGATTGGCTATGACAGATCCTGAGTGACTCTGGGCAGATACAATAGTTTTGAACTTGAACAGAGAACCCGCCTACAAGGAAGTAAACGTTTCCCAATGGAGCGAGGCCAGACTCTCTGTACAAATGAAATGTACGAGAGTCTGGTTGAACCAGGCTAATGTTTGATGACCCTGTGCTCGCAGCTAAGTGTGCAAACTCTTTATAGAGCATGTACACAAACTAAATGTCACAAAATGTGACCCTGGATCACAAAACCAGTCCCAAGTAGCACAGGTATATTTGTGGGAATAGCCAACAATACATTTTATGGGTCAAAAGTATCGATTTTTCTTTTATGTCAAAAATCATTAGGGTATTAAGTAAAGATCATCTTCCATGAAAATATTTTGTACATTTCCTACCGTAAATACAACATTTATTTTTGTGAGTGAATGCGCAAACATAAATGGACAACTTTAAAAGCGGTTTTCTCAATATTTAGATTTTTATGCACCCTCAGATTCCAGATTTTCAAATAGTTGTATCTCGGCCAAATATTGCCCTGTCGTAAAAAAAAAACATACATCAATGGAAAGCTTATTTATTCAGCTTTCAGTTGATGTATAAATCAGCAAAGTAAAAAAATGTACCCATGTGACTGGTTTTGTGGTCCAGGGTCACAAATGCAATATCAGTCAGGTGCTGCGTCTGAAATCCCTTACTGTGTAGTAGGTATTACATTTGGTTTGAAACTTACTTTGTGACCATTAAAAAAGTACGGTCTGTATAGAATGAATGTGTGTAGTATGAATGAAATTCGGATGTACTGCATCCACCATGTTGTCATTGTCATGTGACCTACGTTGTCAGTTGCATCTCTTCACCTCCATTCACAAATCCTCTCCTATGGCCTCATGGGATAGTAAAGTTTCTATAGCATGCTCACTTCAAAATCTCGCCATAAGTAGCAGGTCACCAGGTACTTTTCGCCTCCTGTTTTATGTATGAATTCGGACATACTACGCAGCTCATATACTGTTTTTCACCTACCAGTATGGAAGTAGAGATATTTTGACATAGCGAGTGAGTTTTATACATCAAATATATCCTTCATTCCATATGGCATAAGCAATGCTTTAGTAGAGCATTTGGAAATTGAAATGTAAAATACAAACTCTTACAGTGGAATGTAAAGTCTTCAAAGTGAATAGGATAAGTGTTCCTGTAGCTCAAGTAGTAGAGCATGGGGGCTAGCCATGTCCAAGGCCATGGTCATGGTCATCCTAATTCACTTTGGATGAAAGGTCCTACCAAATGCATAAATGTGAAATGATCACTACTATGGAACACACACTTAAGTCTATACTACCATTACTGCAGAAAGATGTTTTATATATATACATATATATATACATATATATATATATATATATATATATATATATATATATATATATATATATATATATATATATATATATATATATATATATATATATACAAGGGTGTAACTTTGGTTTGAGAAGTGGGGGGGACACAAAATGGGGGATTTTTTTTTTTTTTTCGATTTGAATCCCATTTCCTGCATTTACATACATTTAGGGACTATGGTACTATGGTGATACAAAATCCAGGAAAAAATTAAGTTGATTATAATGATAAATTCTGCCAAAATAAAAGTAGGCTACTAAACTATGTATAACAAAAATTTGGATGGTCCTTTTAACACATTCTGTTGACTATAAACTAACGTTGCACCTACATGTCTACTAACTCTCATTAGAGTGTTAGTAGAGCATTAGTAGACTGGTAGGGTTAGGGTTAGAATAAGTTGACATGTAGTTGCATAGTTACTTATAGTCAGTAGACTGGCTGTTGGAGGACCATCACAATAAAGTTATCAGATATTAGGCAGACTAATACTAATGACAGTTAGTTGACATGTAGTTGCAAAGTTACTTATAGTCACCAGAATGTTCAAAAGGGACCATCAAAATAAAGTGTTATTAAACAAAAGATTTTACTTTTTTGATTAATAGGGGCCGATTGCCAAGACTTGAGGTAATAATTTTATAAAGTCAAAAATGTTCACCATTAATGTTTTGTGTGTAAATAAAATTGAAATTATGTGAGACCCAATTTCCACTGCAATGTAAAAACTACATATAGTATATTTTAAATAATTGTTTAATAGCATCTTTTTATGAATGAAGGCCAGTTTCAATGATATTAATATAGCTACTGACGTCTCGATGAAAAGGACCCCACCCTCCCCCAAATTTGAAACATTTATTAGGCTTCAAAATATAACAACTTTAAATTTAAGTAAACTTTAAACAATCTTCACTTAAACCCATAATAAATGTCATATTTACCTGTGCCCTTCCTGTCTAACAGGTACGAAATAGACAGAAATTGAATAAGGTTATAAAATAGTCTGCACTGCATACATTAAATTAAATATAGATTAATCCTTATTAAATCTACAACGTTCTTTAGACAAGATCAGTGAGTAATTTGCTCTGTTCCCCTTTGTTCTTTGGTTAACTTAAATTACAGACAGAATTGGCTGCTGTCCCTTTAAGATCTGTCGCTGATGACAGGATCTTACCCATTTAATTTTCTCATTTATGCTTGACTTTCATTTAAGGTTTTATTTAGCTCATTTAAAACTGTTCTTGTGAGGATACAATTGACAAAACGGAAATTTTGGAATAAATGTGTGTATTATTATTATTATTCAAGTGCGAAAGAGAACTGGATTCTGGCGCGCTGTCTGTGAATGTCCTGACGCATAGGCACACGCCGCACAGACAGCGCGCCAGAATCCAGTTCTCTTTTATACCTGCTCATTAGAACTTTCAGTGAGCTCTTTTTAGAGTGTGGACTATGGTGTGGACGCGACGTACCTGGATGCGGACGCGCGCATCGGCACAGGCTATATTCTGCTCCTCCAGGGCGATGATAGCCTGGTAATACCAGACTCTGCTACTTCACTTTGCTTCGTAGACAGAGTCTGGCATAGCATAATAGAGAAGTGTTTTCTCTCTCGCTAGGGGGCGATTTCTGAAGTTTAAAATCATTGGTTACCCGTAAGCCAATCAGATAAGTTTATTCATGACGTATGTTATGCGCTGACACAGCTGCATCGATCCACAGACATCATGCATCGAACTCAAATCTATGATCGAACTTCCTCTGTAAACACTTGATGATGCGAGCGAAATACCGGAGTGAACATGGCTGTAAACGACTTTTTTGATCGGTGAGTGATGTAATAGAATGACTGCTGCACTTGACAGGGCGCAAACAAGCAGAGCGAGAGAGCGAGCGAGCCCCGGCCGCGCGAGCACTATCACGTCTTTAAACAAACAACACGAGCACTGTCTTGCTCTCTCTCCCTCGCAAATATTAATCAAAATCAATCGACTAGTAAAAGGTCGGAACACCTCAGTTTCACACGAGCATTTGGAGATTTTTAGAGATTAGATACTCTAGGAACAACATCTCAATGAACAACATCTCAACACTAAATTATAAAGGCCTGTCTCATATAACGTTAGCCGCCTGTCTCAAATACAAGCCGGTGCAGTTCGACGATTTGGGCAAATAAATGCCCGGGCTATTATTTGAAGTTTTACGGTATTTAAGACCTGGAAAAGAAAGGAGACACTGACCTGTCAAAAGGCTCCCCAGTTTCTCTTTGACGATCGGTAGTTGATAAATTAAACTTTTCCCAAAGGGAGTAGGGCCACAACATCACCTCCATTCAAAATGTTTAATACACACTCTTCTTGTTCAGGCTTCAGTTTGCTAATGACAGGTGTCGTGCCGAAAAGTGATGGTCCGCCGAGAATTGATGGCCGGCCGCGGGAGCGCGCACAGCGTGTTAAAGCTGTATCGCCTTTTCATACAGTTGCTTTTATGTGGATCAAACTGACATAACGTGCAAATAAACATCAGATTATGTCTGTGGTAATAGCACTCACCTGTAAAGGGCCAATACAACCATTAAAATGCAGTATTTCACCTGCCAAAAAGTGATTGAAGCCTCTACTTATTGACTGAAAGGTTGTTTCTGCCCTGCAATCAGTTGCTTATATTCACGAGGGTTAAATATGACTGATTATAACTCACATAATACTTTTTACCTCTTAAAATACATATAAAGGGCCAATACAACCATTATAATGCAGTATTTCACCTGCCAAAAAGTGATTGAAGCCTCTACTTATTGATTGAAAGGTTATTTCTGCCCTGAAATCAGTTGCTTATATTATATTATATAATAAGTAGAGGCTTCAATCACTTTTTGGCAGGTGAAATATTATAATGGTTGTATTGGCCTGTAAGGCCGTCTAATTCGATCCAATTGCGGTACTCGATTAGAGGTGAAGGTCTCACGCGTGTACCGTCTTTTCTCATGGCAAAGAGATTTTTAATTAAATGCAATACATTTTATCTTATGTATTAACTCGTTTCATCTGACTCCATAAAATGAAAAGGTTTTTTAATGATATCTGTGCATCATTAAATATACGTTAAAGTTTGACTATTCCTTTTAACTCCAATGAAAATAAAGTCAAAGTCTGTTAGAATAATCAAATATAACAATTTATTATGTCAGGTAAATGTATTATTACAATTCCATAATCAATTGAAAGATAATCAATGCAAACCATCAAATGTTCTAGAGGAAAATCCTTTACCCGACATTGTATGGCTACGTGAGCTGAGAGTCGCGAGACCCTCAACCACACGGGCTAATCTGAATACAGAAAAGGCCCTGAGCTCTCGCTGCGTTTCATTATATAGGCTAACCATGGATATTTGCATTCAGAAGTTCACACCTTTTGGGGGTTAGGCTAGAGACCACATTCCTTTGTGTGCCAGTTATCTCTAAACTCTTAAAACCTTATTACCTTTTGATTTACTTCTTTGGGAATGAGACATTTGTACCAGTCACACTGAGACATTTCAAATAATACCAAACATGTATCAAACTTGATGATATTCATTCATATTAAACCATATATATATTCTTATGTGAGTTTTAGGAGTTACTGAGAGAGAGAATGAAATGCAGATGAGGTGAGACTTTTTGTCTCAGGGGAAGAGGGGGGAAGTCAAATGTTAATTTCCAGCAAGATCCTTTGTTTCATCGACCAGTGGTCAAAGTCTATCTCTTCAACCAGTTTCTCCAGTCTTACAGGCCTTTTACATGTATTTTAAGTGGTAAAAAGTATTATGTGAGTTATAATCAGTCATATTTAACCCTCATGAATATAAGCAACTGATTTCAGGGCAGAAATAACCTTTCAGTCAATAAGTAGAGGCTTCAATCACTTTTTGGCAGGTGAAATACTGCATTATAATGGTTGTATTGGCCCTTTACAGGTGAGTGCTATTACCACAGACATAAGCTGATGTTTATTTGCACGTTATGTCAGTTTGATCCACATAAAAGCAACTGTATGAAAAGGCGATACAGCTTTAACACGCTGTGCGCGCTCCCGCGGCCGGCCATCAATTCTCGGCGGACCATCACTTTTCGGCACGACACCGGGAATATTCTCCACAACAGAGCGAATTGCATCCGTGTCTCATCCGCGGTCGTTTTCGATTTCTCTGACCTAATCTTAAACTCGGCGCTTGGCGAGTACGTCACGGCTTTCAGCCCGCCTTCTGTTCGCTGATTGGCCCGGCTGTTTTCAGGCCGGTGGAAAACAGAAAGATAGGCTGCTATCTCAGACTGACTACAGGAGTGAAATGAAATTAGCGGAAGTAGGAAGTCTGACGTAGTCAGGCTAGGGCGATGACGGCGTGCGGTTAAAAAAATCATAAACGAACTTGAATGTGTGGGGGGGGGGGGGACAAACGGGATTTTGAAAAGTGGGGGGGACATGTCCCCCCTGTCCCCATAGAAAATTACGCCCATGTATATATATATATATATATATATATATATATATATATATATATATATATATATATATATATATATGTATATATATATAGTTTTATTGTGGTGTAGTTTTAACATCACTAATTCTGTGTATGGAAACATGACATCTGGTGTAAAACTGTAAATATGCCAGAAATGTAAAGGCTGTTATGTTCATTCCTGATATTGTAGGATCCCAAAATACATGAAGATTTTTTTGGTACATATTGAGCTGTGGCCAAATGACCAAACATGTGGTCATTAAGTGAAGACAGAGAATTTGATAAATGCTCTTTCTGTATTTTCTTCTCTCTCTTTTCTTTCTAGGTGTACATTTGTACCTGAAAGGCAGGTGAGGTTGGAGGCAGTGAGGGAGCTGTTCCTTTCAGCCTATAGCTCTACAGTAGGACTTAAATCGTCATCTCCAAGCCCTTCCGGTGCCATCTCAGGCCTGCTGGAGCAGTTTGCCCGTGGGGTTGGCCTTCGTGGCACCAACGCCATTATCTGAGCCTTCCTGTGTTGCACCCATAATTTTCACTCAGCTCTTTTACACAGCCTCAGGACTTTTCATGTCATTGTCTATTTTCCTCCAACTGCACCTTGATGTGGCACCATATCTACCACATCGGGAGTACCTCATTTATTGGTGTAGCTGTACAGTAAATCCTTCTTCATCCCCTTCTTTTCCATCTCTTTTCTTCCTCTTTTCTCGTTCTTATTCTCTCCTCACTTATTCCGATGCAATTCTCTACTTGCTGAAAGGAAAAGTGCCAAATCTAAATACAGGGCTACATTAAACTGACTGTTTATCTTTTCCTTTTTTTTCCGTTTACTTACCTTTTACTTTTTGAGTTTGTGTTTTCTACAGACCAAATAATATGTCCATTTGTTGATTTTTCTAATTTTAAGCAGTGCTGCTTCAATTTAATTTTTCTTTACCCTCTCTTTGACTTATTTTGATTGTTGCACATTTGTACTGTAATAGGGAAAAATAGAGAGGGTTTATGAGATCTAGGCAGAAAAGGGAAAATTATCTCCAAGTGTAACAATGAAATATTATAATAAAAGGAACAAAAAGGTAAATGTAGTTGAGGGGGGGAAAAAATCACACAGAAAGTTTAAACTCCATTTTAAACTCTTGTTTTATTTTAGTTGCTGACTGTCTTATACAATTAAAAGAAATTATTGTAAAATTATTCTGTAAGAATTGTTGTAAAGACTGCAAAGACCTTAAGCAGAGTTCAAGATTTGAACTAAGCCTAAAGACTGTCAGTTGATTTGTGGTATTTTTAGGAATGGCAACAGTTTGGGCAGTGGTAATGTAAGACAATGATTGTTCTTTTAATTAACAATTTTTTGATTATTTAATGAGTGTGTTTTGAATTTAATTCAAATTTTGTTGACTCAGATTATTTTTAAACTGTATCAATAGGTACACAAATAGTAAAAATGAATTTTATCAGAACTATCGAGAGTAGCAGTCCGTGTCCTGCACTTTCGTTTTCTGAAGCCAAGTTGTTTTATTATCAGACAAAACTTTGTTTTTCTTGTGAATGATTTTTTTCTTTTTGGTAAATGCTTCAAAATAATTGATTTGCCTTGGCAGTATATTACAGATATTGATTCCTGTACTTACATGAATGGCTATAAAGTGGCACTTGAATTCAAGGATTGAAAACATGGAATTTTTAGTATTTAGTATAAAACCATTGTGGCCTCTTTACCTCAGGGCCTTTTATTGTGCCTTTTGATTTTAAGGAGATAAATGATAAAAAAATAAATAAACATTCTGTTTCAATGCATGGCTGCATAATTTTGTGCAACTTTTAGATGGTTAAGGTCATGTCTTGCTGTTTCTCTTTTGTTCGTTTATGACACAATAACGTCCTTCTGTACTGTAGCAACTTCCGGTGTTGGGCAAAATACAGACTAAAAAAATGTTCCTTTTGATTTTTTTTGGAGGGGGGGAGGGATTTTTTGTTGTTGTTGAATTACAGGGTCAAGCACGACAGCAACAAATCTGTTACATGTTTAATAGTATGTAGCATCCCAGTAATTATATTATGAAAGTCATTAAAAGAAAATTAAACCTACTTACAATACACTAGGTGGCACTGTAACCAAGTTGATATAATCAGGTTATGGTTTCATACAATATGTGTGAGTATGCCAAAGCATTGTAAAGGCAATTGCTATACAGCTATACATGCTTTTTGACATATTGCCATCCTATTTGTTGGTTACATGAGAACAGTTTATATTAAAATGTTTCTAACAACATTTAGCCCTCATGTCCCCAATTGACCCTTCGCGTGGAGCTTGATTGACAGGTGTTCTAACCAATCATACTTCGCCATCCGCCATTTTGTCCGAAAAAGCAGCCAGTAGAGTTAGGAGGATTTGAACTTGGTAAAATGAATATACTGACGCCTTTCCGCGGTTAAAACAACATTACTTCTTATGTTCGTTCATGTTTATTTGATGCTATAAATGAATTAGAAGGAAGAGATGATCGGATCACGAGCAGCTTTAACGGATGCTCTACAGCGATCTGTCACGGCACATTAAATAGCCCCAAAACGGTATTTATTGTTTAAATTTCTTTCAAAAAATGACCACATTTGAAAGCTGAGACTTTGTTTAATATGTTTAATATCAAAAGTAACCGAAAAGTAACCTGGTCTGTCCTGTCTGTCCGCGTGTTGTCAGTCTCCTCTCTGCTCCGCGATGTATTTTTCACTGCGTGAGAACATGGTGAGAGCATGAGAGCAGCATAGCTTGTCGGAACATAGCGACAGTAAACTAAGGAGGGCGGGTCTTTGCGAAGGGTCAATTGTCCTAATAGTGTAAACTTATAGTGTAAGTTTTGTATTTGCCAATTTTAGTGAAGCTAGATACAGATATAAAATACCTTTTGTCAAAGTTTGACAAAAAAGAAAAAAAATCTTCAGAAATTAAGTAGATGAAAATCTATTGGGCTAAAATTGAAACCATATATATACTTGGATCATTCTCACAAAACCATTAAAACTGCAGCACTAATCTTTTTAAATATGAAACATGTAATATAAAAAAACGTATTAATTATTATTGTATTTTACTACATTTTCTGCTAAAATTCTCTTTACCGAAATACATCTAGCTATGAATGTATGTTATGTTGTAATTTAAAAAGATTCAAGTGAAAATTTTCTGAAAAAAAAAAAATGGATGTTCTACTAGATGTTTTCAAAGGACAGAAAAATGACAGACAGATTCATATGTAATAATAATGAAAATAGAGTGGGAAAATGAAGTGTCCATAACTGATGGTGCCATCCTCCACAACATTTTTAAGGACCGTTTACACACAAAATTAAAATAAATATTGATTAAGAATTAAGCAAAACGTGCCAGCACCTTCAAGATGGCTGGTAAGCACATCTCTTTATAGTACTCCAGTTAAAAATGTAACACAACAATAGTGATTATCATTACTTAAACAGGTACATTTCCACATTTAGAAAAAAAATATATAATGAAAATGACCTTAATTAATGTCTAATTTACATTGAGTAAAAAAAAATTGGCCAAATCATCATGGCTTGTCTAATGTTAGCAAAAAATAAAATAAAAGCCAAGGTACCTCATCCTACGTAATATTACAGCTACAATTTAAGGCCAATTGTGGTAGAGAGAACATCTTGGGTTACGTAACCATTCCATCTCATCTTCCCTGAGAGTAGGGAATGAGATATTGCGTCACTATCTGTCGTTTTGGTGAAACTCTTTTCTTTGAATATGGTGAAGCCTGATTGACTCCTGCTATTGCAACTGCAAATCCAATGGCGCATGTGCGCTCAGGCACTATTGCCTCAATCTTTCTACGAGCGAGAGCATACATGTAAAGACTCTGAGGAGGTTTTACACAGCAACTTATGCAATGTCTCGTTCTTTACTCTCAGGGAACCATGGTTACATTGAGTAACCTGAGACATTCCCTTTCAAGCTTTGGGGTAGCCTACATATAAAATCCTGGCCGTGTAAAACACAATCCCTAAATCTAAAAGAGTTGAAACGGGAATGAGTATAAACACATGCCATGGCAGGAGAGTGCCAAGCTCCCCCTAGGTCGGCCACCGGACCTAGTGGAGACACTTAACCACTCAGCTGGCAAACGGCCAAGACTGCGCCGGCGCCTTCAGCACCAACTAACACATGGTTAATACCAAGGAATTAAACCAGTGTAATGCAATGAGAGGATATTGAAGCAACAAAAACATATTGGTGCACTCACAACACACAATCAGCTTAGACAAGCGGATTACTGTACACAGCCCATAAGCACATTATACAGAAGCACAACACAGGTAAAAATAACAATGGCACACACACACACTCAGTGAGGCAGACAGCATCCAGCAGGAGGCCTAATTAACATGATAATACCAACGCAGAATTCTGCAGGTTGTGCGGTGAATATACACTCACCTAAAGGATTATTAGGAACACCATACTAATACTGTGTTTGACCCCCTTTCGCCTTCAGAACTGCCTTAATTTTACGTGGCATTGATTCAACAAGGTGCTGAAAGCATTCTTTAGAAATGTTGGCCCATATTAATACGATAGCATCTTGCAGTTGATGGAGATTTGTGGGATGCACATCCAGTGCATGAAGCTCCCGTTCCACCACATCGCAAAGACGCTCTAGTGGGTTGAGATCTGGTGTCTGTGGGCGCCATTTTAGTACAGTGAACTCATTGTCATGTTCAAGAAACCAATTTGAAATGATTCAAGCTTTGTGACATGGTGCATTATCCTGCTGGAAGTAGCCATCAGAGGATGGGTACATGGTGGCCATAAAGGGATGGACATGGTCAGAAACAAAGCTCAGGTAGGCCGTGGCATTTAAACGATGCCCAATTGGCACTAAGGGGCCTAATGTGTGCCAAGAATACATCCCCCACACCATTACACCACCACCGACAGCCTGCACAGTGGTAACAAGGCATGATGGATCCATGTTCTTATTCTGTTTACGCCAAATTCTGACTACCATCTGAATGTCTCAACAGAAATCGAGACTCATCAGACCAGGCAACATTTTTCCAGTGTCCAATTCAACTGTCCAATTTTGGTGACCTCTTGCAAATTGTAGCCTCTTTTTTCTATTTTTAGTGGAGATGATTGGTACCCGGTGGGGTCTTCTGCTGTTGTAGCCCATCCGCCTCAAGGTTGTGCGTGTTGTGGCTTCACAAATGCTTTGCTGCATACCTCGGTTATAACGAGTGGTTATTTCAGTCAAAGTTGCACTTTTATCAGCTTGAATCAGTCGGCCCATTCTCCTCTGACCTCTAGCATCAACAAGGCATTTTCACCCACAGGGCTGCCGCATACTGGATGTTTTTCCCTTTTCACACCATTCTTTGTAAACCCTAGAAATGGTTGTGCGTGAAAATCCCAGTAACTGACCAGATTGTCAAATACTTAGACTGGCCTGTCTGGCACCAACAACCATGCCACGCTCAAAATTGCATAAATAACCTTTCTTTCCCATTCTGACATTCAGTTTGGAGTTCAGGAGATTGTCTTGACCAGGATCACACCCCTAAATGCATTGAAGCAACTGCCATGTGATTGGTTGATTAGATAATTGCATTAATGAGAAATTGAACAGGTGTTCCTAATAATCCTTTAGGTGAGTGTATTTGTTCAAAATAAATAATAACATGTATAGAGAGCCAGCATTTCCTGTAATGAAACACAGGTGCAGGCATTATCACAGCATACCAGACTACACGATTTAAGCCCTATTCGAACGGGATTAGTTTTACAAGGATAGATGGGGTAATGTAATTTTACCACAGGACGTCTGTAATATTAATGGGCAATTTGCACGGTATAAGAAATCTCTGTAAAACTAGCAGAAGTGGGAGGCGTAACTCGATTTACACACCGATGCCCTCATGTGCCAGCGCAGTCTCATCCCAAGAAGTCATATATTGACGTCTTGGGACGTCTTTTGACCATACGTCAATATCCGCCTTTTTAGGGTACCCTTAAACGTCGGTTAGACGACGTTATCGGATCCTAACTCTACCCCAGACCTAAACCTACCCCTAAACCTACCCCGTCACCTAACTGACGTTAAAGGTAAAGCGTCAGTTGTATGACGTCCCAGGATCGTCATATAACCGACGTTTAAGGGTACCCTAAAAAGGCGGATATTGACGTATGGTCAAAAGACGTCCCATGACGTCAATATATGACTTCTTGGGATGAGACTGTGTTACATGTGCATATCGTTGCTTCCTGATATTAAGTGTGCAAACACGTAAAATCCATATATATAACCTATATATATATAACAGTTAGGTCCAGTCAAACAATTGATTAATTAAATTCTGATAGGATTCTGTGGGTAATGGGCACTTAACTGAAGCTAAAAAGTTTTGTGCCTATGACAAGTGCTTTCGACCTTTTCGATCATAATGGTATGCAGAATACACTTGAGTTTTGCCACAGACTTGTCCCACTAGGCTACCTAGAATGCAACTAAATGCTTTTTCAAGCTCCTTCATACTTGAAAAATCAAAGAAAACTACTTTTTACTTTTGGGGGGGATTGGGGGGGGGGGGATTGGGGGGTCATACTGCATTGCCCCTGGCTGTAGTAACGAATTGTATAGGCTAAGGTAGCTGGGGTTACGATACATTTTCACACCTTTGACAAGGAAACCAGCCTTCAAGTCATGGCTAGCTGCCTTAAAACTGTCTAAGCCCTCCGACCATATTAAACTGTATAAATAAATGACTCAGACGATATAACAGATAATAATGCATTTACTAGCTGCTAACTAAACCACAGCAGGTCTGTAAATGTCCTTCTCTACTCACCCTGAAGCTAGCTGATGTTTATCGTCTCAGGGCACATTGTTGATGCAGAGGGAGTTCAACTCGCAGAAATATCTGCCAGTTCCATAGAGGTTTCTGTGCAGTATCCGTCCATGCAGTATTTTGTTTTAACATTTTGCGTGCAACTAACTTTACAAGCGATCCCATTGGATGAATTCGTCCAATCACATTTGGCTGTCAACTCTCACGCAGAGAAAAATCGCAAACACTAACACCAACAGACAAGACAGAGAAGGTTACTTTTGATATGGAACAAATTCTCAGCTGTCAGATTCTGTCAATATTTTTACGAGATTCACACAATAAATAACGTTTTGGTGCTTTTAAATGTGACAGATCGCTGTAGCGCGTCAGTTCAAACGGCACGTGATACAGTAGCCTACAACTTAGTTTTCATCTAAAACTGATCCTCCATGTGGTGGTGGTAGTCAGAAACAACTACTGGACTGTCCCTCACAGGTTCAAATGCGTAACCCATGCCGTTAAAAGTGCTCATTTCGTCTGTGTATATAGGACCTGCAGCTGTTGCCTATTTACCTTTGCGTGTCCTACCATGCCAGTGACATCATTGAAACTGCCAGGGTTCTTATACTAACAAGCGCAATTTTTGTGTTCCTTAAAAAAAGCTATATTGATATTTTTAATACAATTTTTTAGTGTAATTTACTTTTAATTGTCATAACACGTTATCAACGTCGATTTTTTTCAGTTCATCTTTAAGAGCTGCGCGCGCCCTGTTTAACTGTCGGCAGTCTGTATTTTATGTGTGCCTCGAACACCACATGTACACAGCACCGGGTTATTTCTGTTTGATGCTCATTTTATCAGAATTTTATCAGATCTTTTTTGCCGTAAAGCAATTTATTACATCGCGAGACCTGATATCACACGACACTTCCTGATGCTGTGGCTCAAAGTTGCGCTCACATGCGATAGGGGGGTGCGAAACGACTACCATTCAACCCGAAAAGAGTAATATAACCATTCCAATATGATTCCGAAGCTGTTTGGTTGAGGTAAAAAACCTGCATAGTTCAGCTTTAAATTAATCCCGTCCGTATAGGGCTTTAGTTGAAACCACTCGCTGAGGAGGGGTGTGGCCACAATGACTGCTCACTCGTCTCCTGTTGCACAGACAGCACATGCGGTGCAATAGAAGGGATTTCAAGGTTATAGAATCTAGAGAAGGTATTTTTCAAAGAACATCCTAGACAAATGTTTGCCCATAAGACTAAGCCCAAGTCAAGTCACCTTCATTTATAGAGCTTTTAACATTAATTGTTTCAACAAGATTGTTTCAAAGCAGCAGCTGTTCATTGAATAAGATTGTTTCAAAGCAGCTTTACAATGATAATAGGAAATTACAGTAACAGAGATTGTTTTGGCTTCACAGCGGCTCTAGAATAAAGTTATTGTCCAGCTAAAGTTAGTTTTGATTGATTGATTCACTTCCATTGCAGAGATCATTAGTTATTAACTTAGGGGCTGCTAACATGACACCGTTCTAACAGAAAGTTAGACTAGGTTGAAAGGAGAGACTAGTTAAAACTTCAGGACTGGGTTGTCGTCGTGTCCAGTCGCAGGTCCTTCATCAGATCTGGATACGGCCTGGATCCGGTGGACTGCAGTAAACCTCGGGATAAACAGAGAGACTAATATTAGCGTAGATGCCATCTTATGATGTAACAAGTACATCAGGATTTATGGGAAGTGTTTCCGGTTCTATCTGACCTAATCTATGCAGCCTAACATTGAATTATATGGCGCTTTTCCACTGCATGGTACGGTGAGGTTCGGTTTGGTACGGCACGCTTTGACGCTTTTTTCATTGCATGGTACGGTACGGTTCGGTTCGGTACGGCTCACTTGTGGTGCTTTTCCACTGCATGGTACGGTACGGTACGGCTCGCTTCGGCGCTTTAAATGGTACCTGGTCTGTTAAGGTTCCAAGCGTACCGTACCGGTACTAAAATGTGACGTGAAACACTGTAGATCACTGATTGGTCAGACAGACAGAATCGTCACTACCAGCGTCATTGGATTTGCGACACGAGACACTAAACCCGCTAGATTTAAATAACCTGTAG
The DNA here is from genome assembly GCA_036326025.1 of Chrosomus eos. Taxonomy (NCBI): domain Eukaryota; kingdom Metazoa; phylum Chordata; class Actinopteri; order Cypriniformes; family Leuciscidae; genus Chrosomus; species Chrosomus eos. Next base: position 15,382,138 of record CM070828.1, on the reverse strand, counting down.
ACAACAGCCAACGTGGTAGCACCTCTTTTTTACTTTCATGAAAAGAAAGAGATCAAATCTTTAAAAAAGAAATGGCTGAATCGTGGTCGAGGTGCAGACGTTCCTCTCGTTGGTTGCCGAGGAGCGGGTCCAGCGAGAGCTGTATGGGGCAAAACGGAATGAAAAAGTGTTCCAAGAAATAGCTCAGCTCTTAGCCGAACACGGCTATCACCGGACCTACAAACAGTGTAACGATCAGTCCCACCCACTTTGAAGGGGTACTAACTGCAGTGGAAAAGCTACCGAGCTAAAGCGAACCATGCCGTACCGAGTCGAGTCGTACCACGCAGTGGAAAAGCGAAGCGAGCCGAACCGTACCGAGCCGTACCTGCAGTGGAAAAGCGCCAATAGAAGTCTATTATGTGTTATGTGTATGCTAGGTCAAAGAGATGTGTTTGTAGTCTAGGTTTGAACCGACAGAGTGTGTCTGCTTCCCTGACAATGTTAGGAAAACTGTTCCAAAGTTTTGGTGCTAATAGGAAAAGGATCTACCGCCAGCAGTCGATTTTGATATTTTATATATTATCAACTGGCCGGAATTCCGGAATTTTGAGATCGCAATAGACGTAAAGGACTATAATGCATTAAGAGCTCGCTCAAGTACTGGGGAGCTAAACCATTTATTGCTTTGTAAGTAATCAGCAATGTTTTAAAATGTATACGATGTTTAATAGGGAGCCAATGCAGTGTTGACAGAACCGGGCTGAAATGGTCATAATTCCTGGTTCTGGAAAGAACTCTAGCTGCTGCGTTTTGGAACAGCTGTAGTCTGTTTATTAAGCATGCAGGGCAACCACCCATAATAGCATTACAATAATCTAGCCTTGATGTCATAAATGTATGAACTAATTGTTTCGCATTTGTCTTTGAGAGCATATGATGTAATTTAGATATATTTTTAAGATGGCAAAATGCGGTTTTACTGATACTAGACACGTGACTTTTCAAATGAAAGATTGGTATCAAAGAGCACACCCAGGTTCCAGCCATCAAGTGTTAGACAGTATTCTAGGTTATTAGGTGAGGAAGTTTTTTGTCCAATAATTAGAATCTCTGTTTTTTTTTCAGAGTATATCAATGTACATAACACAGCATCAGTGGCATAGCGACATCGACTGTGAATACGTAGTTATTCAGAATAGCCAGTTGCACTGAGGATACAGGTCAATATATAACGGCATAAATCATAGACACATATCAATGTACAAAACCGCATCGGTGGCATCGCGCAACAACTGTGACTACACAGTAATCAGAGTAGCCAGTTGCACTGAAGGATACAGGGCAATATGCAGCGGCGTAATAGTTACACATATCAGTGCGTTGTGTGTACACAGCGTCAGTTGCATCACACAACAACTGTGAATACGCAGTGATCAGAATAGCCATTTGCACTGAATGACACAGGGCAATATATAATGGCATAAATCATTACACATATCAGTGTGTAGTGTGTATGTAAACACAGCGTCAGTTGCATCGCACACACGACAACTGTGAATACGTACTGCGTAGTAATCAGAATAGCCATTGCACTGAAGGACACAGTGCAATATATAATGGCATAAGTCATTACACATAACAGAGTGTGGTGTGTACGTAACACAGCGTCAGTTGCATCGCGCAACAACTGTGAATACGTACTGCGTAGTCATCAGAATGGCCATTTGCACTGAAGGATAAAGGGCAATATACAACGGCATAATCATTACACATAATCAAGTCAAGTCACCTTTATTTATATAGCGCTTTTTACAATACAAATTGTTTCAAAGCAGCTTCACAGAGATAACAGGAAAACAATGTTGTAATAGTATTGTTAAATTCAAAATTAAATGTTAAATGTCCCCAACTAAGCAAGCCAAAAGCCAATGGCGACAAAGGCGCAGAGAGGCGACAAAGGCGAAGAGATGCGAAAAAGGCGACAGTGGCAAGGAACCAAAACTCCATCAGGTGACAGAATGGAGAAAAAAACCTTGGGAGAACCCAGGCTCAGTCGGGGGGCCAGTCCTCCTTTGGCCAACCAACGAACAGTGTATTATTATGATCAGATGTGATCAGAACTTTCACAATATTTATCCAGTTCATCTGGTTGGAGGGTGAATCATCCCGCCGGTGAGGAGATGAGTGTGTTGAGGTGTCCATGGCCTTCACAGTGTTGATGGGGCTGGCACTTCAGGGATGCGTTGTCGTCGTGTCCAGGTGATGGTCCTTCCTCAGATCTGGATATGCCCTGGATCCGGCGGTTTGCGGTAAACCTCGGGATAAACAGAGGGACTAATATTAGCGTAGACGCCATCCTTCTTATGATGTACAAAGTACATCAGGAATTATGGGAAGTTTTCCCGGTTCCGGCTGATCTAATCTATGCAGCCTAACATTGAATTATAGAAATCTATAATGTGTTATGTGTATGCTAAGCCAAAGAGATGTGTTTTTAGTCTAGATTTAAACTGACAGACTGTATCTGCTTCCCGGATCGTGTTAGGAAGATTGTTCCAAAGTTTTGGTGCTAAATAGGAAAAGGATCTACCGCCAGCAGTCGATTTTGATATTCTAGGTATTATCAACTGGCCAGAATTTTGAGATCGCAATAGACGTGAAGGACTATAATGCGTTAAGAGCTCGCTCAAGTACTGGGGAGCTAAACCATTTAGTGCTTTGTAAGTAATCAGCAATATTTTAAAATGTATATGATGTTTAATAGGCAGCCAATGCAGTGCTGACAGAACCGGTCTAATATGGTCATACTTCCTGGTTCTGGTAAGAACTCTAGCGGCTGCATTTTGAACTAGCTGTAGTTTGTTTATTAAGCGTGCAGGGCAACCACCCAGTAGAGCATTACAATTATCTAGCCTTGATGTCATGAATGCATGAACTAATTGTTCCGCATTTGTCAGTGAGAGCATATGACGTAATTTAGATATATTTTTAAGATGGAAAAATGCGGATTTACAGATAGTAGACACGTGACTTTCAAATGAAAGATTGGTATCAAAGAGCACACCCAGGTTCCTAACTGACGACGAAGACTTAACAGAGCAGCCATCAAGTGTTAGACAGTATTCTAGGTTATTACGTGTGGAAGTTTTTTGTCCAATGATTAGAATCTCTGTTTTTTCAGAATTTAGTAATAGGAAATTACTGGTCATCCAATTTTTTATATCAGCTATGCATTCCGTTAATTTTGTGAATTGGTAAGTTTCGTTAGGTTTTGAAGAAATATACAGCAGAGTATCATCAGCATAACAGTGAAAGCTAATTCCATATTTCCTAATGATATCTCCTAATCAGTGGCGATTTCTTTAAGACTGCAAGGGAAGCTCACATTGCTTGTAATTTGTTTTACTGACCATGTGTTTGTGTTTTTTTGTCATGTTTGGTGTGAGCACATGGCTTGTCATATGTTTTCCTTTGTGCCATGTGCTCTCCTGTCCATTGTGTGACTCCTATCTTGTTTCCTGATTATAAAATATTATGAAATATTATAAAATATTTCATACTGACCACACTTCCCATAACACCTGATTCACTCGTTACATCATAAGAATAATGGCATCTACGCTAATATTGGTCTCTCTGTTTATCCCGAGGTTAGTCCGCTGGATCCAGGTCGTATCCATATCTGATGAAGGACCTGTACCTAGACACGATGACAACGCAGCCCTAAAGTGTCAACTAGTCGGTAACACTTTAGAAAACTGCTTCTTACTTACTGCATAACTAATAAAGAATTACTGAAGAACTAATAGGTAATTCTTTATTAACACTTAAGTCACTACTGTTAACTATTAAAGAAGATGTGTTAACTAATCAGTAAGAGAAATTTATGATTGTTTTAAGTATCAGTTAGTTAATCAATAACTAATGAATTCTGTCATACCTCCTGAAGAACTATTAATTATCTATTAAAGGGGTGGTTGATTGCGATTTTACTTGTTTCATTTTTTCATTGCGGGCGTTTCGGAGGACGTCCCAGTGCAGCCCGCTGTCGTCCCGGTGGTCGTCCCTGAACAGCCTGCTGTCGTTTTGGAGGCCGTCCCTGTGCAGCCTGTTGTCGGTTCGGAGGACGTCCTAGTGCAGCCCGCTGTCGTCCCAGAGACCATCCCAGATCTACCCATCATCTGCCCTGCCACGGTCAAGAAGGTAGTCTTCCTTTTTTTGTCATTGGCTGTGTGTACACGCTTGGAGAAGGTTTAGGAGGTCTGCCCAGCCAGAGACTTTTCACGTCCCATCTGCCCAGCCAGAGACTGCTCACGTCCCGTCTGCCCAGCCAGAGACTGTTCACGTCACGTCTGCCCAGCCAAAGACTGTTCACGTCACGTCTGCCCAGCAAGAGACTGTTTACGTCACGTCTGCCCAGCCAGAGACTGTTGACGTCACGTCTGCCCAGCTAGATACTGTTCACGTCCCGTCTGCCCAGCCAGAGACCGTTGACGTCACGTCTGCCCAGCTAGATACTGTTCACGTCCCGTCTGCCCAGCCAGTGCCTGTTCCTGAGCCGGAGCCAGTGCCTGTTCCTGAGCCGGAGCCAGTGCCTGTTCCTGAGCCGGAGCCAGTGCCTGTTCCTGAGCCGGAGCCAGTGCCTGTTCCTGAGCCGGAGCTAGTGCCTGTTCCTGAGCCGGGGCCAGTGCCTGTTCCTGAGCCGGGGCCAGTGCCTGTTCCTGAGCCGGGGCCAGTGCCTGTTCCTGAGCCGGGGCCAGTGCCTGTTCCTGAGCCGGGGCCAGTGCCTGTTCCTGAGCCGGGGCCAGTGCCTGTTCCTGAGCCGGGGCCAGTGCCTGTTCCTGAGCCGGGGCCAGTGCCTGCTGTTCCTGAGCCGGTGTCTGCTGTTCCTGAGCCGGTGTCTGCTGTTCCTGAGCCGGTGCCGCCCGAAGGGTCTTCACCGCCGTGGCCGCCCGAAGGGTCTTCACCGCCGCGGCCGCCCGAAGGGTCTTCACCGGCGCGGCCGCCCGAAGGGTCTTCACCGGCGTGGCCGCCCGATGGACTGTCGTCTTCGCCCTGGCCGTCTGATGGACAGTCTGTTTCGTCCTGGCTGCCGGCTTAGTCGTCACCTCGTGTTCCTGTTTCCCTGCATGGTCCTGGCCCTCCCAACCCTCCCTCGTATCTTCCACGTTCCACCTTCCTCTTGGACTCTTGTGTTGTCTTGTTTTCTGTCATGGAGCGTCTGGTAGCCGCTCCGTAGAGGGGAGGTTCTGTCACAGTGTCTGGTTGTGTTTCCCTGGGTTCACTAGAGGTCCTCGTTCTCACGGTGTCATTTATATTAGACTACATTTCCCAGCATTCTGTTCTGCCACTCATCTGATCATTGCACACAGCTGTCTCCCATCACCTTGTTAGTTCTGTGTGTATATATACCCTGTCTGTTTTAGTGTTTGGACGGAGTCCTTGTTTAGTGTCCCCACACTTTGGATCTCGTTTGTGTTTCTTGGTCTGTGTATGTTCTTGTCTTTTGGATTGCTTACATGGTATTTAACCCCTGCCTGGACTGATTGTGAGTACGGATTACCCAATAAATACTTCTGCAATTGGATCTATTGTAACTCTCGTGTGTGTGTCGTGACACTCTCCCTCCGGAATAAGCAAAAAAGGGGGCATGGCCATATTTCTGCGGCTTTGTCGAAGAGGAAGAGTTATAGTAGAGAGCTAGCCATGCCGTCGAAAGTGTGTTATTTTCACCCAGCTGTCAGGTCTGCTGTGTTCGGGCTTCCTACGGACGCTGTAGTTCGTCAACAATGGCCAAAATTTATGTTTGATTATGTTCCTGAAAATTACAATCGTAATCTAGCTCTCTGTGCTGCGCGTTTTACGGAAGACAGCTTCCAGAATCTCCACAAATTCAATGCCGGATTCAACAAGAAACATTTGAAAGTTGGAACTGCTTCATGTTTTAGTAACAGAGGCAGCAGTTGTTGTGCCACAACCTGTAATTAAGACTTAATAATTAGGGCCCGAGCACCGATGGTGTGAGGACCCTCTTGGAATTGCTCTGTTTATTAGGGCCCGAGCACCGATGGTGTGAGGACCCTCTTGGAATTGCTCTGTTTATTATTAGGGCCCGAGCACCGATGGTGTGAGGACCCTCTTGGAATTGCTCTGTTTATTATTATTATTATTATTCTTCTTCTCCGCAATGAATCGCATTTTTGAGGGCCTAAACATGCACGAAAACTCACGAAAATTTGCACACGCGTCAGAACTGGCGAAAATTTACATCTGATATGCGTTTCAAAATTGGGCGGGCCAAAATGGCTCGATAGCGCCACCTATAAAGGTTCAACGGAGTGCGCCTCGCGTTACGTTTCACGTACGTGTACGAAATTCGGTACATACATGTAATGGCCCATTACCTACAAAAAAGTCTCTGGACCGTAGCCCTAAACACAACAGGAAGTCAGCCATTTTGAACTTCCTCTCAGATTTTTGTGCAGTTTTTGCCATTTTCAGGCCTCGTACTTTAACGAACTCCTCCTACAGTTTTAATCTAATCATCTTCAAATTTGGTGAGTGTAATCTTAAGGCCTTTGCGACGTTAAATTGCGAAGATCTTGAGTTTTCGTCGAAGGGCGTGTCCTCGGCGGCCTGACAAATTTTGATGTTTCGCCATGAAACAGGAAGTTGCTGTAACTCAGGCAAACAATGTCCAATCTGCCCCAAACTTCACATGTTTGATAAGAGTTCTGTCCTGAACACATGTGCATGCTGATATTCAGTTACAGTCATAGCGCCACCTGCTGGCAACAGGAAGTGACATGTTTAACACTGTTGTGGACTCCTGATAACATATAAAAAAGTGCCAGCAAGTGTTAAACATGCTAACAACATACTTGAAACATGCTAAAACATGCTAGCAAGCACTTAGCTAAGTGCTAAAGCATGCTATTACTGCAATTCAATAGGAATTTGCTGTAACTCAGGTATGGAATGTCCAATCTGCCCCAAACTTCACACGTTTGATAAGAGTTCTGTCCTGAACACATGTCCATGCTCATATTCAGTTACAGTCATAGCGCCACCTGCTGGCAACAGGAAGTGACATGTTTAACACTTTTGTGGACTCCTAATAACATATAAAAAAGTGCCAGCAAGTGCTAAACATGCTATCAACATACTTGAAACATGCTAAAACATGCTAGCAAACACTTAGCTAAGTGCTAAAGCATGCTATTACTGCAATTAAATAGTAATTTGCTGTAACTTCGAACCCCGAAACCCCGAAACTTCACACATTTGATAAGAGTCCTGCCCTGAACACATCTACATAGAATATTCAGTTATAGTAATAGCGCCACCTACTGGCAACAGGAAGTGACATGTTTAACACTGTGATGCAGTACTAGCAACATATTAAATATGCCATTGAATTATAAACATGTTATAATCATGTTAAAACATGCTAGTAATTCTTAGCTAAGTGCTAAAGCATGCTAATGAAATGAAACAGGAAGTTGTTGTTACTTAAGAAGACAATGTCCAAACTGCCCCAAACTTCACACATTTGATAAGAGTCCTGCCCTGAACACATCTACATTACAATTTTCAGCTATAGTAATAGCGCCACCTACTGGCAACAGGAAGTGACATGTTTAACAGTGTGAAGCAGTACTGGCAACATAGTAAATATGCCATTGAGTTATAAACATCTTATAAACATGTTAAAACATGCTAGCAATTCTTAGCTAAGTGCTAAAGCATGCTAATGAAATGAAACAGGAAGTTGTTGTTACTTAAGACAATGTCCAATCTGTCCCAAACTTCACACATTTGATAAGAGTCCTGCCCTGAGCACATCTACATTACAATTTTCAGCTATAGTAATAGCGCCACCTACTGGCAACAGGAAGTGACATGTTTAACAGTGTGATGCAGTACTGGCAACATAGTAAATATGCCATTGAGTTATAAACATGTTATAAACATGTTAAAACATGCTAGCAATTCTTAACTAAGTGCTAAAGCATGCTAATGAAATGAAACAGGAAGTTGTTGTTACTTAAGAAGGCAATGTCCAATCTGCCCCAAACTTCACACATTTGATAAGAGTCCTGCCCTGAACACATCTACATTACAATTTTCAGCTATAGTAATAGCGCCACCTACTGGCAACAGGAAGTGACATGTTTAACAGTGTGATGCAGTACTGGCAACATAGTAAATATGCCATTGAGTTATAAACATGTTATAAACATGTTAAACATGCTAGCAATTCTTAGCTAAGTGCTAAAGCATGCTAATGAAATGAAACAGGAAGTTGTTGTTACTTAAGAAGGCAATGTCCAATCTGCCCCAAACTTCACACATTTGATAAGAGTCCTGCCCTGAACACATCTACATGACAATATTCAGTTATAGTAATAGCGCCACCTACTGGCAACAGGAAGTGAGATGTTTAACAGTGTGATGCAGTACTGGCAACATAGTAAATATGCCATTGAGTAAAAAACATGTTATAAACATGTTAAAACATACTAGCAATTCTTAGCTAAGTGCTAAAGCATGCTAATGAAATGAAACAGGAAGTTGTTGTTACTTAAGAAGGCAATGTCCAATCTGCCCCAAACTTCACACATTTGAAAAGAGTCCTGCCCTGAACACATCTACATGACAATATTCAGTTATAGTAATAGCGCCACCTACTGGCAACAGGAAGTGACATGTTTAACAGTGTGATGCAGTACTGGCAACATAGTAAATATGCCATTGAGTTATAAACATGTTATAAACATGTTAAACATGCTAGCAATTCTTAGCTAAGTGCTAAAGCATGCTAATGCTATGAAACAGGAAGTTGTTTTTACTTAAGAAGGCAAAGTTCAATCTGCCCCAAACTTCACATGTTTGATAAGAGTTCTGTCCTGAACACATGTGCATGCTCATATTCAGTTACAGTCATAGCGTCACCTGCTGGCAACAGGAAGTGACATGTTTAACAGCATGCTATTATACCCATAATAAAGGACATTTTTGTAACTGACTTTGACATACTCCCACTATATTTATCTACTTAAATGCACATTGCCCACCGTGGTCTGTCTTCCTAAAGCCACCGGGTGGCGATGGCACGGGTGCGAGGGCCCTTTCAATGCTGCTTGCAGCTTTAATTATTATTATTATTATTATTATTCTTCTTCTTCTCCGCAATGAATCGCATTTTTGAGGGCCTAAACATGCACGAAAACTCACGAAAATTTGCACACGCGTCAGAACTGGCGAAAATTTACATCTGATATGCGTTTCAAAATTGGGCGAGGCAAAATGGCTCGATAGCGCCACCTATAAAGGTTCAACGGAGTGCGCCTCGCGTTACGTTTCACGTACGTGTACGAAATTCGGTACATACATGTAATGGCCCAATACCTACAAAAAAGTCTCTTGGAGCGTAGCCCTTAACACAACAGGAAGTCAGCCATTTTGAACTTCCTCTCAGATTTTTGTGCAGTTTTTGCCATTTTCAGGCCTCGTACTTTAACGAACTCCTCCTACAGTTTTAATCTGATCATCTTCAAATTTGCTGAGTGTAATCTTAAGGCCTTTGCGACGTTAAATTGCGAAGATCTTGAGTTTTCGTCGAAGGGCGTGTCCTCGGCGGCCTGACAAATTTTGATGTTTCGCCATGAAACAGGAAGTTGCTGTAACTCAGGCAAACAATGTCCAATCTGCCCCAAACTTCACACGTTTGATAAGAGTTCTGTCCTGAACACATGTCCATGCTCATATTCAGTTACAGTCACAGCGCCACCTGCTGGCAACAGGAAGTGACATGTTTAACACTGTTGTGGACTCCTGATAACATATAAAAAAGTGCCAGCAAGTGTTAAACATGCTAACAACATACTTGAAACATGCTAAAACATGCTGGCAAGCACTTAGCTAAGTGCTAAGCATGCTATTACTGCAATTCAATAGGAATTTGCTGTAACTCAGGTATGGAATGTCCAATCTGCCCAAACTTCACACGTTGATAAGAGTTCTGTCCTGAACACATGTCCATGCACATAATCAGTTACAGTCACAGCGCCACCTGCTGGCAACCGGAAGTGACATGTTTAACACTGTTGTGGACTCCTAATAACTATAAAAAAGTGCCAGCAAGTGCTAAACATGCTATCAACATACTTGAAAGATGCTAAAACATGCTAGCAAAACTTAGCTAAGTGCTAAAGCATGCTATTACTGCAATTAAATAGTAATTTGCTGTAACTCAGGCATGGATGTCCAATCTGCCCCAAACTTCACACATGTGATAAGGGTCCTGCCTGAACACATCTACATGAGAATATTCAGTATAGTAATGCGCACCTACTGGCAACACGAAGTGACATGTTTAACACTGTGATGCAGTACTAGCAACATAGTAAATATGCCATTGAATTAAAACATGTTATAAACATGTTAAAACATGCTAGCAATTCTTAGCTAAGTGCTAAAGCATGCTAATGAATGAAAAGAAGTTGTTGTTACTTAAGAAGCCTAATGTCCAATCTGCCCCAAACTTCACACATTTGATAAGAGTCCTGCCCTGAACACATCTACATGACAATATTCAGTTATAGTAATAGCGCCACCTACTGGCAACAGGAAGTGACATGTTTAACAGTGTGATGCAGTACTGGCAACATAGTAAATATGCCATTGAGTTATAAACATGTTATAAACATGTAAAAAACATGCTAGCAATTCTTAGCTAAGTGCTAAAGCATGCTAATGAAATGAAACAGGAAGTTGTTGTTACTTAAGAAGGCAATGTCCAATCTGCCCCAAACTTCACACATTTGATAAGAGTCATGCCCTGAACACATCTACATGAGAATATTCAGTTATAGTAATAGCGCCACCTACTGGCAACACGAAGTGACATGTTTAACACTGTGATGCAGTACTAGCAACATAGTAAATATGCCATTGAATTATAAACATGTTATAAACATGTTAAAACATGCTAGCAATTCTTAGCTAAGTGCTAAAGCATAGTAAATATGCATTGAATTATAAACATGTTATAAACATGTTAAAACATGCTAGCAATTCTTAGCTAAGTGCAAACTGCTAATGAAATGAAACAGGAAGTTGTTGTTACTTAAGAAGACAATGTCCAATCTGCCCCAAACTTCACACATTTGATAAGAGTCCTGCCCTGAACACATCTACATGACAATATTCAGTTATAGTAATAGCGCCACCTACTGGCAACAGGAAGTGACATGTTTAACAGTGTGATGCAGTACTGGCAACATAGTAAATATGCCATTGAGTTATAAACATGTTATAAACATGTTAAACATGCTAGCAATTCTTAGCTAAGTGCTAAAGCATGCTAATGCTATGAAACAGGAAGTTGTTTTTACTTAAGAAGGCAAAGTTCAATCTGCCCCAAACTTCACATGTTTGATAAGAGTTCTGTCCTGAACACATGTGCATGCTCATATTCAGTTACAGTCATAGCGCCACCTGCTGGCAACAGGAAGTGACATGTTTAACAGCATGCTATTATACCCATAATAAAGGACATTTTTGTAACTGACTTTGACATACTCCCACTATATTTATCTACTTAAATGCACATTGCCCACCGTGGTCTGTCTTCCTAAAGCCACCGGGTGGCGATGGCACGGGTGCGAGGGCCCTTTCAATGCTGCTTGCAGCTTTAATTATTATTATTATTATTATTCTCCGCAATGAATCGCATTTTTGAGGGCCTAAACATGCACGAAAACTCACGAAAATTTGCACACGCGTCAGAACTGGCGAAAATTTACATCTGATATGCGTTTCAAAATTGGGCGGGCCAAAATGGCTCGATAGCGCCACCTATAAAGGTTCAACGGAGTGCGCCTCGCGTTACGTTTCACGTACGTGTACGAAATTCGGTACATACATGTAATGGCCCAATACCTACAAAAAAGTCTCTTGGAGCGTAGCCCTAAACACAACAGGAAGTCAGCCATTTTGAACTTCCTCTCAGATTTTTGTGCAGTTTTTGCCATTTTCAGGCCTCGTACTTTAACGAACTCCTCCTACAGTTTTAATCTGATCATCTTCAAATTTGGTGAGTGTAATCTTAAGGCCTTTGCGACGTTAAATTGCGAAGATCTTGAGTTTTCGTCGAAGGGCGTGTCCTCGGCGGCCTGACAAATTTTGATGTTTCGCCATGAAACAGGAAGTTGCTGTAACTCAGGCAAACAATGTCCAATCTGCCCCAAACTTCACATGTTTGATAAGAGTTCTGTCCTGAACACATGTCCATGCTCATATTCAGTTACAGTCACAGCGCCACCTGCTGGCAACAGGAAGTTACATGTTTAACACGGTTGTGGACTCCTGATAACATATAAAAAAGTGCCAGCAAGTGTTAAACATGCTAACAACATACTTGAAACATGCTAAAACATGCTAGCAAGCACTTAGCTAAGTGCTAAAGCATGCTATTACTGCAATTCAATAGGAATTTGCTGTAACTCAGGTATGGAATGTCCAATCTGCCCCAAACTTCACACGTTTGATAAGAGTTCTGTCCTGAACACATGTCCATGCTCATATTCAGTTACAGTCATAGCGCCACCTGCTGGCAACAGGAAGTGACATGTTTAACACTTTTGTGGACTCCTAATAACATATAAAAAAGTGCCAGCAAGTGCTAAACATGCTAACAACATACTTGAAACATGCTAAAACATGCTAGCAAACACTTAGCTAAGTGCTAAAGCATGCTATTACTGCAATTAAATAGTAATTTGCTGTAACTTCGAACCCCGAAACCCCGAAACTTCACACATTTGATAAGAGTCCTGCCCTGAACACATCTACATGACAATATTCAGTTATAGTAATAGCGCCACCTACTGGCAACAGGAAGTGACATGTTTAACACTGTGATGCAGTACTAGCAACATATTAAATATGCCATTGAATTATAAACATGTTATAATCATGTTAAAACATGCTAGTAATTCTTAGCTAAGTGCTAAAGCATGCTAATGAAATGAAACAGGAAGTTGTTGTTACTTAAGAAGACAATGTCCAAACTGCCCCAAACTTCACACATTTGATAAGAGTCCTGCCCTGAACACATCTACATTACAATTTTCAGCTATAGTAATAGCGCCACCTACTGGCAACAGGAAGTGACATGTTTAACAGTGTAATGCAGTACTGGCAACATAGTAAATATGCCATTGAGTTATAAACATGTTATAAACATGTTAAAACATGCTAGCAATTCTTAGCTAAGTGCTAAAGCATGCTAATGAAATGAAACAAGAAGTTGTTGTTACTTAAGAAGACAATGTCCAATCTGCCCCAAACTTCACACATTTGATAAGAGTCCTGCCCTGAACACATCTACATTACAATTTTCAGCTATAGTAATAGCGCCACCTACTGGCAACAGGAAGTGACATGTTTAACAGTGTGATGCAGTACTGGCAACATAGTAAATATGCCATTGAGTTATAAACATGTTATAAACATGTTAAACATGCTAGCAATTCTTAGCTAAGTGTTAAAGCATGCTAATGAAATGAAACAGGAAGTTGTTGTTACTTAAGAAGGCAATGTCCAATCTGCCCCAAACTTCACACATTTGATAAGAGTCCTGCCCTGAACACATCTACATGACAATATTCAGTTATAGTAATAGCGCCACCTACTGGCAACAGGAAGTGACATGTTTAACAGTGTGATGCAGTACTGGCAACATAGTAAATATGCCATTGAGTTATAAACATGTTATAAACATGTTAAAACATGCTAGCAATTCTTAGCTAAGTGCTAAAGCATGCTAATGAAATGAAACAGGAAGTTGTTGTTACTTAAGAAGGCAATGTCCAATCTGCCCCAAACTTCACACATTTGATAAGAGTCCTGCCCTGAACACATCTACATGACAATATTCAGTTATAGTAATAGCGCCACCTACTGGCAACAGGAAGTGACATGTTTAACAGTGTGATGCAGTACTGGCAACATAGTAAATATGCCATTGAGTTATAAACATGTTATAAACATGTTAAACATGCTAGCAATTCTTAGCTAAGTGCTAAAGCATGGCATGCTAATGTTATGAAACAGGAAGTTGTTTTTACTTAAGAAGGCAAAGTTCAATCTGCCCCAAACTTCACATGTTTGATAAGAGTTCTGTCCTGAACACATGTGCATGCTCATATTCAGTTACAGTCATAGCGCCACCTGCTGGCAACAGGAAGTGACATGTTTAACAGCATGCTACTATACCCATAATAAAGGACATTTTTGAACTGACTTTGACATACTTCCACTATATTTACCTACTTAAATGCACATTGCCCACCGTGGTCTGTCTTCCTAAAGCCACCGGGTGGCGATGGCACGGGTGCGAGGGCCCTTTCAATGCTGCTTGCAGCTTTAATTTTAAATGTATTTTCATGTATAATTTCAGACGTAATGTTTTAGTTTTATCAAGGACGTAAACAAATGGCAGCGATGGCTTTAGTAGCCACTTAGTTATGCTATTTCCGTGTGTCTATGACAAACGCGTACAAACATTTTGGACCTGAATTTGTAATTATGTACTAATTTTGTAAATGTATTTTTAATGTATACTTTGAGGTAATTTTTCGATTTGATCAAGAACGTAAACCAATGCCAACGCTGTTTGTTTATAGTAGGCAGTTAGTTCGATGCTAATTTGAGTGTATAAGACAAACGTGTATAAAGTTAAAAAAAAATATATGTAATCGCAACAGCAAACTTCAGCTGAATAACGGTTGTTCATTATATTGATGAAACAATAACTTTAAAAAACGGTATTACTCAGTCATTTATTCAGTTATAATATATGCACTGTAAAAAATAAAACCGTAATTTTTACGGTAAAAAAACGGCAGCTGTGGTTGCCAGAACTTTACCGTCAAAAATACGGTAGCAACGTTATTGGTTTTACAGACTTAACTTAAATTGTACAGTAATATACCGTATTTTTTATTATCTGATATAATGTTAATTTACCAATCTATTGAAGTTTTGATATCTGTTTTGTACCATTGTAATATATGCACAACCAACAATCATCACAGCAGTGATGAGTCACATGTTGAATCAAAGCTCATCATAAGCAGCTCTTCCACAAGAAAGTTAACACAAATATATAGAAGCTGCACAGTTTCATTCACACACACATTAAACACAATCATGGTAACACACATGAAGTTTAAGAAATGCAATAAGCATTAATTTAACAAAATTAAATGTAACATAAAACCCTAATGTACATAACTGATTTGAAAATAACTAAGAAAACGATGAAGAAACAGTTATTTCAACAAAAAATACATAAAATGTGAAGTCTCACACAGGGAATTGTGGGAATGTCAATTTACGGTTTTTCACTGTACATTATACAATGAGTTGTTCTTTTTCACTTTCAAAAACTGTAAATTTAACGGTATTACAGTAAAATTACATTACATGTACAATTAAATCTATCTCAGTTTTTTACCGTATATAGTACGGAAACTTTCTGTTAACCAATTAATAGTTTTGCACTGTAGCATTTTTACAGTTTTTTACTGTTAAAATCACGGATATTTTTTACAGTGTGTGTAATCAGGAGAAAACCGTATCTCAAAAGCTTACAAGCAGCAGTAGCATTTTCAAGTAACAGTGTCTCGAAATTCTTATATAATAATAGTAGAATAGAATAGAATAATAAAAAAATTTACCATTCAGAAACGTTTTGTAAGAGCCGTGTTTGGGGAGGTTCTGCTTGACTCTCTTCATTGCCGCTTTCTGGGTCTGATTCTGGCTCAAACTACGGCAGTATTGACACCATTATTTTATTGTCTCTTGGAGCGTAGCCCTAAACACAACAGGAAGTCAGCCATTTTGAACTTCCTCTCAGATTTTTGTGCAGTTTTTGCCATTTTCAGGCCTCGTACTTTAACGAACTCCTCCTACAGTTTTAATCTGATCATCTTCAAATTTGGTGAGTGTAATCTTAAGGCCTTTGCGACGTTAAATTGCGAAGATCTTGAGTTTTCGTCGAAGGGCGTGTCCTCGGCGGCCTGACAAATTTTGATGTTTCGCCATGAAACAGGAAGTTGCTGTAACTCAGGCAAACAATGTCCAATCTGCCCCAAACTTCACATGTTTGATAAGAGTTCTGTCCTGAACACATGTCCATGCTCATATTCAGTTACAGTCACAGCGCCACCTGCTGGCAACAGGAAGTTACATGTTTAACACTGTTGTGGACTCCTGATAACATATAAAAAAGTGCCAGCAAGTGTTAAACATGCTAACAACATACTTGAAACATGCTAAAACATGCTAGCAAGCACTTAGCTAAGTGCTAAAGCATGCTATTACTGCAATTCAATAGGAATTTGCTGTAACTCAGGTATGGAATGTCCAATCTGCCCCAAACTTCACACGTTTGATAAGAGTTCTGTCCTGAACACATGTCCATGCTCATATTCAGTTACAGTCATAGCGCCACCTGCTGGCAACAGGAAGTGACATGTTTAACACTTTTGTGGACTCCTAATAACATATAAAAAAGTGCCAGCAAGTGCTAAACATGCTAACAACATACTTGAAACATGCTAAAACATGCTAGCAAACACTTAGCTAAGTGCTAAAGCATGCTATTACTGCAATTAAATAGTAATTTGCTGTAACTTCGAACCCCGAAACCCCGAAACTTCACACATTTGATAAGAGTCCTGCCCTGAACACATCTACATGAGAATATTCAGTTATAGTAATAGCGCCACCTACTGGCAACAGGAAGTGACATGTTTAACACTGTGATGCAGTACTAGCAACATATTAAATATGCCATTGAATTATAAACATGTTATAATCATGTTAAAACATGCTAGTAATTCTTAGCTAAGTGCTAAAGCATGCTAATGAAATGAAACAGGAAGTTGTTGTTACTTAAGAAGACAATGTCCAAACTGCCCCAAACTTCACACATTTGATAAGAGTCCTGCCCTGAACACATCTACATTACAATTTTCAGCTATAGTAATAGCGCCACCTACTGGCAACAGGAAGTGACATGTTTAACAGTGTAATGCAGTACTGGCAACATAGTAAATATGCCATTGAGTTATAAACATGTTATAAACATGTTAAACATGCTAGCAATTCTTAGCTAAGTGCTAAAGCATGCTAATGAAATGAAACAGGAAGTTGTTGTTACTTAAGAAGGCAATGTCCAATCTGCCCCAAACTTCACACATTTGATAAGAGTCCTGCCCTGAACACATCTACATGACAATATTCAGTTATAGTAATAGCGCCACCTACTGGCAACAGGAAGTGACATGTTTAACAGTGTGATGCAGTACTGGCAACATAGTAAATATGCCATTGAGTTATAAACATGTTATAAACATGTTAAAACATGCTAGCAATTCTTAGCTAAGTGCTAAAGCATGCTAATGAAATGAAACAGGAAGTTGTTGTTACTTAAGAAGGCAATGTCCAATCTGCCCCAAACTTCACACATTTGATAAGAGTCCTGCCCTGAACACATCTACATGACAATATTCAGTTATAGTAATAGCGCCACCTACTGGCAACAGGAAGTGACATGTTTAACAGTGTGATGCAGTACTGGCAACATAGTAAATATGCCATTGAGTTATAAACATGTTATAAACATGTTAAACATGCTAGCAATTCTTAGCTAAGTGCTAAAGCATGGCATGCTAATGTTATGAAACAGGAAGTTGTTTTTACTTAAGAAGGCAAAGTTCAATCTGCCCCAAACTTCACATGTTTGATAAGAGTTCTGTCCTGAACACATGTGCATGCTCATATTCAGTTACAGTCATAGCGCCACCTGCTGGCAACAGGAAGTGACATGTTTAACAGCATGCTACTATACCCATAATAAAGGACATTTTTGAACTGACTTTGACATACTTCCACTATATTTACCTACTTAAATGCACATTGCCCACCGTGGTCTGTCTTCCTAAAGCCACCGGGTGGCGATGGCACGGGTGCGAGGGCCCTTTCAATGCTGCTTGCAGCTTTAATTTTAAATGTATTTTCATGTATAATTTCAGACGTAATGTTTTAGTTTTATCAAGGACGTAAACAAATGGCAGCGATGGCTTTAGTAGCCACTTAGTTATGCTATTTCCGTGTGTCTATGACAAACGCGTACAAACATTTTGGACCTGAATTTGTAATTATGTACTAATTTTGTAAATGTATTTTTAATGTATACTTTGAGGTAATTTTTCGATTTGATCAAGAACGTAAACCAATGCCAACGCTGTTTGTTTATAGTAGGCAGTTAGTTCGATGCTAATTTGAGTGTATAAGACAAACGTGTATAAAGTTAAAAAAATATATATGTAATCGCAACAGCAAACTTCAGCTGAATAACGGTTGTTCATTATATTGATGAAACAATAACTTTAAAAAACGGTATTACTCAGTCATTTATTCAGTTATAATATATGCACTGTAAAAAATAAAACCGTAATTTTTACGGTAAAAAAACGGCAGCTGTGGTTGCCAGAACTTTACCGTCAAAAATACGGTAGCAACGTTATTGGTTTTACAGACTTAACTTAAATTGTACAGTAATATACCGTATTTTTTATTATCTGATATAATGTTAATTTACCAATCTATTGAAGTTTTGATATCTGTTTTGTACCATTGTAATATATGCACAACCAACAATCATCACAGCAGTGATGAGTCACATGTTGAATCAAAGCTCATCATAAGCAGCTCTTCCACAAGAAAGTTAACACAAATATATAGAAGCTGCACAGTTTCATTCACACACACATTAAACACAATCATGGTAACACACATGAAGTTTAAGAAATGCAATAAGCATTAATTTAACAAAATTAAATGTAACATAAAACCCTAATGTACATAACTGATTTGAAAATAACTAAGAAAACGATGAAGAAACAGTTATTTCAACAAAAAATACATAAAATGTGAAGTCTCACACAGGGAATTGTGGGAATGTCAATTTACGGTTTTTCACTGTACATTATACAATGAGTTGTTCTTTTTCACTTTCAAAAACTGTAAATTTAACGGTATTACAGTAAAATTACATTACATGTACAATTAAATCTATCTCAGTTTTTTACCGTATATAGTACGGAAACTTTCTGTTAACCAATTAATAGTTTTGCACTGTAGCATTTTTACAGTTTTTTACTGTTAAAATCACGGATATTTTTTACAGTGTGTGTAATCAGGAGAAAACCGTATCTCAAAAGCTTACAAGCAGCAGTAGCATTTTCAAGTAACAGTGTCTCGAAATTCTTATATAATAATAGTAGAATAGAATAGAATAATAAAAAAATTTACCATTCAGAAACGTTTTGTAAGAGCCGTGTTTGGGGAGGTTCTGCTTGACTCTCTTCATTGCCGCTTTCTGGGTCTGATTCTGGCTCAAACTACGGCAGTATTGACACCATTATTTTATTGTCTCTTGGAGCGTAGCCCTAAACACAACAGGAAGTCAGCCATTTTGAACTTCCTCTCAGATTTTTGTGCAGTTTTTGCCATTTTCAGGCCTCGTACTTTAACGAACTCCTCCTACAGTTTTAATCTGATCATCTTCAAATTTGGTGAGTGTAATCTTAAGGCCTTTGCGACGTTAAATTGCGAAGATCTTGAGTTTTCGTCGAAGGGCGTGTCCTCGGCGGCCTGACAAATTTTGATGTTTCGCCATGAAACAGGAAGTTGCTGTAACTCAGGCAAACAATGTCCAATCTGCCCCAAACTTCACATGTTTGATAAGAGTTCTGTCCTGAACACATGTCCATGCTCATATTCAGTTACAGTCACAGCGCCACCTGCTGGCAACAGGAAGTTACATGTTTAACACTGTTGTGGACTCCTGATAACATATAAAAAAGTGCCAGCAAGTGTTAAACATGCTAACAACATACTTGAAACATGCTAAAACATGCTAGCAAGCACTTAGCTAAGTGCTAAAGCATGCTATTACTGCAATTCAATAGGAATTTGCTGTAACTCAGGTATGGAATGTCCAATCTGCCCCAAACTTCACACGTTTGATAAGAGTTCTGTCCTGAACACATGTCCATGCTCATATTCAGTTACAGTCATAGCGCCACCTGCTGGCAACAGGAAGTGACATGTTTAACACTTTTGTGGACTCCTAATAACATATAAAAAAGTGCCAGCAAGTGCTAAACATGCTAACAACATACTTGAAACATGCTAAAACATGCTAGCAAACACTTAGCTAAGTGCTAAAGCATGCTATTACTGCAATTAAATAGTAATTTGCTGTAACTTCGAACCCCGAAACCCCGAAACTTCACACATTTGATAAGAGTCCTGCCCTGAACACATCTACATGACAATATTCAGTTATAGTAATAGCGCCACCTACTGGCAACAGGAAGTGACATGTTTAACACTGTGATGCAGTACTAGCAACATATTAAATATGCCATTGAATTATAAACATGTTATAATCATGTTAAAACATGCTAGTAATTCTTAGCTAAGTGCTAAAGCATGCTAATGAAATGAAACAGGAAGTTGTTGTTACTTAAGAAGACAATGTCCAAACTGCCCCAAACTTCACACATTTGATAAGAGTCCTGCCCTGAACACATCTACATTACAATTTTCAGCTATAGTAATAGCGCCACCTACTGGCAACAGGAAGTGACATGTTTAACAGTGTAATGCAGTACTGGCAACATAGTAAATATGCCATTGAGTTATAAACATGTTATAAACATGTTAAAACATGCTAGCAATTCTTAGCTAAGTGCTAAAGCATGCTAATGAAATGAAACAAGAAGTTGTTGTTACTTAAGAAGACAATGTCCAATCTGCCCCAAACTTCACACATTTGATAAGAGTCCTGCCCTGAACACATCTACATTACAATTTTCAGCTATAGTAATAGCGCCACCTACTGGCAACAGGAAGTGACATGTTTAACAGTGTGATGCAGTACTGGCAACATAGTAAATATGCCATTGAGTTATAAACATGTTATAAACATGTTAAACATGCTAGCAATTCTTAGCTAAGTGCTAAAGCATGCTAATGAAATGAAACAGGAAGTTGTTGTTACTTAAGAAGGCAATGTCCAATCTGCCCCAAACTTCACACATTTGATAAGAGTCCTGCCCTGAACACATCTACATGACAATATTCAGTTATAGTAATAGCGCCACCTACTGGCAACAGGAAGTGACATGTTTAACAGTGTGATGCAGTACTGGCAACATAGTAAATATGCCATTGAGTTATAAACATGTTATAAACATGTTAAAACATGCTAGCAATTCTTAGCTAAGTGCTAAAGCATGCTAATGAAATGAAACAGGAAGTTGTTGTTACTTAAGAAGGCAATGTCCAATCTGCCCCAAACTTCACACATTTGATAAGAGTCCTGCCCTGAACACATCTACATGACAATATTCAGTTATAGTAATAGCGCCACCTACTGGCAACAGGAAGTGACATGTTTAACAGTGTGATGCAGTACTGGCAACATAGTAAATATGCCATTGAGTTATAAACATGTTATAAACATGTTAAACATGCTAGCAATTCTTAGCTAAGTGCTAAAGCATGGCATGCTAATGTTATGAAACAGGAAGTTGTTTTTACTTAAGAAGGCAAAGTTCAATCTGCCCCAAACTTCACATGTTTGATAAGAGTTCTGTCCTGAACACATGTGCATGCTCATATTCAGTTACAGTCATAGCGCCACCTGCTGGCAACAGGAAGTGACATGTTTAACAGCATGCTACTATACCCATAATAAAGGACATTTTTGAACTGACTTTGACATACTTCCACTATATTTACCTACTTAAATGCACATTGCCCACCGTGGTCTGTCTTCCTAAAGCCACCGGGTGGCGATGGCACGGGTGCGAGGGCCCTTTCAATGCTGCTTGCAGCTTTAATTTTAAATGTATTTTCATGTATAATTTCAGACGTAATGTTTTAGTTTTATCAAGGACGTAAACAAATGGCAGCGATGGCTTTAGTAGCCACTTAGTTATGCTATTTCCGTGTGTCTATGACAAACGCGTACAAACATTTTGGACCTGAATTTGTAATTATGTACTAATTTTGTAAATGTATTTTTAATGTATACTTTGAGGTAATTTTTCGATTTGATCAAGAACGTAAACCAATGCCAACGCTGTTTGTTTATAGTAGGCAGTTAGTTCGATGCTAATTTGAGTGTATAAGACAAACGTGTATAAAGTTAAAAAAAAATATATGTAATCGCAACAGCAAACTTCAGCTGAATAACGGTTGTTCATTATATTGATGAAACAATAACTTTAAAAAACGGTATTACTCAGTCATTTATTCAGTTATAATATATGCACTGTAAAAAATAAAACCGTAATTTTTACGGTAAAAAAACGGCAGCTGTGGTTGCCAGAACTTTACCGTCAAAAATACGGTAGCATCGTTATTGGTTTTACAGACTTAACTTAAATTGTACAGTAATATACCGTATTTTTTATTATCTGATATAATGTTAATTTACCAATCTATTGAAGTTTTGATATCTGTTTTGTACCATTGTAATATATGCACAACCAACAATCATCACAGCAGTGATGAGTCACATGTTGAATCAAAGCTCATCATAAGCAGCTCTTCCACAAGAAAGTTAACACAAATATATAGAAGCTGCACAGTTTCATTCACACACACATTAAACACAATCATGGTAACACACATGAAGTTTAAGAAATGCAATAAGCATTAATTTAACAAAATTAAATGTAACATAAAACCCTAATGTACATAACTGATTTGAAAATAACTAAGAAAACGATGAAGAAACAGTTATTTCAACAAAAAATACATAAAATGTGAAGTCTCACACAGGGAATTGTGGGAATGTCAATTTACGGTTTTTCACTGTACATTATACAATGAGTTGTTCTTTTTCACTTTCAAAAACTGTAAATTTAACGGTATTACAGTAAAATTACATTACATGTACAATTAAATCTATCTCAGTTTTTTACCGTATATAGTACGGAAACTTTCTGTTAACCAATTAATAGTTTTGCACTGTAGCATTTTTACAGTTTTTTACTGTTAAAATCACGGATATTTTTTACAGTGTGTGTAATCAGGAGAAAACCGTATCTCAAAAGCTTACAAGCAGCAGTAGCATTTTCAAGTAACAGTGTCTCGAAATTCTTATATAATAATAGTAGAATAGAATAGAATAATAAAAAAATTTACCATTCAGAAACGTTTTGTAAGAGCCGTGTTTGGGGAGGTTCTGCTTGACTCTCTTCATTGCCGCTTTCTGGGTCTGATTCTGGCTCAAACTACGGCAGTATTGACACCATTATTTTATTGTCTCTTGGAGCGTAGCCCTAAACACAACAGGAAGTCAGCCATTTTGAACTTCCTCTCAGATTTTTGTGCAGTTTTTGCCATTTTCAGGCCTCGTACTTTAACGAACTCCTCCTACAGTTTTAATCTGATCATCTTCAAATTTGGTGAGTGTAATCTTAAGGCCTTTGCGACGTTAAATTGCGAAGATCTTGAGTTTTCGTCGAAGGGCGTGTCCTCGGCGGCCTGACAAATTTTGATGTTTCGCCATCAAACAGGAAGTTGCTGTAACTCAGGCAAACAATGTCCAATCTGCCCCAAACTTCACATGTTTGATAAGAGTTCTGTCCTGAACACATGTCCATGCTCATATTCAGTTACAGTCACAGCGCCACCTGCTGGCAACAGGAAGTTACATGTTTAACACTGTTGTGGACTCCTGATAACATATAAAAAAGTGCCAGCAAGTGTTAAACATGCTAACAACATACTTGAAACATGCTAAAACATGCTAGCAAGCACTTAGCTAAGTGCTAAAGCATGCTATTACTGCAATTCAATAGGAATTTGCTGTAACTCAGGTATGGAATGTCCAATCTGCCCCAAACTTCACACGTTTGATAAGAGTTCTGTCCTGAACACATGTCCATGCTCATATTCAGTTACAGTCATAGCGCCACCTGCTGGCAACAGGAAGTGACATGTTTAACACTTTTGTGGACTCCTAATAACATATAAAAAAGTGCCAGCAAGTGCTAAACATGCTAACAACATACTTGAAACATGCTAAAACATGCTAGCAAACACTTAGCTAAGTGCTAAAGCATGCTATTACTGCAATTAAATAGTAATTTGCTGTAACTTCGAACCCCGAAACCCCGAAACTTCACACATTTGATAAGAGTCCTGCCCTGAACACATCTACATGAGAATATTCAGTTATAGTAATAGCGCCACCTACTGGCAACAGGAAGTGACATGTTTAACACTGTGATGCAGTACTAGCAACATATTAAATATGCCATTGAATTATAAACATGTTATAATCATGTTAAAACATGCTAGTAATTCTTAGCTAAGTGCTAAAGCATGCTAATGAAATGAAACAGGAAGTTGTTGTTACTTAAGAAGACAATGTCCAAACTGCCCCAAACTTCACACATTTGATAAGAGTCCTGCCCTGAACACATCTACATTACAATTTTCAGCTATAGTAATAGCGCCACCTACTGGCAACAGGAAGTGACATGTTTAACAGTGTAATGCAGTACTGGCAACATAGTAAATATGCCATTGAGTTATAAACATGTTATAAACATGTTAAAACATGCTAGCAATTCTTAGCTAAGTGCTAAAGCATGCTAATGAAATGAAACAAGAAGTTGTTGTTACTTAAGAAGACAATGTCCAATCTGCCCCAAACTTCACACATTTGATAAGAGTCCTGCCCTGAACACATCTACATTACAATTTTCAGCTATAGTAATAGCGCCACCTACTGGCAACAGGAAGTGACATGTTTAACAGTGTGATGCAGTACTGGCAACATAGTAAATATGCCATTGAGTTATAAACATGTTATAAACATGTTAAACATGCTAGCAATTCTTAGCTAAGTGCTAAAGCATGCTAATGAAATGAAACAGGAAGTTGTTGTTACTTAAGAAGGCAATGTCCAATCTGCCCCAAACTTCACACATTTGATAAGAGTCCTGCCCTGAACACATCTACATGACAATATTCAGTTATAGTAATAGCGCCACCTACTGGCAACAGGAAGTGACATGTTTAACAGTGTGATGCAGTACTGGCAACATAGTAAATATGCCATTGAGTTATAAACATGTTATAAACATGTTAAAACATGCTAGCAATTCTTAGCTAAGTGCTAAAGCATGCTAATGAAATGAAACAGGAAGTTGTTGTTACTTAAGAAGGCAATGTCCAATCTGCCCCAAACTTCACACATTTGATAAGAGTCCTGCCCTGAACACATCTACATGACAATATTCAGTTATAGTAATAGCGCCACCTACTGGCAACAGGAAGTGACATGTTTAACAGTGTGATGCAGTACTGGCAACATAGTAAATATGCCATTGAGTTATAAACATGTTATAAACATGTTAAACATGCTAGCAATTCTTAGCTAAGTGCTAAAGCATGGCATGCTAATGTTATGAAACAGGAAGTTGTTTTTACTTAAGAAGGCAAAGTTCAATCTGCCCCAAACTTCACATGTTTGATAAGAGTTCTGTCCTGAACACATGTGCATGCTCATATTCAGTTACAGTCATAGCGCCACCTGCTGGCAACAGGAAGTGACATGTTTAACAGCATGCTACTATACCCATAATAAAGGACATTTTTGAACTGACTTTGACATACTTCCACTATATTTACCTACTTAAATGCACATTGCCCACCGTGGTCTGTCTTCCTAAAGCCACCGGGTGGCGATGGCACGGGTGCGAGGGCCCTTTCAATGCTGCTTGCAGCTTTAATTTTAAATGTATTTTCATGTATAATTTCAGACGTAATGTTTTAGTTTTATCAAGGACGTAAACAAATGGCAGCGATGGCTTTAGTAGCCACTTAGTTATGCTATTTCCGTGTGTCTATGACAAACGCGTACAAACATTTTGGACCTGAATTTGTAATTATGTACTAATTTTGTAAATGTATTTTTAATGTATACTTTGAGGTAATTTTTCGATTTGATCAAGAACGTAAACCAATGCCAACGCTGTTTGTTTATAGTAGGCAGTTAGTTCGATGCTAATTTGAGTGTATAAGACAAACGTGTATAAAGTTAAAAAAAAATATATGTAATCGCAACAGCAAACTTCAGCTGAATAACGGTTGTTCATTATATTGATGAAACAATAACTTTAAAAAACGGTATTACTCAGTCATTTATTCAGTTATAATATATGCACTGTAAAAAATAAAACCGTAATTTTTACGGTAAAAAAACGGCAGCTGTGGTTGCCAGAACTTTACCGTCAAAAATACGGTAGCAACGTTATTGGTTTTACAGACTTAACTTAAATTGTACAGTAATATACCGTATTTTTTATTATCTGATATAATGTTAATTTACCAATCTATTGAAGTTTTGATATCTGTTTTGTACCATTGTAATATACGCACAACCAACAATCATCACAGCAGTGATGAGTCACATGTTGAATCAAAGCTCATCATACTGTAAGCAGCTCTTCCACAAGAAAGTTAACACAAATATATAGAAGCTGCACAGTTTCATTCACACACACATTAAACACAATCATGGTAACACACATGAAGTTTAAGAAATGCAATAAGCATTAATTTAACAAAATTAAATGTAACATAAAACCCTAATGTACATAACTGATTTGAAAATAACTAAGAAAACGATGAAGAAACAGTTATTTCAACAAAAAATACATAAAATGTGAAGTCTCACACAGGGAATTGTGGGAATGTCAATTTACGGTTTTTCACTGTACATTATACAATGAGTTGTTCTTTTTCACTTTCAAAAACTGTAAATTTAACGGTATTACAGTAAAATTACATTACATGTACAATTAAATCTATCTCAGTTTTTTACCGTATATAGTACGGAAACTTTCTGTTAACCAATTAATAGTTTTGCACTGTAGCATTTTTACAGTTTTTTACTGTTAAAATCACGGATATTTTTTACAGTGTGTGTAATCAGGAGAAAACCGTATCTCAAAAGCTTACAAGCAGCAGTAGCATTTTCAAGTAACAGTGTCTCGAAATTCTTATATAATAATAGTAGAATAGAATAGAATAATAAAAAAATTTACCATTCAGAAACGTTTTGTAAGAGCCGTGTTTGGGGAGGTTCTGCTTGACTCTCTTCATTGCCGCTTTCTGGGTCTGATTCTGGCTCAAACTACGGCAGTATTGACACCATTATTTACGTTTGACCGCAGCACATGCAACTTTCTCCCGTAAAGGTAATGGGCGTGAAGTTTCCGGACAACGTGCACTACGCAGTTTAGCCAATTACAACACCCCGGCCCAACTAACCAATCTGAGCCCATTGCCTGTTTCTGAGGGAGTGGTTTCATAGAATCAGGAAGTCAACTGGTCGTTCAAATGACAGAGGAGAAAGCGGCTTACAATAAAGGCAAAAACACACACAAAGACATGTTATGTTGCACCCCATAAACACAATCATGCAAAGAAAAAAAGCAGTAAACCACCCCTTTAATTAAGGTTCAAGAAAAATAACTATGAAGTAACTACTAATGAACAGTCATACACAGTAGTCACTACAATAATCAGGGTTTTTTTAGCAGTGGAGTTGTGGATGAAGTACACAAATAAAGTGGTAAAAGTACAGATACCCCAATCAAATATTACTCCAGTAAAATTATAATTAGGCCTATTCATTTTCAAAATTACCTTAAGTACTTAAGTACTTAAAGCAAAAAGCACTGAAAAGCACTTTTTTTTCTAGCCAGTTTTAGTCATTCTACAGCACTAATAAGAATAAGTGCAGACAATTACCTATGGCTATATATTGATCTGCAAATTAGCTAACTTTTTATTTCATTTGCAAAACTTATCATAATGTATATTACACCTTATTGTTAGTTCTTATACATTTTAAACTTTTGCACCATTCAAGTTCTGGCAATATCGCGGTAGCCTTTTACTGTGATTAGGTGATGCATCCTCTTTTGGAGGGTTCTCAGCACGCCGATTTGGTGCATTTCTTCTGCGAAATACAGGTTTGTGTATGTTTTATTTAATCTATAAAATCATTATTGTGCTGTAAATTATTTTATTTTATGCAAGGCAACATTCAAGGACGCGATGTCAGTTAGCCTGCCTAGCTAACGAGTCAGTCTGTTTGCGTGATGGAAAAACCTGATCCTTTGCATAAAACAAATTATTTTATTTCTAAAGATACTAAATCTATTTACCTCAAATGTTAAAATATGTTCTCAGAGCTGTGCACTGTTTGTTTAAGGGCAGGTTATGGAGTCAGTCACAGCATCTTTCAACAATGAGTGAAACGCAGAGCGGCGGTCTAAAGTTAAGCAGTTTCCATGCCGAACACGAGTCCAGCTACAACTACCGTGGAAACGGGGGTTGATCAAGCTCTACTTTGACCCCACCACCCATAAGCGCAGCATAAGTGCGATTAGGAGCAACAAATAAAACACAAAAAGAGCACTTTCCTGTCTGTTTCCATCCGGCTCGTGCTGGAGATGCAACATATGTAGGTCATGAGCCTACTGTAAAGTGCGCACCCCATACACACAGGCACTGTTCACACAGTATCAAAGTTCCCTCCAGCCCACGCTGGTAGGGTAATGAATGTAGTGCATGTGCCCACTATAAAGTATGCACCCCTACACATAAACACGGCCACCGTAATATCAATTCTCCCCCCAGCTCGTGCGGGAGATGTAATAAATGTGAGTTGTGTGCCAACTATGAAGTATGCACCCCCACACATAAAAACGGTTTACTCAGTATCAGTTCTTCCTCCAGTTCTCACTGGAGATGTGATGAAAGTTGTGCCCGCTGTAAAGCACGCACCCCTAAGCATTAGCACTGTTCACACAGCAGTGCAAGCACAAGACAGCTGGGCGGCCGGGTCCCTATTACACAGTGGCCCGTCCCCAGTTTTCATTCGACCCCTAGCTATGCGAGCCAAGGCCTGGAAGGTCATCCCCGGTATATCAGTGGGTTTTGAACATAATAAAACGAGGCTACTCGCTACAGTTTGCTCACAGACCCCTGCGCTTTTTAGCCGTGGTCGAGACGACAGTGAGGAGACATAGCTCACGTCCTTTGCACCGAAGTCAGCGAGTCAGGCTTTTACAGTTGTTACTTCCTCGTACAAAAAAAGAAAAGGATCCTCAGACCCATCCTAGACCTCAGACACCTGAACAAAGCGCTTATGACGTGACCAGAATGCGGACAACCAAACAAATCCTTGCGCAAATTCGCCCAGGGGATTGGTTTTTCTCAGTGGATCTGAAGGATGCTTATTTTCACGTCCAGATATCGGCCCATCACAGGCAATTTCTCAGATTCGCCTTCGAGGGGCAGGCTTACTAGTACACAATACTACCATTTGGCCTATCACTGGCACCTCGTACTTTTACGAAGTGCATGGACTCAGCACTTACCCCCTGAGACAGCAGGGAGTGCCAGTGTTAAACTACCTTGATGATTGGCTGGTTATAGCCCAATCAGAGGAACGATTGTTAACTCACAGATCCTGGCTCCTCAGCCATATAGAATGCCTGGGGCTCAGGATCAATGTTTCCAAGAACACACTGTCTCCCAGCTAGAGTATCTCTTTTCTGGGAACAGTGATAGACTCTATACAAATGAAGAGTCGCTAACTATTCAGCACCTGGCGGCATCTTCCAGAACAGGCACGTGCGCGCCGCTCAAGAGATTTCAAGAGGATGTTGGGCCTTATGGCCTCAGCATCATCAGTACTCCAGGTCGGACTACTACATATGCGTCCTCTCCAGCGCTGGCTAAGACCCCGTGTACCAACTCATGCATGGCAATCTGGCCACTTACAAATCAGAGCGAACCACGGCTGTATCAGAGCTCTGGGTCCCTGGAAAGCAGACGACTGGTATCAGTCAGGTTTGAGTTGGGTGTGGTTACGAGGAGAAAAGTGATCTTGACAGATGCCGCCAAACTAGGTCGGGGGGCCCTTTACGAGGGCAGGCCCGTCTCTGGCCTATGGTCAAGCCCGAATAAGTGCCTACATTTAAACTGTATAAAAGATGATAGCAGTCGCTCTATCGCTAAGCCTTTCTCCTGTACTTAAAAGGCCACCACATCCTGGTCCGGATGGACAACATGGCAGTTGTGTCCTATATAAATCGCAAGGGCTGTCTCAGGTCAAGCAACCTGCACGCCATGGCCAAAAACCTCATTTTATGGGCTCAGCACAACCTCCGTGCCTCCCTACTAAGGGATGCGCACATGCCAGGCATCCGGAACCAGGGTGCGGATACGTTATCCAGAGACAATGTTACCCCAGGGGAATGGATTTATTTTTGTTTTGAATCTACAAAAAGATGAATAATAATTATGGTGAATATAAGCCAGGAAAAATAAGCAAAATATCAGTTATCAGATAAATAAATAATTCAAGAGAAAAAGGGACGCAATTAGTGAAGCCAAAGAAATAAAAAGAACAAAACAAAACTCATTCTAACTTGTGATCAAACCTCTAATCTAACTAATAAACGAAAGAAATAAAAAAAGACATCACATATTCAGTGTCAAACGCCCTAACTGAATCACTTTCTTACCTGGGGTATATAAAAAAAACGTTTACGTTTATGAACATAGTTTTTTTTTTTTTTTGCATTTGTGATAATCTGGATATTCATTTTAATCATACGCAGAAAGGCCATGATAATGGGCTTAAAATCAAATATTGTGTTTTAATAATTCTTTTTTTTATAAAGTTTGCATGTTTTTGTTTTCTAAATTATAGCTGTTTATATTATATATATATTTTTAATACAGAGAAATGCATGATTCACTTGTTCAAGGCTATAATTATGTCACACTCTGTCTATAAGTATTATTTGTAACAACATGAACGCAATGAAATATCACACAGTCAAATGGTAAACTACAATACGGTAACCCATATATTAATATAGGCTATTCATTAATTTAAAATAAAAAAAGTTGTATATTTGTATATCGTTGACCTAACAATGAACTATTGATTGTGTAGCATGATTAATAGGCTGGTTTGAAATATTTATCATTGAACAGGTATTTATTTTAAAAAGTAAAGTTTGTAGATATCGATCTGATCAATTTCCATGTTAAAATAGCTCACATCTAATAAAATAAAAGCTCCGCCTTTGACTCCCACTCTGTGGCTGCGGTTCTGCAGCTGGATACCATTGCAGCTATAGATACCCAAGCACTGTGAGCCACACCGAATAAATTCCCGCCTCTCACCAGAAGATGGTGACCACAGCCCTTCCATCACAGAGTAGATCGAACAAGTATGACAAAATAAAACCATGTTCTCCAACGATTCATTGTAATAAAGTGGTTAGGCAGCAAGTAACATCATATGGTAAATGGACCCCTAACTGGCTATTTCACCTTTGCTGTGAGAGATCCAACTAACTCTAGATAGTTGGAATGGAAGAACAACAAATAAAAAGAAAACACATTGTTTAAATTTTTATTTTTCCACATACAAAAATTCCATATACAGAAGTCCCTAAAATTATAATGAAGGCTGTCAAAATTATAAAAATGAAAAACCTGGCACTCTGAACTTCACAGGAAAATGAGGAGGTCAGATCTTAAAGGACCTTTGGACTTCAGTAATGCTAATTTAATGTAGTATGGGTCAGGAAATTACATGATGGTATTCGTGTCTTGGTACTAATTTAATATGGCTAAAAATGACTAATTAGGAAGCAGAGAGGATGATGCAAAAGATATCAAAAATGCATTGGAACAACGTTTTTCAGTAGCCAGTGTATTATCAGTCTTAACTGCTCTAGAGATATTGTTGGTGATTAAGCTCATAAGACACCCACAGGAGCAAATTGTTGATCATGAATTGACTGGTCCTTGGTAACTGTAAATATTAGCCCTCACAAATGGCAAATGATCTGTATGAAGTTCAGCATTATCCTAAAAGTGTATTTATTTAATGAGGACTTTTATATGTCATGGGCACCTTTATGGGTAACCAAGTTCATTTCTGGATCAAAGCAAAACAATTCCAACAAAAAATGCAAAGAAATAAAATAAAATAAA
This sequence comes from Chrosomus eos, assembly GCA_036326025.1. Taxonomy (NCBI): domain Eukaryota; kingdom Metazoa; phylum Chordata; class Actinopteri; order Cypriniformes; family Leuciscidae; genus Chrosomus; species Chrosomus eos. The sequence continues at coordinate 15,349,948 of CM070828.1, read as the reverse complement.
AAATGCTAAATCTCACAAATAGTATTCTAACACAGTTTTAAAGAACTCATTTACTTTATATTGAAGGTTTAGAAAGAATACAATTCTTGCAGTCACTTGATTTTGTATAAAACCACCGGTGGTGGGCAAGAGTAGATCTTTTTGGGGTTCTGTTTACATCATATATATATATATATATCCACACTGTTCACATACTCCACTAGGAAGAGGAAAGGAGCAGCACAGCACTAAGTTGTCATATGTGCCATCTTAAATGACAGTCTATGTAAACTAAATTTCAATGGACTTCCCATTTTATTTCTTTTGGTTACACAAGAGAAGTAAAATTAGTAAATATGTGTCAGAGGAGAGCAAAAAATAAAATAAAATCAAAATGAGCACAACTGTGTATTGCTGAGATAAATTGAGATAGTAGTTGCAGACAGGCTAGTACCTGTCAGATTAAACATGAAATGTCAGTCAACATATCAAAGCTGAAGGTTACAGAGATGGGAGAATTTAAGTAAAACCTTTTACTGTAATTTGAGCTTCAAATAGCATCAATATTTAATTCCCAACACTGAATATGATTTTTTGGAATAATGTTTGTTGACGCATCTGGAAATTAATCAGGAGAGGACCTATTTCTGAATTCGTTATAGTTAAAGGCAAGGTGATGTGTCTTTTAACTTCAGCATGTGAGTTTACTACATGCCTTACATCACTGCACACTTCTTCTCCTCTGATGGGGCGTTTCCATCAACCTTTTCCATTTCCAGAATAATCCTCTTGAAAACCTCTACAGCTGTCTGTAAAATTAAAGTTCTTTTAAGGAGGAGAACATATACTCAAATGTCCAAGCTGTACAGAAAACGCATATATGCTTATTACAGAAATGTGTCAACAAAATGTTTTGTTAAACTAACTGTAGGCAAGCAAAAGTTCCTATTCAAGATACAAAGAAGGTGTTACCTGATTTTCCTTAGCGGACGACTCCATGAAAGCAGCACCCCAAGAATCAGCTAGCTTTTTGCCCTCTTCTGGTTTAATCACTCTATATTAAAATAACAAAAAAAGAGAGCATGACAGAGGGGAAATGCTTTGCCTTCCACCCAGAGGCGAACCAACACTGAGTGGGGGCCCCAGGCAAAACTAATCAACGAGGCCCCTTTTTTTAATATATGTATTTTATATGTTTTATATATAATATATATGATTTTGTTAATATATCTTCATTACCTAGAGATATTATTATACAAAATTTAGTCGTCAAAACACAGAACATCTAACAGGACATAAGTTGTTAATTTTTTACAACATTATGTGCAATCATCTTTATAACAGAAGATACAATACAACAATCTTCAAGATACAGTAAATCTTCAAATGTGTAACAGATTGTCACCTTAAAAACAGTCATTGCGTGGTGGTGGAACAAGCAATGCTATATAGAAATATATAGTTAGCATCTTAATTTAATCTTTGTTTTATTGTTTTATTAGTTCATTAACTAATTGTTAACTCAATAAATTTTAAAGTTAAAAAGCTGGGGTACCCTTTTTAAAAAAATGTAAACTATAGTAAATGTATTGATTAGAGTTACCATAGGGCTAAAGATTTTTCTAGCGACTAGTAAACATTCATTTAAGCCCAAATTTGTCGACCCAAATTTCACGGGTTTTTAATTTAATTTTTTGCTTAAGTACTGGGTGCATGGAGGAATATAGCCTATTCTGCACTCAAGGCATACATAAATCTTGCCGCAAAAGCATGCTAATGATAAAAAATGTCTTAAAAAAAATGAGGCATTTTAATTGTTTTTTAATAAATAGTGTTTTCTAAATCACCTGCAAACATAAACTCCCTACATCTCTGCTGTAAAGTGGGGTGAGCCTTTAGAAAGAAATGCATTTTTCATTCGGATTACATAATAGGGTGATATTTGCTTTCGCTCAAATTTTCTATAGCTTTATATGATATATTTATCATGTATGTGAGGCTAGGGTTTTCACTGTGTTTCTGTTTATTTTTGAGATGCGGGTCCCGTTCATGAGGGCCATGGGAAAATGCGCCCTGATTTTTTTATTTTTTTTTTTACCCAAAAACACAGTCTTGTTTATTGT